>OW052191.1:10994693-12224282 GCA_932527185.1 Ecliptopera silaceata | reverse complement strand
AGGGTATGTGGTGCCCGCGGTGTAGTTGGGTATATGATGCCCGCGGTGTAGTTGGGTATATGATGCCCGCGGTGTACTAGGGTATGTGGTGCCCGCGGTGTAGTTGGGTATATGATGCCCGCGGTGTACTGGGTATGTGGTGCCCGCGGTGTACTAGGATATATGATGCCCGCGGTGTACTAGGGTATGTGGTGCCCGCGGTGTACTAGGGTATGTGGTGCCCGCGGTGTAGTTGGGTATATGATGCCCGCGGTGTACTGGGTATGTGGTGCCCGCGGTGTAGTTGGGTATATGATGCCCGCGGTGTACTAGGGTATGTGGTGCCCGCGGTGTACTAGGGTATGTGGTGCCCGCGGTGTACTAGGGTATGTGGTGCCCGCGGTTTAGTTGGGTATGTGGTGCCCGCGGTGTACTAGGGTATGTGGTGCCCGCGGTGTAGTTGGGTATATGATGCCCGCGGTGTACTAGGGTATATGATGCCCGCGGTGTACAAGGGTATGTGGTGCCCGCGGTGTAGTTGGGTATATGATGCCCGCGGTGTACTAAGTATATGATGCCCGCGGTGCAGTTGGGTATATGATGCCCGCGGTGTAGTTGGGTATATGATGCCCGCGGTGTACTAGGGTATGTGGTGCCCGCGGTGTACTAGGGTATGTGGTGCCCGCGGTGTACTAGGGTATGTGGTGCCCGCGGTGTACTAGGGTATATGATGCCCGCGGTGTAATAGGGTATGTGGTGCCCGCGGTGTACTAGGGTATGTGGTGCCCGCGGTGTACTAGGGTATGTGATGCCCGCGGTGTAGTTGGGTATATGATGCCCGCGGTGTAGTTGGGTATATGATGCCCGCGGTGTATTAGGGTATGTGGTGCCCGCGGTGTACTAGGGTATGTGGTGCCCGCGGTGTACTAGGGTATGTGGTGCCCGCGGTGTAGTTGGGTATGTGGTGCCCGCGGTGTACTAGGGTATGTGGTGCCCGCGGTGTACTAGGGTATGTGGTGCCCGCGGTGAACTAGGGTATATGATGCCCGCGATGTAGTTGGGTATATGATGCCCGCGGTGTACTAGGGTATGTGGTGCCCGCGGTGTAGTTGGGTATATGATGCCGGCGGTGTACTGGGTATGTGGTGCCCGCGGTGTACTAGGGTATGTGGTGCCCGCGGTGTACTAGGGTATGTGGTGCCCGCGGTGTACTAGGGTATATGATGCCCGCGGTGTAATAGGGTATGTGGTGCCCGCGGTGTACTAGGGTATGTGGTGCCCGCGGTGTACTAGGGTATGTGATGCCCGCGGTGTAGTTGGGTATATGATGCCCGCGGTGTAGTTGGGTATGTGGTGCCCGCGGTGTACTAGGGTATGTGATGCCCGCGGTGTAGTTGGGTATGTGATGCTTGCGGTGTACTAGGGTATGTGGTGCCCGCGGTGTACTAGGGTATGTGGTGCCCGCGGTGTACTAGGGTATGTGGTGCCCGCGGTGTACTAGGGTATGTGGTGCCCGCGGTGTACTAGGGTATGTGGTACCCGCGGTGTAGTTGGGTATATGATGCCCGCGGTGTACTAGGGTATGTGATGCCCGCGGTGTACTAGGGTATGTGATGTTTGCGGTGTACTAGGGTATGTGGTGCCCGCGGTGTACTAGGGTATGTGGTGCCCGCGGTGTAGTTGGGTATATGATGCCCGCGGTGTACTAGGGTATGTGATGCCCGCGGTGTACTAGGGTATGTGATGCTTGCGGTGTACTAGGGTATGTGGTGCCCGCGGTGTACTAGGGTATGTGGTGCCCGCGGTGTACTAGGGTATGTGGTGCCCGCGGTGTACTAGGGTATGTGGTGCCCGCGGTGTACTAGGGTATGTGGTGCCCGCGGTGTACTAGGGTATGTGGTGCCCGCGGTGTACTAGGGTATGTGATGCCCGCGGTGTAGTTGGGTATATGATGCCCGCGGTGTAGTTGGGTATATGATGCCCGCGGTGTACTAGGGTATGTGGTGCCCGCGGTGTAGTTGGGTATATGATGCCCGCGGTGTAGTTGGGTATATGATGCCCGCGGTGTACTAGGGTATGTGGTGCCCGCGGTGTAGTTGGGTATATGATGCCCGCGGTGTACTGGGTATGTGGTGCCCGCGGTGTACTAGGGTATATGATGCCCGCGGTGTACTAGGGTATGTGGTGCCCGCGGTGTACTAGGGTATGTGGTGCCCGCGGTGTAGTTGGGTATATGATGCCCGCGGTGTACTGGGTATGTGGTGCCCGCGGTGTAGTTGGGTATATGATGCCCGCGGTGTACTAGGGTATGTGGTGCCCGCGGTGTACTAGGGTATGTGGTGCCCGCGGTGTACTAGGGTATGTGGTGCCCGCGGTGTAGTTGGGTATGTGGTGCCCACGGTGTACTAGGGTATGTGGTGCCCGCGGTGTACTAGGGTATGTGGTGCCCGCGGTGAACTAGGGTATATGATGCCCGCGATGTAGTTGGGTATATGATGCCCGCGGTGTACTAGGGTATGTGGTGCCCGCGGTGTAGTTGGGTATATGATGCCCGCGGTGTACTGGGTATGTGGTGCCCGCGGTGTACTAGGGTATATGATGCCCGCGGTGTACTAGGGTATGTGGTGCCCGCGGTGTAGTTGGGTATATGATGCCCGCGGTGTACTAGGGTATGTGATGCCCGCGGTGTACTAGGGTATGTGATGCTTGCGGTGTACTAGGGTATGTGGTGCCCGCGGTGTACTAGGGTATGTGGTGCCCGCGGTGTACTAGGGTATGTGGTGCCCGCGGTGTACTAGGGTATGTGGTGCCCGCGGTGTACTAGGGTATGTGGTGCCCGCGGTGTACTAGGGTATGTGGTGCCCGCGGTGTACTAGGGTATGTGATGCCCGCGGTGTAGTTGGGTATATGATGCCCGCGGTGTAGTTGGGTATATGATGCCCGCGGTGTACTAGGGTATGTGGTGCCCGCGGTGTAGTTGGGTATATGATGCCCGCGGTGTAGTTGGGTATATGATGCCCGCGGTGTACTAGGGTATGTGGTGCCCGCGGTGTAGTTGGGTATATGATGCCCGCGGTGTACTGGGTATGTGGTGCCCGCGGTGTACTAGGATATATGATGCCCGCGGTGTACTAGGGTATGTGGTGCCCGCGGTGTACTAGGGTATGTGGTGCCCGCGGTGTAGTTGGGTATATGATGCCCGCGGTGTACTGGGTATGTGGTGCCCGCGGTGTACTTGGGTATATGATGCCCGCGGTGTACTAGGGTATGTGGTGCCCGCGGTGTACTAGGGTATGTGGTGCCCGCGGTGTACTAGGGTATGTGGTGCCCGCGGTGTAGTTGGGTATGTGGTGCCCACGGTGTACTAGGGTATGTGGTGCCCGCGGTGTACTAGGGTATGTGGTGCCCGCGGTGAACTAGGGTATATGATGCCCGCGATGTAGTTGGGTATATGATGCCCGCGGTGTACTAGGGTATGTGGTGCCCGCGGTGTAGTTGGGTATATGATGCCCGCGGTGTACTGGGTATGTGGTGCCCGCGGTGTACTAGGGTATATGATGCCCGCGGTGTACTAGGGTATGTGGTGCCCGCGGTGTACTAGGGTATGTGGTGCCCGCGGTGTACTAGGGTATGTGGTGCCCGCGGTGTACTAGGGTATATGATGCCCGCGGTGTAATAGGGTATGTGGTGCCCGCGGTGTACTAGGGTATGTGGTGCCCGCGGTGTACTAGGGTATGTGGTGCCCGCGGTGTACTAGGGTATGTGATGCCCGCGGTGTAGTTGGGTATATGATGCCCGCGGTGTAGTTGGGTATATGATGCCCGCGGTGTACTAGGGTATGTGGTGCCCGCGGTGTAGTTGGGTATATGATGCCCGCGGTGTAGTTGGGTATATGATGCCCGCGGTGTACTAGGGTATGTGGTGCCCGCGGTGTAGTTGGGTATATGATGCCCGCGGTGTACTGGGTATGTGGTGCCCGCGGTGTACTAGGATATATGATGCCAGCGGTGTACTAGGGTATGTGGTGCCCGCGGTGTACTAGGGTATGTGGTGCCCGCGGTGTAGTTGGGTATATGATGCCCGCGGTGTACTGGGTATGTGGTGCCCGCGGTGTAGTTGGGTATATGATGCCCGCGGTGTAATAGGGTATGTGGTGCCCGCGGTGTACTAGGGTATGTGGTGCCCGCGGTGTACTAGGGTATGTGGTGCCCGCGGTTTAGTTGGGTATGTGGTGCCCGCGGTGTACTAGGGTATGTGGTGCCCGCGGTGTAGTTGGGTATATGATGCCCGCGGTGTACTAGGGTATATGATGCCCGCGGTGTACAAGGGTATGTGGTGCCCGCGGTGTACTTGGGTATATGATGCCCGCGGTGTACTAAGTATATGATGCCCGCGGTGCAGTTGGGTATATGATGCCCGCGGTGTAGTTGGGTATATGATGCCCGCGGTGTACTAGGGTATGTGGTGCCCGCGGTGTACTAGGGTATGTGGTGCCCGCGGTGTACTAGGGTATGTGGTGCCCGCGGTGTACTAGGGTATATGATGCCCGCGGTGTAATAGGGTATGTGGTGCCCGCGGTGTACTAGGGTATGTGGTGCCCGCGGTGTACTAGGGTATGTGATGCCCGCGGTGTAGTTGGGTATATGATGCCCGCGGTGTAGTTGGGTATATGATGCCCGCGGTGTACTAGGGTATGTGGTGCCCGCGGTGTACTAGGGTATGTGGTGCCCGCGGTGTACTAGGGTATGTGGTGCCCGCGGTGTAGTTGGGTATATGATGCCCGCGGTGTACTAGGGTATGTGGTGCCCGCGGTGAACTAGGGTATATGATGCCCGCGATGTAGTTGGGTATATGATGCCCGCGGTGTACTAGGGTATGTGGTGCCCGCGGTGTAGTTGGGTATATGATGCCGGCGGTGTACTGGGTATGTGGTGCCCGCGGTGTACTAGGGTATGTGGTGCCCGCGGTGTACTAGGGTATGTGGTGCCCGCGGTGTACTAGGGTATATGATGCCCGCGGTGTAATAGGGTATGTGGTGCCCGCGGTGTACTAGGGTATGTGGTGCCCGCGGTGTACTAGGGTATGTGATGCCCGCGGTGTAGTTGGGTATATGATGCCCGCGGTGTAGTTGGGTATGTGGTGCCCGCGGTGTACTAGGGTATGTGATGCCCGCGGTGTAGTTGGGTATGTGATGCTTGCGGTGTACTAGGGTATGTGGTGCCCGCGGTGTACTAGGGTATGTGGTGCCCGCGGTGTACTAGGGTATGTGGTGCCCGCGGTGTACTAGGGTATGTGGTGCCCGCGGTGTACTAGGGTATGTGGTACCCGCGGTGTAGTTGGGTATATGATGCCCGCGGTGTCCTAGGGTATGTGATGCCCGCGGTGTACTAGGGTATGTGATGTTTGCGGTGTACTAGGGTATATGGTGCCCGCGGTGTACTAGGGTATGTGGTGCCCGCGGTGTAGTTGGGTATATGATGCCCGCGGTGTACTAGGGTATGTGATGCCCGCGGTGTACTAGGGTATGTGATGCTTGCGGTGTACTAGGGTATGTGGTGCCCGCGGTGTACTAGGGTATGTGGTGCCCGCGGTGTACTAGGGTATGTGGTGCCCGCGGTGTACTAGGGTATGTGGTGCCCGCGGTGTAGTTGGGTATATGATGCCCGCGGTGTACTAGGGTATGTGATGCCCGCGGTGTAGTTGGGTATGTGATGCTTGCGGTGTACTAGGGTATGTGGTGCCCGCGGTGTACTAGGGTATGTGGTGCCCGCTGTGTAGTTGGGTATGTGGTGCCCGCGGTGTACTAGGGTATGTGGTGCCCGCGGTGTACTAGGGTATGTGGTGCCCGCGGTGTACTAGGGTATGTGGTGCCCGCGGTGTACTAGGGTATGTGGTGCCCGCGGTGTACTAGGGTATGTGATGCCCGCGGTGTAGTTGGGTATGTGATGCTTGCGGTGTACTAGGGTATGTGGTGCCCGCGGTGTACTAGGGTATGTGGTGCCCGCGGTGTACTAGGGTATGTGGTGCCCGCGGTGTACTAGGGTATGTGGTGCCCGCGGTGTACTAGGGTATGTGGTGCCCGCGGTGTACTAGGGTATGTGGTGCCCGCGGTGTAGTTGGGTATATGATGCCCGCGGTGTACTAGGGTATGTGATGCCCGCGGTGTAGTTGGGTATGTGATGCTTGCGGTGTACTAGGGTATGTGGTGCCCGCGGTGTACTAGGGTATGTGGTGCCCGCTGTGTAGTTGGGTATGTGGTGCCCGCGGTGTACTAGGGTATGTGGTGCCCGCGGTGTACTAGGGTATGTGGTGCCCGCGGTGTACTAGGGTATGTGGTGCCCGCGGTGTACTAGGGTATGTGGTGCCCGCGGTGTACTAGGGTATGTGATGCCCGCGGTGTAGTTGGGTATGTGATGCTTGCGGTGTACTAGGGTATGTGGTGCCCGCGGTGTACTAGGGTATGTGGTGCCCGCGGTGTACTAGGGTATGTGGTGCCCGCGGTGTACTAGGGTATGTGGTGCCCGCGGTGTACTAGGGTATGTGGTACCCGCGGTGTAGTTGGGTATATGATGCCCGCGGTGTACTAGGGTATGTGATGCCCGCGGTGTACTAGGGTATGTGATGTTTGCGGTGTACTAGGGTATGTGGTGCCCGCGGTGTACTAGGGTATGTGGTGCCCGCGGTGTAGTTGGGTATATGATGCCCGCGGTGTACTAGGGTATGTGATGCCCGCGGTGTACTAGGGTATGTGATGCTTGCGGTGTACTAGGGTATGTGGTGCCCGCGGTGTACTAGGGTATGTGGTGCCCGCGGTGTACTAGGGTATGTGGTGCCCGCGGTGTACTAGGGTATGTGGTGCCCGCGGTGTAGTTGGGTATATGATGCCCGCGGTGTACTAGGGTATGTGATGCCCGCGGTGTAGTTGGGTATGTGATGCTTGCGGTGTACTAGGGTATGTGGTGCCCGCGGTGTACTAGGGTATGTGGTGCCCGCGGTGTAGTTGGGTATGTGGTGCCCGCGGTGTACTAGGGTATGTGGTGCCCGCGGTGTACTAGGGTATGTGGTGCCCGCGGTGTACTAGGGTATGTGGTGCCCGCGGTGTACTAGGGTTTGTGTGTAGTTTTTTTCGCTTGTGGCAACCCTAGGGCAAACAGCTGTTACAAATTGCTCCATTCTTGAATTAATATTTTAATTACTTTTACGCGTATTTATGTAGCCCTTTTCGATTTCATCGCATAAAAATAAAATAATATACATGTACAATTGATTATCTTATGTGAATATCGTGTTGTTACAGTGATTTGGCTAAACAAAAACCAGTGCAATTTTGTCTTAAAATTTGAATGTGACCTTGTTTTTCTCAGTTTGGAAGTGTTTGTGCCCACTTATGTGATTATTTTATAGCTGGAATACAATTTCCCATCAATATAACTATCGAATAGCACGTAAGTACATAATTTCCAAACTTACAATTGTTAACCTCAATTGTTTTGTTTACATTTCCTTAGTCGCCGCTCGATTTTAAGTACCTTGTATTACATTATTGTAATAAACTATTATTACAATGATGACTCGCAAAGCTCTGTCTCGCCTGGAGGAGTCCAAACTCCAACGGGCTTTACAGGAACTCAAGGCGACTAAGGCTCTGTGCGACCAATTGGTGTTTGAAAGAGAAGACAATGAAAAAGTATTAGAGGAAACATTAAATAGTAATAAAAAATTAAAAAGTGAGATGGCTGTGCTGCACACACAGTACACTGAGGCTATAGAAGAACGAGATAAGTTACAAATAATAATTTGTGGGTTCGACCAGTGTGGTATTGAGTATGAACAGGCCCTGAAGAGAACATCCCTTCTTGAGAAAGAGTTATGTGATGCCCACTTACAAATCACACTACTGGAAGAAGCCGCTCAATGCTCTGCCACACTGAAAACCTTTAGTTTATATGATGAGTTAATATCATCAGATAGGGACATCGGCCAAATTTCTGCTGCAGGCTGTAATACTCCCACTATTATGATTGACCTAACAAATGATGACTCGGTGGGAGTAGACTCAGCATGCACCAAAAATACACTGAGTAGGAGAAAATCCAAAAAATATGTTAAAATTAACAAATACATAAATAAGACTAAAAATAAGTTAAAAAATAACAAATACATAGTTGATAAACTTAAAAACAAAATAGAAAAAAAAGATTTATTAGAGGAACTTGAATTAAGTACTGTGCAACTAGAAAATACAAAGTTGCATTATGAGACTGACATACAGCAGCTTCAATGTGAACTTGCCAGCGTTGAGGATTCCTTGAGATCTATTACTGGTCGCTATGAGAGGTCACAGGAGGCGATGCGGGAGTATTCTCTGGCTATGGACGAATTGCTTAAATTATCACAGAACAACAAGGACCGGTACGACTCGCTTGTGGCTAACCACATGTGTGACTGCCAGTGCGCCTCAAGTCCAGAACCGGTGAGTACTGTCCCATCAACTTCTTCGTCCACTTCTCAGCTGTATGTTAAGTCAAATAATAATAGTGCCAATACTGTAATGTTCAGCGATGAAATTGGAAAAAATATGGGTCACATATTAAATTCAGGAATGAATCATTCTTTTATAAATAATTGCTTACCTGATTCTAGCATGCATGAAATCATGGATTTAATTTCAAAATATACTTTTAATCAAAATTCTAATTTAGTAATTTGGCTTGGAAATAGGGGTAATGTAAATAAAGCTCAATTAATAAAATATGTAGAAAGCTTATACTCATTAGAGGTAAACAAAATTGTGATGTTTACATTCCCCTACAGCAACAGCTTGCCACAAGCAGAAAATAATCTTAGATATAAGTTAAATATTACCTTGCATACAATATGCAATAACAATTTAATACATTTAATTGACTCTAACAATATAGTTAGTAAACCTTTTTATTTGACTAAAGGAAGATATTACCTTTCTAATTATTTAAAACGACAAGTAGCTGTTTCGCTATCATATTATTTTAATATTACAGCCAAGAACTTGGCTAAACATACTGCTTCTATTGAACAGTGTCCTGACATGCAAAGCATGGCTATGGAAGTTATCCCAAGTCATTTAAATTAGAACATAAGACAACAGAGAAAACCTCTAGCGTAGTTCCATTAAATAATCATTTTGAAAATAATATAAATAATAATAATAAATCATCTAGCATAGTTCCATTAAATAATCATTTTGAAAATAATTTAAATAATAATAATAAATCATCTGAGTCAAAAATTAAATGTATCAAATTAAATAAATATAAAAAACTTAGTAAATTTAAATATACCAGCTTGGTGCATCAGAACATCGAAGGTTTGCGCGGTAAAGAACTAGAGCTGGAACTGTACATGACCTCGAACAGCATTGACATTATTTGTGTCACAGAACACTGGCTGAAATGTCATGAGCTTATGTTTAGTTTCAGTGATCACCAGGTTGGTAGTGCTTTTTGCAGAGAACGGTTTATTCGAGGTGGTTCACTAATAATATTAAATAAACAAATAACATTTAAAGAACGCAAAGACATTGTCCACCGCTCTGTAGAAAGACACATTGAAGTAGCTTGCGTGGAGTTGGAGCAGTTCATTATTTTAAGCACTTACAGCCCACCGTCCGCCTCATTTGATATTTTTGAAAAAGTAATGGAAGATATTTTGTATAAAATAACTAGCACAAATAAAGAGATAATAATTTGCGGTGATTTTAATGTTAATTTACTTGTACCAGGCTCATTAAATACAAGACTTTTAACTCTTTTCAAATCATTTGACCTGGATAATGTATTTTTAGAACCAACTAGAATTACAGCCACTTCGGCTACATGCCTAGATAATATATTTACAAATGTAAAAATAATTAACAAAAATCTAATTAGTCAGATTCCTTCAGACCATCTAGGACAACTTATTCAAATAGAAGCCAAAACAAAAACTAATGTAACAAAAAAAATTACTTTTGTACCAATGACCATAAGTCGTCTGGATAAACTAAAAATAAACCTCATTTTGAAGCTTCCTACACTATCCTACAACAATTATAATTCAAACATTTCCTATAATATTTTTTTTAATGAGTTTAATAACTTATTTAACACTATTTTTACATCCAAGTCCATGATGGTCTCTGATCGAATTAATTTCAGTGAATGGGCAACAGCGGGAATCCACAAAAGTAGACAAACCTTGTACAATCTTTATAGTGAAAAGCAATACAATTTTAGTGAAGAGTTTAAAGAAAAAATAAGAAACTACTCAAAAATTTTTAAACGTGTTTGCCGTACTGCTAAGTCTCAATATATAAGTTCAAAAATTAAAACTAGTGATGATAAAATAAAAGCTACGTGGAAAATAATCAATAATGAGACAGGGAGGGTCAAAGAACATAACACCATATCCAAACTGAAGGTTGACGACATCATCATTGACCAGGATGTTGATGTGGTCAAAGCATTCGAGACATTTTTCACTGACATTCCTGTCTCAACTACAAAATCCTTAAACTCTTCCCACATAATCGCGGAGTCATTATTGATAGAAAATATACCTAAAATTCAAAAACTGTTCAACTTCGATTATGTGCATGCAAAGGATATTGTCAAAGCTTTTAAAATGATCAATGTAAAAAAAACCACGGACCTCTGGGGCGTCTCCGTTGCCGTCGTAAAACCCGTGATTGACCTTATCGCTCAAGATTTGGCCTTTATATTTAACCAAAGCATCGATTGTGGTGAGTTTCCTGACTTAATGAAACATAGTAAAATAACACCGCTATTCAAATCAGGTAACCGTTCAGACCCTACTAACTTTCGACCGATTTCAGTACTACCAACATTTAGTAAAATCTTTGAAAAACTTATGCTTCTACAATTACAAAGACATTTTGAAAATAACAATTTACTTGACACAAAACAATTCGGGTTTACGAAGGGACGCTCAACGACCGACGCAGGCATTGAGTTGATAAAACATATTTTTGAAAACTGGGAGCAGTCAAATGACGCCTTGGGTATATTTTGTGACTTATCCAAGGCGTTTGATTGTGTGCATCATGAAACGTTGGTCAGGAAACTAAACCACTATGGTGTTAGGGGTGTTGCTCTGGAACTTCTGTCTTCTTATTTAAGCAACAGAATTCAAAGAGTTGACGTAAATGGGAAACGTTCTCCGGGATCTGTGGTGAAAATGGGTGTACCACAAGGATCAATACTAGGACCGTTTTTGTTTCTAGTTTACATCAATGATCTACCACGAGTAGTTAAAGATGATCACGAGATTGTACTGTTTGCAGATGACACTTCACTTTTGTTCAAATTGGAACGACGACAAACAAATTATGACGACGTGAATAATACAATCTCAAAAGTTGTAAACTGGTTCAATGTAAACAACTTATTATTAAACGAAAAAAAAACTAAATGTATACGATTTGTTTTACCAAATGTCACACAATCGCTAGCTAATGTCAAAATTAAAGATGTAAACATAGATCTAGTGGACACCACAGTGTTTTTAGGAATAACCTTAGATAATAAACTTCAATGGGGCCCACACATAGACAAATTATCGAAAAAGCTTAGTTCTGCAGCATATGCAGTCAAAAAGATCCGCTTCCTTACAGACGTGGACACAGCTAGACTAGTTTATTTCAGCTACTTTCATAGCATTATGTCATACGGCATTTTGTTGTGGGGGAATGCTGCAGATGTAAATACCGTATTTGTGTTGCAGAAGCGAGCTATTCGTGCAATCTATAACATGGGTCCCAGAGAATCGCTACGAAATAAATTTAAGGAAATAAACATAATGACAGTGCCTTGTCAGTACATTTACGAAAACTTAATGTATGTTCGAAAAAATATTAATCTTTTTGCTAAAAAAAGCGACAATCATAATGTTAACACAAGAAATAAGGATAAACTCGCTGTTCCCATTACTAGGCTCACCAAAGTAAATAAATCTTTTAAAGGGCAATGTGTACGCTTCTATAACATAGTCCCAAGCTATGTTTGTCAATTGCCGATTGGCAAGTTCAAAAACGTAATAAAACGTAAACTCTTATCAAAAGCATATTATAAAATATCTGACTATTTAGAAGACAAGCAAGCTTGGGACGAACTAGCTCCAACTATATTAAACAATTGTAAGAAGGATCATATGAAAAAAACGCTAGAATCCAGGTCTAGTTTCTTGCCAGTTCTTCTAGACACTGGTCGCGACGAACTGGCGCCTAGAATCATCTAGTATGTAAGACGTTTCAAAGTGATCCTTGTGATTTTATTGAATAAATGATTTTGAAGTTTGAAGTTTGAAGTTTGTGGTGCCCGCGGTGTACTAGGGTATGTGGTGCCCGCGGTGTACTAGGGTATGTGATGCTTGCGGAGTACTAGGGTATGTGGTGCCCGCGGTGTAGTTGGGTATGTGGTGCCCGCGGTGTAGTTGGGTATATGATGCCCGCGGTGTACTAGGGTATGTGGTGCCCGCGGTGTACTAGGGTATGTGGTGCCCGCGGTGTAGTTGGGTATGTGGTGCCCGCGGTGTACTAGGGTATGTGGTGCCCGCGGTGTACTAGGGTATGTGGTGCCCGCGGTGTACTAGGGTATGTGGTGCCCGCGGTGTAGTTGGGTATATGATGCCCGCGGTGTACTAGGGTATGTGGTGCCCGCGGTGTACTAGGGTATGTGGTGCCCGCGGTGTACTAGGGTATGTGATGCCCGCGGTGTACTAGGGTATGTGGTGCCCGCGGTGTAGTTGGGTATGTGGTGCCCGCGGTGTACTAGGGTATGTGGTGCCCGCGGTGTACTAGGGTATGTGGTGCCCGCGGTGTACTAGGGTATGTGGTGCCCGCGGTGTAGTTGGGTATATGATGCCCGCGGTGTACTAGGGTGTGTGGTGCCCGCGGTGTACTAGGGTATGTGGTGCCCACGGTGTAGTTGGGTATGTGATGCCCGCGGTGTACTAGGGTATGTGGTGCCCGCGGTGTACTAGGGTATGTGGTGCCCGCAGTGTACTAGGGTATGTGATGCCCGCGGTGTAAATGGGTATATGATGCCCGCGGTGTAGTTGGGTATATGATGCTTGCGGTGTACTAGGGTATGTGGTGCCCGCGGTGTACTAGGGTATGTGGTGCCTGCGGTGTAGTTGGGTATATGATGCCCGCGGTGTACTAGGGTGTGTGGTGCCCGCGGTGTACTAGGGTATGTGGTGCCCGCGGTGTAGTTGGGTATGTGATGCCTGCGGTGTACTAGGGTATGTGGTGCCCGCGGTGTACTAGGGTATGTGGTGCCCGCGGTGTACTAGGGTATGTGGTGCCCGCAGTGTACTAGGGTATGTGATGCCCGCGGTGTAAATGGGTATATGATGCCCGCGGTGTAGTTGGGTATATGATGCTTGTGGTGTACTAGGGTATGTGGTGCCCGCGGTGTACTAGGGTATGTGGTGCCCGCGGTGTACTAGGGTATGTGGTGCCCGCGGTGTAGTTGGGTATATGATGCCCGCGGTGTACTAGGGTATGTGGTGCCTACGGTGTACTAGGGTATATGATGCCCGCGGTGTACTAGGGTATGTGGTGCCCGCGGTGTAGTTGGGTATATGATGCCCGCGGTGTACTAGGGTATGTGGTGCCCGCGGTGTAGTTAGGTATGTGGTGCCCGCGGTGTAGTTGGGTATATGATGCCCGCGGTGTACTAGGGTATGTGGTGCCCGCGGTGTACTAGGGTATGTGGTGCCCGCGGTGTAGTTGGGTATGTGGTGCCCGCGGTGTACTAGGGTATGTGGTGCCCGCGGTGTACTAGGGTATGTGGTGCCCGCGGTGTACTAGGGTATGTGGTGCCCGCGGTGTAGTTGGGTATATGATGCCCGCGGTGTACTAGGGTATGTGGTGCCCGCGGTGTAGTTGGGTATATGATGCCCGCGGTGTACTAGGGTATGTGGTGCCCGCGGTGTACTAGGGTATGTGGTGCCCGCGGTGTACTAGGGTATGTGATGCCCGCGGTGTACTAGGGTATGTGGTGCCCGCGGTGTAGTTGGGTATGTGGTGCCCGCGGTGTACTAGGGTATGTGGTGCCCGCGGTGTACTAGGGTATGTGGTGCCCGCGGTGTACTAGGGTATGTGGTGCCCGCGGTGTAGTTGGGTATATGATGCCCGCGGTGTACTAGGGTGTGTGGTGCCCGCGGTGTACTAGGGTATGTGGTGCCCGCGGTGTAGTTGGGTATGTGATGCCCGCGGTGTACTAGGGTATGTGGTGCCCGCGGTGTACTAGGGTATGTGGTGCCCGCAGTGTACTAGGGTATGTGATGCCCGCGGTGTAAATGGGTATATGATGCCCGCGGTGTAGTTGGGTATATGATGCTTGCGGTGTACTAGGGTATGTGGTGCCCGCGGTGTACTAGGGTATGTGGTGCCCGCGGTGTAGTTGGGTATATGATGCCCGCGGTGTACTAGGGTGTGTGGTGCCCGCGGTGTACTAGGGTATGTGGTGCCCGCGGTGTAGTTGGGTATGTGATGCCTGCGGTGTACTAGGGTATGTGGTGCCCGCGGTGTACTAGGGTATGTGGTGCCCGCGGTGTACTAGGGTATGTGGTGCCCGCAGTGTACTAGGGTATGTGATGCCCGCGGTGTAAATGGGTATATGATGCCCGCGGTGTAGTTGGGTATATGATGCTTGTGGTGTACTAGGGTATGTGGTGCCCGCGGTGTACTAGGGTATGTGGTGCCCGCGGTGTACTAGGGTATGTGGTGCCCGCGGTGTAGTTGGGTATATGATGCCCGCGGTGTACTAGGGTATGTGGTGCCCGCGGTGTACTAGGGTATATGATGCCCGCGGTGTACTAGGGTATGTGGTGCCCGCGGTGTAGTTGGGTATATGATGCCCGCGGTGTACTAGGGTGTGTGGTGCCCGCGGTGTAGTTGGGTATGTGATGCCCGCGGTGTACTAGGGTATGTGGTGCCCGCGGTGTACTAGGGTATGTGGTGCCCGCGGTGTACTAGGGTATGTGGTGCCCGCGGTGTAGTTGGGTATATGATGCCCGCGGTGTACTGCGCATGTGGTGCCCGCGGTGTAGTTGGGTATATGATGCCCGCGGTGTACTAGGGTATGTGGTGCCCGCGTTGTACTAGGGTATGTGGTGCCTGCGGTGTAGTTGGGTATATGATGCCCGCGGTGTACTAGGGTATGTGGTGCCCGCGGTGTACTAGAGTATGTGGTGCCCGCGGTGTAGTTGGGTATATGATGCCCGCGGTGTACTAGGGTATGTGGTGCCCGCGGTGTAGTTGGATATAAGATGCCCGCGGTGTACTAGGGTATGTAATGCCCGCGGTGAAGTTGGGTATATGATGCCCGCGGTGTACTGGATATGTGGTGCCCGCGGTGTAGTTGGGTATATGATGCCCGCGGTGTAGTTGGGTATATGATGCCCGCGGTGTACTAGGGTATGTGGTGCCCGCGGTGTAGTTGGGTATGTGGTGCCCGCAGTGTACTAGCTAGGGTATGTGATGCCCGCGGTGTACTAGGGTATGTGGTGCCCGCGGTGTACTAGGGTATGTGGTGCCCGCGGTGTAGTTGGGTATATGATGCCCGCGGTGTACTGGGTATGTGGTGCCCGCGGTGTAGTTGGGTATATGATGCCCGCGGTGTACTAGGGTATGTGGTGCCCGCGGTGTACTAGGGTATGTGGTGCCCGCGGTGTACTAGGGTATGTGGTGCCCGCAGTGTACTAGGGTATGTGGTGCCCGCGGTGTACTAGGGTATGTGGTGCCCGCGGTGTAGTTGGGTATATGATGCCCGCGGTGTACTGGGTATGTGGTGCCCGCGGTGTAGTTGGGTATATGATGCCCGCGGTGTACTAGGATATGTGGTGCCCGCGGTGTACTAGGGTATGTGGTGCCCGCGGTGTACTAGGGTATGTAATGCCCGCGGTGAAGTTGGGTATATGATGCCCGCGGTGTACTGGATATGTGGTGCCCGCGGTGTAGTTGGGTATATGATGCCCGCGGTGTAGTTGGGTATATGATGCCCGCGGTGTACTAGGGTATGTGGTGCCCGCGGTGTAGTTGGGTATGTGGTGCCCGCAGTGTACTAGCTAGGGTATGTGATGCCCGCGGTTTACTAGGGTGTGTGGTGCCCGCGGTGTACTAGGGTGTGCGGTGCCCGCGGTGTACTAGGGTATGTGGTGCCCGCAGTGTAGTTGGGTATGTGATGCCCGCGGTGTACTAGGGTATGTGGTGCCCGCGGTGTACTAGGGTATGTGGTGCCCGCGGTGTACTAGGGTATGTGGTGCCCGCAGTGTACTAGGGTATGTGGTGCCCGCGGTGTACTAGGGTATGTGGTGCCCGCGGTGTAGTTGGGTATATGATGCCCGCGGTGTACTGGGTATGTGGTGCCCGCGGTGTAGTTGGGTATATGATGCCCGCGGTGTACTAGGATATGTGGTGCCCGCGGTGTACTAGGGTATGTGGTGCCCGCGGTGTACTAGGGTATGTGATGCCCGCGGTGTAGTTGGGTATATGATGCCCGCGGTGTAGTTGGGTATATGATGCCCGCGGTGTAGTTGGGTATATGATGCCCGCGGTGTACTGGGTATGTGGTGCCCGCGGTGTACTAGGGTATATGATGCCCGCGGTGTACTAGGGTATGTGGTGCCCGCGGTGTACTAGGGTATGTGGTGCCCGCGGTGTACTAGGGTATGTGGTGCCCGCGGTGTAGTTGGGTATATGATGCCCGCGGTGTACTAGGGTATGTGGTGCCCGCGGTGTACTAGGGTATGTGGTGCCCGCGGTGTACTAGGGTATGTGATGCCCGCGGTGTAATAGGCTATGTGGTGCCCGCGGTGTACTAGGGTATGTGATGCCCGCGGTGTACTAGGGTATGTGATGCTTGCGGTGTACTAGGGTATGTGGTGCCCGCGGTGTACTAGGGTATGTGGTGCCCGCGGTGTACTAGGGTATGTGGTGCCCGCGGTGTACTAGGGTATGTGGTGCCCGCGGTGTAGTTGGGTATATGATGCCCGCGGTGTACTAGGGTATGTGATGCCCGCGGTGTAGTTGGGTATGTGATGCTTGCGGTGTACTAGGGTATGTGGTGCCCGCGGTGTACTAGGGTATGTGGTGCCCGCGGTGTACTAGGGTATGTGGTGCCCGCGGTGTAAATGGGTATATGATGCCCGCGGTGTAGTTGGGTATATGATGCCCGCGGTGTACTAGGGTATGTGGTGCCCGCGGTGTAGTTGGGTATATGATGCCCGCGGTGTACTGGGTATGTGATGCCCGCGGTGTACTAGGGTATGTGGTGCCCGCGGTGTAGTTGGGTATATGATGCCCGCGGTGTACTAGGGTATGTGGTGCCCGCGGTGTACTAGGGTATGTGGTGCCCGTGGTGTACTAGGGTATGTGATGCCCGCGGTGTAGTTGGGTATATGATGCCCACGGTGTAGTTGGGTATATGATGCCCGCGGTGTACTAGGGTATGTGGTGCCCGCGGTGTAGTTGGGTATATGATGCCCGCGATGTACTAGGGTATGTGGTGCCCGCGGTGTAGTTGGGTATGTGGTGCCCGCGGTGTAGTTGGGTATATGATGCCCGCGGTGTACTGGGTATGTGATGCCCGCGGTGTACTAGAGTATGTGGTGCCCGCGGTGTAGTTGGGTTTATGATGCCCGCGGTGTACTAGGGTATGTGGTGCCCGCGGTGTACTAGGGTATGTGGTGCCCGCGGTGTAGTTGAGTATATGATGCCCGCGGTGTACTGGGTATGTGGTGCCCGCGGTGTAGTTGGGTATATGATGCCCGCGGTGTACTAGGGTATGTGGTGCCCGCGGTGTACTAGGGTATGTGGTGCCCGCGGTGTACTAGGGTATGTGGTGCCCGCGGTGTAGTTGGGTATGTGGTGCCCGCGGTGTACTAGGGTATGTGGTGCCCGCGGTGTACTAGGGTATGTGGTGCCCGCGGTGAACTAGGGTATATGATGCCCGCGGTGTACTAGGGTATGTGGTGCCCGCGGTGTAGTTGGGTATATGATGCCCGCGGTGTACTAGGGTATGTGGTGCCCGCGGTGTAGTTGGGTATGTGGTGCCCGCGGTGTAGTTGGGTATATGATGCCCGCGGTGTACTGGGTATGTGATGCCCGCGGTGTACTAGGGTATGTGGTGCCCGCGGTGTAGTTGGGTTTATGATGCCCGCGGTGTACTAGGGTATGTGGTGCCCGCGGTGTACTAGGGTATGTGGTGCCCGCGGTGTAGTTGGGTATATGATGCCCGCGGTGTACTGGGTATGTGGTGCCCGCGGTGTAGTTGGGTATATGATGCCCGCGGTGTACTAGGGTATGTGGTGCCCGCGGTGTACTAGGGTATGTGGTGCCCGCGGTGTACTAGGGTATGTGGTGCCCGCGGTGTAGTTGGGTATGTGGTGCCCGCGGTGTACTAGGGTATGTGGTGCCCGCGGTGTACTAGGGTATGTGGTGCCCGCGGTGAACTAGGGTATATGATGCCCGCGGTGTACTAGGGTATGTGGTGCCCGCGGTGTAGTTGGGTATATGATGCCCGCGATGTACTAGGGTATGTGGTGCCCGCGGTGTAGTTGGGTATGTGGTGCCCGCGGTGTAGTTGGGTATATGATGCCCGCGGTGTACTGGGTATGTGATGCCCGCGGTGTACTAGGGTATGTGGTGCCCGCGGTGTAGTTGGGTTTATGATGCCCGCGGTGTACTAGGGTATGTGGTGCCCGCGGTGTACTAGGGTATGTGGTGCCCGCGGTGTAGTTGGGTATATGATGCCCGCGGTGTACTGGGTATGTGGTGCCCGCGGTGTAGTTGGGTATATGATGCCCGCGGTGTACTAGGGTATGTGGTGCCCGCGGTGTACTAGGGTATGTGGTGCCCGCGGTGTACTAGGGTATGTGGTGCCCGCGGTGTAGTTGGGTATGTGGTGCCCGCGGTGTACTAGGGTATGTGGTGCCCGCGGTGTACTAGGGTATGTGGTGCCCGCGGTGAACTAGGGTATATGATGCCCGCGATGTAGTTGGGTATATGATGCCCGCGGTGTACTTGGGTATGTGGTGCCCGCGGTGTAGTTGGGTATATGATGCCCGCGGTGTACTGGGTATGTGGTGCCCGCGGTGTACTAGGGTATATGATGCCCGCGGTGTACTAGGGTATGTGGTGCCCGCGGTGTACTAGGGTATGTGGTGCCCGCGGTGTACTAGGGTATGTGGTGCCCGCGGTGTACTAGGGTATATGATGCCCGCGGTGTAATAGGGTATGTGGTGCCCGCGGTGTACTAGGGTATGTGGTGCCCGCGGTGTACTAGGGTATGTGGTGCCCGCGGTGTACTAGGGTATGTGTTGCCCGCGGTGTAGTTGGGTATATGATGCCCGCGGTGTAGTTGGGTATATGATGCCCGCGGTGTACTAGGGTATGTGGTGCCCGCGGTGTAGTTGGGTATATGATGCCCGCGGTGTAGTTGGGTATATGATGCCCGCGGTGTACTAGGGTATGTGGTGCCCGCGGTGTAGTTGGGTATATGATGCCCGCGGTGTACTGGGTATGTGGTGCCCGCGGTGTACTAGGATATATGATGCCCGCGGTGTACTAGGGTATGTGGTGCCCGCGGTGTACTAGGGTATGTGGTGCCCGCGGTGTAGTTGGGTATATGATGCCCGCGGTGTACTGGGTATGTGGTGCCCGCGGTGTAGTTGGGTATATGATGCCCGCGGTGTAATAGGGTATGTGGTGCCCGCGGTGTACTAGGGTATGTGGTGCCCGCGGTGTACTAGGGTATGTGGTGCCCGCGGTTTAGTTGGGTATGTGGTGCCCGCGGTGTACTAGGGTATGTGGTGCCCGCGGTGTAGTTGGGTATATGATGCCCGCGGTGTACTAGGGTATATGATGCCCGCGGTGTACAAGGGTATGTGGTGCCCGCGGTGTAGTTGGGTATATGATGCCCGCGGTGTACTAAGTATATGATGCCCGCGGTGCAGTTGGGTATATGATGCCCGCGGTGTAGTTGGGTATATGATGCCCGCGGTGTACTAGGGTATGTGGTGCCCGCGGTGTACTAGGGTATGTGGTGCCCGCGGTGTACTAGGGTATGTGGTGCCCGCGGTGTACTAGGGTATATGATGCCCGCGGTGTAATAGGGTATGTGGTGCCCGCGGTGTACTAGGGTATGTGGTGCCCGCGGTGTACTAGGGTATGTGATGCCCGCGGTGTAGTTGGGTATATGATGCCCGCGGTGTAGTTGGGTATATGATGCCCGCGGTGTACTAGGGTATGTGGTGCCCGCGGTGTACTAGGGTATGTGGTGCCCGCGGTGTACTAGGGTATGTGGTGCCCGCGGTGTAGTTGGGTATGTGGTGCCCGCGGTGTACTAGGGTATGTGGTGCCCGCGGTGTACTAGGGTATGTGGTGCCCGCGGTGTACTAGGGTATATGATGCCCGCGATGTAGTTGGGTATATGATGCCCGCGGTGTACTAGGGTATGTGGTGCCCGCGGTGTAGTTGGGTATATGATGCCGGCGGTGTACTGGGTATGTGGTGCCCGCGGTGTACTAGGGTATGTGGTGCCCGCGGTGTACTAGGGTATGTGGTGCCCGCGGTGTACTAGGGTATATGATGCCCGCGGTGTAATAGGGTATGTGGTGCCCGCGGTGTACTAGGGTATGTGGTGCCCGCGGTGTACTAGGGTATGTGATGCCCGCGGTGTAGTTGGGTATATGATGCCCGCGGTGTAGTTGGGTATGTGGTGCCCGCGGTGTACTAGGGTATGTGATGCCCGCGGTGTAGTTGGGTATGTGATGCTTGCGGTGTACTAGGGTATGTGGTGCCCGCGGTGTACTAGGGTATGTGGTGCCCGCGGTGTACTAGGGTATGTGGTGCCCGCGGTGTACTAGGGTATGTGGTGCCCGCGGTGTACTAGGGTATGTGGTACCCGCGGTGTAGTTGGGTATATGATGCCCGCGGTGTACTAGGGTATGTGATGCCCGCGGTGTACTAGGGTATGTGATGTTTGCGGTGTACTAGGGTATGTGGTGCCCGCGGTGTACTAGGGTATGTGGTGCCCGCGGTGTAGTTGGGTATATGATGCCCGCGGTGTACTAGGGTATGTGATGCCCTCGGTGTACTAGGGTATGTGATGCTTGCGGTGTACTAGGGTATGTGGTGCCCGCGGTGTACTAGGGTATGTGGTGCCCGCGGTGTACTAGGGTATGTGGTGCCCGCGGTGTACTAGGGTATGTGGTGCCCGCGGTGTACTAGGGTATGTGGTGCCCGCGGTGTAGTTGGGTATGTGGTGCCCGCGGTGTACTAGGGTATGTGGTGCCCGCGGTGTACTAGGGTATGTGGTGCCCGCGGTGAACTAGGGTATATGATGCCCGCGATGTAGTTGGGTATATGATGCCCGCGGTGTACTAGGGTATGTGGTGCCCGCGGTGTAGTTGGGTATATGATGCCGGCGGTGTACTGGGTATGTGGTGCCCGCGGTGTACTAGGGTATGTGGTGCCCGCGGTGTACTAGGGTATGTGGTGCCCGCGGTGTAGTTGGGTATATGATGCCCGCGGTGTAATAGGGTATGTGGTGCCCGCGGTGTACTAGGGTATGTGGTGCCCGCGGTGTACTAGGGTATGTGATGCCCGCGGTGTAGTTGGGTATATGATGCCCGCGGTGTAGTTGGGTATTTAGATATTTGCTGTTCCTAGTTAGCTATACTATTTGTTTAGGGTGCTAAGGGGGTGTGGGTTGTTTAAATAATTTAAACCTGGTAAAAGTTTATAGTTCTATTTTTACTGTTCAACACGTTATTACAGTTCTATTTTGTTATTCACTAGTTAACTACTTTATATTATAGTATTTTAACCGTAACGAAATTACGTTCTTTAAGACGTATAGTACCCGGGGTGGACTGGAGTGTGACTGATGAAATAATTAACAGTACTAAAAAACGATGATTAGGCCAAACGCAGTTTGCTCGCGTACGCTTGCCTAATCTGTGTCACCACATCAATCCTCCCCTTTTTCAAAATTTTTCAAAAAAAAAATTTTACAATATTCAAAAATCTAAAACTTATTTAAATCAAAACAATTCTAAAACATTTTAACTAAACACATCGATTCATACACGACTCAAATATGCTTACTAAGAATAAACTTTATCGCTGTTGTTATGACTCGCGTATGAAACGATTGCTTGAACCTTGAACCTTACAATGTTATGTTATATTGAATTAATGCAAAAGTACAGTTAGCTACAAAATTATGTTAAGTACATATCTTAAAAAAAATATTTTATTACACTGTCATTACAAAACAAAAAAATAATATTTATTTTATTTAGGAACATTATTATGAAGAAAAAAATTAGTACTTATGAGTTTACAGTTTAATCATAATTAAGTGAAATACAAAAAAATATGAAACATTGATACAAAAAAAAAATATACTTATTATTACAAACATATTGTGTTTTTTTATTTACCTTATTTCAAACACTTACTATCTTAACTTTAGTACCTATGTAAAATGAAATAAAAATGAATAAGTACCTATGTAAAACGTTAATAATAAAATTGCAATATGAACAAAATTTATTGAAAATGTTTAGTTTTTAAGTTTAAAGAACTTTAACCTAAATGCAAAAATGCTAAAATGTATTTCTTAATAATAAAATATAAGTATAAAATAATAAAATACCTATCTTACAAATTGAAACGTACTGGCAACTTGATGACTCTGCCAGAACGTGTAGTTCGTTTCTCAGTATTTGATTGCAACATGTTTGTGTTTTGCCTATCAAGATTGTTGGAACTGTCATGCACTGAGTTGTGGGTTCGATTTCCACTTTCGTTGTCATTATTTTCTAATATATATGCTGGCTTTAAGCGATCTATAGAAATATTAACTTGCCTATCTTTAATTTGTATCGTATAAACTTTGTCTCTTCTTTTAATTATTTTGAATGGGCCATCGTACGGAGGTTGTAAAGACCTACGTACCATGTCATTTCTAACAAAAACAAATTGACACTCCTTTAAATCTTTATGAACAAAAACTTTTCTTGAATCTTTATTTTCACGCAATACTGGTTTGTAACTATTAATAATCTGTCTCAGTCTATGTACGTATGTTTCTGAATCTATTTGAACTTTATTTGATAAATCGTAAAAATCACCAGGTAATCTAATTGTTGAACCGTATACTAATTCTGCGGCACTTACGTTTGTATCAACACGTGAGGCTGCTCGTAAACCTAACATGACGGTTGGTAATTCTTTTATCCATGAACTATTATCGAGACGGGCCATTAAAGCTGCCTTTAAACTACGGTGCCATCTCTCTACCGTGCCATTACTCTGTGGGTGATACGGACTGGTTCTAATCTTATGTATTCCTAATAATGACATTAATTGCTTAAATATATTGCTTTCAAACTGTCTTCCCTGATCACTAGTTATTCTATCTGGACAACCAAAACGCGTTATCCAACTTTCATAAAAAACTTTGGCTACCGTTTCCGCTGTAATGTCTTTAGTTGGAACTGCTTCCGGCCATTTTGTAAACCTGTCTATCATGGTAATACAATACCTATAGTCGTCTGCAGTAGTTGGTAATGGTCCTATTATGTCTATGTGAACATGCTGGAAACGATCTGCGTTTTGAAACTGACCTAGATCGGATACCGTGTGTTTCAAAACTTTTGATCTCTGGCAACGTACACATGACTTTGCCCATAAATTTATGTCTTTATTCATACCTATCCAGAAATACCTATCAGTTACTAATTTTCTAGTAGTTCGAATGCCTGGGTGGCTTAAATTATGTACTGTGTCAAATGCTACGCGTCTAAATTCTTTTGTTAAATACGGTCGCGCTCGCTCTGCTGACGTTTCACAAACAATGGACTTCACCGAACTCGGTAATACGATACGTTTTAAAACAAAGTTACTACTATTTTGTTCTTTGAATAGTTTTGCAAGCTGTTCATCCGTTTCCTGTGCAACGGAGAGTTCAGAAAAATCTATGACTGTAGGGCACGAAATTGATTCTACTCTTGATAAACAATCCGCTACAGTATTTTCTTTTCCTTCAATAAAACTAATCTGTGTCGTAAATTCACTAATGTACATAATCTGTCTTGTTCTACGCGGTGTCTCTTTGTTAGTCCCTATTTTACTAAATAAATGTGTCAATGGTTTGTGATCAGTCATAACTACTAATTCTCGTCCTTCAATTAAATACCGAAAATGAACTATCGCTAAATAAATTGCTAAAAGTTCTCTATCGTATGTACTATACTTTTTCTGAGCGTCAGTTAATCGTTTTGAGAAAAAACCTAAGGGTTTCCATGACTTACCTTCTTGTTGTTGGAGTGATGCGCCTACGCTGGTATTACTCGCATCAGTCATCAATATCATTGGACAATCTGTGGATGGGTGCGATAACAAAACTGCATTTTCTAGACTTACTTTGGTCTGTAAAAAATCTTGATCGGCCTTCACCGTCCACTCAATCTTTGACTTGTCTTTACGCTTTGAGTTGTGAAGATATTTGTGCAATTCGGCCTGCTGATCCGCAGCTTTGGGTATGTGAGACCTATAAAAATTCAACATACCAAGGTATCTTCTTAATTCTTCCACGGTGGTGGGTCTCGGAAAATCCACGATAGCCTTCACCTTGTGGTCCAAAGGTTTAATACCTTCCGTCGATACCTCGTATCCTAGAAACTCAAGCTTTTCCTGTCCAAAACAACATTTACTAATATTAATGGTAATTCCACAGTCATTAAATCGCTTAAAAACTTCTTCTAAATGATGTCGATGGCTTATGATGTCATCGCTTGCCACTATCACGTCATCAATGTAGGCAAAAATATAGTCTAAGCCCTGTAAAACATTATTATCCATGAATCGCTGAAAAGTCTGTGCACTATTACGTAATCCAAATGGCATTTTTAAATACTCTATTAACCCAAAGGGCGTTATCACTGCTGTTTTCTCTATGTCAGATTCAGCTACTGGTATACAATTAAAAGCTCTATTAACATCTAACTTCGAAAATATCTTTTTACCTGAAAGTAAATAAGTAAAATTCTGAAGTCTGGGCACTGGATATCTATCCGGTTTGGTAATTGCATTTAACATCCTATAATCACCGCATGGCCTAATATTACCGTCCTTCTTTGGCACTATGTGCAAGGGGCTGGCCCACGCGCTTTTACTAGGTCTACAAATTCCTAATTCCTGCAATATCTGAAATTCTTTTTTAGCTTTAGCATACCTGTCCGGTGGTAGAGGTCTAACACGCGCATGAACTGGTGGTCCTGTTGTCTCAATCGTATGAAAAACATTATGCTTGGTATTTTCCTTGAAAAAATATGGCTTAGTAATGTCAGCATACTTCTGTAATAAATCAGAATAAGGATGTGCATCGTCTACGGTTTTTAAAGTAGGATCATTAATGTTAGATACACTAGCTATAACATTCAAATTTGTTATTTGATCTATTAATTTACGACCACTTAAATCTATTAACAATTTATGTTTAACTAAAAAGTCTGCGCCTATAATAGGTTGTTTGACATCTGCTATAATAAACATCCATCTAAAACATCGTCTTAATTTAAGATCTAAATCTAAAATGTGTACACCATAAGTCTTTATCTCGGTTCCATTAGCTGCATATAGTCTGTATTGTTCACTTTCCTTAAAATCGCACTTGTTAATGAGTCTACGCGGAAACACTGAAACGTTTGCACCACTATCTATTAAAAATTTTAAACCTGTTTTATAGTCCATCACGCTGAGGCGGTAGTTGACACTGCCGGTGCACTCGTCCGCCTTCGGTTGCACCGAGGCTAGTTTTCCGGCTGGCTACGCTGTCCTTGAGAATAATCCCTTTGTTTCGAATCATTTCGCTTTTTCCAGTTGCACGGCTCCACGCATTTAAATGCCTTGTGCTTATAGCGAAAATGATAACTGCACAACCAATTGGGGTCCGATGGGCTACGCCTTGAACTATTATGACGTCCTCTTGATGATGATCTGCCACGAAAATAATTTTCTCTCGACCTTGACCTGCCACGGTTGGTTTCTAACCTTGACATTCTTTCTCCTAGCGTTCGGATTTCTGCTACAATTTGGCTTATCTCTCCTGTCGACTGCTTGGGGCTATTTAGATTTATTTCCTGGTCTACTTGAGATACTGAATTTATAGGTTTTGAAGTCTCCATTACTTTGTCCGCAATCAAAGCTAAGGTATTTATATCCTTGGAATCAGACACTGCAATGACTCCTCTCACGGTAATAGGCAAATGATTACGCCATAAAATTAGTAAAGTGTCATCTGATACCTTATCTCTGGCTAAGTCGCGCATTTTTCTGAGTAGTTGGGACGGCTTTTGTTCGCCCAACTCCATCTCGCCGATCAATTTCTGGACCTGTCGTCCCTGTGATTCTTCAAATATCTGTAGAAGTCGCGTCTTTAGTGCTTCATATTTCCCATCATCTGGCGGATTTAATAATATATCAGTCACCTGTGTAATGACTTCCTTTCCGAGTTTAGCTATCACTATATGATACTTAGCGTCATCCGAAGTTTTCTGAGGCTTTAATACCGCTTCGGCTTGAATAAACCAGAGCCTTGGTTGATCTTGCCAAAACTCAGGTATTTTTGTAGTCAACGAAATTGCGTCGATTGATCCTTCGTCTATGACGTAACTTAATTTTGATGCTGCCGCCGATCCCTCCATTGTGATTGGTAACGACGACAGTTATTTCTCACTTCCCGGTACTTTGAAATTGAGTCACCTCCACTGTGAACCTTAACACCACTAAACAAACGTCGAGGGTCACCAATTTAGATATGCTGTTCCTAGTTAGCTATACTATTTGTTTAGGGTGCTAAGGGGGTGTGGGTTGTTTAAATAATTTAAACCAGGTAAAAGTTTATAGTTCTATTTTTACTGTTCAACACGTTATTACAGTTCTATTTTGTTATTCACTAGTTAACTACTTTATATTATAGTATTTTAACCGTAACGAAATTACGTTCTTTAAGACGTATAGTACCCGGGGTGGACTGGAGTGTGACTGATGAAATAATTAACAGTACTAAAAAACGATGATTAGGCCAAACGCAGTTTGCTCGCGTACGCTTGCCTAATCTGTGTCACCACAGGTATGTGGTGCCCGCGGTGTACTAGGGTATGTGATGCCCGCGGTGTAGTTGGGTATGTGATGCTTGCGGTGTACTAGGGTATGTGGTGCCCGCGGTGTACTAGGGTATGTGGTGCCCGCGGTGTACTAGGGTATGTGGTGCCCGCGGTGTACTAGGGTATGTGGTGCCCGCGGTGTACTAGGGTATGTGGTACCCGCGGTGTAGTTGGGTATATGATGCCCGCGGTGTACTAGGGTATGTGATGCCCGCGGTGTACTAGGGTATGTGATGTTTGCGGTGTACTAGGGTATGTGGTGCCCGCGGTGTACTAGGGTATGTGGTGCCCGCGGTGTAGTTGGGTATATGATGCCCGCGGTGTACTAGGGTATGTGATGCCCGCGGTGTACTAGGGTATGTGATGCTTGCGGTGTACTAGGGTATGTGGTGCCCGCGGTGTACTAGGGTATGTGGTGCCCGCGGTGTACTAGGGTATGTGGTGCCCGCGGTGTACTAGGGTATGTGGTGCCCGCGGTGTAGTTGGGTATATGATGCCCGCGGTGTACTAGGGTATGTGATGCCCGCGGTGTAGTTGGGTATGTGATGCTTGCGGTGTACTAGGGTATGTGGTGCCCGCGGTGTACTAGGGTATGTGGTGCCCGCTGTGTAGTTGGGTATGTGATGCCCGCGGTGTACTAGGGTATGTGGTGCCCGCGGTGTACTAGGGTATGTGGTGCCCGCGGTGTACTAGGGTATGTGGTGCCCGCGGTGTACTAGGGTATGTGGTGCCCGCGGTGTACTAGGGTATGTGATGCCCGCGGTGTAGTTGGGTATGTGATGCTTGCGGTGTACTAGGGTATGTGGTGCCCGCGGTGTACTAGGGTATGTGGTGCCCGCGGTGTACTAGGGTATGTGGTGCCCGCGGTGTACTAGGGTATGTGGTGCCCGCGGTGTACTAGGGTATGTGGTGCCCGCGGTGTACTAGGGTATGTGGTGCCCGCGGTGTACTAGGGTATATGATGCCCGCGGTGTAATAGGGTATGTGGTGCCCGCGGTGTACTAGGGTATGTGGTGCCCGCGGTGTACTAGGGTATGTGATGCCCGCGGTTTAGTTGGGTATATGATGCCCGCGGTGTAGTTGGGTATGTGGTGCCCGCGGTGTACTAGGGTATGTGATGCCCGCGGTGTAGTTGGGTATGTGATGCTTGCGGTGTACTAGGGTATGTGGTGCCCGCGGTGTACTAGGGTATGTGGTGCCCGCGGTGTACTAGGGTATGTGGTGCCCGCGGTGTAGTTGGGTATGTGGTGCCCGCGGTGTACTAGGGTATGTGGTGCCCGCGGTGTACTAGGGTATGTGGTGCCCGCGGTGAACTAGGGTATATGATGCCCGCGATGTAGTTGGGTATATGATGCCCGCGGTGTACTAGGGTATGTGGTGCCCGCGGTGTAGTTGGGTATATGATGCCCGCGGTGTACTGCGCATGTGGTGCCCGCGGTGTAGTTGGGTATATGATGCCCGCGGTGTACTAGGGTATGTGGTGCCCGCGTTGTACTAGGGTATGTGGTGCCTGCGGTGTAGTTGGGTATATGATGCCCGCGGTGTACTAGGGTATGTGGTGCCCGCGGTGTACTAGAGTATGTGGTGCCCGCGGTGTAGTTGGGTATATGATGCCCGCGGTGTACTAGGGTATGTGGTGCCCGCGGTGTAGTTGGATATAAGATGCCCGCGGTGTACTAGGGTATGTAATGCCCGCGGTGAAGTTGGGTATATGATGCCCGCGGTGTACTGGATATGTGGTGCCCGCGGTGTAGTTGGGTATATGATGCCCGCGGTGTAGTTGGGTATATGATGCCCGCGGTGTACTAGGGTATGTGGTGCCCGCGGTGTAGTTGGGTATGTGGTGCCCGCAGTGTACTAGCTAGGGTATGTGATGCCCGCGGTTTACTAGGGTGTGTGGTGCCCGCGGTGTACTAGGGTGTGCGGTGCCCGCGGTGTACTAGGGTATGTGGTGCCCGCAGTGTAGTTGGGTATGTGATGCCCGCGGTGTACTAGGGTATGTGGTGCCCGCGGTGTACTAGGGTATGTGGTGCCCGCGGTGTACTAGGGTATGTGGTGCCCGCAGTGTACTAGGGTATGTGGTGCCCGCGGTGTACTAGGGTATGTGGTGCCCGCGGTGTAGTTGGGTATATGATGCCCGCGGTGTACTGGGTATGTGGTGCCCGCGGTGTAGTTGGGTATATGATGCCCGCGGTGTACTAGGATATGTGGTGCCCGCGGTGTACTAGGGTATGTGGTGCCCGCGGTGTACTAGGGTATGTGATGCCCGCGGTGTAGTTGGGTATATGATGCCCGCGGTGTAGTTGGGTATATGATGCCCGCGGTGTAGTTGGGTATATGATGCCCGCGGTGTACTGGGTATGTGGTGCCCGCGGTGTACTAGGGTATATGATGCCCGCGGTGTACTAGGGTATGTGGTGCCCGCGGTGTACTAGGGTATGTGGTGCCCGCGGTGTACTAGGGTATGTGGTGCCCGCGGTGTAGTTGGGTATATGATGCCCGCGGTGTACAAGGGTATGTGGTGCCCGCGGTGTACTAGGGTATGTGGTGCCCGCGGTGTACTAGGGTATGTGATGCCCGCGGTGTAATAGGCTATGTGGTGCCCGCGGTGTACTAGGGTATGTGATGCCCGCGGTGTACTAGGGTATGTGATGCTTGCGGTGTACTAGGGTATGTGGTGCCCGCGGTGTACTAGGGTATGTGGTGCCCGCGGTGTACTAGGGTATGTGGTGCCCGCGGTGTACTAGGGTATGTGGTGCCCGCGGTGTAGTTGGGTATATGATGCCCGCGGTGTACTAGGGTATGTGATGCCCGCGGTGTAGTTGGGTATGTGATGCTTGCGGTGTACTAGGGTATGTGGTGCCCGCGGTGTACTAGGGTATGTGGTGCCCGCGGTGTACTAGGGTATGTGGTGCCCGCGGTGTAAATGGGTATATGATGCCCGCGGTGTAGTTGGGTATATGATGCCCGCGGTGTACTAGGGTATGTGGTGCCCGCGGTGTAGTTGGGTATATGATGCCCGCGGTGTACTGGGTATGTGATGCCCGCGGTGTACTAGGGTATGTGGTGCCCGCGGTGTAGTTGGGTATATGATGCCCGCGGTGTACTAGGGTATGTGGTGCCCGCGGTGTACTAGGGTATGTGGTGCCCGTGGTGTACTAGGGTATGTGATGCCCGCGGTGTTGTTGGGTATATGATGCCCACGGTGTAGTTGGGTATATGATGCCCGCGGTGTACTAGGGTATGTGGTGCCCGCGGTGTAGTTGGGTATATGATGCCCGCGATGTACTAGGGTATGTGGTGCCCGCGGTGTAGTTGGGTATGTGGTGCCCGCGGTGTAGTTGGGTATATGATGCCCGCGGTGTACTGGGTATGTGATGCCCGCGGTGTACTAGGGTATGTGGTGCCCGCGGTGTAGTTGGGTTTATGATGCCCGCGGTGTACTAGGGTATGTGGTGCCCGCGGTGTACTAGGGTATGTGGTGCCCGCGGTGTAGTTGAGTATATGATGCCCGCGGTGTACTGGGTATGTGGTGCCCGCGGTGTAGTTGGGTATATGATGCCCGCGGTGTACTAGGGTATGTGGTGCCCGCGGTGTACTAGGGTATGTGGTGCCCGCGGTGTACTAGGGTATGTGGTGCCCGCGGTGTAGTTGGGTATGTGGTGCCCGCGGTGTACTAGGGTATGTGGTGCCCGCGGTGTACTAGGGTATGTGGTGCCCGCGGTGAACTAGGGTATATGATGCCCGCGGTGTACTAGGGTATGTGGTGCCCGCGGTGTAGTTGGGTATATGATGCCCGCGATGTACTAGGGTATGTGGTGCCCGCGGTGTAGTTGGGTATGTGGTGCCCGCGGTGTAGTTGGGTATATGATGCCCGCGGTGTACTGGGTATGTGATGCCCGCGGTGTACTAGGGTATGTGGTGCCCGCGGTGTAGTTGGGTTTATGATGCCCGCGGTGTACTAGGGTATGTGGTGCCCGCGGTGTACTAGGGTATGTGGTGCCCGCGGTGTAGTTGGGTATGTGGTGCCCGCGGTGTACTAGGGTATGTGGTGCCCGCGGTGAACTAGGGTATATGATGCCCGCGATGTAGTTGGGTATATGATGCCCGCGGTGTACTAGGGTATGTGGTGCCCGCGGTGTAGTTGGGTATATGATGCCCGCGGTGTACTGGGTATGTGGTGCCCGCGGTGTACTAGGGTATATGATGCCCGCGGTGTACTAGGGTATGTGGTGCCCGCGGTGTACTAGGGTATGTGGTGCCCGCGGTGTACTAGGGTATGTGGTGCCCGCGGTGTACTAGGGTATATGATGCCCGCGGTGTAATAGGGTATGTGGTGCCCGCGGTGTACTAGGGTATGTGGTGCCCGCGGTGTACTAGGGTATGTGGTGCCCGCGGTGTACTAGGGTATGTGGTGCCCGCGGTGTACTAGGGTATGTGATGCCCGCGGTGTAGTTGGGTATATGATGCCCGCGGTGTAGTTGGGTATATGATGCCCGCGGTGTACTAGGGTATGTGGTGCCCGCGGTGTAGTTGGGTATATGATGCCCGCGGTGTAGTTGGGTATATGATGCCCGCGGTGTACTAGGGTATGTGGTGCCCGCGGTGTAGTTGGGTATATGATGCCCGCGGTGTACTGGGTATGTGGTGCCCGCGGTGTACTAGGATATATGATGCCCGCGGTGTACTAGGGTATGTGGTGCCCGCGGTGTACTAGGGTATGTGGTGCCCGCGGTGTAGTTGGGTATATGATGCCCGCGGTGTACTGGGTATGTGGTGCCCGCGGTGTAGTTGGGTATATGATGCCCGCGGTGTAATAGGGTATGTGGTGCCCGCGGTGTACTAGGGTATGTGGTGCCCGCGGTGTACTAGGGTATGTGGTGCCCGCGGTGTAGTTGGGTATATGATGCCCGCGGTGTACTAAGTATATGATGCCCGCGGTGCAGTTGGGTATATGATGCCCGCGGTGTAGTTGGGTATATGATGCCCGCGGTGTACTAGGGTATGTGGTGCCCGCGGTGTACTAGGGTATGTGGTGCCCGCGGTGTACTAGGATATATGATGCCCGCGGTGTACTAGGGTATGTGGTGCCCGCGGTGTACTAGGGTATGTGGTGCCCGCGGTGTAGTTGGGTATATGATGCCCGCGGTGTACTGGGTATGTGGTGCCCGCGGTGTAGTTGGGTATGTGATGCCCGCGGTGTAATAGGGTATGTGGTGCCCGCGGTGTACTAGGGTATGTGGTGCCCGCGGTGTACTAGGGTATGTGGTGCCCGCGGTGTAGTTGGGTATATGATGCCCGCGGTGTACTAAGTATATGATGCCCGCGGTGCAGTTGGGTATATGATGCCCGCGGTGTAGTTGGGTATATGATGCCCGCGGTGTACTAGGGTATGTGGTGCCCGCGGTGTACTAGGGTATGTGGTGCCCGCGGTGTACTAGGATATATGATGCCCGCGGTGTACTAGGGTATGTGGTGCCCGCGGTGTACTAGGGTATGTGGTGCCCGCGGTGTAGTTGGGTATATGATGCCCGCGGTGTACTGGGTATGTGGTGCCCGCGGTGTAGTTGGGTATATGATGCCCGCGGTGTAATAGGGTATGTGGTGCCCGCGGTGTACTAGGGTATGTGGTGCCCGCGGTGTACTAGGGTATGTGGTGCCCGCGGTGTAGTTGGGTATATGATGCCCGCGGTGTACTAAGTATATGATGCCCGCGGTGCAGTTGGGTATATGATGCCCGCGGTGTAGTTGGGTATATGATGCCCGCGGTGTACTAGGGTATGTGGTGCCCGCGGTGTACTAGGGTATGTGGTGCCCGCGGTGTACTAGGGTATGTGGTGCCCGCGGTGTACTAGGGTATATGATGCCCGCGGTGTAATAGGGTATGTGGTGCCCGCGGTGTACTAGGGTATGTGGTGCCCGCGTTGTACTAGGGTATGTGGTGCCCGCGGTGTACTAGGGTATATGATGCCCGCGGTGTAATAGGGTATGTGGTGCCCGCGGTGTACTAGGGTATGTGGTGCCCGCGGTGTACTAGGGTATGTGATGCCCGCGGTGTAGTTGGGTATATGATGCCCGCGGTGTAGTTGGGTATATGATGCCCGCGGTGTACTAGGGTATGTGGTGCCCGCGGTGTACTAGGGTATGTGGTGCCCGCGGTGTACTAGGGTATGTGGTGCCCGCGGTGTAGTTGGGTATGTGGTGCCCGCGGTGTACTAGGGTATGTGGTGCCCGCGGTGTACTAGGGTATGTGGTGCCCGCGGTGAACTAGGGTATATGATGCCCGCGATGTAGTTGGGTATATGATGCCCGCGGTGTACTAGGGTATGTGGTGCCCGCGGTGTAGTTGGGTATATGATGCCGGCGGTGTACTGGGTATGTGGTGCCCGCGGTGTACTAGGGTATGTGGTGCCCGCGGTGTACTAGGGTATGTGGTGCCCGCGGTGTACTAGGGTATATGATGCCCGCGGTGTAATAGGGTATGTGGTGCCCGCGGTGTACTAGGGTATGTGGTGCCCGCGGTGTACTAGGGTATGTGATGCCCGCGGTGTAGTTGGGTATATGATGCCCGCGGTGTAGTTGGGTATGTGGTGCCCGCGGTGTACTAGGGTATGTGATGCCCGCGGTGTAGTTGGGTATGTGATGCTTGCGGTGTACTAGGGTATGTGGTGCCCGCGGTGTACTAGGGTATGTGGTGCCCGCGGTGTACTAGGGTATGTGGTGCCCGCGGTGTACTAGGGTATGTGGTGCCCGCGGTGTACTAGGGTATGTGGTACCCGCGGTGTAGTTGGGTATATGATGCCCGCGGTGTACTAGGGTATGTGATGCCCGCGGTGTACTAGGGTATGTGATGTTTGCGGTGTACTAGGGTATGTGGTGCCCGCGGTGTACTAGGGTATGTGGTGCCCGCGGTGTAGTTGGGTATATGATGCCCGCGGTGTACTAGGGTATGTGATGCCCGCGGTGTACTAGGGTATGTGATGCTTGCGGTGTACTAGGGTATGTGGTGCCCGCGGTGTACTAGGGTATGTGGTGCCCGCGGTGTACTAGGGTATGTGGTGCCCGCGGTGTACTAGGGTATGTGGTGCCCGCGGTGTACTAGGGTATGTGGTGCCCGCGGTGTAGTTGGGTATGTGGTGCCCGCGGTGTACTAGGGTATGTGGTGCCCGCGGTGTACTAGGGTATGTGGTGCCCGCGGTGAACTAGGGTATATGATGCCCGCGATGTAGTTGGGTATATGATGCCCGCGGTGTACTAGGGTATGTGGTGCCCGCGGTGTAGTTGGGTATATGATGCCGGCGGTGTACTGGGTATGTGGTGCCCGCGGTGTACTAGGGTATGTGGTGCCCGCGGTTTACTAGGGTATGTGGTGCCCGCGGTGTAGTTGGGTATATGATGCCCGCGGTGTAATAGGGTATGTGGTGCCCGCGGTGTACTAGGGTATGTGGTGCCCGCGGTGTACTAGGGTATGTGATGCCCGCGGTGTAGTTGGGTATATGATGCCCGCGGTGTAGTTGGGTATGTGGTGCCCGCGGTGTACTAGGGTATGTGATGCCCGCGGTGTAGTTGGGTATGTGATGCTTGCGGTGTACTAGGGTATGTGGTGCCCGCGGTGTACTAGGGTATGTGGTGCCCGCGGTGTACTAGGGTATGTGGTGCCCGCGGTGTACTAGGGTATGTGGTGCCCGCGGTGTACTAGGGTATGTGGTACCCGCGGTGTAGTTGGGTATATGATGCCCGCGGTGTACTAGGGTATGTGATGCCCGCGGTGTACTAGGGTATGTGATGTTTGCGGTGTACTAGGGTATGTGGTGCCCGCGGTGTACTAGGGTATGTGGTGCCCGCGGTGTAGTTGGGTATATGATGCCCGCGGTGTACTAGGGTATGTGATGCCCGCGGTGTACTAGGGTATGTGATGCTTGCGGTGTACTAGGGTATGTGGTGCCCGCGGTGTACTAGGGTATGTGGTGCCCGCGGTGTACTAGGGTATGTGGTGCCCGCGGTGTACTAGGGTATGTGGTGCCCGCGGTGTAGTTGGGTATATGATGCCCGCGGTGTACTAGGGTATGTGATGCCCGCGGTGTAGTTGGGTATGTGATGCTTGCGGTGTACTAGGGTATGTGGTGCCCGCGGTGTACTAGGGTATGTGGTGCCCGCTGTGTAGTTGGGTATGTGGTGCCCGCGGTGTACTAGGGTATGTGGTGCCCGCGGTGTACTAGGGTATGTGGTGCCCGCGGTGTACTAGGGTATGTGGTGCCCGCGGTGTACTAGGGTATGTGGTGCCCGCGGTGTACTAGGGTATGTGATGCCCGCGGTGTAGTTGGGTATGTGATGCTTGCGGTGTACTAGGGTATGTGGTGCCCGCGGTGTACTAGGGTATGTGGTGCCCGCGGTGTACTAGGGTATGTGGTGCCCGCGGTGTACTAGGGTATGTGGTGCCCGCGGTGTACTAGGGTATGTGGTGCCCGCGGTGTACTAGGGTATGTGGTGCCCGCGGTGTACTAGGGTATATGATGCCCGCGGTGTAATAGGGTATGTGGTGCCCGCGGTGTACTAGGGTATGTGGTGCCCGCGGTGTACTAGGGTATGTGATGCCCGCGGTGTAGTTGGGTATATGATGCCCGCGGTGTAGTTGGGTATGTGGTGCCCGCGGTGTACTAGGGTATGTGATGCCCGCGGTGTAGTTGGGTATGTGATGCTTGCGGTGTACTAGGGTATGTGGTGCCCGCGGTGTACTAGGGTATGTGGTGCCCGCGGTGTACTAGGGTATGTGGTGCCCGCGGTGTACTAGGGTATGTGGTGCCCGCGGTGTACTAGGGTATGTGGTACCCGCGGTGTAGTTGGGTATATGATGCCCCCGGTGTACTAGGGTATGTGATGCCCGCGGTGTACTAGGGTATGTGATGTTTGCGGTGTACTAGGGTATGTGGTGCCCGCGGTGTACTAGGGTATGTGGTGCCCGCGGTGTAGTTGGGTATATGATGCCCGCGGTGTACTAGGGTATGTGATGCCCGCGGTGTACTAGGGTATGTGATGCTTGCGGTGTACTAGGGTATGTGGTGCCCGCGGTGTACTAGGGTATGTGGTGCCCGCGGTGTACTAGGGTATGTGGTGCCCGCGGTGTACTAGGGTATGTGGTGCCCGCGGTGTACTAGGGTATGTGGTGCCCGCGGTGTAGTTGGGTATGTGGTGCCCGCGGTGTACTAGGGTATGTGGTGCCCGCGGTGTACTAGGGTATGTGGTGCCCGCGGTGAACTAGGGTATATGATGCCCGCGATGTAGTTGGGTATATGATGCCCGCGGTGTACTAGGGTATGTGGTGCCCGCGGTGTAGTTGGGTATATGATGCCGGCGGTGTACTGGGTATGTGGTGCCCGCGGTGTACTAGGGTATGTGGTGCCCGCGGTGTACTAGGGTATGTGGTGCCCGCGGTGTAGTTGGGTATATGATGCCCGCGGTGTAATAGGGTATGTGGTGCCCGCGGTGTACTAGGGTATGTGGTGCCCGCGGTGTACTAGGGTATGTGATGCCCGCGGTGTAGTTGGGTATATGATGCCCGCGGTGTAGTTGGGTATGTGGTGCCCGCGGTGTACTAGGGTATGTGATGCCCGCGGTGTAGTTGGGTATGTGATGCTTGCGGTGTACTAGGGTATGTGGTGCCCGCGGTGTACTAGGGTATGTGGTGCCCGCGGTGTACTAGGGTATGTGGTGCCCGCGGTGTACTAGGGTATGTGGTGCCCGCGGTGTACTAGGGTATGTGGTACCCGCGGTGTAGTTGGGTATATGATGCCCGCGGTGTACTAGGGTATGTGATGCCCGCGGTGTACTAGGGTATGTGATGTTTGCGGTGTACTAGGGTATGTGGTGCCCGCGGTGTACTAGGGTATGTGGTGCCCGCGGTGTAGTTGGGTATATGATGCCCGCGGTGTACTAGGGTATGTGATGCCCGCGGTGTACTAGGGTATGTGATGCTTGCGGTGTACTAGGGTATGTGGTGCCCGCGGTGTACTAGGGTATGTGGTGCCCGCGGTGTACTAGGGTATGTGGTGCCCGCGGTGTACTAGGGTATGTGGTGCCCGCGGTGTAGTTGGGTATATGATGCCCGCGGTGTACTAGGGTATGTGATGCCCGCGGTGTAGTTGGGTATGTGATGCTTGCGGTGTACTAGGGTATGTGGTGCCCGCGGTGTACTAGGGTATGTGGTGCCCGCTGTGTAGTTGGGTATGTGGTGCCCGCGGTGTACTAGGGTATGTGGTGCCCGCGGTGTACTAGGGTATGTGGTGCCCGCGGTGTACTAGGGTATGTGGTGCCCGCGGTGTACTAGGGTATGTGATGCCCGCGGTGTAGTTGGGTATATGATGCCCGCGGTGTAGTTGGGTATGTGGTGCCCGCGGTGTACTAGGGTATGTGATGCCCGCGGTGTAGTTGGGTATGTGATGCTTGCGGTGTACTAGGGTATGTGGTGCCCGCGGTGTACTAGGGTATGTGGTGCCCGCGGTGTACTAGGGTATGTGGTGCCCGCGGTGTACTAGGGTATGTGGTGCCCGCGGTGTACTAGGGTATGTGGTACCCGCGGTGTAGTTGGGTATATGATGCCCGCGGTGTACTAGGGTATGTGATGCCCGCGGTGTACTAGGGTATGTGATGTTTGCGGTGTACTAGGGTATGTGGTGCCCGCGGTGTACTAGGGTATGTGGTGCCCGCGGTGTACTAGGGTATGTGATGCCCGCGGTGTAGTTGGGTATGTGATGCTTGCGGTGTACTAGGGTATGTGGTGCCCGCGGTGTACTAGGGTATGTGGTGCCCGCGGTGTACTAGGGTATGTGGTGCCCGCGGTGTACTAGGGTATGTGGTGCCCGCGGTGTACTAGGGTATATGGTACCCGCGGTGTAGTTGGGTATATGATGCCCGCGGTGTACTAGGGTATGTGATGCCCGCGGTGTACTAGGGTATGTGATGTTTGCGGTGTACTAGGGTATGTGGTGCCCGCGGTGTACTAGGGTATGTGGTGCCCGCGGTGTAGTTGGGTATATGATGCCCGCGGTGTACTAGGGTATGTGATGCCCGCGGTGTACTAGGGTATGTGATGCTTGCGGTGTACTAGGGTATGTGGTGCCCGCGGTGTACTAGGGTATGTGGTGCCCGCGGTGTACTAGGGTATGTGGTGCCCGCGGTGTACTAGGGTATGTGGTGCCCGCGGTGTAGTTGGGTATATGATGCCCGCGGTGTACTAGGGTATGTGATGCCCGCGGTGTAGTTGGGTATGTGATGCTTGCGGTGTACTAGGGTATGTGGTGCCCGCGGTGTACTAGGGTATGTGGTGCCCGCGGTGTAGTTGGGTATGTGGTGCCCGCGGTGTACTAGGGTATGTGGTGCCCGCGGTGTACTAGGGTATGTGGTGCCCGCGGTGTACTAGGGTATGTGGTGCCCGCGGTGTACTAGGGTATGTGGTGCCCGCGGTGTACTAGGGTATGTGGTGCCCGCGGTGTACTAGGGTATGTGATGCTTGCGGAGTACTAGGGTATGTGGTGCCCGCGGTGTAGTTGGGTATGTGGTGCCCGCGGTGTAGTTGGGTATATGATGCCCGCGGTGTACTAGGGTATGTGGTGCCCGCGGTGTACTAGGGTATGTGGTGCCCGCGGTGTAGTTGGGTATGTGGTGCCCGCGGTGTACTAGGGTATGTGGTGCCCGCGGTGTACAAGGGTATGTGGTGCCCGCGGTGTACTAGGGTATGTGGTGCCCGCGGTGTAGTTGGGTATATGATGCCCGCGGTGTACTAGGGTATGTGGTGCCCGCGGTGTACTAGGGTATGTGGTGCCCGCGGTGTACTAGGGTATGTGATGCCCGCGGTGTACTAGGGTATGTGGTGCCCGCGGTGTAGTTGGGTATGTGGTGCCCGCGGTGTACTAGGGTATGTGGTGCCCGCGGTGTACTAGGGTATGTGGTGCCCGCGGTGTACTAGGGTATGTGGTGCCCGCGGTGTAGTTGGGTATATGATGCCCGCGGTGTACTAGGGTGTGTGGTGCCCGCGGTGTACTAGGGTATGTGGTGCCCACGGTGTAGTTGGGTATGTGATGCCCGCGGTGTACTAGGGTATGTGGTGCCCGCGGTGTACTAGGGTATGTGGTGCCCGCAGTGTACTAGGGTATGTGATGCCCGCGGTGTAAATGGGTATATGATGCCCGCGGTGTAGTTGGGTATATGATGCTTGCGGTGTACTAGGGTATGTGGTGCCCGCGGTGTACTAGGGTATGTGGTGCCCGCGGTGTAGTTGGGTATATGATGCCCGCGGTGTACTAGGGTGTGTGGTGCCCGCGGTGTACTAGGGTATGTGGTGCCCGCGGTGTAGTTGGGTATGTGATGCCTGCGGTGTACTAGGGTATGTGGTGCCCGCGGTGTACTAGGGTATGTGGTGCCCGCGGTGTACTAGGGTATGTGGTGCCCGCAGTGTACTAGGGTATGTGATGCCCGCGGTGTAAATGGGTATATGATGCCCGCGGTGTAGTTGGGTATATGATGCTTGTGGTGTACTAGGGTATGTGGTGCCCGCGGTGTACTAGGGTATGTGGTGCCCGCGGTGTACTAGGGTATGTGGTGCCCGCGGTGTAGTTGGGTATATGATGCCCGCGGTGTACTAGGGTATGTGGTGCCTACGGTGTACTAGGGTATATGATGCCCGCGGTGTACTAGGGTATGTGGTGCCCGCGGTGTAGTTGGGTATATGATGCCCGCGGTGTACTAGGGTATGTGGTGCCCGCGGTGTAGTTGGGTATGTGGTGCCCGCGGTGCAGTTGGGTATATGATGCCCGCGGTGTACTAGGGTATGTGGTGCCCGCGGTGTACTAGGGTATGTGGTGCCCGCGGTGTAGTTGGGTATGTGGTGCCCGCGGTGTACTAGGGTATGTGGTGCCCGCGGTGTACTAGGGTATGTGGTGCCCGCGGTGTACTAGGGTATGTGGTGCCCGCGGTGTAGTTGGGTATATGATGCCCGCGGTGTACTAGGGTATGTGGTGCCCGCGGTGTACTAGGGTATGTGGTGCCCGCGGTGTACTAGGGTATGTGATGCCCGCGGTGTACTAGGGTATGTGGTGCCCGCGGTGTAGTTGGGTATGTGGTGCCCGCGGTGTACTAGGGTATGTGGTGCCCGCGGTGTACTAGGGTATGTGGTGCCCGCGGTGTACTAGGGTATGTGGTGCCCGCGGTGTAGTTGGGTATATGATGCCCGCGGTGTACTAGGGTGTGTGGTGCCCGCGGTGTACTAGGGTATGTGGTGCCCGCGGTGTAGTTGGGTATGTGATGCCCGCGGTGTACTAGGGTATGTGGTGCCCGCGGTGTACTAGGGTATGTGGTGCCCGCAGTGTACTAGGGTATGTGATGCCCGCGGTGTAAATGGGTATATGATGCCCGCGGTGTAGTTGGGTATATGATGCTTGCGGTGTACTAGGGTATGTGGTGCCCGCGGTGTACTAGGGTATGTGGTGCCCGCGGTGTAGTTGGGTATATGATGCCCGCGGTGTACTAGGGTGTGTGGTGCCCGCGGTGTACTAGGGTATGTGGTGCCCGCGGTGTAGTTGGGTATGTGATGCCTGCGGTGTACTAGGGTATGTGGTGCCCGCGGTGTACTAGGGTATATGGTGCCCGCGGTGTACTAGGGTATGTGGTGCCCGCAGTGTACTAGGGTATGTGATGCCCGCGGTGTAAATGGGTATATGATGCCCGCGGTGTAGTTGGGTATATGATGCTTGTGGTGTACTAGGGTATGTGGTGCCCGCGGTGTACTAGGGTATGTGGTGCCCGCGGTGTACTAGGGTATGTGGTGCCCGCGGTGTAGTTGGGTATATGATGCCCGCGGTGTACTAGGGTATGTGGTGCCCGCGGTGTACTAGGGTATATGATGCCCGCGGTGTACTAGGGTATGTGGTGCCCGCGGTGTAGTTGGGTATATGATGCCCGCGGTGTACTAGGGTGTGTGGTGCCCGCGGTGTAGTTGGGTATGTGATGCCCGCGGTGTACTAGGGTATGTGGTGCCCGCGGTGTACTAGGGTATGTGGTGCCCGCGGTGTACTAGGGTATGTGGTGCCCGCGGTGTAGTTGGGTATATGATGCCCGCGGTGTACTGCGCATGTGGTGCCCGCGGTGTAGTTGGGTATATGATGCCCGCGGTGTACTAGGGTATGTGGTGCCCGCGTTGTACTAGGGTATGTGGTGCCTGCGGTGTAGTTGGGTATATGATGCCCGCGGTGTACTAGGGTATGTGGTGCCCGCGGTGTACTAGGGTATGTGGTGCCCGCGGTGTAGTTGGGTATATGATGCCCGCGGTGTACTAGGGTATGTGGTGCCCGCGGTGTAGTTGGATATAAGATGCCCGCGGTGTACTAGGGTATGTAATGCCCGCGGTGAAGTTGGGTATATGATGCCCGCGGTGTACTGGATATGTGGTGCCCGCGGTGTAGTTGGGTATATGATGCCCGCGGTGTAGTTGGGTATATGATGCCCGCGGTGTACTAGGGTATGTGGTGCCCGCGGTGTAGTTGGGTATGTGGTGCCCGCAGTGTACTAGCTAGGGTATGTGATGCCCGCGGTTTACTAGGGTGTGTGGTGCCCGCGGTGTACTAGGGTGTGCGGTGCCCGCGGTGTACTAGGGTATGTGGTGCCCGCAGTGTAGTTGGGTATGTGATGCCCGCGGTGTACTAGGGTATGTGGTGCCCGCGGTGTACTAGGGTATGTGGTGCCCGCGGTGTACTAGGGTATGTGGTGCCCGCAGTGTACTAGGGTATGTGGTGCCCGCGGTGTACTAGGGTATGTGGTGCCCGCGGTGTAGTTGGGTATATGATGCCCGCGGTGTACTGGGTATGTGGTGCCCGCGGTGTAGTTGGGTATATGATGCCCGCGGTGTACTAGGATATGTGGTGCCCGCGGTGTACTAGGGTATGTGGTGCCCGCGGTGTACTAGGGTATGTGATGCCCGCGGTGTAGTTGGGTATATGATGCCCGCGGTGTAGTTGGGTATATGATGCCCGCGGTGTAGTTGGGTATATGATGCCCGCGGTGTACTGGGTATGTGGTGCCCGCGGTGTACTAGGGTATATGATGCCCGCGGTGTACTAGGGTATGTGGTGCCCGCGGTGTACTAGGGTATGTGGTGCCCGCGGTGTACTAGGGTATGTGGTGCCCGCGGTGTAGTTGGGTATATGATGCCCGCGGTGTACTAGGGTATGTGGTGCCCGCGGTGTACTAGGGTATGTGGTGCCCGCGGTGTACTAGGGTATGTGATGCCCGCGGTGTAATAGGCTATGTGGTGCCCGCGGTGTACTAGGGTATGTGATGCCCGCGGTGTACTAGGGTATGTGATGCTTGCGGTGTACTAGGGTATGTGGTGCCCGCGGTGTACTAGGGTATGTGGTGCCCGCGGTGTACTAGGGTATGTGGTGCCCGCGGTGTACTAGGGTATGTGGTGCCCGCGGTGTAGTTGGGTATATGATGCCCGCGGTGTACTAGGGTATGTGATGCCCGCGGTGTAGTTGGGTATGTAATGCTTGCGGTGTACTAGGGTATGTGGTGCCCGCGGTGTACTAGGGTATGTGGTGCCCGCGGTGTACTAGGGTATGTGGTGCCCGCGGTGTAAATGGGTATATGATGCCCGCGGTGTAGTTGGGTATATGATGCCCGCGGTGTACTAGGGTATGTGGTGCCCGCGGTGTAGTTGGGTATATGATGCCCGCGGTGTACTGGGTATGTGATGCCCGCGGTGTACTAGGGTATGTGGTGCCCGCGGTGTAGTTGGGTATATGATGCCCGCGGTGTACTAGGGTATGTGGTGCCCGCGGTGTACTAGGGTATGTGGTGCCCGTGGTGTACTAGGGTATGTGATGCCCGCGGTGTAGTTGGGTATATGATGCCCACGGTGTAGTTGGGTATATGATGCCCGCGGTGTACTAGGGTATGTGGTGCCCGCGGTGTAGTTGGGTATATGATGCCCGCGATGTACTAGGGTATGTGGTGCCCGCGGTGTAGTTGGGTATGTGGTGCCCGCGGTGTAGTTGGGTATATGATGCCCGCGGTGTACTGGGTATGTGATGCCCGCGGTGTACTAGGGTATGTGGTGCCCGCGGTGTAGTTGGGTTTATGATGCCCGCGGTGTACTAGGGTATGTGGTGCCCGCGGTGTACTAGGGTATGTGGTGCCCGCGGTGTAGTTGGGTATATGATGCCCGCGGTGTACTAGGGTATGTGGTGCCCGCGGTGTACTAGGGTATGTGGTGCCCGCGGTGTACTAGGGTATGTGATGCCCGCGGTGTAGTTGGGTATATGATGCCCGCGGTGTAGTTGGGTATATGATGCCCGCGTTGTACTAGGGTGTGTGGTGCCCGCGGTGTACTAGGGTATGTGGTGCCCGCGGTGTAGTTGGGTATGTGATGCCCGCGGTGTACTAGGGTATGTGGTGCCCGCGGTGTACTAGGGTATGTGGTGCCCGCGGTGTAGTTGGGTATATGATGCCTTCGGTGTAGTTGGGTATATGATGCCCGCGGTGTACTAGGGTATGTGGTGCCCGCGGTGTACTAGGGTATGTGGTGCCCGCGGTGTACTAGGGTATGTGATGCCCGCGGTGTAGTTGGGTATATGATGCCCGCGGTGTAGTTGGGTATATGATGCCCGCGGTGTACTAGGGTATGTGGTGCCCGCGGTGTAGTTGGGTATATGATGCCCGCGGTGTACTAGGGTATGTGGTGCCCGCGGTGTAGTTGGGTATATGATGCCCGCGGTGTACTAGGGTGTGTGGTGCCCGCGGTGTACTAGGGTATGTGGTGCCCGCGGTGTAGTTGGGTATGTGATGCCCGCGGTGTACTAGGGTATGTGGTGCCCGCGGTGTACTAGGGTATGTGGTGCCCGCGGTGTACTAGGGTATGTGGTGCCCGCGGTGTACTAGGGTTTGTGATGCCCGCGGTGTAAATGGGTATATGATGCCCGCGGTGTAGATAGATAGATAGAAAACGCTTTATTGTACACACAAGGAAATAACAGTAGATACAGAATAACAGTGTTTGCAGTAAGTGAATACAATGGGCGGCCTTATCGCTTTGAGCGATCTCTTCCAGACAACCTTTGGATGGACTAGATTTAAATTAACAATAGTGACGGGGTGTACCTAATAAAACATGTACATCATTAACAATAACACATGTACGACGTAAAATAAATAAAATACTATAAATATATTTAATACGCAAATATATAAATAAATAAATATACTATACATACATATATATACATATACAAGTCTACAAATATACAATAAAATTATAAGCTATAATATAAATAAATAATCATAAAATACTATGAACTATAACGATGAATAATAACTGTGTAGAAGCTTTTTGAAGATAGGGAGTGATTTCGCTTTCCTGGTATCAGCTGGAAGAGCATTCCAAAGGCGGATAGCTTGTACAGTAAAAGAATGTTCGTAGAATATAGAAGAGTGCAAGGGAGTTTTAAGTTGTAGCGTTTCAGAGGATCGTAAAGTACGGAAATTAGAAAGATTAAGATACTCAAAACGTTCTTTCAGATAAGACGGGGTGGAAGGGTTAAATAAAACACTGTACAAGAGGGATAGAATATGAGTATTCCTGCGAAGGCGAATTGGCAACCACTTGAGCTTACAACGAAATTCAGAAACGTGGTCATATTTGCGAAGACCAAATATGAACCTAATGGAAAAGTTTTGGAGGCGCTCAAGCTTATCTAGTTGTGCCTCAGTAAGGTCAGGATAACATGTGTCGGCATAATCAAGTATGGGAAGCAGAAGGGATTGAGCGAGCATAACCTTAGTGGAAATCGGTAGAAAATTTTTCAACCTTCTAAGTGAAGCAGCTGACGCAAACGTTTTTCGACTCAACTCAGTTAGGTGAGGTTCCCAAGACATATGTTTGTCCATGATAACTCCCAAGTTCTTGACGGAATCACTAATAGGAATAGGGATAGTATCAAATATAACTTGTGGTAATAATGACCAGTCTATTTTTGCAATCATCCGAGAACTGCCTATAATAATGACCTGGGTTTTTTTCGGATTAACACAGAGCCCATAAGTATTGCTCCACGTGAGAATACGCCTCAGGTCACTATTAATGCTATCAATAGCCCTACCCAACTCATGAACTGCAACCTGCGTGTAAATCTGAAGATCATCTGCGTAAAGGTGGTAGGTGGAAGTTAATATTTTAGAAATAGAATTTATAAAAATTGCGAAAAGAAGAGGTGAAAGCACGCCGCCCTGAGGTACACCAGCAGTAAGCTCGCACCATGACGAGAAATTGTCATCAAAACGGATGCGCTGCCGGCGTCCGAACAGGTAACTATGAAACCAGTCAATTGCGGTTGGAGATACGTTAAGAGAGTGAAGTACGCCAAGGAGAATATCAAAATCTACATTGTTGAAAGCATTGCTAAAATCAAGCAGAGTCAACACAGTCACATGCCCATTGTCCATACCAAGACGAATATCATCGGTGATTTTAGTCAAGGCTGTCGAAGTGCTGTGACCACGACGAAACCCAGATTGCAAAGGATTGATAAGGGAATGTACGTTTAGGAATTTACTTAGCTGGTCATGAACTAAACGCTCCAGTACTTTAGAAAGGAAAGGAAGGATAGATATAGGGCGATACTCAGAGAATGTGGCAGGATTAGCTTTTTTAGGTAAGGGAATTATCTGAGCATGTTTCCAAACATCGGGAAAAGTACTAGAGGACATGGAGTAGTTGAGGATGTGAGACAGGACGGGGATGATTTCGTCGAGTATGGGCACTAACATATTGCGACTAATGTTGTCATTGCCGACGGCGTTTGATGTAATGGAAGTAACACTTCTCTTAACGTCACAATCCGAAAATTGACCGAAACAAAAAGGTGAGAAATCTCGGGGTGGTACAGATAGAAGAGTTTGAATAGTGTTAGATTTAGTTAGACCATTAATATTGGAAGAAGAAGAGAAATGCTTATTCAATAAGTCAATGTTCAAATCTTTAGGAATAGATTCTTGTCGAGATTTACCAACACCCAATGTTTTTAGAAATTTCCAAACTTTTGATGGATCATTATTTTCTACAGATTTGTGAATGTAGCGGCGATGTGCATCCCTACACACCATGTTGCAGTGATTTCGTTTCTTCATATAATTAGCTAAATTATCTTTAGAAGGACGACACTTATATTTAAATTTAGCTAAATTCTTTTTGTGCATTATTTGTTTAATTTCAGGCGTCAGCCACGGGGCTGGCTGATGTTTTATTTTAATCCTTTTAAAAGGAGCGTGCTTGTCATAGAGCTTGATAATGGCATCGTTAAACAGAGCTAGCTTCTTGTCCACGGTATTAGCCTCCGCAACTTCGGACCAGTCCAAATTTGCAGCATCTTCTCTAAGACACTCCAAATTCATTCCACTAAAGTTACGCTGCAGAATAATTTGGGGTTTGGCTTTCGGCGGGCGTACCTTGTATGAAAGAAATATAAGGTCATGGTAGGAGAACGCATCCGCTGGGTATTGGCCATGTAATGAAACGTTGTTAGGAGAAGATACAAGTATCAGATCTAGTAGAGACGGTACACAATCAGGAAAATGGTGAGTTGCATTTAGTGGAAGTATGGTTAAATTACTAGCCTTTACAGTCCTTTCAAACTGAACTGAACGGTGATCATGTTTAAGAAGACAAGTATTAAAATCGCCTAAAATGAGAGTATGGTTATAGGATGGAGAGAAATCTATTAAAAGTTGTTCGAAGGATGAAAAGAAGTTAATGTTAGAGGAAGGGCAGTAGTAGACTCCGAGGAGTACCTTGGTATGAGAGAGTGTTACTTCAATGAGAAGATGCTCGCCTTCAGTAGATGGCGGTGGTTGGGGAGACATGCTAACTACAGAGTAAGGAATATGAGCACGAAGATAGATAGCAACGCCTCCACCCACTCGCTCAGTACGGTCATTGCGGATGAGTATGAATCCCGGCAGCGAGTATGAAGTTGAGGGTAAACAAGGTTTTAACCAAGTCTCGGAGACAAAAACTGCATGAATAGTCTTGATATCAAATGACGCAAGCATGTCAGGATAATGGGCAGGAATACTCTGGGCATTGATGTGGATTACGTTAAAATTGTTTTGGACCTCATCAAACTGAGATTCAAGCGACTCGGATAATGTAGGAATACTAGTAAAGCTATCACCAGAAGACGAACAAGATTCAAAAAGCTCATTATCACTATCATCACAATTTAACATAGCATACAATAATAATATTAAAAATAAATAAATAATATAACTATGTATTAATATATTACCTACCTAATATATAAAATATATATATAAATAATTTAACAAGTATCAAAACAAAAGTTTCCATCTGCCAGTTGTGCTATATGAAAAGAGAAATTAATAAAAAAAAACATAACAATCATCCAAAAAAGTAGGTGGGTAAGTACATAGGTAAATGTATTAAAAAAAAAAAACGATTTTGCGCGAAACTCTAACTAAATACAATTAAAATAATGTTGTTTCCGAACGAAACATTTCTGAGAAAAAAAGCTGAGTGACATGACATTGACGTTTGTTTATTTTATAAAGATTGGAATTTGTCAGTGTCATGTCAGGAAACCTACAAGTAAACTGAACTGCTAAATAAAAAAAGAACCTAGATTTCACAGCGATCTGCAAATTGTCAAGATAATTTATAAACAAAAAAGGAATATATAAGAAATTGAAGAAAAAATCAGAGAGAGGCTAAAGCAGCACGGGAAAAATACCCACCCACATACACTATCCAACATTTGACCACACTTCACTTCATAAATCACTTCTTAGATGTGGCCGCACGCTTACTCTTCGTCACTGCCGCCTCCTTGACCACAGCCACCAGCTTCTCCGAAGCTGCGGGTAGCGCAGAGGACCCCGCTGCTGCTGCAGGCTCCGACTGTGAGGGCCCTTCAATCTTGTTGAGATCGCCCATCCAGTTGACGCGCTGCCTATTCCCATCGGGCAATGCGACGAAGACACTTCCTTCCCTTGACCAGCAGTTTGTAATACCGAAGCGCTGCCTTGCTGCCATGAAAACTTCGTGACGAGACTTCGTGAGAAATTCCGTCAAAGTTATGCCTGTGTTCTTGAAGCTAGTCTTGGCATACCAAATGTTGTCCCGCACTACAACTTCACGCAATTTGAAGAGGATTGGCCGCGGCTTGTTAGATGAAGAGCGGCCCATTCTGTGGCAACGGCTGATATCAGCATTTGAGAACTTTGGCAACTTCAGTTTGCTAGCAATGGTGTTAGCCACGACCGAGATGGTGTCTTCCTTCTGTTTTTCTGGAACTCCATGTAAAAGTAGTATCTTTCGCCGACTACGCATCTCAAGCTGATCAATAGACCGTGCATTCATCTCTATTTGGTCCTGAAGTGCTCGCAAGGCGGTCAAAGTAAATGCCTTGAAGCTGGAGAACTCCGCACTCAGCGATGGAATGTTAGGTGCTTGATTGAGATTCTTCTGAAGTTCCCCCTCGAAGTACTCCATTCTCTTAGTAAAGTCAATCATCATCTGATGAGTTGACAAGTGATGTTCGGTGTTGTCCTATAGTGGTGAATCCCAAAAGTGCGGTTATGCAGTGTAGATATTTAGATGTGTTGTCAATACAGGAAATAACACTTTGTGGCAGAGGAAATATGTCAATTATACCTTTGTGACATAAATAACTTATGTAAGTTTACTTGTACTTATTAAATTAAATAAATAAAAATTAACGAAATTTTGTAGATGTGTCTATTTTGACTACCCACCGTCGAAAAAAAGGTGTACTAGGGTATGTGATGCCCGCGGTGTAGTTGGGTATATGATGCCCGCGGTGTAGTTGGGTATATGATGCCCGCGGTGTACTAGGGTATGTGGTGCCCGCGGTGTAGTTGGGTATATGATGCCCGTGGTGTACTAGGGTATGTGGTGCCCGCGGTGTAGTTGGGTATATGATGCCCGCGGTGTACTAGGGTTTGTGGTGCCCGCGGTGTACTAGGGTATGTGGTGCCCGCGGTGTAGTTGGGTATGTGATGCCCGCGGTGTACTAGGGTATGTGGTGCCCGCGGTGTACTAGGGTATGTGGTGCCCGCGGTGTACTAGGGTATGTGGTGCCCGCGGTGTACTAGGGTATGTGATGCCCGCGGTGTAAATGGGTATATGATGCCCGCGGTGTAGTTGGGTATATGATGCTTGCGGTGTACTAGGGTATGTGGTGCCCGCGGTGTACTAGGGTATGTGGTGCCCGCGGTGTACTAGGGTATGTGGTGCCCGCGGTGTAGTTGGGTATGTGGTGCCCGCGGTGTACTAGGGTATGTGGTGCCCGCGGTGTACTAGGGTATGTGGTGCCCGCGGTGTAGTTGGGTATATGATGCCCGCGGTGTACTAGGGTATGTGATGCCCGCGGTGTAGTTGGGTATGTGATGCTTGCGGTGTACTAGGGTATGTGGTGCCCGCGGTGTAGTTGGGTATGTGGTGCCCGCGGTGTACTAGGGTATGTGGTGCCCGCGGTGTACTAGGGTATGTGGTGCCCGCGGTGTAGTTGGGTATATGATGCCCGCGGTGTACTAGGGTATGTGGTGCCCGCGGTGTACTAGGGTATGTGGTGCCCGCGGTGTAGTTGGGTATATGATGCCCGCGGTGTACTAGGGTATGTGGTGCCCGCGGTGTACTAGGGTATGTGGTGCCCGCGGTGTACTAGGGTATGTGATGCCCGCGGTGTAGTTGGGTATATGATGCCCGCGGTGTAGTTGGGTATATGATGCCCGCGGTGTACTAGGGTATGTGGTGCCCGCGGTGTAGTTGGGTATATGATGCCCGCGGTGTACTAGGGTATGTGGTGCCCGCGGTGTAGTTGGGTATATGATGCCCGCGGTGTACTAGGGTGTGTGGTGCCCGCGGTGTACTAGGGTATGTGGTGCCCGCGGTGTAGTTGGGTATGTGATGCCCGCGGTGTACTAGGGTATGTGGTGCCCGCGGTGTACTAGGGTATGTGGTGCCCGCGGTGTACTAGGGTATGTGGTGCCCGCGGTGTACTAGGGTATGTGATGCCCGCGGTGTAAATGGGTATATGATGCCCGCGGTTAGTTGGGTATATGATGCTTGCGGTGTACTAGGGTATGTGGTGCCCGCGGTGTACTAGGGTATGTGGTGCCCGTGGTGTACTAGGGTATGTGGTGCCCGCGGTGTAGTTGGGTATGTGGTGCCCGCGGTGTAGTTGGGTATGTGGTGCCCGCGGTGTACTAGGGTATATGGTGCCCGCGGTGTACTAGGGTATGTGGTGCCCGCGGTGTAGTTGGGTATATAATGCTCGCGGTGTACTGGGTATGTGGTGCTCGCGGTGTACTAGGGTATGTGATGCCCGCGGTGTACTAGGGTATGTGGTGCCCGCGGTGTAGTTGGGTATATAATGCTCGCGGTGTACTGGGTATGTGGTGCTCGCGGTGTACTAGGGTATGTGATGCCCGCGGTGTAGTTGGGTATATGATGCCCGCGGTGTACTAGGGTATGTGGTGCCCGCGGTGTAGTTGGGTATATGATGCCCGCGGTGTACTGGGTATGTGATGCCCGCGGTGTACTAGAGTATGTGGTGCCCGCGGTGTACTAGGGTATGTGGTGCCCGCGGTTTACTAGGGTATGTGGTGCCCGCGGTGTACTAGGGTATGTGTTGCCCGCGGTGTAGTTGGGTATATGATGCCCGCGGTGTAGTTGGGTATATGATGCCCGCGGTGTACTGGGTATGTAGTGCCCGCGGTGTAGTTGGGTATATGATGCCCGCGGTGTACTAGGGTATGCGGTGCCCGCGGTGTACTAGAGTATGTGGTGCCCGCGGTGTACTAGGGTATGTGGTGCCCGCGGTTTACTAGGGTATGTGGTGCCCGCGGTGTACTAGGGTATGTGATGCCCGCGGTGTACTAGGGTATGTGGTGCCCGCGGTGTACTAGGGTATGTGGTGCCCGCGGTGTAGTTGGATATGTGGTGCCCGCGGTGTACTAGGGTATGTGGTGCCCGCGGTGTACTAGGGTATGTGGTGCCCGCGGTGTAGTTGGGTATATGATGCCCGCGGTGTACTAGGGTATGTGGTGCCCGCGGTGTACTAGGGTATGTGGTGCCCGCGGTGTACTAGGGTATGTGGTGCCCGCGGTGTACTAGGGTATGTGATGCTTGCGGTGTACTAGGGTATGTGGTGCCCGCGGTGTAGTTGGGTATATGATGCCCGCGGTGTACTAGGGTATGTAGTACCCGCGGTGTACTAGGGTATGTGGTGCCCGCGGTGTAGTTGGGTATATGATGCCCGCGGTGTACTAGGGTATGTGATGCCCGCGGTGTAGTTGGGTATGTGATGCTTGCGGTGTACTAGGGTATGTGGTGCCCGCGGTGTAGTTGGGTATGTGATGCCCGCGAAGTACTAGGGTATGTGGTGCCCGCGGTGTACTAGGGTATATGATGCCCGCGGTGTACTAGGGTATGTGGTGCCCGCGGTGTAGTTGGGTATATGATGCCCGCGGTGTACTAGGGTATGTGGTGCCCGCGGTGTAGTTGGGTATGTGGTGCCCGCGGTGTACTAGGGTATGTGGTGCCCGCGGTGTACTAGGGTATGTGATGCCCGCGGTGTAGTTGGGTATATGATGCCCGCGGTGTACTAGGGTATGTGGTGCCCGCGGTGTAGTTGGGTATGTGATGCCCGCGAAGTACTAGGGTATGTGGTGCCCGCGGTGTACTAGGGTATGTGGTGCCCGCGGTGTACTAGGGTATGTGGTGCCCGCGGTGTACTAGGGTATGTGATGCCTGCGGTGTAAATGGGTATATGATGCCCGCGGTGTAGTTGGGTATATGATGCCCGCGGTGTACTAGGGTATGTGGTGCCCGCGGTGTAGTTGGGTATGTGGTGCCCGCGGTGTACTAGGGTATGTGGTGCCCGCGGTGTACTAGGGTATGTGGTGCCCGCGGTGTAGTTGGGTATATGATGCCCGCGGTGTACTAGGGTATGTGATGCCCGCGGTGTAGTTGGGTATGTGATGCTTGCGGTGTACTAGGGTATGTGGTGCCCGCGGTGTACTAGGGTATGTGGTGCCCGCGGTGTAGTTGGGTATATGATGCCCGCGGTGTACTAGGGTATGTGGTGCCCGCGGTGTACTAGGGTATGTGATGCCCGCGGTGTAGTTGGGTATATGATGCCCGCGGTGTACTAGGGTATGTGGTGCCCGCGGTGTACTAGGGTATGTGGTGCCCGCGGTGTACTAGGGTATGTGATGCCCGCGGTGTAGTTGGGTATATGATGCCCGCGGTGTAGTTGGGTATATGATGCCCGCGGTGTACTAGGGTATGTGGTGCCCGCGGTGTAGTTGGGTATATGATGCCCGCGGTGTACTAGGGTATGTGGTGCCCGCGGTGTAGTTGGGTATATGATGCCCGCGGTGTACTAGGGTATGTGGTGCCCGCGGTGTAGTTGGATATATGATGCCCGCGGTGTACTAGGGTATGTGGTGCCTGCGGTGTACTAGGGTATGTGATGCCCGCGGTGTAGTTGGGTATATGATGCCCGCGGTGTACTGGGTATGTGGTGCCCGCGGTGTAGTTGGGTATATGATGCCCGCGGTGTAGTTGGGTATATGATGCCCGCGGTGTACTAGGGTATGTGGTGCCCGCGGTGTAGTTGGGTATGTGGTGCCCGCAGTGTACTAGCTAGGGTATGTGATGCCCGCGATTTACTAGGGTGTGTGGTGCCCGCGGTGTACTAGGGTATGTGATGCCCGCGGTGTAGTTGGGTATATGATGCCCGCGGTGTAGTTGGGTATATGATGCCCGCGGTGTACTAGGGTATGTGGTGCCCGCGGTGTAGTTGGGTATGTGGTGCCCGCGGTGTACTAGGGTATGTGGTGCCCGCGGTGTACTAGGGTATGTGGTGCCCGCGGTGTAGTTGGGTATATGATGCCCGCGGTGTACTAGGGTATGTGATGCCCGCGGTGTAGTTGGGTATGTGATGCTTGCGGTGTACTAGGGTATGTGGTGCCCGCGGTGTACTAGGGTATGTGGTGCCCGCGGTGTAGTTGGGTATATGATGCCCGCGGTGTACTAGGGTATGTGGTGCCCGCGGTGTACTAGGGTATGTGATGCCCGCGGTGTAGTTGGGTATATGATGCCCGCGGTGTACTAGGGTATGTGGTGCCCGCGGTGTACTAGGGTATGTGGTGCCCGCGGTGTACTAGGGTATGTGATGCCCGCGGTGTAGTTGGGTATATGATGCCCGCGGTGTAGTTGGGTATATGATGCCCGCGGTGTACTAGGGTATGTGGTGCCCGCGGTGTAGTTGGGTATATGATGCCCGCGGTGTACTAGGGTATGTGGTGCCCGCGGTGTAGTTGGGTATATGATGCCCGCGGTGTACTAGGGTGTGTGGTGCCCGCGGTGTACTAGGGTGTGTGGTGCCCGCGGTGTACTAGGGTATGTGGTGCCCGCGGTGTAGTTGGGTATGTGATGCCCGCGGTGTACTAGGGTATGTGGTGCCTGCGGTGTAGTTGGGTATATGATGCCCGCGGTGTACTAGGGTATGTGGTGCCCGCGGTGTACTAGAGTATGTGGTGCCCGCGGTGTAGTTGGGTATATGATGCCCGCGGTGTACTAGGGTATGTGGTGCCCGCGGTGTAGTTGGATATATGATGCCCGCGGTGTACTAGGGTATGTGGTGCCTGCGGTGTACTAGGGTATGTGATGCCCGCGGTGTAGTTGGGTATATGATGCCCGCGGTGTACTGGGTATGTGGTGCCCGCGGTGTAGTTGGGTATATGATGCCCGCGGTGTAGTTGGGTATATGATGCCCGCGGTGTACTAGGGTATGTGGTGCCCGCGGTGTAGTTGGGTATATGATGCCCGCGGTGTACTAGGGTATGTGGTGCCCGCGGTGTAGTTGGGTATATGATGCCCGCGGTGTACTAGGGTATGTGGTGCCCGCGGTGTAGTTGGGTATATGATGCCCGCGGTGTACTAGGGTGTGTGGTGCCCGCGGTGTACTAGGGTGTGTGGTGCCCGCGGTGTACTAGGGTATGTGGTGCCCGCGGTGTAGTTGGGTATGTGATGCCCGCGGTGTACTAGGGTATGTGGTGCCTGCGGTGTAGTTGGGTATATGATGCCCGCGGTGTACTAGGGTATGTGGTGCCCGCGGTGTACTAGAGTATGTGGTGCCCGCGGTGTAGTTGGGTATATGATGCCCGCGGTGTACTAGGGTATGTGGTGCCCGCGGTGTAGTTGGATATATGATGCCCGCGGTGTACTAGGGTATGTGGTGCCCGCGGTGTAGTTGGGTATGTGATGCCCGCGGTGTACTAGGGTATGTGGTGCCTGCGGTGTAGTTGGGTATATGATGCCCGCGGTGTACTAGGGTATGTGGTGCCCGCGGTGTACTAGAGTATGTGGTGCCCGCGGTGTAGTTGGGTATATGATGCCCGCGGTGTACTAGGGTATGTGGTGCCCGCGGTGTAGTTGGATATATGATGCCCGCGGTGTACTAGGGTATGTGGTGCCTGCGGTGTACTAGGGTATGTGATGCCCGCGGTGTAGTTGGGTATATGATGCCCGCGGTGTACTGGGTATGTGGTGCCCGCGGTGTAGTTGGGTATATGATGCCCGCGGTGTAGTTGGGTATATGATGCCCGCGGTGTACTAGGGTATGTGGTGCCCGCGGTGTAGTTGGGTATGTGGTGCCCGCAGTGTACTAGCTAGGGTATGTGATGCCCGCGATTTACTAGGGTGTGTGGTGCCCGCGGTGTACTAGGGTATGTGGTGCCCGCGGTGTAGTTGGGTATGTGATGCCCGCGGTGTACTAGGGTATGTGGTGCCCGCGGTGTACTAGGGTATGTGGTGCCCGCGGTTTACTAGGGTGTGTGGTGCCCGCGGTGTATTAGGGTATATGATGCCCGCGGTGTACTAGGGTATGTGATGCCCGCGGTGTAGTTGGGTATATGATGCCCGCGGTGTACTAGGGTATGTGGTGCCCGCGGTGTACTAGGGTATGTGGTGCCCGCGGTGTACTAGGGTATGTGATGCCCGCGGTGTAGTTGGGTATATGATGCCCGCGGTGTAGTTGGGTATATGATGCCCGCGGTGTACTAGAATATGTGGTGCCCGCGGTGTAGTTGGGTATATGATGCCCGCGGTGTACTAGGGTATGTGGTGCCCGCGGTATAGTTGGGTATATGATGCCCGCGGTGTACTAGGGTATGTGGTGCCCGCGGTGTACTAGGGTATGTGATGCCCGCGGTGTAGTTGGGTATATGATGCCCGCGGTGTACTAGGGTATGTGGTGCCCGCGGTGTACTAGGGTATGTGGTGCCCGCGGTGTACTAGGGTATGTGATGCCCGCGGTGTAGTTGGGTATATGATGCCCGCGGTGTAGTTGGGTATATGATGCCCGCGGTGTACTAGGGTATGTGGTGCCCGCGGTGTAGTTGGGTATGTGGTGCCCGCGGTGTACTAGGGTATGTGGTGCCCGCGGTGTACTAGGGTATGTGGTGCCCGCGGTGTAGTTGGGTATATGATGCCCGCGGTGTACTAGGGTATGTGATGCCCGCGGTGTAGTTGGGTATGTGATGCTTGCGGTGTACTAGGGTATGTGATGCCCGCGGTGTACTAGGGTATGTGGTGCCCGCGGTGTAGTTGGGTATATGATGCCCGCGGTGTACTAGGGTATGTGGTGCCCGCGGTGTACTAGGGTATGTGATGCCCGCGGTGTAGTTGGGTATATGATGCCCGCGGTGTACTAGGGTATGTGGTGCCCGCGGTGTACTAGGGTATGTGGTGCCCGCGGTGTACTAGGGTATGTGATGCCCGCGGTGTAGTTGGGTATATGATGCCCGCGGTGTAGTTGGGTATATGATGCCCGCGGTGTACTAGGGTATGTGGTGCCCGCGGTGTAGTTGGGTATATGATGCCCGCGGTGTACTAGGGTATGTGGTGCCCGCGGTGTAGTTGGGTATATGATGCCCGCGGTGTACTAGGGTGTGTGGTGCCCGCGGTGTACTAGGGTGTGTGGTGCCCGCGGTGTACTAGGGTATGTGGTGCCCGCGGTGTAGTTGGGTATGTGGTGCCCGCGGTGTACTAGGGTATGTGGTGCCCGCGGTGTACTAGGGTATGTGGTGCCCGCGGTGTACTAGGGTATGTGGTGCCCGCGGTGTACTAGAGTATGTGGTGCCCGCGGTGTAGTTGGGTATATGATGCCCGCGGTGTACTAGGGTATGTGGTGCCCGCGGTGTAGTTGGATATATGATGCCCGCGGTGTACTAGGGTATGTGGTGCCTGCGGTGTACTAGGGTATGTGATGCCCGCGGTGTAGTTGGGTATATGATGCCCGCGGTGTACTGGGTATGTGGTGCCCGCGGTGTAGTTGGGTATATGATGCCCGCGGTGTAGTTGGGTATATGATGCCCGCGGTGTACTAGGGTATGTGGTGCCCGCGGTGTAGTTGGGTATATGATGCCCGCGGTGTACTAGGGTATGTGGTGCCCGCGGTGTAGTTGGGTATATGATGCCCGCGGTGTACTAGGGTATGTGGTGCCCGCGGTGTAGTTGGGTATATGATGCCCGCGGTGTACTAGGGTGTGTGGTGCCCGCGGTGTACTAGGGTGTGTGGTGCCCGCGGTGTACTAGGGTATGTGGTGCCCGCGGTGTAGTTGGGTATGTGATGCCCGCGGTGTACTAGGGTATGTGGTGCCTGCGGTGTAGTTGGGTATATGATGCCCGCGGTGTACTAGGGTATGTGGTGCCCGCGGTGTACTAGAGTATGTGGTGCCCGCGGTGTAGTTGGGTATATGATGCCCGCGGTGTACTAGGGTATGTGGTGCCCGCGGTGTAGTTGGATATATGATGCCCGCGGTGTACTAGGGTATGTGGTGCCTGCGGTGTACTAGGGTATGTGATGCCCGCGGTGTAGTTGGGTATATGATGCCCGCGGTGTACTGGGTATGTGGTGCCCGCGGTGTAGTTGGGTAGGTATATGATGCCCGCGGTGTAGTTGGGTATATGATGCCCGCGGTGTACTAGGGTATGTGGTGCCCGCGGTGTAGTTGGGTATATGATGCCCGCGGTGTACTAGGGTATGTGGTGCCCGCGGTGTAGTTGGGTATATGATGCCCGCGGTGTACTAGGGTATGTGGTGCCCGCGGTGTAGTTGGGTATATGATGCCCGCGGTGTACTAGGGTGTGTGGTGCCCGCGGTGTACTAGGGTGTTTGGTGCCCGCGGTGTACTAGGGTATGTGGTGCCCGCGGTGTAGTTGGGTATGTGATGCCCGCGGTGTACTAGGGTATGTGGTGCCTGCGGTGTAGTTGGGTATATGATGCCCGCGGTGTACTAGGGTATGTGGTGCCCGCGGTGTACTAGAGTATGTGGTGCCCGCGGTGTAGTTGGGTATATGATGCCCGCGGTGTACTAGGGTATGTGGTGCCCGCGGTGTAGTTGGATATATGATGCCCGCGGTGTACTAGGGTATGTGATGCCCGCGGTGTAGTTGGGTATATGATGCCCGCGGTGTACTGGGTATGTGGTGCCCGCGGTGTAGTTGGGTATATGATGCCCGCAGTGTAGTTGGGTATATGATGCCCGCGGTGTACTAGGGTATGTGGTGCCCGCGGTGTAGTTGGGTATGTGGTGCCCGCAGTGTACTAGCTAGGGTATGTGATGCCCGCGATTTACTAGGGTGTGTGGTGCCCGCGGTGTACTAGGGTATGTGGTGCCCGCGGTGTAGTTGGGTATGTGATGCCCGCGGTGTACTAGGGTATGTGGTGCCCGCGGTGTACTAGGGTATGTGGTGCCCGCGGTTTACTAGGGTGTGTGGTGCCCGCGGTGTACTAGGGTATATGATGCCCGCGGTGTACTAGGGTATGTGATGCCCGCGGTGTAGTTGGGTATATGATGCCCGCGGTGTACTAGGGTATGTGGTGCCCGCGGTGTACTAGGGTATGTGGTGCCCGCGGTGTACTAGGGTATGTGATGCCCGCGGTGTAGTTGGGTATATGATGCCCGCGGTGTAGTTGGGTATATGATGTCCGCGGTGTACTAGAATATGTGGTGCCTGCGGTGTAGTTGGGTATATGATGCCCGCGGTGTACTAGGGTATGTGGTGCCCGCGGTGTAGTTGGGTATATGATGCCCGCGGTGTACTAGGGTTTGTGGTGCCCGCGGTGTACTAGGGTATGTGGTGCCCGCGGTGTAGTTGGGTATGTGATGCCCGCGGTGTACTAGGGTATGTGGTGCCCGCGGTGTAGTTGGGTATATGATGCCCGCGGTGTACTGGGTATGTGGTGCCCGCCGTGTAGTTGGGTATATGATGCCCGCGGTGTACTAGGGTATGCGGTGCCCGCGGTGTACTAGAGTATGTGGTGCCCGCGGTGTACTAGGGTATGTGGTGCCCGCGGTTTACTAGGGTATGTGGTGCCCGCGGTGTACTAGGGTATGTGATGCCCGCGGTGTACTAGGGTATGTGGTGCCCGCGGTGTACTAGGGTATGTGGTGCCCGCGGTGTAGTTGGGTATGTGGTGCCCGCGGTGTACTAGGGTATGTGGTGCCCGCGGTGTACTAGGGTATGTGGTGCCCGCGGTGTACTAGGGTATGTGGTACCCGCGGTGTACTAGGGTATGTGGTGCCCGCGGTGTAGTTGGGTATATGATGCCCGCGGTGTACTAGGGTATGTGGTGCCCGCGGTGTACTTGGGTATATGATGCCCGCGGTGTACTAGGGTATGTGGTGCCCGCGGTGTACTAGGGTATGTGGTGCCCGCAGTGTACTAGGGTATGTGGTGCCCGCGGTGTAGTTGGGTATGTGGTGCCCGCGGTGTACTAGGGTATGTGGTGCCCGCGGTGTAGTTGGGTATGTGGTGCCCGCGGTGTACTAGGGTATATGATGCCCGCGGTGTAGTTGGGTATATGATGCCCGCGGTGTACTGGGTATGTGGTGCCCGCGGTGTAGTTGGGTATATGATGCCCGCAGTGTAGTTGGGTATATGATGCCCGCGGTGTACTAGGGTATGTGGTGCCCGCGGTGTAGTTGGGTATGTGGTGCCCGCAGTGTACTAGCTAGGGTATGTGATGCCCGCGATTTACTAGGGTGTGTGGTGCCCGCGGTGTACTAGGGTATGTGGTGCCCGCGGTGTAGTTGGGTATGTGATGCCCGCGGTGTACTAGGGTATGTGGTGCCCGCGGTGTACTAGGGTATGTGGTGCCCGCGGTTTACTAGGGTGTGTGGTGCCCGCGGTGTACTAGGGTATATGATGCCCGCGGTGTACTAGGGTATGTGATGCCCGCGGTGTAGTTGGGTATATGATGCCCGCGGTGTACTAGGGTATGTGGTGCCCGCGGTGTACTAGGGTATGTGGTGCCCGCGGTGTACTAGGGTATGTGATGCCCGCGGTGTAGTTGGGTATATGATGCCCGCGGTGTAGTTGGGTATATGATGTCCGCGGTGTACTAGAATATGTGGTGCCTGCGGTGTAGTTGGGTATATGATGCCCGCGGTGTACTAGGGTATGTGGTGCCCGCGGTGTAGTTGGGTATATGATGCCCGCGGTGTACTAGGGTTTGTGGTGCCCGCGGTGTACTAGGGTATGTGGTGCCCGCGGTGTAGTTGGGTATGTGATGCCCGCGGTGTACTAGGGTATGTGGTGCCCGCGGTGTAGTTGGGTATATGATGCCCGCGGTGTACTGGGTATGTGGTGCCCGCGGTGTAGTTGGGTATATGATGCCCGCGGTGTACTAGGGTATGCGGTGCCCGCGGTGTACTAGAGTATGTGGTGCCCGCGGTGTACTAGGGTATGTGGTGCCCGCGGTTTACTAGGGTATGTGGTGCCCGCGGTGTACTAGGGTATGTGATGCCCGCGGTGTACTAGGGTATGTGGTGCCCGCGGTGTACTAGGGTATGTGGTGCCCGCGGTGTAGTTGGGTATGTGGTGCCCGCGGTGTACTAGGGTATGTGGTGCCCGCGGTGTACTAGGGTATGTGGTGCCCGCGGTGTACTAGGGTATGTGGTACCCGCGGTGTACTAGGGTATGTGGTGCCCGCGGTGTAGTTGGGTATATGATGCCCGCGGTGTACTAGGGTATGTGGTGCCCGCGGTGTACTTGGGTATATGATGCCCGCGGTGTACTAGGGTATGTGGTGCCCGCGGTGTACTAGGGTATGTGGTGCCCGCAGTGTACTAGGGTATGTGGTGCCCGCGGTGTAGTTGGGTATGTGGTGCCCGCGGTTTACTAGGGTGTGTGGTGCCCGCGGTGTACTAGGGTATGTGGTGCCCGCGGTGTACTAGGGTATGTGATGCCCGCGGTGTAGTTGGTATATGATGCCCGCGGTGTAGTTGGGTATATGATGCCCGCGGTGTACTAGAATATGTGGTGCCCGCGGTGTAGTTGGGTATATGATGCCCGCGGTGTAGTTGGGTATATGATGCCCGCGGTGTACTAGGGTGTGTGGTGCCCGCGGTGTACTAGGGTATGTGGTGCCCGCGGTGTAGTTGGGTATGTGATGCCCGCGGTGTACTAGGGTATGTGGTGCCCGCGGTGTAGTTGGGTATGTGGTGCCCGCGGTGTACTAGGGTATATGATGCCCGCGGTGTACTAGGGTATGTGATGCCCGCGGTGTAGTTGGGTATGTGATGCCCGCGGTGTACTGGGTATGTGGTGCCCGCGGTGTACTTGGGTATATGATGCCCGCGGTGTAGTTGGGTATGTGGTGCCCGCAGTGTACTAGGGTATGTGGTGCCCGCGGTGTACTAGGGTATGTGGTGCCCGCGGTGTACTAGCTAGGGTATGTGGTGCCCGCGGTGTACTAGGGTATGTGGTGCCCGCGGTGTAGTTGGGTATATGATGCCCGCGGTGTACTGGGTATGTGGTGCCCGCGGTGTAGTTGGGTATATGATGCCCGCGGTGTAGTTGGGTATATGATGCCCGCGGTGTACTAGGGTATGTGGTGCCCGCGGTGTAGTTGGGTATATGATGCCCGCGGTGCACTGGGTATGTGGTGCCCGCGGTGTACTAGGGTATATGATGCCCGCGGTGTACTTGGGTATATGATGCCCGCGGTGTACTAGGGTATGTGGTACCCGCGGTGTACTAGGGTATGTGGTGCCCGCGGTGTAGTTGGGTATATGACGCCCGCGGTGTACTAGGGTATGTGGTGCCCGCGGTGTACTAGGGTATGTGATGCCCGCGGTGTAGTTGGGTATATGATGCCCGCGGTGTACTAGGGTATGTGGTGCCCGCGGTGTAGTTGGGTATATGTTGCCCGCGGTGTACTAGGGTATGTGGTGCCCGCGGTGTACTAGGGTATGTGGTGCCCGCGGTGTAGTTGGGTATGTGGTGCCCGCAGTGTACTAGCTAGGGTATGTGATGCCCACGGTTTACTAGGGTGTGTGGTGCCCGCGGTGTACTAGGGTATGTGGTGCCCGCAGTGTACTAGGGTATGTGGTGCCCGCGGTGTAGTTGGGTATGTGGTGCCCGCGGTTTACTAGGGTGTGTGGTGCCCGCGGTGTAGTTGGGTATATGATGCCCGCGGTGTACTAGGGTATGCGGTGCCCGCGGTGTACTAGGGTATGTGGTGCCCGCGGTGTACTAGGGTATGTGATCCTCGTTTTGTTGGGTATATGCCCGCGGTGTAGATGGGTATATGATGCCCGCGGTGTACTAGAATATGTGGTGCCCGCGGTGTACTAGGGTATGTGGTGCCCGCAGTGTACTAGCTAGGGTATGTGATGCCCACGGTTTACTAGGGTGTGTGGTGCCCGCGATGTACTAGGGTATATGGTGCCCGCGGTGTACTAGGGTATGTGGTGCCCGCGGTGTACTAGGGTATGTGATGCCCGCGGTGTAGTTGGGTATATGATGCCCGCGGTGTAGTTGGGTATATGATGCCCGCGGTGTAGATGGGTATATGATGCCCGCGGTGTACTAGGGTATGTGGTGCCCACGGTGTAGTTGGGTATATGATGCCCGCGGTGTACTAGGGTATGTGGTGCTCGCGGTGTAGTTGGGTATATGATGCCCGCGGTGTACTAGGGTGTGTGGTGCCCGCGGTGTACTAGGGTATGTGGTGCCCGCGGTGTAGTTGGGTATGTGGTGCCCGCGGTGTACTAGGGTATGTGGTGCCCGCGGTGTACTAGAGTATGTGGTGCCCGCGGTGTAGTTGGGTATATGATGCCCGCGGTGTACTAGGGTATGTGGTGCCCGCGGTGTAGTTGGATATATGATGCCCGCGGTGTACTAGGGTATGTGGTGCCCGCGGTGTACTAGGGTATGTGATGCCCGCGGTGTAGTTGGGTATATGATGCCCGCGGTGTACTGGGTATGTGGTGCCCGCGGTGTAGTTGGGTATATGATGCCCGCGGTGTAGTTGGGTATATGATGCCCGCGGTGTACTAGGGTATGTGGTGCCCGCGGTGTAGTTGGGTATGTGGTGCCCGCAGTGTACTAGCTAGGGTATGTGATGCCCGCGGTTTACTAGGGTGTGTGGTGCCCGCGGTGTACTAGGGTATGTGGTGCCCGCGGTGTAGTTGGGTATGTTGTGCCCGCGGTGTACTAGGGTATGTGGTGCCCGCAGTGTACTAGGGTATGTGGTGCCCGCGGTGTACTAGGGTATGTGGTGCCCGCGGTGTAGTTGGGTATATGATGCCCGCGGTGTACTAGGGTATGTGATGCCCGCGGTGTAGTTGGGTATATGATGCCCGCGGTGTACTAGGGTATGTGGTGCCCGCGGTGTACTAGGGTATGTGGTGCCCGCGGTGTACTAGGGTATGTGATGCCCGCGGTGTAGTTGGGTATATGATGCCCGCGGTGTACTGGGTATGTGGTGCCCGCGGTTTAGTTGGGTATATGATGCCCGCGGTGTACTAGGGTATGTGGTGCCCGCGGTGTAGTTGGGTATATGATGCCCGCGGTGTACTAGGGTATGTGGTGCCCGCGGTGTACTAGGGTATGTGATGCCCGCGGTGTAGTTGGGTATATGATGCCCGCGGTGTACTAGGGTATGTGGTGCCCGCGGTGTACTAGGGTATGTGGTGCCCGCGGTGTACTAGGGTATGTGATGCCCGCGGTGTAGTTGGGTATATGATGCCCGCGGTGTAGTTGGGTATATGATGCCCGCGGTGTACTAGGGTATGTGGTGCCCACGGTGTAGTTGGGTATATGATGCCCGCGGTGTACTAGGGTATGTGGTGCCCGCGGTGTAGTTGGGTATATGATGCCCGCGGTGTACTAGGGTGTGTGGTGCCCGCGGTGTACTAGGGTATGTGGTGCCCGCGGTGTAGTTGGGTATGTGATGCCCGCGGTGTACTAGGGTATGTGGTGCCCGCGGTGTACTAGGGTATGTGGTGCCCGCGGTGTAGTTGGGTATGTGGTGCCCACGGTGTACTAGGGTATGTGGTGCCCGCGGTGTACTAGAGTATGTGGTGCCCGCGGTGTAGTTGGGTATATGATGCCCGCGGTGTACTAGGGTATGTGGTGCCCGCGGTGTAGTTGGATATATGATGCCCGCGGTGTACTAGGGTATGTGGTGCCCGCGGTGTACTAGGGTATGTGATGCCCGCGGTGTAGTTGGGTATATGATGCCCGCGGTGTACTGGGTATGTGGTGCCCGCGGTGTAGTTGGGTATATGATGCCCGCGGTGTAGTTGGGTATATGATGCCCGCGGTGTACTAGGGTATGTGGTGCCCGCGGTGTAGTTGGGTATGTGGTGCCCGCAGTGTACTAGCTAGGGTATGTGATGCCCGCGGTTTACTAGGGTGTGTGGTGCCCGCGGTGTACTAGGGTATGTGGTGCCCGCGGTGTAGTTGGGTATGTGGTGCCCGCGGTGTACTAGGGTATGTGGTGCCCGCAGTGTACTAGGGTTTGTGGTGCCCGCGGTTTACTAGGGTGTGTGGTGCCCGCGGTGTACTAGGGTATGTGGTGCCCGCGGTGTACTAGGGTATGTGATGCCCGCGGTGTAGTTCGGTTTAAAGAATCTTTATGAACTCATAAAGAACTTTACAGTTCACTTATAATGAGCTTAAACTATGTACAGTTTTATTATTGTAAGGTTGGTAGTCTTCATAGAAACAAAAAATGATCTACGTACGGACATGATTCAAAACAATTCAAACTTACGTTAACTTAACTTAACTTCTTAAAATCCTTAGTTATTATTAGTTTTTCAATGACCCAAAACAAGAAAAGGCATTATTTTAGGCATACCTAAAATATTATTGTTGGTAGAAACTAGTTTGGAGTTCCTGCGTAATAGATAAAATATTTCTACTTTTTTCTGTTTACCTGCTGCGCAATTAAACATTTGTAGGTAGTTGTCTGGTGCTAGGGATGTGGTCATACAATATACTTCAATATGCATTATTACAGTTCTAAGTTTAATTACGGAAAAAATCAACATGTTAGAAAGAATAGCAGTAGGTACTCACAAACAATATTTGATTACAATAGGCTTGCCGTTTAAGTGATTTAGGTATACATATATACTTACATAAAAATATATATATATATATTCACGAACAATGTAGATATCTTATCATCCTGGCCAAATCCGGTATATTAACATCATAGTTACTTTTTTTTTTTTTTTTTTTTTTTTTTTTTAGTGTGTATATAATGTATGTGTGTATACATATATGTAAGTATATTTTTTTATTTTTTATTATTCACCTACTGCTATGTTTTCATAGTTAAATGACTTTAATTTAGCTTTGAAGACATGCATGCTTGTTATTTCTTTAATTACATTTGGAAGATTGTTAAATATTTTTGTCCCATCGTAAAGTATATTTCTTTTGCCGTATTCTGTTCTAGGTGCGTAAAGCTTAAATTTATTCGTATTTCTTAATTTGTGTGTGTAGGTTCTTTTAGAGTCTGTCAAGCGAAAGATGGCCCTGATAAATCGCGGCAAATTCAAAAACTATTAGTATGGCAATACATTAAATAATAGGATAACTTGGAATTACATAATTTGATACTTTGATATTATTCTAAAAATATACTTACATAATTTTTGATGATGATTATGAATAAGTAGATGATATACTCAAATATAAACAAGTAATATTCTTCAGAGTACCTACACGCCCAGGGTGCATCTTAGAAATATCTTAGTGTAGGTAATAAATAAAAAAGGCTCAATTATAAAGTTATTTTTTTATTCGTCGTAATCAAAATCTGAATCTAAAAATTCCACTTGAAGTGATAAATCGGAGTCACTGGTATCATCACTGCTATTTTCTCCCACATTAATTATAAAACGTTCTAAATTATCTTCTGCAATTCTGTCTCTTTCTTTGTATTTTGCTTCTATGTTGATTACGTGTTGAGTCATTTTTTTCCAATCATCTGCTGTTATGCTTTCAAATGACTCCTTAACAACTTTTTCAAATTGTGCTGCAGTCAAGTTCACATTTCTCATGGCCACCTTTCTTTTTGCCAAACTCCATATGAGTTCAATTGGGTTCAAGTCGCAGTGATATGGGGGAAGTCTTAAGGGGCCATGGACAATATCCGTCGGTTCGAGTTTAGGTATTTAAAGACGCGCGACGCGGCTCACAGCGCTCGCGACTCGCGAACGTACCGTCCACGCGATATTCAAAGACTTACGAATTTGATATTTTTACACTACTTCATTACTTCCAACATTAAATATCAATGATATTATTCATCGGGATTTAATCTTGGAAGTATGAAATTATGTGTTTAATTGGTTTGCTATATCGTATCAAGAAACAAATATTAAAAAGAAGATAAGATTTCTAAATAGTTTGTACTATTTTCTATCACCTACAAAAGTGTGACTTGTAGCCTCGAAACTAATATTAGATTTCTAAGTAGGAATATTTGTGAATTTGAAAAAAATTGCTAAAACATATCCGTGCGCGCTACTGTTCTTGCTAGAGTGTTTGCCTTAGTTCTAACTTATTTATTACTTTAGCGTATCAGCACTGCTATTCAGCGCGTTGTGTTACGCACTTCTCAATATATTTTTTTTGTGCTGAAAATACAAGACGAAGGTTTATTGATGAATTTAAAATATTTTCCTAAGTTCTAAACATGGCTTCAAAACATTATTTCATTGCCAAAAATAAAATGAAAATTCAGATTTAGTTAGACAATGATTGAGAGAGTCGATTACCAGTTTCAAAATCCTCAGTTTTTATTTTTACTACTTCACCAAGATTATTTTATAATATTTATTTTATTTTTATTCATTTATTATTCCTTGCACTGTTTTCATCACATACATTATATGTATCAGTACCATGCATGGTGCATGGTACTGAAGCCAGTTTTGGTAGGGAATGAGTCTAAAACGGACCTACATGCATAGGCTAAAAGCGACGGCGTGAAGTTTTACCATTTTGAAATCCAAGATGGCGCGCACAAGTTTTAGTCAAATTAGCGATATGGGTGTCATTTTCGGGGTTTTTTGGGATGCTGATTACGAATATGGCAACCATTTTGGAATCCAAGATGGCGCGCACAAGTTTTGGTCAAATTAGCGATATGGGTGTCATTTTCGGGGTTTTTTGGGATAATGATTACGAATATGGCAACCATTTTGGAATCCAAGATGGCGCGCACAAGTGTTGGTCAAATTAGCGATATGGGTGTCCTTTTCGGGGTTTTTTGGGATGCTGATTACGAAAATGGCAACCATTTTGGAATCCATGATGGCGCGCACAAGTTTTAGTCAAATAAGTTATATGGGTGTCAGTTTCGGGGTTTTTTCGGATGCTGATCACGAATAGGGCAACCATTTTGGAATCCAAGATGGCGCGCACAAGTTTTAGTCAAATTAGCGATATGGGTATCATTTTCGGGGTTTTTTGGGATGCTGATTACGAATATGGCAACCATTTTGGAATCCAAGATAGCGCGCACAAGTTTTGGTCAAATTAGCGATATGGGTGTCATTTTCGGGGTTTTTTGGGATGCTGATTACGAATATGGCAACCATTTTGGAATCCAAAATGGCGCGCACAAGTTTTGGTCAGATTAGCGATATGGGTGTCATTTTCGGGGTCTTTTGGGATGCTGATTACGAATATGGCAACCATTTTGGAATCCAAGATGGCGCGCACAAGTTTTGGTCAAATTAGCGATATGGGTGTCATTTTCGGGTTTTTTTGGGATGCTGATTACGAATATGGCAACCATTTTGGAATCCAAGATGGCGCGCACAAGTTTTGGTCAAATTAGCGATATGGGTGTCATTTTCAGGGTCTTTTGGGATGCTGATTACGAATATGGCAACCATTTTGGAATCCAAAATGGCGCGCACAAGTTTTGGTCAGATTAGCGATATGGGTGTCATTTTCGGAATTTTTTGGGATGCTGATTACGAATATGGCAACCATTTTGGAATCCAAAATGGCGCGCACAAGTTTTGGTCAGATTAGCGATATGGGTGTCATTTTCGGGGTCTTTTGGGATGCTGATTACGAATATGGCAACCATTTTGGAATCCAAGATGGCGCGCACAAGTTTTGGTCAAATTAGCGATATGGGTGTCATTTTCGGGGTCTTTTGGGATGCTGATTACGAATATGGCAACCATTTTGGAATCCAAGATGGCGCGCACAAGTTTTGGTCAAATTAGCGATATGGGTGTCATTTTCAGGGTCTTTTGGGATGCTGATTACGAATATGGCAACCATTTTGGAATCCAAGATGGCGCGCACAAGTTTTGGTCAAATTAGCGATATGGGTGTCATTTTCAGGGTCTTTTGGGATGCTGATTACGAATATGGCAACCATTTTGGAATCCAAGATGGCGCGCACAAGTTTTGGTCAAATTAGCGATATGGGTGTCATTTTCGGGGTCTTTTGGGATGCTGATTACGAATATGGCAACCATTTTGGAATCCAAGATGGCGCGCACAAGTTTTGGTCAAATTAGCGATATGGGTGTCATTTTCAGGGTTTTTTGGGATGCTGATTATGAATATGGCAACCATTTTGGAATCCAAGATGGCGCGCACAAGTTTTGGTCAAATTATGGGTGATATGGGTGTCATTAATTTCGTCCCAAAAGACCCCGAAAATGACACCCATATCGCTAATTTGACCAAAACTTGTGCACGCCATCTTGGATTCCAAAATTATTGCCATATTCGTAATCAGCATCCCAAAAAAACCCCGAAAATGACACCCATATCGCTAATTTGACCAAAACTTGTGCGCGCCATCTTGGATTCCAAAATAGTTGCCATATTCGTAATCAGCATCCCAAAAGACCCCGAAAATGACACCCATATCGCTAATTTGACCAAAACTTGTGCGCGCCATCTTGGATTCCAAAATGGTTGCCATATTCGTAATCAGCATCCCAAAAGACCCTGAAAATGACACCCATATCGCTAATTTGACCAAAACTTGTGCGCGCCATCTTGGATTCCAAAATGGTTGCCATATTCGTAATCAGCATCCCAAAAGACCCCGAAAATGACACCCATATCGCTAATCTGACCAAAACTTGTGCGCGCCATTTTGGATTCCAAAATGGTTGCCATATTCGTAATCAGCATCCCAAAAAACCCCGAAAATGACACCCATATCGCTAATTTGACCAAAACTTGTGCGCGCCATCTTGGATTCCAAAATGGTTGCCATATTCGTAATCAGCATCCCAAAAAACCCCGAAAATGACACCCATATCGCTAATTTGGCTAAAACTTGTGCGCGCCATCTTGGATTCCAAAATGGTTGCCATATTCGTAATCAGCATCCCAAAAAACCCCGAAAATGACACCCATATCGCTAATTTGACAAAAACTTGTGCGCACCATCTTGGATTCCAAAATGGTTGCCATATTCGTAATCAGCATCCCAAAAAACCCGGAAAATGACACCCATATCGCTAATTTGACCAAAACTTGTGCGCGCCATCTTGGATTCCAAAATGGTTGCCATATTCGTAATCAGCATCCCAAAAGACCCCGAAAATGACACCCATATCGCTAATTTGACCAAAACTTGTGCGCGCGATCTTGGATTCCAAAATGGTTGCCATATTCGTAATCAGCATCCCAAGAGACCCCGAAAATGACACCCATATCGCTAATTTGACCAAAACTTGTGCGCACCATCTTGGATTCCAAAATGGTTGCCATATTCGTAATCAGCATCCCAAAAAACCCGGAAAATGACACCCATATCGCTAATTTGACCAAAACTTGTGCGCGCCATCTTGGATTCCAAAATGGTTGCCATATTCGTAATCAGCATCCCAAAAGACCCCGAAAATGACACCCATATCGCTAATTTGACCAAAACTTGTGCGCGCGATCTTGGATTCCAAAATGGTTGCCATATTCGTAATCAGCATCCCAAGAGACCCCGAAAATGACACCCATATCGCTAATTTGACCAAAACTTGTGCGCGCCATCTTGGATTCCAAAATGGTTGCCATATTCGTAATCAGCATCCCAAAAAACCCCGAAAATGACACCCATATCGCTAATTTGGCTAAAACTTGTGCGCGCCATCTTGGATTCCAAAATGGTTGCCATATTCGTAATCAACATCCCAAAAAACCCTGAAAATGACACCCATATCGCTAATTTGACCAAAACTTGTGCGCGCCATCTTGGATTCCAAAATGGTTGCCATATTCGTAATCAGCATCCCAAAAAACCCCGAAAATGACACCCATATCGCTAATCTGACCAAAACTTGAGCGCGCCATTTTGGATTCCAAAATGGTTGCCATATTCGTAATCAGCATCCCAATAAACCCCGAAAAGGACACCCATATCGCTAAATTGACCAAAACCAGTGAGCGCCATCTTGGATTTCAAAGTGGATATCCAATTGGAATATTTATATCCGTATGATCATAAGTATAGAAAAAATCTAAAATCATTTTTGATTTCACAAAGACTCAAATCTATAAAAGTTGCCTTTCAAAGGTTGTTACGAAGAGAACGCTCGTAGCGAAAAGGCCGCCCAATTGTCTGTTACTAACAATAATATGAACTTTGTTCAATACGGAACGTCATTGTGGTATCAATAAAAAAAAACGTTTTTATACTTAGGATCAAAACCACACGGTCCCACTATATTTGATGTCGATTTTGGTTTTATAATTATTTACGTAATATTTGAAGATCGCGACGAAGACCGACATGACCGCTCTCTCTGACCGCTCGAGGCGGACTGATTTACGACGCGGTGCGCTCCTCGATTTATAGGTTGTTTTCAAAAAATTGTATAAAAATAAGTAATAGCTACAAGCTTCCAATTTTTTTTTATTATTATCAGAAAAGCCTGAATTTTTATATAGTTGGTATATTTCAGCTGTAGTCTCTATAACCTTCGTAGAAATAACAGTTATATTGAAGGGTAAAATTTTATAATATGCTTTTTATCATACCGTCTTTTCAATATGACATTGTATGAACGTATGTTAGTTTTTTTTGTAGCTTCTACTCACGGCAAAGTGTTCTTTCATATTTCATTTTTTATATTACTTCCTTATTATTATTTTGATCACAATCACCATCGAAAGTACGCTATTTTTGCTAATTTTCGAAAACCTTGTCTACAAATTAATTAATTTCTCAGTTGTTAATTAATAAATCATTTTTTTTTTCAATACATTCTACTTTCGAAGAATCATTCTTTGATATGCATATCTTTTTATAACCGTGAAAAGTTTCAGTTCATAAAAACCTTATTCGAAACCTCGCCAATTTCACAGAGCTCAATGAAGGGACCCTTAATACCTCATGACCGTTCTGTTTTAAAATTTCATCTGCTTCATAAATTCGTTCTGGTGTATTTTGTTTTACAAAACATAGCAGTTCTGCTTTGGTGTGGTATTCTTCAAATGCAACACCATTCAACGTAAGCCATTCTCTTATTTCTGGTTTGCGGGTTTGAGCGGTAGGTGTTTTGTTATTAATGACCGAATGATATGAGGCATTATCCATTACTATCAGACTTGGCCCATTCAAATTTGGCAGGAGTTTTTCTTGTAGCCATTTATTGAAATTCGCAGCATTCATATCGTGATGGTAGTCCGCCATTTTCGATTTAGTGCTAAACACTAACAATGAATTCGGAACAGGGCCTCTCTCCGATCCAGCATGGACAATGATGTAGCGTTTTCCCGATGAAATATTTTCAACTACACCGCTTGTTGATGGGCCTTGCCAACACTTTTTGGGCTTGTACGATTTGTGGATATAAGTCTCCTCATATCCACAAATCGTAATAAATCAATCTAAATAAATGATGGGTTTTCCTTCCAAACGCTTTGAAGCTATTGTCCGTAAAAATCGATGTCTCCACGCAGAGATATCATAACGCTCGATCAACAACGAACGTTCATTTTTGTTTTTCTTGAATTCATAGCCACTCTTTAATAGTATTTGACGAAGAGTCTCATGAGATCCACTGAATCCAATGCTTTCTTTTAGTTCCGCCAACAAAGTTCTTAATGTGGGGACTTGTTTTCTTACAATGTAGAACTCGTTTAGCTTATTCCGGATAACATCCATGTCAAAACTATCCAGGTTTGACACTGTGGACTGGTGAGGTCTTTTTTTACCCGGAGTACTCCAGACACCTCATTCACCACACCTTCATTTTTAATCCTCTTTAATGTTCTGACACTTACTTCTGCAAATACAATAAAATAAATGTATGAAAGTGGTCAGGCAGATCTGAGCAACATATTTTCCATTTGGAAACACAACAGTAGTTAAGTACAGGTGGAGCTAAGTAAAAACTTACCAGTGAGTGAAGATATTTCATCCAAGAACTCGTTCTGGGATTTTATTCTTACTTTACTTTCCAAATCAGTTAGCTTCTCAATTGTACGCATTATTTCGGTAACTCCTGCTACTTCCTTCATATTAGCTGTAAAATAACAATAATTCATAAATTATACCTAATGCAATGTTTATTTTTCCAAATGTGTAGTATGCTATTAATGTTATTAAGATATCATAAAAGAAGACAACAGTAGGTATTTTAATAAAAGAAAATAAAAGTCGAGAACCACAAAAATGTTATCAAAGTATCAAAATATTTGTGCAATACAAACCTAAGAAATCGACCACAATACGTAAACAATCCTGTTTCTGCAGGAATACAGCTTCTTTTTCCTGCTGCTTCTCCTGATACTTGGATATCATACAGAATAATAACTTTCGCACGCCACTCTTGATTGTTTTAGGCATTTTAACACGCAAAAAACTCAAAATGTATTCTCAAACAAACCACACCAAAAATGCCCTAGGCCGCCATCTTATAAACATTGAGGGGAACAGTACTGCCACACACCGATACCAATTTTCCCTAATGTTTTGGAAAAGTCTATGTACTAGAATATGTATGTACCCCACGTATTTGCGTATTTTTCCGATTCAGGATAAAAAAATAATAAAATGAGTTTATTTCATAAGTTCATTAGCGTGAGTTAAAATTCGTTATTAACAATTATTATTTTATGCCACCCTGACTTTACCCCGTTATAGAACATAGTGTCCGAAGGTAGAAACACATTATTATTGCCATGTAAAAAGTTACGTAAAAAATCGAGTGCCATCTTTCGCTTGACAGACTCTAGTAAAAGTTGTCCGTGTGCGAGTCTCTCCAGACATAATTTTTTTAATTAGAGTGCATATTTTTTGTGTATATATCTGTTTGAGGCTGAGCAACTTAGTTTTCTTGTACAGAATAAGTGTGTGGGTTAGTTTATCAAAGTGAAATAGGGCTTTAATAACTTTATTTTGGGCAGTTTGTAATGGCTTAAGGGTAGTTTTTGGAGCGCAGCCCCAGATCTCGATCAAATAGTCCAATTTGGATTTAACCAGCGTGTTGTATATCATTAGCCGGGTTTTATACGGGATACAATTAGAAATTCGGCGTACCGAACTTGTAAGAGATGTCATCTTATTTTTTATTGAGTCTATGTGAGGCTTCCACGTAAGTTTGTCATCTAGAAGTAGACCTAGGTATTTTTCTTGGTGGGATCTGGATAGTGCGTCGTTATTTATAGTCAAAGGAGAATGCTCAGGTATTTTTTTATTTTTTGATGAAAATATCATGTAAGATGTTTTTTTGGTATTAATTGTGAGTAGGTTACACTGGCACCATCTATTATATTTTAGCAAGTCTTGCTGCGCATCATCAATTATATTATGTATAAATAAAATAAATAAATAAAAAATAAAAAAGCTTTTATTCACTGACCTTATAACTTAAAGTAATACAATAGTTTATTGTATATTCTGTAAATATTATAATTACTTATATTTAATTAACACCGGTGTTCTGGTCAGGTTGTCCCCCGGACAAAAGCCTCCTCCAGAGCCTTCCAACTTGTGCGGTCTTTGCATGTTCTCCGCCATTCTTTAGGAAGTTCATCCTCCCAGCGCATGAACTGCCTACCTCTATTGCGCTTGCCATCTCGTGGGTACCATATTATGTATATCTTTGCCGAAATAAAACAGACACGTGTCGTCAGCGTATAATGTTATCTGCCCTTTAAGGTTAATTTTGCAAATATTATTTACATAGATCAGAAATAGCATTGGCCCCAATATAGAGCCCTGGGGGATTCCGCATTTAATTTTGTGGTGAGTACTGGTGTAGGTTCCTATTTTTACGACCTGTGTTCTATTACTCAAATACGATTCAAAAAGCTGATAAGCTACTCCGGATATTCCGATATCATTTAATTTGGCAAGAAGTAGAGAATGGCTCACAGTGTTGGTTAATGGTTTCTGTGTTTATTTTGGTGACTAAGTCTGTTACAGCGGAGAGTGTGCTAGATTTCGGACGGAATCCATACTGTCGGTCGAATAAGTAGCACAACTGGTAGATTTTAGAATACACTTCAATTCGTCGAATTTTCCAGATTGACATAGACTGCGTACATTAGCATAGAAGAAGTTCAGGGATGTGGAGGTGTAATTTGGTATGTCTGCATAATTGTGAGATATGGAATGAGTTACCTGTTCCACTACTTTAATGGAGGTGTCGCTTTGATGTCTATTTTTCGCTAGTAGTTTTTTGGCGCATCACAAACTATTTTAGGTGTGCCCTTCACGTATTTTATCCTGAGGTCTTGTTCACCATCATCTTTTCGGCGGGCTAATTCATCCTTCAAATCACCGAGAAACTTTTGCTGAAGTGGAGTTTGATCAGAAAACATTTTGATTTTGTTAGGACATTTCAATTTGTTACGCAGCAATGTCATAACGGTTTCCTGGTTTCCGAAGCAAACTTTTACCATGCGGCACCTGTCTGCAGCTTGTTTTCCAATACGAAATACTTTGGATGGCTTCGGGCAGTCAGCGACGATGGCAGAAAGCAGAGATATCACTTCTTGTTCATCCTTATTTGAGTTCGTGTCCTCACCATACGTGTGGTGCTCCGGTATTCCCGCGATGATAATATTTTTCGCCCTGTTAAACCGCTCTTGAACCTCGCGGATGGTGTCTTCACTAGTAGACGGTCCGTTCTGCTCCGATGTAGATGGACGTTTCAAAGTGCTGAGACTGGATTCCAGAAATCCAATTTTTTCCTCATGGGTAGAAAACTTTGCGTCTAACTCCGCCATACTATTTTTTATGGTATTTTGATCATTAACGAGAGTCGATGTTGACGCCTTAATATCTTTTATCTCCAAACTCATTTCAGAGATACTGTCTCGCATAGTGCTAAGAGGGTATATGATGCCCGCGGTGTACTAGGGTATGTGGTACCCGCGGTGTACTAGGGTATGTGGTGCCCGCGGTGTACTAGGGTATGTGGTGCCCGCGGTGTAGTTGGGTATGTGGTGCCCGCGGTGTACTAGGGTATGTGGTGCCCGCGATGTAGTTGGGTATGTCGTGCCCGCGGTGTACTAGGGTATATGGTGCCCGCGGTGTACTAGGGTATGTGATGCCCGCGGTGCACTAGGGTATGTGGTGCCCGCGGTGTAGTTGGGTATATAATGCTCGCGGTGTACTGGGTATGTGGTGCCCGCGGTGTACTAGGGTATGTGATGCCCGCGGTGTAGTTGGGTATATGATGCCCGCGGTGTACTAGGGTATGTGGTGCCCGCGGTGTAGTTGGGTATATGATGCCCGCGGTGTACTGGGTATGTGATGCCCGCGGTGTACTAGGGTATGTGGTGCCCGCGGTGTACTAGGGTATGTGGTGCCCGCGGTGTAGTTGGGTATATGATGCCCGCGGTGTACTGGGTATGTGGTGCCCGCGGTGTAGTTGGGTATATGATGCCCGCGGTGTACTAGGGTATGTGGTGCCCGCGGTGTACTAGGGTCTGTGGTGCCTGCGGTGTAGTTGGGTATATGATGCCCGCGGTGTACTAGGGTATGTGGTGCCCGCGGTGTACTAAGGTATGTGGTGCCCGCGGTGTAGTTGGGTATATGATGCCCGCGGTGTACTGGGTATGTGGTGCCCGCGGTTTAGTTGGGTATATGATGCCCGCGGTGTACTAAGGTATGTGGTGCCCGCGGTGTACTAGGGTATGTGGTACCCGCAGTGTACTAGGGTATGTGGTGCCCGCGGTGAAGTTGGGTATATGATGCCCGCGGTGTACTGGGTATGTGGTGCCGCGGTGTAGTTGGGTATATGATGCCCGCGGTGTACTAGGGTATGTGGTGCCCGCGGTGTACTAGGGTCTGTGGTGCCTGCGGTGTAGTTGGGTATATGATGCCCGCGGCGTACTAGGGTATGTGGTGCCCGCGGTGTACTAAGGTATGTGGTGCCCGCGGTGTAGTTGGGTATATGATGCCCGCGGTGTACTGGGTATGTGGTGCCCGCGGTTTAGTTGGGTATATGATGCCCGCGGTGTACTAGGGTATGTGGTGCCCGCGGTGTACTAGGGTATGTGGTACCCGCAGTAAACTAGGGTATGTGGTGCCCGCGGTGAAGTTGGGTATATGATGCCCGCGGTGTACTAGGGTATGTGGTGCCCGCGGTGTACTTGGGTATATGATGCCCGCGGTGTACTAGGGTATGTGGTGCCCGCGATGTAGTTGGGTATATGATGCCCGCGGTGTACTAGGGTATGTGGTGCCCGCAGTGTAGTTGGGTATATGATGCCCGCGGTGTACTAGGGTATGTGGTGCCCGCGGTGTACTAGGGTATGTGATGCCCGCGGTGTAGTTGGGTATATGATGCCCGCGGTGTACTAGGGTATATGATGCCCGCGGTGTACTAGGGTATGTGGTGCCCGCGGTGTACTAGGGTATGTGGTGCCCGCGGTGTAGTTGGGTATATGATGCCCGCGGTGTACTAGGGTATGTGGTGCCCGCGGTGTACTAGGGTATGTGGTGCCCGCGGTGTACTAGGGTATGTGATGCCCGCGGTGTAGTTGGGTATATGATGCCCGCGGTGTAGTTGGGTATATGATGCCCGCGGTGTACTAGGGTATGTGGTGCCCGCGGTGTATTAGGGTATGTGGTGCCCGCGGTGTAGTTGGGTATATGATGCCCGCGGTAAACTGGGTATGTGGTGCCCGCGGTGTAGTTGGGTATATGATGCCCGCGGTGTAGTTGGGTATATGATGCCCGCGGTGTACTAGGGTATGTGGTGCCCCCGGTGTAGTTGGGTATATGATGCCCGCGGTGCACTGGGTATGTGGTGCCCGCGGTGTACTAGGGTATATGATGCCCGCGGTGTACTTGGGTATATGGTGCCCGCGGTGTAGTTGGGTATATGATGCCCGCGGTGTACTAGGGTATGTGGTGCCCGCGGTGTACTTGGGTATATGATGCCCGCGGTGTACTAGGGTATGTGGTGCCCGCGGTGTAGTTGGGTATATGATGCCCGCGGTGTACTAGGGTATGTGGTGCCCGCGGTGTAGTTGGGTATATGATGCCCGCGGTGTACTAGGGTATGTGGTGCCCGCGGTGTACTAGGGTATGTGATGCCCGCGGTGTAGTTGGGTATATGATGCCCGCGGTGTACTAGGGTGTGTGGTGCCCGCGGTGTAGTTGGGTATATGATGCCCGCGGTGTACTAGGGTATGTGGTGCCCGCGGTGTACTAGGGTATGTGGTGCCCGCGGTGTACTAGGGTATGTGATGCCCGCGGTGTAGTTGGGTATATGATGCCCGCGGTGTAGTTGGGTATATGATGCCCGCGGTGTACTAGGGTATGTGGTGCCCGCGGTGTAATTGGGTATGTGGTGCCCGCAGTGTACTAGCTAGGGTATGTGATGCCCACGGTTTACTAGGGTGTGTGGTGCCCGCGGTGTACTAGGGTATGTGGTGCCCGCGGTGTAGTTGGGTATGTGGTGCCCGCGGTGTACTAGGGTATGTGGTGCCCGCAGTGTACTAGGGTATGTGGTGCCCGCGGTGTAGTTGGGTATGTGGTGCCCGCGGTTTACTAGGGTGTGTGGTGCCCGCGGTGTACTAGGGTATGTGATGCCCGCGGTGTAGTTGGGTAAATGATGCCCGCGGTGAAGTTGGGTATATGATGCCCGCGGTGTACTAGAATATGTGGTGCCCGCGGTGTAGTTGGGTATATGATGCCCGCGGTGTACTAGGGTGTGTGGTGCCCGCGGTGTACTAGGGTATGTGGTGCCCGCGGTGTAGTTGGGTATGTGGTGCCCGCGGTGTAGTTGGGTATATGATGCCCGCGGTGTACTAGGGTATGTGATGCCCGCGGTGTAGTTGGGTATGTGATTCCCGCGGTGTACTGGGTATGTGGTGCCCGCGGTGTACTTGGGTATATGATGCCCGCGGTGTACTAGGGTATGTGGTGCCCGCAGTGTACTAGGGTATGTGGTGCCCGCGGTGTAGTTGGGTATGTGGTGCCCGCGGTTTACTAGGGTGTGTGGTGCCCGCGGTGTACTAGGGTATGTGATGCCCGCGGTGTAGTTGGGTATATGATGCCCGCGGTGTAGTTGGGTATATGATGCCCGCGGTGTACTGGGTATGTGGTGCCCGCGGTGTAGTTGGGTATATGATGCCCGCGGTGTAGTTGGGTATATGATGCCCGCGGTGTACTAGGGTATGTGGTGCCCGCGGTGTAGTTGGGTATATGATGCCCGCGGTGCACTGGGTATGTGGTGCCCGCGGTGTACTAGGGTATATGATGCCCGCGGTGTACTTGGGTATATGATGCCCGCGGTGTACTAGGGTATGTGGTACCCGCGGTGTACTAGGGTATGTGGTGCCCGCGGTGTAGTTGGGTATATGATGCCCGCGGTGTACTAGGGTATGTAGTGCCCGCGGTGTAGTTGGGTATATGACGCCCGCGGTGTACTAGGGTATGTGGTGCCCGCGGTGTACTAGGGTATGTGATGCCCGCGGTGTAGTTGGGTATATGATGCCCGCGGTGTACTGGGTATGTGGTGCCCGCGGTGTACTTGGGTATATGATGCCCGCGGTGTAGTTGGGTATGTGATGCCCGCGGTGTACTTGGGTATGTGGTGCCCGCGGTGTACTAGGGTATGTGGTGCCCGCGGTGTAGTTGGGTATGTGGTGCCCGCGGTGTACTAGGGTATATGGTGCCCGCGGTGTACTAGGGTATGTGATGCCCGCGGTGCACTAGGGTATGTGGTGCCCGCGGTGTAGTTGGGTATATAATGCTCGCGGTGTACTGGGTATGTGGTGCCCGCGGTGTACTAGGGTATGTGGTGCCCGCGGTGTACTAGGGTATGTGGTGCCTGCGGTGTAGTTGGGTATATGATGCCCGCGGTGTACTAGGGTATGTGGTGCCCGCGGTGTACTAAGGTATGTGGTGCCCGCGGTGTAGTTGGGTATATGATGCCCGCGGTGTACTGGGTATGTGGTGCCCGCGGTTTAGTTGGGTATATGATGCCCGCGGTGTACTAGGGTATGTGGTGCCCGCGGTGTACTTGGGTATATGATGCCCGCGGTGTACTAGGGTATGTGGTGCCCGCGGTGTAGTTGGGTATATGATGCCCGCGGTGTACTAGGGTATGTGGTGCCCGCGGTGTACTTGGGTATATGATGCCCGCGGTGTACTAGGGTATGTGGTGCCCGCGGTGTAGTTGGGTATATGATGCCCGCGGTGTACTAGGGTATGTGGTGCCCGCGGTGTACTAGGGTATGTGGTGCCCGCGGTGTAGTTGGGTATATGATGCCCGCGGTGTACTAGGGTATGTGGTGCCCGCGGTGTACTAGGGTATGTGATGCCCGCGGTGTAGTTGGGTATATGATGCCCGCGGTGTACTAGGGTATGTGGTGCCCGCGGTGTAGTTGGGTATATGATGCCCGCGGTGTACTAGGGTATGTGGTGCCCGCGGTGTACTAGGGTATGTGGTGCCCGCGGTGTAGTTGGGTATATGATGCCCGCGGTGTACTAGGGTATGTGGTGCCCGCGGTGTACTAGGGTATGTGATGCCCGCGGTGTAGTTGGGTATATGATGCCCGCGGTGTAGTTGGGTATATGATGCCCGCGGTGTACTAGGGTATGTGGTGCCCGCGGTGTATTAGGGTATGTGGTGCCCGCGGTGTAGTTGGGTATATGATGCCCGCGGTGTACTGGGTATGTGGTGCCCGCGGTGTAGTTGGGTATATGATGCCCGCGGTGTAGTTGGGTATATGATGCCCGCGGTGTACTAGGGTATGTGGTGCCCCCAGTGTAGTTGGGTATATGATGCCCGCGGTGCACTAGGTATGTGGTGCCCGCGGTGTACTAGGGTATATGATGCCCGCGGTGTACTTGGGTATATGGTGCCCGCGGTGTAGTTGGGTATATGATGCCCGCGGTGTACTAGAGTATGTGGTGCCCGCGGTGTACTTGGGTATATGATGCCCGCGGTGTACTAGGGTATGTGGTGCCCGCGGTGTAGTTGGGTATATGATGCCCGCGGTGTACTAGGGTATGTGGTGCCCGCGGTGTAGTTGGGTATATGATGCCCGCGGTGTACTAGGGTATGTGGTGCCCGCGGTGTACTAGGGTATGTGATGCCCGCGGTGTAGTTGGGTATATGATGCCCGCGGTGTACTAGGGTGTGTGGTGCCCGCGGTGTAGTTGGGTATATGATGCCCGCGGTGTACTAGGGTATGTGGTGCCCGCGGTGTACTAGGGTATGGGTGCCCGCTGTGAACTAGGGTATGTGATGCCCGCGGTGTAGTTTGGTATATGATGCCCGCGGTGTAGTTGGGTATATGATGCCCGCGGTGTACTAGGGTATGTGGTGCCCGCGGTGTAGTTGGGTATGTGGTGCCCGCAGTGTACTAGCTAGGGTATGTGATGCCCACGGTTTACTAGGGTGTGTGGTGCCCGCGGTGTACTAGGGTATGTGGTGCCCGCGGTGTAGTTGGGTATGTGGTGCCCGCGGTGTACTAGGGTATGTGGTGCCCGCAGTGTACTAGGGTATATGATGCCCGCGGTGTACTTGGGTATATGATGCCCGCGGTGTACTAGGGTATGTGGTACCCGCGGTGTACTGGGGTATGTGGTGCCCGCGGTGTAGTTGGGTATATGATGCCCGCGCTGTACTAGGGTATGTAGTGCCCGCGGTGTATTAGGGTATGTGGTGCCCGCGGTGTAGTTGGGTATATGATGCCCGCGGTGTACTGGGTATGTGGTGCCCGCGGTGTAGTTGGGTATATGATGCCCGCGGTGTAGTTGGGTATATGATGCCCGCGGTGTACTAGGGTATGTGGTGCCCCCAGTGTAGTTGGGTATATGATGCCCGCGGTGCACTAGGTATGTGGTGCCCGCGGTGTACTAGGGTATATGATGCCCGCGGTGTACTTGGGTATATGGTGCCCGCGGTGTAGTTGGGTATATGATGCCCGCGGTGTACTAGAGTATGTGGTGCCCGCGGTGTACTTGGGTATATGATGCCCGCGGTGTACTAGGGTATGTGGTGCCCGCGGTGTAGTTGGGTATATGATGCCCGCGGTGTACTAGGGTATGTGGTGCCCGCGGTGTAGTTGGGTATATGATGCCCGCGGTGTACTAGGGTATGTGGTGCCCGCGGTGTACTAGGGTATGTGATGCCCGCGGTGTAGTTGGGTATATGATGCCCGCGGTGTACTAGGGTGTGTGGTGCCCGCGGTGTAGTTGGGTATATGATGCCCGCGGTGTACTAGGGTATGTGGTGCCCGCGGTGTACTAGGGTATGTGGTACCCGCGGTGTACTAGGGTATGTGGTGCCCGCGGTGTAGTTGGGTATATGATGCCCGCGCTGTACTAGGGTATGTAGTGCCCGCGGTGTAGTTGGGTATATGATGCCCGCGGTGTAGTTGGGTATATGATGCCCGCGGTGTACTAGAATATGTGGTGCCCGCGGTGTAGTTGGGTATATGATGCCCGCGGTGTACTAGGGTGTGTGGTGCCCGCGGTGTACTAGGGTATGTGGTGCCCGCGGTGTAGTTGGGTATGTGGTACCCGCGGTGTACTAGGGTATATGATGCCCGCGGTGTACTAGGGTATGTGATGCCCGCGGTGTAGTTGGGTATGTGATGCCCGCGGTGTACTGGGTATGTGGTGCCCGCGGTGTACTTGGGTATATGATGCCCGCGGTGTAGTTGGTTATGTGGTGCCCGCGGTGTACTAGGGTATGTGGTGCCCGCGGTGTACTAGGGTATGTGTTGCCCGCGGTGTACTAGCTAGGGTATGTGGTGCCCGCGGTGTACTAGGGTATGTGGTACCCGCGGTGTACTAGGGTATGTGGTGCCCGCGGTGTAGTTGGGTATATGATGCCCGCGGTGTACTAGGGTATGTAGTGCCCGCGGTGTAGTTGGGTATATGATGCCCGCGGTGTAGTTGGGTATATGATGCCCGCGGTGTACTAGAATATGTGGTGCCCGCGGTGTAGTTGGGTATATGATGCCCGCGGTGTACTAGGGTGTGTGGTGCCCGCGGTGTACTAGGGTATGTGGTGCCCGCGGTGTAGTTGGGTATGTGGTACCCGCGGTGTACTAGGGTATATGATGCCCGCGGTGTACTAGGGTATGTGATGCCCGCGGTGTAGTTGGGTATGTGATGCCCGCGGTGTACTGGGTATGTGGTGCCCGCGGTGTACTTGGGTATATGATGCCCGCGGTGTAGTTGGTTATGTGGTGCCCGCGGTGTACTAGGGTATGTGGTGCCCGCGGTGTACTAGGGTATGTGGTGCCCGCGGTGTACTAGCTAGGGTATGTGGTGCCCGCGGTGTACTAGGGTATGTGGTGCCCGCGGTGTAGTTGGGTATATGATGCCCGCGGTGTACTGGGTATGTGGTGCCCGTGGTGTAGTTGGGTATATGATGCCCGCGGTGTTGTTGGGTATATGATGCCCGCGGTGTACTAGGGTATGTGGTGCCCGCGGTGTAGTTGGGTATATGATGCCCGCGGTGCACTGGGTATGTGGTGCCCGCGGTGTACTAGGATATATGATGCCCGCGGTGTACTTGGATATATGATGCCCGCGGTGTACTAGGGTATGTGGTACCCGCGGTGTACTAGGGTATGTGGTGCCCGCGGTGTAGTTGGGTATATGATGCCCGCGGTGTACTAGGGTATGTAGTGCCCGCGGTGTAGTTGGGTATATAGCGTAACCTCACTCTATAAACCCCCTAACCAGCCTTTTGAGTTTACCAAACCATCTAACTTCGACGATCGTTCGGCAAGAATTGTAATCGGTGATTTCAACAGCCATAGCATATCATGGGGATACCGTGACACAAACGCTGATGGTAATGCTGTAGAAGAATGGGCAGACTCTCAGGAGTTGAGCCTGCTTCACGACCCAAAACTTCCATCATCTTTCAACAGCCGCAGATGGACCAGAGGCTACAACCCTGATCTCATATTCGTAAGTTCAAATATCAGCTCACTCTGTCGGAAATCCATATGTTCCCCCATTCCACACACTCAGCATAGGCCAATCGTTTGCCAAGCACAAGCTGCCATAAGACCGCTAAAGGTACCTTTTAAGCGCCGTTTTAATTTTTCGAAAGCAAACTGGGAGCAGTTTTCAAAAGATGCCGACCAAATGTTACTTGATAACATAGAACCGATTCCTGCTAATTACGACCAATTTGTTGATGTCATATGGACAGCATCGCGGCGAAACATTCCAAGAGGCTGCCGTAGATCTTACATCCCGGGTCTTGACGCAGACTCCGTCTCACTATTGGCCCATTACGAGCAGTTGTACTCCATTGATCCCTTCTCAGAAGAGACAATTGCAGCTGGTGAAGAACTGTTGCATGTTGTCTGTGAGAGCCGCAAAAAGACCTGGATGACCACAATATCCGGCGTGGATATGACAAATAACAGCAAAAAAGCCTGGCAGACAATCCACAAGCTCACTGGAGAGCCACCGACAGCTACTAATCCTGGTCAAGTAACCGCAAACCAAGTTGCTACGCAGCTTCTTCTTAACGGGAAACCACCTAAGCGTATGAAAAGACCCCATACTCAACCCTCTCCATCAACAACATCCGATGCAGTGAGTAAACCTTTCACAATTACAGAAGTTGTCTATGGCGTCATGGCACTAAAACCGGGAAAGGCATGCGGGGTGGACGACGTAACAGTCGAGCAAATAAAACATCTTGGTCCTGTGGCAATGTCGTGGCTGATGGCACTATTTAACGCATGCCTGGAACAAATAAGGATTCCTAAGCTCTGGCGGAAATCTAAAGTGATTGCTCTCCTGAAGCCAGGCAAGTCACCCGACGAACCTAAAAATTACCGACCAATCTCACTGTTGTGTCACACGTATAAGCTCTTTGAACGACTTCTGTTAAATCGCCTTACACCGTTAGTTGATCCCAAGCTTATTCCCGAACAAGCTGGGTTCCGACCAGGAAAATGCTGCTCCAGTCAAATCCTTAAGCTTACACAGCATATTGAAAACGGTTTCGAAGCTAATAAAGTGACGGGGCTTGCTCTCGTAGATTTGTCGGCAGCGTATGACACGGTGAATGTAAGACGTCTTCTCAACAAAGTGGAAGCTACCACCTGCGATGTACGCTTTACCCGTATTTTAGGAGAACTTTTGCGAAATCGTCACTTCCAGGTTTATTTACACGCAGAAAAGAGCAGGTGGCGCTGTCAAAAGAACGGTCTTCCACAGGGAAGCGTCTTGGCACCAGCTCTGTTTAACATATACACTAATGACCAACCTAACACCACAGTAACACAACGGTTCTTATATGCGGATGATTTGGCTTTGGCTGCGCAGACGACAACATTCGAGGAAGCAGAGGAAAATCTAGAGATGGGTTTGAACCAGCTCAGCGCTTACTATGAAGAAAACGGTCTCAAACCCAATCCCTCAAAGACCCAAACTTGTGCATTCCACCTGCGTAATGGCCAAGCCAACAGAACTCTCAACGTACGTTGGCAGGGTATTTCTATCGAGCACTGCTCATACCCAAAGTACTTAGGGGTCACTTTGGATAGAACTTTGAGCTTTAAGACACATTGCCTCAAAACAAAAGCCAAAGTAAGCACGCGCAACAACCTGCTTCGTCGTCTGACTACCACCAAATGGGGAGCAACACCTGACGTACTACGCACCACCGGCATGGCACTCTGTCACTCAGCTGGTGAATTTTCTTGTCCAGTTTGGCACCGCTCAACTCATGCAAAACATGTTGATGTTGCGCTGAATGAAACCTGCCGCATTATAACTGGCTGCCTTAAGCCAACTCCTCTCAACATGCTTTACCCACTGGCGGGAATAGCTCCCCCATCCGTCCGGCGAGATGTCGCTTGTGCACTAGAAAAGCGCAAGCAAGAGCAAGACCATCGACATCCGCTCTATGGAGAGCAGCCTCCAACTTCGCGATTGAAAAGCCGGAGAAGTTTCTTGCGCACGACTTCAGCCACTGAAGATCACCCAGCAGCTCTCAGGATCGCTCTCTGGAACACCTATCAACCTGCACCACCTAGCTTCAATATGGAAGAACACCTGCCTCCAGGACGCGACCTTCCATGGCCATTATGGAGGTCTATCAACCGTCTGCGAACCCAAGTTAGTCGTTCCAGAGAAAATATGTGTAAGTGGGGCTATCGCGATTCTTCTCTGAGCCAATGTGACTGTGGGGCCCCCATACAATCTATGTCCCACATGCTCGTTTGCCCCTTGTGCCCTAATACCTGCACAAGGGATGATCTCATCAATAGTACAGACAGGGGAGTAAATGTGGCAAAGTTCTACATGAACTGTGTCTAAAATTTTTGTTGTGTTCATTGACACGAAGAAGAAGAAGAAGAAGTTGGGTATATGATGCCCGCGGTGTACTGGGTATGTGGTGCCCGCGGTGTACTTGGGTATATGATGCCCGCGGTGTAGTTGGGTATGTGATGCCCGCGGTGTAGTTGGGTATATGATGCCCGCGGTGTAGTTGGGTATATGATGCCCGCGGTGTACTAGGGTATGTGGTGCCCGCGGTGTAGTTGGGTATGTGGTGCCCGCAGTGTACTAGCTAGGGTATGTGATGCCCACGGTTTACTAGGGTGTGTGGTGCCCGCGGTGTACTTGGGTATATGATGCCCGCGGTGTACTAGGGTATGTGGTGCCCGCGGTGTAGTTGGGTATATGATGCCCGCGGTGTACTAGGGTATGTGGTGCCCGCGGTGAAGTTGGGTATATGATGCCCGCGGTGTACTAGGGTATGTGGTGCCCGCGGTGTACTAGGGTATGTGATGCCCGCGGTGTAGTTGGGTATATGATGCCCGCGGTGTACTAGGGTGTGTGGTGCCCGCGGTGTACTAGGGTGTGTGGTGCCCGCGGTGTAGTTGGGTATATGATGCCCGCGGTGTACTAGGGTATGTGGTGCCCGCGGTGTACTAGGGTATGGGTGCCCGCGGTGTAGTTGGGTATATGATGCCCGCGGTGTACTAGGGTATGTAGTGCCCGCGGTGTACTAGGGTATGTGGTGCCCGCGGTGTAGTTGGGTATATGATGCCCGCGGTGTACTAGGGTATGTGGTGCCCGCGGTGTACTAGGGTATGTGATGCCCGCGGTGTAGTTGGGTATATGATGCCCGCGGTGTACTAGGGTATGTGGTGCCCGTGGTGTAGTTGGGTATATGATGCCCGCGGTGTACTAGGGTATGTGGTGCCCACGGTGTACTAGGGTATGTGGTGCCCGCGGTGTAGTTGGGTATATGATGCCCGCGGTGTACTAGGGTATGTGGTGCCCGCGGTGTACTAGGGTATGTGATGCCCGCGGTGTAGTTGGGTATATGATGCCCGCGGTGTACTAGAATATGTGGTGCCCGCGGTGTAGTTGGGTATATGATGCCCGCGGTGTACTAGGGTGTGTGGTGCCCGCGGTGTAGTTGGGTATGTGGTGCCCGCGGTGTACTAGCTAGGGTATGTGGTGCCCGCGGTGTACTAGGGTATGTGGTGCCCGCGGTGTAGTTGGGTATATGATGCCCGCGGTTTACTGGGTATGTGGTGCCCGTGGTGTAGTTGGGTATATGATGCCCGCGGTGTAGTTGGGTATATGATGCCCGCGGTGTACTAGGGTATGTGGTGCCCGCGGTGTAGTTGGGTATATGATGCCCGCGGTGCACTGGGTATGTGGTGCCCGCGGTGTACTAGGATATATGATGCCCGCGGTGTACTTGGGTATATGATGCCCGCGGTGTACTAGGGTATGTGGTACCCGCGGTGTACTAGGGTATGTGGTGCCCGCGGTGTAGTTGGGTATATGATGCCCGCGGTGTACTAGGGTATGTAGTGCCCGCGGTGTAGTTGGGTATATGATGCCCGCGGTGTACTGGGTATGTGGTGCCCGCGGTGTACTTGGGTATATGATGCCCGCGGTGAAGTTGGGTATGTGATGCCCGCGGTGTAGTTGGGTATATGATGCCCGCGGTGTAGTTGGGTATATGATGCCCGCGGTGTACTAGGGTATGTGGTGCCCGCGGTGTAGTTGGGTATGTGGTGCCCGCAGTGTACTAGCTAGGGTATGTGATGCCCACGGTTTACTAGGGTGTGTGGTGCCCGCGGTGTACTTGGGTATATGATGCCCGTGGTGTACTAGGGTATGTGGTGCCCGCGGTGTAGTTGGGTATATGATGCCCGCGGTGTACTAGGGTATGTGGTGCCCGCGGTGTAGTTGGGTATATGATGCCCGCGGTGTACTAGGGTGTGTGGTGCCCGCGGTGTACTAGGGTATGTGGTGCCCGCGGTGTAGTTGGGTATGTGGTACCCGTGGTGTACTAGGGTATATGATACCCGCGGTGTACTAGGGTATGTGATGCCCGCGGTGTAGTTGGGTATGTGATGCCCGCGGTGTACTGGGTATGTGGTGCCCGCGGTGTACTTGGGTATATGATGCCCGCGGTGTAGTTGGTTATGTGGTGCCCGCGGTGTACTAGGGTATGTGGTGCCCGCGGTGTACTAGGGTATGTGGTGCCCGCGGTGTACTAGCTAGGGTATGTGGTGCCCGCGGTGTACTAGGGTATGTGGTGCCCGCGGTGTAGTTGGGTATATGATGCCCGCGGTGTACTAGGGTGTGTGGTGCCCGCGGTGTACTAGGGTATGTGGTGCCCGCGGTGTAGTTGGGTATGTGGTACCCGCGGTGTACTAGGGTATATGATGCCCGCGGTGTACTAGGGTATGTGATGCCCGCGGTGTAGTTGGGTATGTGATGCCCGCGGTGTACTGGGTATGTGGTGCCCGCGGTGTACTTGGGTATATGATGCCCGCGGTGTAGTTGGTTATGTGGTGCCCGCGGTGTACTAGGGTATGTGGTGCCCGCGGTGTACTAGGGTATGTGGTGCCCGCGGTGTACTAGCTAGGGTATGTGGTGCCCGCGGTGTACTAGGGTATGTGGTGCCCGCGGTGTAGTTGGGTATATGATGCCCGCGGTGTACTGGGTATGTGGTGCCCGTGGTGTAGTTGGGTATATGATGCCCGCGGTGTAGTTGGGTATATGATGCCCGCGGTGTACTAGGGTATGTGGTGCCCGCGGTGTGGTTGGGTATATGATGCCCGCGGTGCACTGGGTATGTGGTGCCCGCGGTGTACTAGGATATATGATGCCCGCGGTGTACTTGGGTATATGATGCCCGCGGTGTACTAGGGTATGTGGTACCCGCGGTGTACTAGGGTATGTGGTGCCCGCGGTGTAGTTGGGTATATGATGCCCGCGGTGTACTAGGGTATGTAGTGCCCGCGGTGTAGTTGGGTATATGATGCCCGCGGTGTACTGGGTATGTGGTGCCCGCGGTGTACTTGGGTATATGATGCCCGCGGTGTAGTTGGGTATGTGATGCCCGCGGTGTAGTTGGGTATATGATGCCCGCGGTGTAGTTGGGTATATGATGCCCGCGGTGTACTAGGGTATGTGGTGCCCGCGGTGTAGTTGGGTATGTGGTGCCCGCAGTGTACTAGCTAGGGTATGTGATGCCCACGGTTTACTAGGGTGTGTGGTGCCCGCGGTGTACTTGGGTATATGATGCCCGTGGTGTACTAGGGTATGTGGTGCCCGCGGTGTAGTTGGGTATATGATGCCCGCGGTGTACTAGGGTATGTGGTGCCCGCGGTGTAGTTGGGTATATGATGCCCGCGGTGTACTAGGGTGTGTGGTGCCCGCGGTGTACTAGGGTATGTGGTGCCCGCGGTGTAGTTGGGTATGTGGTACCCGCGGTGTACTAGGGTATATGATGCCCGCGGTGTACTAGGGTATGTGATGCCCGCGGTGTAGTTGGGTATGTGATGCCCGCGGTGTACTGGGTATGTGGTGCCCGCGGTGTACTTGGGTATATGATGCCCGCGGTGTAGTTGGTTATGTGGTGCCCGCGGTGTACTAGGGTATGTGGTGCCCGCGGTGTACTAGGGTATGTGGTGCCCGCGGTGTACTAGCTAGGGTATGTGGTGCCCGCGGTGTACTAGGGTATGTGGTGCCCGCGGTGTAGTTGGGTATATGATGCCCGCGGTGTACTGGGTATGTGGTGCCCGTGGTGTAGTTGGGTATATGATGCCCGCGGTGTAGTTGGGTATATGATGCCCGCGGTGTACTAGGGTATGTGGTGCCCGCGGTGTAGTTGGGTATATGATGCCCGCGGTGCACTGGGTATGTGGTGCCCGCGGTGTACTAGGATATATGATGCCCGCGGTGTACTTGGGTATATGATGCCCGCGGTGTACTAGGGTATGTGGTACCCGCGGTGTACTAGGGTATGTGGTGCCCGCGGTGTAGTTGGGTATATGATGCCCGCGGTGTACTAGGGTATGTAGTGCCCGCGGTGTAGTTGGGTATATGATGCCCGCGGTGTACTGGGTATGTGGTGCCCGCGGTGTACTTGGGTATATGATGCCCGCGGTGTAGTTGGGTATGTGATGCCCGCGGTGTAGTTGGGTATATGATGCCCGCGGTGTAGTTGGGTATATGATGCCCGCGGTGTACTAGGGTATGTGGTGCCCGCGGTGTAGTTGGGTATGTGGTGCCCGCGGTGTACTAGGGTATGTGGTGCCCGCGGTGTACTAGGGTATGGGTGCCCGCGGTGTAGTTGGGTATATGATGCCCGCGGTGTACTAGGGTATGTGGTGCCCGCGGTGTACTAGGGTATGTGGTGCCCGCGGTGTAGTTGGGTATATGATGCCCGCGGTGTACTAGGGTATGTGGTGCCCGCGGTGTACTAGGGTATGTGATGCCCGCGGTGTAGTTGGGTATATGATGCCCGCGGTGTACTAGGGTATGTGGTGCCCGCGGTGTAGTTGGGTATATGATGCCCGCGGTGTACTAGGGTATGTGGTGCCCACGGTGTACTAGGGTATGTGGTGCCCGCGGTGTAGTTGGGTATATGATGCCCGCGGTGTACTAGGGTATGTGGTGCCCGCGGTGTACTAGGGTATGTGATGCCCGCGGTGTAGTTGGGTATATGATGCCCGCGGTGTACTAGAATATGTGGTGCCCGCGGTGTAGTTGGGTATATGATGCCCGCGGTGTACTAGGGTGTGTGGTGCCCGCGGTGTACTAGGGTATGTGGTGCCCGCGGTGTAGTTGGGTATGTGGTACCCGCGGTGTACTAGGGTATATGATGCCCGCGGTGTACTAGGGTATGTGATGCCCGCGGTGTAGTTGGGTATGTGATGCCCGCGGTGTACTGGGTATGTGGTGCCCGCGGTGTACTTGGGTATATGATGCCCGCGGTGTAGTTGGTTATGTGGTGCCCGCGGTGTACTAGGGTATGTGGTGCCCGCGGTGTACTAGGGTATGTGGTGCCCGCGGTGTACTAGCTAGGGTATGTGGTGCCCGCGGTGTACTAGGGTATGTGGTGCCCGCGGTGTAGTTGGGTATATGATGCCCGCGGTGTACTGGGTATGTGGTGCCCGGGGTGTAGTTGGGTATATGATGCCCGCGGTGTAGTTGGGTATATGATGCCCGCGGTGTACTAGGGTATGTGGTGCCCGCGGTGTAGTTGGGTATATGATGCCCGCGGTGCACTGGGTATGTGGTGCCCGCGGTGTACTAGGATATATGATGCCCGCGGTGTACTTGGGTATATGATGCCCGCGGTGTACTAGGGTATGTGGTACCCGCGGTGTACTAGGGTATGTGGTGCCCGCGGTGTAGTTGGGTATATGATGCCCGCGGTGTACTAGGGTATGTAGTGCCCGCGGTGTAGTTGGGTATATGATGCCCGCGGTGTACTGGGTATGTGGTGCCCGCGGTGTACTTGGGTATATGATGCCCGCGGTGTAGTTGGGTATGTGATGCCCGCGGTGTAGTTGGGTATATGATGCCCGCGGTGTAGTTGGGTATATGATGCCCGCGGTGTACTAGGGTATGTGGTGCCCGCGGTGTAGTTGGGTATGTGGTGCCCGCAGTGTACTAGCTAGGGTATGTGATGCCCACGGTTTACTAGGGTGTGTGGTGCCCGCGGTGTACTTGGGTATATGATGCCCGTGGTGTACTAGGGTATGTGGTGCCCGCGGTGTAGTTGGGTATATGATGCCCGCGGTGTACTAGGGTATGTGGTGCCCGCGGTGTAGTTGGGTATATGATGCCCGCGGTGTACTAGGGTATGTGGTGCCCGCGGTGTACTAGGGTATGTGATGCCCGCGGTGTAGTTGGGTATATGATGCCTGCGGTGTACTAGGGTGTGTGGTGCCCGCGGTGTAGTTGGGTATATGATGCCCGCGGTGAACTAGGGTATGTGGTGCCCGCGGTGTACTAGGGTATGGGTGCCCGCGGTGTAGTTGGGTATATGATGCCCGCGGTGTACTAGGGTATGTGGTGCCCGCGGTGTACTAGGGTATGTGGTGCCCGCGGTGTAGTTGGGTATATGATGCCCGCGGTGTACTAGGGTATGTGGTGCCCGCGGTGTACTAGGGTATGTGATGCCCGCGGTGTAGTTGGGTATATGATGCCCGCGGTGTACTAGGGTATGTGGTGCCCGCGGTGTAGTTGGGTATATGTTGCCCGCGGTGTACTAGGGTATGTGGTGCCCGCGGTGTACTAGGGTATGTGGTGCCCGCGGTGTAGTTGGGTATATGATGCCCGCGGTGTACTAGGGTATGTGGTGCCCGTGGTGTACTAGGGTATGTGATGCCCGCGGTGTAGTTGGGTATATGATGCCCGCGGTGTACTAGGGTATGTGGTGCCCGCGGTGTAGTTGGGTATATGATGCCCGCGGTGTACCGGGTATGTGATGCCCGCGGTGTACTAGGGTATGTGGTGCCCGCGGTGTACTAGGGTATGTGGTGCCCGCGGTGTAGTTGGGTATATGATGCCCGCGGTGTACTGGGTATGTGGTGCCCGCGGTGTAGTTGGGTATATGATGCCCGCGGTGTACTAGGGTATGTGGTGCCCGCGGTGTACTAGGGTATGTGATGCCCGCGGTGTAGTTGGGTATGTGGTGCCCGCGGTGTACTAGGGTATGTGGTGCCCGCGGTGTAGTTGGGTATATGATGCCCGCGGTGTACTAGGGTATGTGATGCCCGCGGTGTAGTTGGGTATATGATGCCCACGGTGTAGTTGGGTATATGATGCCCGCGGTGTAGTTGGGTATATAATGCTCGCGGTGTACTGGGTATGTGGTGCCCGCGGTGTACTAGGGTATGTGATGCCCGCGGTGTAGTTGGGTATATGATGCCCGCGGTGTACTAGGGTATGTGGTGCCCGCGGTGTAGTTGGGTATATGATGCCCGCGGTGTACTGGGTATGTGATGCCCGCGGTGTACTAGGGTATGTGGTGCCCGCGGTGTACTAGGGTATGTGGTGCCCGCGGTGTAGTTGGGTATATGATGCCCGCGGTGTACTGGGTATGTGGTGCCCGCGGTGTAGTTGGGTATATGATGCCCGCGGTATAGTTGGGTATGTGATGCCCGCGGTGTACTAGGGTATGTGGTGCCCGCGGTGTACTAGGGTATGTGGTGCCCGCGGTGTAGTTGGGTATGTGGTGCCCGCGGTGTACTAGGGTATATGGTGCCCGCGGTGTACTAGGGTATGTGATGCCCGCGGTGCACTAGGGTATGTGGTGCCCGCGGTGTAGTTGGGTATATAATGCTCGCGGTGTACTGGGTATGTGGTGCCCGTGGTGTACTAGGGTATGTGATGCCCGCGGTGTAGTTGGGTATATGATGCCCGCGGTGTACTAGGGTATGTGGTGCCCGCGGTGTAGTTGGGTATATGATGCCCGCGGTGTACCGGGTATGTGATGCCCGCGGTGTACTAGGGTATGTGGTGCCCGCGGTGTACTAGGGTATGTGGTGCCCGCGGTGTAGTTGGGTATATGATGCCCGCGGTGTACTGGGTATGTGGTGCCCGCGGTGTAGTTGGGTATATGATGCCCGCGGTGTACTAGGGTATGTGGTGCCCGCGGTGTACTAGGGTATGTGATGCCCGCGGTGTAGTTGGCTATGTGGTGCCCGCGGTGTATTTTTTATTTTATTTTTATTTTAAAAGATTGGATACCCAACACGGGTTTACACTATACATTTAAAAGGTAATGTGCAATGTTACGAACTAAGTGCTCCCATAATTAGAGGGTACCACAGCATGCGTACAGAATCAAGCTTTAACTTATATACTATATTAAAACTAAGAAAACATAGGTAATACAATATAAAAAGGCTTATAACACTGAAAATCCAATATGAGAACAGACAATTAGGTAGGTAATTAGCTAGTACTTAGGTTTCTAGACGTAAGTAGGTATGTCTAAGTCAAAATTATACCAAAGGCAAAAGGATATAAAAATAATAATAAGAATGAAGATAAGAATTACAGTAGATTGCCAACATAAGATTTAATAAGATATCATGATAGTGTAAAAGAGTTGAAATTATAAGAATAGAAAACCAGGTAGGTAGTACCTAGAACAAATTGTTAATAGGTAGGTATTCATCATCTAACATAAAAATTAAAACAATAAAATAAAAATTAAGTCTTGAAAATAGTAGGTAGGTAAGTAGTATTTAACAAAAATTTTAGTTGTAATAGGTATAAACTAAATGATTAGGTCAAAAATATACTTAATATGTGTTCTGATAATAAACATTGATATTTAGATTTTTTATTTATGTAAGTACTTATATGAAAGTGGAACTAAAGATTTTACAAGACTAAATAGCAGAATTAAATTAAGTAGGGATCTATTCAATACAGAGACTTAAGCTTTTCAGCACTGTCTATGACGATGCGATCCGAGTCCTCTGACTTTTTCATAAAAATGCGTCCGTTACGAACCCACACGAATCGATATCCCATTTCTTTGCCCCGGACACGAGCTGCTGCGTGAAGCGATTTATTGTCAGCAGAAAGGTGTTCAACAACGTAAATAGGTTGGGCCTTATCTGCAGCAGCACCCAAATGCCTCGTGTTCAGGCGGTCCTGAGGGTGGTTCCTGTTGAACTGGATTGAGGCAGCGAGGAATTCGTCACGTAGCCGAGGAGTATTGAATTTCACCAAGATAGATCTCGGGCGAGTACTCTCAGAGTCCTTCTTCGCAATTCTGGTACAATGTGAAATGTCGGCATCCTTTACCTTGCTCTTAATTACTTTGCTTATACCGAGTAAGGTATCAATTACGTTCTCAGATTTTTTTTCTGGGACACACTGTATCTCAATGTTATTGGCTCGCGCGTGCTGTTCGGTATTGTTCAATCTTTTAGCCAGGTTTTGAACTGTCTCTTGCAAGGTGATAGCTGATTTCTCGAGAATTGCTATTTTTTCCGATTTAACGTCAAGGTCCATCTTCAAATCGTCGTATCTATCGCTTAGAAAAGAAATGGTACGTTGAAAACTATCCACAAGGTCTGTCAGGTTTTTTTGTTCGGATATGATGTTACTTGAATTTGATTCAAGTAACATTATGATGTTACTTGGGGGGTTGAAGCTGCTCGCGTCCGTAGGTGCAAACCCTTGAAACACCCTACACGTGACCCCCGGGTGGTGCCAAACGAGTAGCAACGCCGAGCCACAGGCGGCGGTTAACTAACCTGTCTCCCGATCTCCGGGCCGGTTATGGGGACCGCGAGGGCTTAAATAACCTCGAAACATCCCAACGTAGAAGGCAATGGGAAACCACTACGATTACTTTCCCAAGAGAACTCCTAACCATGAAAGTCAGTATATGCGATAATACGATGTCGGACGATCCGGCTGACGCCCGGCGCTCAGTGATACCCGGGTCACTGTGTGTGAAATATGCTACCGAAGAGTGTGCAATAGAGCGGAGGATGAAGATGAAGAAGTTTGAAGAAGTAACACATGACAAGGGTAAGCTATCTATGCGCCCATCTCACAGGATTGGCACTTGGAATGTTCGAGGAATTCTTAAACCAGGAAAACTAACCATTGTAGAAAGAGAGATGAAGGAATATAACCTAGCAGTTCTGGGCCTCTGTGAAACTCACATGAAAGGCGCCGGTCATTTCAAGACCAATACTGGGAATACTATGTATTTCTCAGGACACGATGAAGAGAGCAAAAACGGAGTAGCGTTAATTGTACCTAGAGGTCTTGTGCAATATGTCGCGGGGTACACACCGATAAATGATAGGATCATGAGCATACGCCTCAATTGTAAACCATTTCCTCTCAACATCATCCAAGTGTATGCTCCAACAGCTCGGTCGTCACAGGAAGATATTGATGCGTTTTACATAAAGTTAAATTCTACACTAGAAAGCATTCCTAACCGCGAGATTACTATTGTTCAGGGTGATCTGAACGCAAAAGTTGGTAGAAATGATGGTGATGACCATATTCGCCATATAGTAGGCAAACATGCTTTAGGCAACCGGAACGAAAGAGGTGAACGTTTTGTCGAATTCTGTATAGAAAACAGCCTCGTTATAACTAACACATGTTTTGAACACCATAAACGACGGTTGTATACATGGATGTCTCCGGGGAATCGATACCGCAACCAAATCGATTACATCGCAGTACCACACCGCTGGAAATCGTCGGTTACAAACTCGAGAACTTTTCCCGGGGCTGACTGCGGTAGCGATCACCAGCTACTCGTTATTGACCTCAGAGTACGACTCAAAAACGTACATAACAAGAAGAAGCCAATTGCACGTTTGGCTCCAGCAGAAGCAGAGTGTTTTAAGTTCGATGTGGAAAAGTTGATGTCATCACAAACAGAAGTAGACGGCACGCCAGATGATATGTGGAATACGTTTCGAAATATAACAGCAGAGGTTTTGGAATCTATTGCAAGAAATAGATGTCAGCTGTCGAAAAAAGTCTGGATTACTGATGAGACCTGGGGGTGCATCATGAAACGTAAGGAACTTAAAATGAATCTCAATACCCATGAAAATCTACGGGGGTACTCAGATATCAATAAAGCGATACAGACCTTGTGCAGAAGAGATAAAAATGCTTTCTTTGAACAAATTTGCAAAGACATCGAAGACCATGCTGAGAAATTTCAGACAGCTGATTTGTTCAAAAAAATACGGTCAATAACCAGAAGTTTTAAACCGCAAGCTTGGATAATCGATGATAAGAACGGGAATCCCATTCATGAAGTATCGATGGTTGTAGAAAGATGGCAGGAATACTGCGCTGATCTATATAAAGACTGTTCAGTGGAATCCGTTCAGCAGGATGAGAATGATTTCGTTTCTGAACCAGAAATTCTTAAGTCTGAGGTGGAGAATGCTATCAAAAAGCTAAAAGTCAATAAAGCTGCAGGAAGTGATCAAATTACAGCTGAAGCCCTTAAATCACTGGGGGAGAGAGCAGTGTCTATGCTGCATAGGATTTGTAACGCTGTGTGGAAAACTTGCGTGTGGCCAAGGGATTGGGTACATTCTTCTATTCTGCCACTTCACAAAAAAGGATCGGTCAGAAACTGTAACAATTACCGAACAATAGCTTTAATATCACACACAAGTAAAGTGTTGCTACACATAATCAATAGTCGCTTAAGAACGTTTCTAGATTGGCAAATCCCACAAGAGCAGGCTGGATTTGTCAAAGGTAAAGGCACAAGGGAGCAAATTTTAAACGTAAGACAGATCGTAGAAAAATGCTACGAGTTTAATACTCCAATGATTATGTGTTTCGTAGATTACCAGAAAGCGTTTGACTGTGTGAAATGGCAGCATTTGTGGAAGGTTCTCAGGGAAATGGGGGTGCCAGAACATCTTATACGTATCATAAGAAACCTATATGAATCAGGCTATGGAACCGTGAAATTGGGGAGTAACACATCCAGTTCCTTTAAGTTCCAAAAGGGAGTACGTCAGGGATGTGTAATTTCACCTGTACTCTTTAATATTTACGGAGAACATATAATGCGCAGAACTCTAGAGGGATGGAATGGTGGAGTGAGAGTGGGAGGTGTTAATATATCTAACCTACGATACGCGGACGACACGACGTTATTTGCTTCCTCGGAAGAAGAAATGACAAGTCTTCTTCATCGCTTGGAAAAAAACAGTTTAGAATTAGGTCTGTCAATAAATAAATCTAAGACTAAGCTGATGTATGTTGACCGTTTAGCCTCCATCAGCAGATCCGATGCGTTGATAGACTACGAAACGGTGGATCACTTTATGTACCTTGGATCAGTCATCACAAACAAGGGTAACAGTGAACCCGAAATCCGTCGACGCATCGGCATAGCTAAATCAGCCATGACGCAGTTGAAAAAGGTATGGAAGGATAGCAATATAAGTTGGAAAACGAAAATACACATAGTTCAGACCCTTGTGTTCTCCATATTTCTGTATGGCTCCGAAACTTGGACTATTAAAGCTGCTGACAGACGGAGAATAGACGCTTTTGAAATGTGGTGTTGGCGACGCTTGCTAAGGATACCCTGGACGGCGTTTAGAACCAATGCGTCGATTTTAAAACAACTTAGGCTACAATATCGAAAGCGATTGTCCTCTACTTGCCTGCACAGAATTTTAAAGTACTTTGGCCACATTGCCCGCAGAAAAACCGATAACATCGAGAGACTAATTGTGACAGGCAAATTAGAGGGCAAGAGACCAAGAGGGCGCAGTCCTAAGCGATGGGCTGACCAAGTGTCGGAGCAATTACAAATGCCGGTGCATGAAGCGTTACACCAAGCTACCGACCGTTCCAATTGGAGAGCCGCTGTACACAAGACGTTGGATAGGAGTCACGATCCTCATCAGTGAGGGACCGACTATGGAGGAGGATGATGTTACTTAATTTGCAAGTTATCTCCTGATTGATTATTGCTTTCAGCGCTCTTCCAGTTAATGGGATATCTTCTTCGTCGCCTTCAGTAGTAGATTCGTGCACTTGGCGAGGCGGGGATGGAGATGTGTAATGTCTTTAGGCTCGTTGTTGCGACATCCAGCACACTTCCAAGATATTTTTTTATCAGTTATAAGCCGGTATTGCTTTACTGTTAAATTAGCACAGTCTAGGTCATACCATTCATGACAGAAAGAGCAGTTCATGCATTTATTTGTGTTACTGTTAATAGAATTTAGGCAGCCAGCGCATTCTTTTGACGCCATTGTTTATTTGTATTTTGACTATTGGGAATAGATACGACTCTTGATGGTTAGTAATTAAAATAATAGCGTTAAAATTTTGAATTTGCACAAACAGAAGCGCGCCAGGTCACGAGAGGTCAAAGCGACACCACCACCACAGATAAATGAATAGTTTGTATACTCAACTTATGCGTCGGCGTCGAAATGAGTCCAAATTCACACTGAGTAATTAATGTTTGCACTGGAAGTAATTTTGTTCAAAACTCACTATTCACACTGATTTTTCTATGGCTGATTAGTAATATGTATGGGAGGATGTTTTATGGAACAGATTATTGAAATATATCAGATAAAATGAAGCTTTAAACTATTTTTTTATTTAAATTCAAGAGAGCACGCAAATGGGTTGTTGTCTGTTGCCGCGCGCGCGGGGAGGTGTACTAGGGTATGTGGTGCCCGCGGTGTAGTTGGGTATATGATGCCCGCGGTGTACTAGGGTATGTGATGCCCGCGGTGTAGTTGGGTATATGATGCCCGCGGTGTAGTTGGGTATATGATGCCCGCGGTGTAGTTGGGTATATAATGCTCGCGGTGTACTGGGTATGTGGTGCCCGCGGTGTACTAGGGTATGTGATGCCCGCGGTGTAGTTGGGTATATGATGCCCGCGGTGTACTAGGGTATGTGGTGCCCGCGGTGTAGTTGGGTATATGATGCCCGCGGTGTACTGGGTATGTGATGCCCGCGGTGTACTAGGGTATGTGGTGCCCGCGGTGTACTAGGGTATGTGGTGCCCGCGGTGTAGTTGGGTATATGATGCCCGCGGTGTACTGGGTATGTGGTGCCCGCGGTGTAGTTGGGTATATGATGCCCGCGGTGTACTAGGGTATGTGGTGCCCGCGGTGTACTTGGGTATATGATGCCCGCGGTGTACTAGGGTATGTGGTGCCCGCGGTGTAGTTGGGTATATGATGCCCGCGGTGTACTAGGGTATGTGGTGCCCGCGGTGTAGTTGGGTATATGATGCCCGCGGTGTACTAGGGTATGTGGTGCCCGCGGTGTAGTTGGGTATATGATGCCCGCGGTGTACCATGTATGTGATGCCCGCGGTGTACTAGGGTATGTGGTGCCCGCGGTGTACTTGGGTATATGATGCCCGCGGTGTACTAGGGTATGTGGTGCCCGCGGTGTAGTTGGGTATATGATGCCCGCGGTGTACTAGGGTATGTGGTGCCCGCGGTGTAGTTGGGTATATGATGCCCGCGGTGTAGTTGGGTATATGATGCCCGCGGTGTACTAGGTTATGTGGTGCCCGCGGTATAGTTGGGTATGTGATGCCCGCGGTGTACTAGGGTATGTGGTGCCCGCGGTGTACTAGGGTATGTGGTGCCCGCGGTGTAGTTGGGTATGTGGTGCCCGCGGTGTACTAGGGTATATGGTGCCCGCGGTGTACTAGGGTATGTGATGCCCGCGGTGCACTAGGGTATGTGGTGCCCGCGGTGTAGTTGGGTATATAATGCTCGCGGTGTACTGGGTATGTGGTGCCCGTGGTGTACTAGGGTATGTGATGCCCGCGGTGTAGTTGGGTATATGATGCCCGCGGTGTACTAGGGTATGTGGTGCCCGCGGTGTAGTTGGGTATATGATGCCCGCGGTGTACCGGGTATGTGATGCCCGCGGTGTACTAGGGTATGTGGTGCCCGCGGTGTACTAGGGTATGTGGTGCCCGCGGTGTAGTTGGGTATATGATGCCCGCGGTGTACTGGGTATGTGGTGCCCGCGGTGTAGTTGGGTATATGATGCCCGCGGTGTACTAGGGTATGTGGTGCCCGCGGTGTACTAGGGTATGTGATGCCCGCGGTGTAGTTGGGTATGTGGTGCCCGCGGTGTACTAGGGTATGTGGTGCCCGCGGTGTAGTTGGGTATATGATGCCCGCGGTGTACTAGGGTATGTGATGCCCGCGGTGTAGTTGGGTATATGATGCCCGCGGTGTAGTTGGGTATATGATGCCCGCGGTGTAGTTGGGTATATAATGCTCGCGGTGTACTGGGTATGTGGTGCCCGCGGTGTACTAGGGTATGCGATGCCCGCGGTGTAGTTGGGTATATGATGCCCGCGGTGTACTAGGGTATGTGGTGCCCGCGGTGTAGTTGGGTATATGATGCCCGCGGTGTACTGGGTATGTGATGCCCGCGGTGTACTAGGGTATGTGGTGCCCGCGGTGTAATAGGGTATGTGGTGCCCGCGGTGTAGTTGGGTATATGATGCCCGCGGTGTACTGGGTATGTGGTGCCCGCGGTGTAGTTGGGTATATGATGCCCGCGGTGTACTAGGGTATGTGGTGCCCGCGGTGTACTTGGGTATATGATGCCCGCGGTGTACTAGGGTATGTGGTGCCCGCGGTGTAGTTGGGTATATGATGCCCGCGGTGTACTAGGGTATGTGGTGCCCGCGGTGTAGTTGGGTATATGATGCCCGCGGTGTACTAGGGTATGTGGTGCCCGCGGTGTACTAGGGTATGTGATGCCCGCGGTGTAGTTGGGTATATGATGCCCGCGGTGTACTAGGGTATGTGGTGCCCGCGGTATAGTTGGGTATGTGATGCCCGCGGTTTACTAGGGTATGTGGTGCCCGCGGTGTACTAGGGTATGTGGTGCCCGCGGTGTAGTTGGGTATGTGGTGCCCGCGGTGTACTAGGGTATGTGATGCCCGCGGTGCACTAGGGTATGTGGTGCCCGCGGTGTAGTTGGGTATATAATGCTCGCGGTGTACTGGGTATGTGGTGCCCGCGGTGTACTAGGGTATGTGATGCCCGCGGTGTAGTTGGGTATATGATGCCCGCGGTGTACTAGGGTATGTGGTGCCCGCGGTGTAGTTGGGTATATGATGCCCGCGGTGTACTGGGTATGTGATGCCCGCGGTGTACTAGGGTATGTGGTGCCCGCGGTGTACTAGGGTATGTGGTGCCCGCGGTGTAGTTGGGTATATGATGCCCGCGGTGTACTGGGTATGTGGTGCCCGCGGTGTAGTTGGGTATATGATGCCCGCGGTGTACTAGGGTATGTGGTGCCCGCGGTGTACTAGGGTCTGTGGTGCCTGCGGTGTAGTTGGGTATATGATGCCCGCGGTGTACTAGGGTATGTGGTGCCCGCGGTGTACTAAGGTATGTGGTGCCCGCGGTGTAGTTGGGTATATGATGCCCGCGGTGTACTGGGTATGTGGTGCCCGCGGTTTAGTTGGGTATATGATGCCCGCGGTGTACTAGGGTATGTGGTGCCCGCGGTGTACTAGGGTATGTGGTACCCGCGGTTGTAACGTTGCGTCTAATACAATTACCTAATTAAATCAAAACATTAAAAATAATTAAAATCTAACTATTAAACTATACATTTTTATAAATTAATCAAATCTATATTTTTACATTTTTTACTAAGAAACAAATCTGAGTTTTACGGAACGTTATCGTCGTCCTAACAACTAGTTTTTAAACTGTGGCAACTGCATCGTCATTCGCGTTCGCAGCGTCATCAAGCACTACACTACCGGCCTCTGAGAACGAAGGACGCATACCTACATTTTCTACTAAACTATTCAAGTAAATCTAAAAGTGCAAGGAATCCCTCTAGGGTGAGTTCACAGCTTATAATAAACTGCCTAAAGCCTATCAATGTTCTGTAAAGCTGTCTGCGAAGTCCACACTAGCTGTGGGGGTTTTTTTTAACGAGTCACTGTCGCCTACTCCCTACCCTCAGCTCTGTGGCTTGGCACTTGGCTCCGTTCTGAAGCTCGTCCTAAGACCTGCTGTTCCTTCCAGGATTCACCCTTCTACTTGGACTATTCTTCTTTCTTCTACCTCTGCTGCTATTGCTGCTCCTGCTTCCTCCACTTACTCCTGACTGCGGCTGCTCCACTACTGGAAAATCTTCCTGGAGAGCCGCGGAGTGAAGCTGCCTTCATACAAGGACACAGAAGAACGTTGCCTAAGCCTGGAGCCTGGATCTAACCCCGGAATACTCAGGCCAGTGACAGTGCTATCATAAACTCAGTGACTAGATAATCTATGTGCGGCTGTGTAGGTTTAAAGGACAGTAAAGGTGTGGTCTAATATCCTATTTTATTTCCACCCTGAGCAGGACCCTATACCTATCTATCTGCGGGCGAAAACCCTAACGCCGCAGTGGCGCCCTTATTAACGTGGTTATCTACACAGCCTAGCATTTATCTAGTCACATACCTTTCAGCTAGTCGTGCAGTGTCTAAGAACGTGTAAACGAAGCGGTGAACTATTTTATCTCAGCGAACTGGTACGTACATTTTACCCTATGTTAATTGTACGAGAATCATCGTGAATCATTGTATCTATTGTTACTAAGCCAATCAAGTAATTTATGTAAACTGTTACGTACGTTAGCTTACATTTATTAAGGAACTGTTAATTTAAAAACTATAGGAAAATTTTAAAAATTATTTAATACTACCCTCATTTAAATAAATCTACGTAACGGTTCGCAGTTAAACTATTAACGATTTTGCATGAGTGTAATTTTTATAACTATTTCACTAAAGTACTGTTATCACCGATTCGTAATAGGTCAATTCTCTTTGTGTAACAGACAGCTATTTGTTTCTTTAGCTCTCGGCAGTTGTATGCGGTTATAAACAGGTGGTACTTATTTAATAATTTTCTCACATTATTTTGTCTATTGCCATTTCTATTGTTACTGATTTATTTTGTGTTTACTGTGTTTTGCCTGAATCATCATAATGGGAACTCACCCTATAAAATTCCTACTGCTAAATAAAAATGAGTTGTCGTATGAGGTCCTTATCAGAGGCGAGGAACCAGCTGCCACAGTACTAAAACTAAGAAATCAAATTAATAAATTAACTGTAATGATCCCATCGGAGGATATTCAAGAATCTGGTCTTGAGTCTGAGGTTGATTTGGAGGGTGTCACGTTGTCACTTAAAGAATTTTATTCAAGAGTCAAATCCTTGCAAGAAAAATATGACGTAAACCTATTCGAGCGTACTAAAGCCTTAGCTAATCATATATATCACCGTTTGAATCGGATGGACAGGACTGACATTAAGGAGAAATTAAATAAACTAAGTAATGAGTTTAAAGCTCAATATTCGCTACTAAAAACACTCGCTCAAGCTAGTTCGTCTTCACTAACTGATCAGTCGAGTTCAAGTCAATCGTTTGCTATAAGTGAAACTTACAATAAATGTGAACGTAATCATATAACCGACTTACAAAAAATAAAATTTCATGGCAAAACCTGTGTGAGAGTGTTTATACAAAGAGTGAATGAGTTTTGTACGTCTAGGAGTATACCACATTCTAAAATACTTACATATGCGACGGAAATATTTACAGGTCCAGCACTACATTGGTACCGTAGTATTAGGGACGAAGTAGGTACATGGGACGAACTATGTAAATTATTAATTGCTGATTTTGGTCAATTTGACTATGACTATAGGCTAATGGCAGAGATACGTAATCGTACGCAGGGTGATTCTGAAAACATAGTAGTATACCTAGCGATTATGTCTGAACTATTTAGTAGATTGTCTAAACCTAGAACTGAGGAGGAAAAAGTAGAAATATTACTACACAATATTAGGCCGTGTGTGTACTAGGGTATGTGGTGCTTGCGGTGTAGTTGGGTATATGATGCCCGCGGTGTACTAGGGTATGTGGTGCCCGCGGTGTAGTTGGGTATATGATGCCCGCGGTGTACTAGGGTATGTGGTGCCCGCGGTGTAGTTGGGTATGTGGTACCCGCGGTGTACTAAGGTATGTGGTGCCCGCGGTGTACTAGGGTATGTGGTGCCCGCGGTGTACTAGGGTATGTGATGCCCGCGGTGTACTAGGGTATGTGGTACCCGCGGTGTACTAGGGTATGTGGTGCCCGCGGTGTAGTTGGGTATATGATGCCCGCGGTGTACTAGGGTATGTGGTGCCCGCGGTGTACTAGGGTATGTGGTGCCCGCGGTGTACTTGGGTATATGATGCCCGCGGTGTCGTTGGGTTTGTGGTGCCTGCGGTGTAGTTGGGTATATGATGCCCGCGGTGTACTGGGTATGTGGTGCCCGCGGTTTAGTTGGGTATATGATGCCCGCGGTGTACTAGGGTATGTGGTGCCCGCGGTGTAGTTGGGTATATGATGCCCGCGGTGTACTAGGGTATGTGGTGCCCGCGGTGTACTTGGGTATATGATGCCCGCGGTGTACTAGGGTATGTGGTGCTTGCGGTGTAGTTGGGTATATGATGCCCGCGGTGTACTAGGGTATGTGGTGCCCGCGGTGTAGTTGGGTATATGATGCCAGCGGTGTACTAGGGTATGTGGTACCCGCGGTGTACTAGGGTATGTGGTGCCCGCGATGTAGTTGGGTATGTGATGCCCGCGGTGTACTTGGGTATATGATGCCCGCGGTGTACTAGGGTATGTTGTACCCGCGGTGTACTAGGGTATGTGGTGCCCGCGGTGTAGTTATGTATATGATGCCCGCGGTGTACTAGGGTATGTGATGCCCGCGGTGTAGTTTGGTATATGATGCCCGCGGTGTACTAGGGTATGTGGTGCCCGCGGTGTACTAGGGTATGTGGTGCCCGCGGTGTACTTGGGTATATGATGCCCGCGGTGTCGTTGGGTTTGTAGTGCCTGCGGTGTAGGGTATATGATGCCCGCGGTGTACTGGGTATGTGGTGCCCGCGGTTTAGTTTGGTATATGATGCCCGCGGTGTACTAGGGTATGTGGTGCCCGCGGTGTACTAGGGTATGTGGTACCCGCGGTTTACTAGGGTATGTGGTGACCGCGGTGTAGTTGGGTATATGATGCCCGCGGTGTACTAGGGTATGTGGTGCCCGCGGTGTAGTTGGGTATATGATGCCCGCGGTGTACTAGGGTATGTGGTGCCCGCGGTGTAGTTGGGTATATGATGCCCGCGGTGTACTAGGGTATGTGGTGCCCGCGGTGTACTAGGGTATGTGGTGCCCGCGGTGTACTTGGGTATATGATGCCCGCGGTGTACTAGGGTATGTGGTGCCCGCGGTGTACTTGGGTATATGATGCCCGCGGTGTCGTTGGGTTTGTGGTGCCTGTGGTTTAGTTGGGTATATGATGCCCGCGGTGTACTAGGGTATGAGGTGCCCGCGGTGTACTAGGGTATGTGGTGCCCGCGGTGTACTTGGGTATGTGGTGCCCGCGGTGTACTAGGGTATGTGGTGCCCGCGGTGTACTTGGGTATATGATGCCCGCGGTGTACTAGGGTATGTGGTGCCCGCGGTGTACTTGGGTATGTGGTACCCGCGGTGTCGTTGGGTTTGTGGTGCCTGCGGTGTAGTTGGGTATATGATGCCCGCGGTGTACTAGGGTATGTGGTGCCCGCGGTGTAGTTGGGTATATGATGCCCGCGGTGTACTTGGGTATATGATGCCCGCGGTGTCGTTGGGTTTGTGGTGCCTGCGGTGTAGTTGGGTATATGATGCCCGCGGTGTACTGGGTATGTGGTGCCCGCGGTTTAATCGTTGGAGGAGTTGCCAACGCCCGAGACGATTAATTTTCAGATCTGTTAGGATTTTCTCAGGAACGGCAGTTAAAGGTTCTAATGTTAAAAAATGTCCAGGTGTTAATACAGTAAGATCATTTGGATCAGAGCTAAGTGGGCAAAGAGGACGCGAATTCAACATGGCTTCGATTTGAATAAAAACGGTATTAAGCTCTTCAAATGTTAATGCTTGATCTCCTATGACCCGGTAGAGGTGTGATTTGACAGCTTTTACTTGAATCTCCCATACACCTCCAAAATGAGGAGAAGAAGGTGGGTTGAATCGAAACGTTATTTTTTCTTGTTCACACGCCTGCTGCATATAAGCATTGAGTTTATTGGCTGCTCCAACAAAATTGGTTCCATTATCCGAATGTATCAGATTAACTCTGCCTCTTCTTCCGATGAATCGTCTAAGAGCTGCAATATATGCATCGGTAGACATGTCTGATGCAACTTCAAGATGAATGGCCTTTGTTGTAAAGCAAACGAATAAACAAAGATAGGCCTTTCCTAATTTTGCACCACGGTGACTGCCTAATTTGATACGAAACGGGCCAGCGTAGTCCACACCCACTACCGAGAATGGTTTTACTTGATTAACTCTCGCAGCTGGCAAATTCCCCATGTAAGGTTCAAGGGGTGTAGGACGTGCACGAAAACACTTTATGCATTTTGATAAACAATGACGAATGGCACGCTTCGGAGAAAGGATCCAAAACTGTTGAGTTATCAAATACTGAACGGTATTTAAACCTGGATGACAGTTCTCGCGATGAATGGCTTCTATAATGAGAGGGGTGAGCCTTGACTCCCTGGGAAGTAGCGCTGGGTGTTTATGTTCGAATTCCAGTCCCGAATGTGATAACCTTCCGCCCACCCTGAGAATCCCATGTTTGTCAAGGAAAGGATTGAGTTTACGCATGTGCTTCGATAACGCTTTGTCTTCCTTGAGGCGGGATATTTCATCTCTAAATGTCTTGGCTTGAGTATGTTTTACTAAATGTAGCAAAGCTTCGTGAAGCTCTCTCTGATTAAGGTTTGTTTTAGCATTACCAACCCGTGTGAGTGAATCCTTTTTACAGTTATGGATGAACCGAAAACAGTAAGCTAAGATACGTTGAGTTTTCCTAATAGATGAGAACTTTCCAATGAGTACATCTAAGATATGTAATTTGTCAGTATCTTGCAGTATTAAAGTGACTGCCCGTTCTTCCGTTTTTGCACTTGTGATATTTGTTTCTATCGGTTTCGGAGGCCAGTGTTCTTTTGGTTGCGCAAGCCATGGTGGACCCGCCCACCATAATTGGTTGCGCACTAGATCGCCAGGAAGGAGACCGCGAGATGCTATGTCAGCTGGATTGTCTCCAGTTGGTACATGATTCCATATAGCTTTCGGTATCGTGTCCTCAATATGGCTAACTCGATTTGCGCCGAATGTTTTCCAACGACAGGACGGGGAATCGAGCCAGGCGAGCACAACGGTAGAATCAGACCATGCAAAAGTGTTAGAGGCCGAAAACGATGGACAATACGATTCTTCTACGAATTTGATTAAATCAGACAACAGAACCGCGGCACAAAGCTCAAGTCGTGGTAATGATATTTTCTTTACAGGAGCAACCCGTGACTTGGCACAAATGAAAGATACCTGAATCTTGTTATTGTAGTCTTCCGTTCGAAGATATACCACGGCTCCATACCCAGACTCTGAACTATCAGAAAATCCATGGAACTCAATCGATCTCATATTGTTTATCGAAAAATTGCGGGGAATTTGAAGCGTTTTTATCAAATCTAACTGATCACAATATTTCTCCCATTGCTTTACCATATCTTGAGTAGGGATTTCATCCCAGGTGACCTTTAAAAGCCATAGTTTTTGAATGTAACATTTAGCGAGAAATGTTAGCGGGACCAGAAATCCCAAAGGATCAAAGATACGAGCAAGTTCACTGAGTATTGTCCGTTTTGTGCAACTTCGTTTGAGTGGTTTAACATCAAACATAAATTTGTCAGTGTTAGGATTCCATTTTAGACCAAGGATTTTAATGGTATCGGATGACTCCACGTCTAAGGAGACACCGCCTGCATTGATGAGACGTTCGTCTGTCGGCAAGTCATTGAGCAAGTTTGGTACATTACTAGCCCACTTTCGTAGCTGAAAACATCCTTTAGCCATCATGTTTATGAGTTCTGTTTTTGTTTGTTGTGCAAGCTCTAATGTAGGACATCCACTGACAATATCATCAACATAGACATCTTTGTCCAACACTGCAGCTGCGTTTGGATATTCATTTCCATGATCTTGAATCAGCTGCTTGATGGTGCGTAACGCTGAATGAGGAGCCGATGAAGTTCCATATGTTACTGTATTTAAACGGTATTCGATTAGTGGGTTGGATTCGTCAAATCTCCAAAAGATCCGCTGATAATCACGTTGAGATTCGTCACATAGAATTTGTCTGTACATTTGACGAACATCCGCCGTATACACTACCGAATGTAGACGGAAGCGCAAGAGGAGTTCAGAAATGTTGGCTTGAAGTTTTTCCCCAGTGAGTAAAGTATCGTTTAAAGAGATCCCACTTGCATCCTTCGCAGACGCGTCAAATACCACACGCAGTTTAGTTGTGGAGCTGTCCGGACGAATGATACAATGATGGGGTATGTAATATATTCCTTTACTCAAATCTTGTATCGGTACCTTACTCATGTGACCACTATCAATATAATCTCGCATGAAATCGTTATATTGTTGACGTAATGCTGGGTCTCGAGCCAATCGTCGTTCAAGTGCATGAAATCTCTTGAGTGCTACTTCTCGCGATCCGATAAATTTCTTTTGTTCTGTATTAAAAGGAAGAGTAACTATATATCTTCCAGATTCGTTACGCGAATGTTCGTTAACGTATTTCTTTTCACAAAGCTCCTTGTGTCAATTTGGTAGCCATCGGTATGTTGTCTAGTTCCCAAAATCTTTTTAGTTCATCGTCTAATCGAGCCGAAGGCACCGCGTCGTTCATTTGTTTGTCATCCCTTACAAAGAATGACTTAGTTTCTGCGTCATGACGGTTTACAGACTCAACATTCCCAGTTAGGATCCAGCCGAAGACAGTGTTGAGAGCTGACGGTTTAGTAGATCCTCCACTTATTACTCCAGTAAGTAAGAGGGACGAAAAGATTTCAGCTCCGATGAGAATGTCAATCGGTCCTGGTAAATGACACTCGGGATCCGCCAAGGGCAAATGTTGAACGTGATTCCATGTGGTTTTATTAAGTTTTATCGCCGGCATTTTCCCACATATAGTAGGCAAGGTAAGTGCTTCTATATTGAATAACACTTTGCCACTAATTCCGATTTCCAGATCCATGATGCCAGATACTGATGACGTGGATTGGCCTAAGCCACTAATCTTCCTATTTGACTTTGTTCGTTCGATTCCTAATGATTTAGCAGCTTGTTCAGTTATGAAGTGCGCTTGACTACCTGAATCAATCAGAGCTCTTAACGTTTTAAAGTGACCATTAGAATCTTTAACTTGGATTTTTGCTGTTGACAGAAGCACTAAAGATCGTTCACCTAGATTGGTCAAAACTACCTGCTCTTTGTTGGACGCTGTAGCTTCCTGTTCTGGTTGGATTGGAATGTCCTTTTGAGATAAGATTTTAACAGATGGTTCGCTAACGTCATCCCGATGAAGAAGGCTATGATGACGTTGTCGACATTTTTGGCAATTGAAGATTGACCTACAGTCACGAAGGCCATGAGATGGTTTAAGACAATTAAAACACCAATGATGAGCTTTAGCATGATCCAGGCGATCATCTATCGGTTTCTGAGCGAATGACACGCACTGATTTATCGAGTGACCTTCCCCGCAGAACGTGCACTTGAACGTACTTAGGTTGACAGATGGTGCACTGACCTTTCCGGAGGGTTTCACGTCAGTGTTCGATAAGAATGCTGATGTGGTTGCTTTCTTATAAGAGGTTGTCTTTACGCTTTGTTGTGAGCTATGGCGCGGACGATCGGCGACTACTCCCTTCTCATTACTCGTAAAGTGTGTGTCCCGAACAAGAGCCTCACATTTTGCATATAAGAAAGCCTTTAATGTTGTGTATGTAGGTAATTCGTTATTAGGGTATTCCTGTTCAAACTCGCAGCGCATGGTTGAATTTAGTTTCGACAAAAGCAGATAACACAATATAAAATCCCAATGCTCTATGGGTAAATCGAGTCGCTTCAAAATTGCCAGATTTTCATGAAAGGTGTCTAATACACGGCGGAATTCATGAGCGTCGTTTGATTGTAAATTAAGGTTCTGTATTTCTTTCCAACAAGTGAAAGCTAATTCTCGTTTATCCCGGTACCGAGCGACGAGAGTTTCATATGCTTCGCAATAATATTTGCCTGTTATAGGAAACACTCTGATCAAGGCCAGCGCATCCCCTGTCAAACTAGACACCAAATAATGCATTCGTTCGGTATCCGACAGTGATTTATTTTCGTGGATTAATGATTGAAACACATCATAGAACTCTGGCCAAGTCTTGATATTTCCCGAGAAAGTTGGTAAATTTATTTTAGGTAACTTTACTTTGACTTCTGTAGGAGAAACAACTGAGCTTTCAAACGATTTAGTCATTTCGCTTTCGGTGTTAGTAAGTCGTCTATGTATAGCTAGAATCTCAAAATAAACTTCATCGCATTTGCATCTTATTATATCTTCAGCTTCTTCAGCTGTCGGCTCTATCAGACTCAGTATTGACTCATGAGCTTCTTCAAATCTAGCGGCATGCCTTTTGCATTCGGTAAAATGAGCAATAAAAGAATCTATTTGACATTTGTCAGTTTCTGCTAATTTTCCAATTTCTAAAGTTTGAGATAATCGGTTAAATGCTAAAGTCCGTTTTCGGCGCAAGGCGGGAAGGTCATGAATAGATTTGTATTGATTAAGATCAATGGTTTTTGCCTTTGATTGAATCCGACGCTTTGGTGTGTATGACATGTTGACTTGTAAACCGCTTTGTTTATAAAGAATTTAAATTATAGGTATCCAATGAAGCATATAACAAGCATTAATTTATTAGTGTAGTTGTTGAGGCTTCACCTTAATCCTACCACAGAATTTAGTTATGATAACTTGATCTTGTCAAAGTATATCCGTCAGCGAGCAATGTTTTTTCCATATGAATACCAATCAATACACAACACAACCATTAGACAATCTCAACTTCCATTAAACACTTATATTAATGAACTATTGAACTATTCTGAAAACATAATCCAAAATAAAAGTGAACAAGAAAATTACACCAGAATAAGATTGCATATGCACAAGTTTCAGAATAGGACCTTTTATAATTTTACAAAAATGTGAATTATTTGAGACAAAGTGTTCTATTTCTGTAATATTATACACGTTTTATATATGCAATACGAATTTACCTTAGCAATCAAAGTTTAATGGTACCGAGGATGAACAAACAACGATTGAACTGAGAATGTTTGTATGAATTTACCAAGAAACTTATGATTGATAGAATGATTTGCATATACCTGAATTTACTTGCAATTATTAGCAAGACTGATTTGCATTTTGTGACTGAACTTTACGAATAACACAGATGATAAGCCGATTATCGCTTTTGAACGTAATTAGAACGCGTGGTGGTAAGTCTAAAAGGTTAGAGACCGGGAGAAAACTTTCGATATATATTATCTTTTTTAGGGACTTAAATTCCCTGGTTTCGGCACCATATAAATGTGCGCGAACCTTTCAGTCTTCGCACATTTGGGTGAAGTGTATGGTTAAGAAAGTTATAGGATGGAGACACTTCCACGAATTGCCAGAAAAGATGGACGATCATGAGTCGCAAGTCAGCCAAAAACAGTATAATGTGCCACTTACTTGATTTGGAGGTCTTTTCCAGCTGCGAGTCTTCTGCCGGCCGGCTGGGCAACAAAGTTTTGTGCCCTAGGAATCACCTTTTACACATAAAATCACCAAATTTCAATAATAAAGTTCTAATTCGAAGTGTTTGCGGTTTATCCACGCGGAGAGGTTAGTTGCAGTGAAAAAGCGCAAGAGGGCGCTGCGGGACAGTTCGTTCAGTGACACATTGGCGGAGCTTGAATTCGCCGCTGTGATTGGCTGTTACGATCATGACTGTGTCCAGTCTTCTAAGAACAAATACGCGGGAAGGATTCAAATTGCTTGATTGATATTGAGCGGAAACTTTACATAGGGTATGTGGTGCCCGCGGTGTAGTTGGGTATATGATGCCCGCGGTGTACTAGGGTATGTGGTGCCCGCGGTGTACTAGGGTATGTGGTGCCCGCGGTGTACTAGGGTATGTGGTGCCCGCGGTGTACTTGGGTATATGATGCCCGCGGTGTCGTTGGGTTTGTGGTGCCTGCGGTGTAGGGTATATGATGCCCGCGGTGTACTGGGTATGTGGTGCCCGCGGTTTAGTTTGGTATATGATGCCCGCGGTGTACTAGGGTATGTGGTGCCCGCGGTGTACTAGGGTATGTGGTACCCGCGGTTTACTAGGGTATGTGGTGACCGCGGTGTAGTTGGGTATATGATGCCCGCGGTGTACTAGGGTATGTGGTGCCCGCGGTGTAGTTGGGTATATGATGCCCGCGGTGTACTAGGGTATGTGGTGCCCGCGGTGTAGTTGGGTATATGATGCCCGCGGTGTACTAGGGTATGTGGTGCCCGCGGTGTACTAGGGTATGTGGTGCCCGCGGTGTACTTGGGTATATGATGCCCGCGGTGTACTAGGGTATGTGGTGCCCGCGGTGTACTTGGGTATATGATGCCCGCGGTGTCGTTGGGTTTGTGGTGCCTGTGGTTTAGTTGGGTATATGATGCCCGCGGTGTACTAGGGTATGAGGTGCCCGCGGTGTACTAGGGTATGTGGTGCCCGCGGTGTACTTGGGTATGTGGTGCCCGCGGTGTACTAGGGTATGTGGTGCCCGCGGTGTACTTGGGTATATGATGCCCGCGGTGTACTAGGGTATGTGGTGCCCGCGGTGTACTTGGGTATATGATGCCCGCGGTGTCGTTGGGTTTGTGGTGCCTGCGGTGTAGTTGGGTATATGATGCCCGCGGTGTACTGGGTATGTGGTGCCCGCGGTTTAGTTGGGTATATGATGCCCGCGGTGTACTAGGGTATGTGGTGCCCGCGGTGTACTAGGGTATGTGGTACCCGCGGTGTACTAGGGTATGTGGTGCCCGCCGTGTAGTTGGGTATATGATGCCCGCGGTGTACTAGGGTATGTGGTGCCCGCGGTGTAGTTGGGTATATGATGCCCGCGGTGTACTTGGGTATATGATGCCCGCGGTGTCGTTGGGTTTGTGGTGCCTGCGGTGTAGTTGGGTATATGATGCCCGCGGTGTACTAGGGTATGTGGTGCCCGCGGTTTAGTTGGGTATATGATGCCCGCGGTGTACTAGGGTATGTGGTGCCCGCGGTGTACTAGGGTATGTGGTACCCGCGGTGTACTAGGGTATGTGGTGCCCGCGGTGTAGTTGGGTATATGATGCCCGCGGTGTACTAGGGTATGTGGTGCCCGCGGTGTATTTGGGTATATGATGCCCGCGGTGTACTAGGGTATGTGGTACCCGCGGTGTACTAGGGTATGTGGTGCCCGCGGTGTAGTTGGGTATATGATGCCCGCGGTGTACTAGGGTATGTGGTGCCCGCGATGTAGTTGGGTATATGATGCCCGCGGTGTACTAGGGTATGTGGTGCCCGCGGTGTAGTTGGGTATATGATGCCCGCGGTGTACTAGGGTATGTGGTGCCTGTGGTGTACTAGGGTATGTGGTGCCCGCGGTGTACTTGGGTATATGATGCCCGCGGTGTACTAGGGTATGTGGTGCCCGCGGTGTACTTGGGTATATGATGCCCGCGGTGTCGTTGGGTTTGTGGTGCCTGCGGTGTAGTTGGGTATATGATGCCCGCGGTGTACTAGGGTATGTGGTGCCCGCGGTGTAGTTGGGTATATGATGCCCGCGGTGTACTAGGGTATGTGGTACCCGCGGTGTACTAGGGTATGTGGTGCCCGCGGTGTACTTGGGTATATGATGCCCGCGGTGTACTAGGGTATGTGGTACCTGCGGTGTACTAGGGTATGTGGTGCCCGCGGTGTAGTTGGGTATATGATGCCCGCGGTGTACTAGGGTATGTGGTGCCCGCGGTGTAGTTGGGTATATGATGCCCGCGGTGTACTAGGGTATGTGGTGCCCGCGGTGTACTAGGGTATGTGGTTCCCGCGGTGTACTTGGGTATATGATGCCCGCGGTGTCGTTGGGTTTGTGGTGCCTGCGGTGTAGGGTATATGATGCCCGCGGTGTACTGGGTATGTGGTGCCCGCGGTTTAGTTGGGTATATGATGCCCGCGGTGTACTAGGGTATGTGGTGCCCGCGGTGTACTAAAGTATGTGGTACCCGCGGTGTACTAGGGTATGTGGTGACCGCGGTGTAGTTGGGTATATGATGCCCGCGGTGTACTAGGGTATGTGGTGCCCGCGGTGTAGTTGGGTATATGATGCCCGCGGTGTACTAGGGTATGTGGTGCCCGCGGTGTAGTTGGGTATATGATGCCCGCGGTGTACTAGGGTATGTGGTGCCCGCGGTGTACTAGGGTATGTGGTGCCCGCGGTGTACTTGGGTATATGATGCCCGCGGTGTACTAGGGTATGTGGTGCCCGCGGTGTACTTGGGTATATGATGCCCGCGGTGTCGTTGGGTTTGTGGTGCCTGTGGTGTAGTTGGGTATATGATGCCCGCGGTGTACTAGGGTATGTGGTGCCCGCGGTGTACTAGGGTATGTGGTGCCCGCGGTGTACTTGGGTATGTGGTGCCCGCGGTGTACTAGGGTATGTGGTGCCCGCGGTGTACTTGGGTATATGATGCCCGCGGTGTACTAGGGTATGTGGTGCCCGCGGTGTACTTGGGTATATGATGCCCGCGGTGTCGTTGGGTTTGTGGTGCCTGCGGTGTAGTTGGGTATATGATGCCCGCGGTGTACTGGGTATGTGGTGCCCGCGGTTTAGTTGGGTATATGATGCCCGCGGTGTACTAGGGTATGTGGTGCCCGCGGTGTACTAGGGTATGTGATGCCCGCGGTGTAGTTGGGTATATGATGCCCGCGGTGTACTAGAATATGTGGTGCCCGCGGTGTAGTTGGGTATATGATGCCCGCGGTGTACTAGGGTGTGTGGTGCCCGCGGTGTACTAGGGTATGTGGTGCCCGCGGTGTAGTTGGGTATGTGGTACCCGCGGTGTACTAGGGTATATGATGCCCGCGGTGTACTAGGGTATGTGATGCCCGCGGTGTAGTTGGGTATGTGATGCCCGCGGTGTACTGGGTATGTGGTGCCCGCGGTGTACTTGGGTATATGATGCCCGCGGTGTAGTTGGTTATGTGGTGCCCGCGGTGTACTAGGGTATGTGGTGCCCGCGGTGTACTAGGGTATGTGGTGCCCGCGGTGTACTAGCTAGGGTATGTGGTGCCCGCGGTGTACTAGGGTATGTGGTGCCCGCGGTGTAGTTGGGTATATGATGCCCGCGGTGTACTGGGTATGTGGTGCCCGTGGTGTAGTTGGGTATATGATGCCCGCGGTGTAGTTGGGTATATGATGCCCGCGGTGTACTAGGGTATGTGGTGCCCGCGGTGTAGTTGGGTATATGATGCCCGCGGTGAACTGGGTATGTGGTGCCCGCGGTGTACTAGGATATATGATGCCCGCGGTGTACTTGGGTATATGATGCCCGCGGTGTACTAGGGTATGTGGTACCCGCGGTGTACTAGGGTATGTGGTGCCCGCGGTGTAGTTGGGTATATGATGCCCGCGGTGTACTAGGGTATGTAGTGCCCGCGGTGTAGTTGGGTATATGATGCCCGCGGTGTACTGGGTATGTGGTGCCCGCGGTGTACTTGGGTATATGATGCCCGCGGTGTAGTTGGGTATGTGATGCCCGCGGTGTACTAGGGTATGTGGTGCCCGCGGTGTACTAGGGTATGTGGTGCCCGCGGTGTAGTTGGGTATATGATGCCCGCGGTGTACTAGGGTATGTGGTGCCCGCGGTGTACTAGGGTATGTGATGCCCGCGGTGTAGTTGGGTATATGATGCCCGCGGTGTACTAGAATATGTGGTGCCCGCGGTGTAGTTGGGTATATGATGCCCGCGGTGTACTAGGGTGTGTGGTGCCCGCGGTGTACTAGGGTATGTGGTGCCCGCGGTGTAGTTGGGTATGTGGTACCCGCGGTGTACTAGGGTATATGATGCCCGCGGTGTACTAGGGTATGTGATGCCCGCGGTGTAGTTGGGTATGTGATGCCCGCGGTGTACTGGGTATGTGGTGCCCGCGGTGTACTTGGGTATATGATGCCCGCGGTGTAGTTGGTTATGTGGTGCCCGCGGTGTACTAGGGTATGTGGTGCCCGCGGTGTACTAGGGTATGTGGTGCCCGCGGTGTACTAGCTAGGGTATGTGGTGCCCGCGGTGTACTAGGGTATGTGGTGCCCGCGGTGTACTAGCTAGGGTATGTGGTGCCCGCGGTGTACTAGGGTATGTGGTGCCCGCGGTGTAGTTGGGTATATGATGCCCGCGGTGTACTGGGTATGTGGTGCCCGTGGTGTAGTTGGGTATATGATGCCCGCGGTGTAGTTGGGTATATGATGCCCGCGGTGTACTAGGGTATGTGGTGCCCGCGGTGTAGTTGGGTATATGATGCCCGCGGTGTACTAGGGTATGTGGTGCCCGCGGTGTACTAGGGTATGTGGTGCCCGCGGTGTACTTGGGTATATGATGCCCGCGGTGTACTAGGGTATGTGGTGCCCGCGGTGTACTTGGGTATATGATGCCCGCGGTGTCGTTGGGTTTGTGGTGCCTGTGGTGTAGTTGGGTATATGATGCCCACGGTGTACTAGGGTATATGATGCCCGCGGTGTAGTTGGGTATGTGATGCCCGCGGTGTACTAGGGTATGTGGTGCCCGCGGTGTACTAGGGTATGTGGTGCCCGCGGTGTAGTTGGGTATATGATGCCCGCGGTGTACTAGGGTATGTGGTGCCCGCGGTGTACTAGGGTATGTGATGCCCGCGGTGTAGTTGGGTATATGATGCCCGCGGTGTACTAGAATATGTGGTGCCCGCGGTGTAGTTGGGTATATGATGCCCGCGGTGTACTAGGGTTTGTGGTGCCCGCGGTGTACTAGGGTATGTGGTGCCCGCGGTGTAGTTGGGTATGTGGTACCCGCGGTGTACTAGGGTATATGATGCCCGCGGTGTACTTGGGTATGTGATGCCCGCGGTGTAGTTGGGTATGTGATGCCCGCGGTGTACTGGGTATGTGGTGCCCGCGGTGTACTTGGGTATATGATGCCCGCGGTGTAGTTGGTTATGTGGTGCCCGCGGTGTACTAGGGTATGTGGTGCCCGCGGTGTACTAGGGTATGTGGTGCCCGCGGTGTACTAGCTAGGGTATGTGGTGCCCGCGGTGTACTAGGGTATGTGGTGCCCGCGGTGTAGTTGGGTATATGATGCCCGCGGTGTACTGGGTATGTGGTGCCCGTGGTGTAGTTGGGTATATGATGCCCGCGGTGTAGTTGGGTATATGATGCCCGCGGTGTACTAGGGTATGTGGTGCCCGCGGTGTAGTTGGGTATATGATGCCCGCGGTGCACTGGGTATGTGGTGCCCGCGGTGTACTAGGATATATGATGCCCGCGGTGTACTTGGGTATATGATGCCCGCGGTGTACTAGGGTATGTGGTACCCGCGGTGTACTAGGGTATGTGGTGCCCGCGGTGTAGTTGGGTATATGATGCCCGCGGTGTACTAGGGTATGTAGTGCCCGCGGTGTAGTTGGGTATATGATGCCCGCGGTGTACTGGGTATGTGGTGCCCGCGGTGTACTTGGGTATATGATGCCCGCGGTGTAGTTGGGTATGTGATGCCCGCGGTGTACTAGGGTATGTGGTGCCCGCGGTGTATTAGGGTATGTGGTGCCCGCGGTGTATTAGGGTATGTGGTGCCCGCGGTGTAGTTGGGTATATGATGCCCGCGGTGTACTGGGTATGTGGTGCCCGCGGTGTAGTTGGGTATATGATGCCCGCGGTGTAGTTGGGTATATGATGCCCGCGGTGTACTAGGGTATGTGGTGCCCCCAGTGTAGTTGGGTATATGATGCCCGCGGTGCACTGGGTATGTGGTGCCCGCGGTGTACTAGTGTATATGATGCCCGCGGTGTACTTGGGTATATGGTGCCCGCGGTGTAGTTGGGTATATGATGCCCGCGGTGTACTAGGGTATGTGGTGCCCGCGGTGTACTTGGGTATATGATTCCCGCGGTGTACTAGGGTATGTGGTGCCCGCGGTGTAGTTGGGTATATGATGCCCGCGGTGTACTAGGGTATGTGGTGCCCGCGGTGTAGTTGGGTATATGATGCCCGCGGTGTACTAGGGTATGTGGTGCCCGCGGTGTACTAGGGTATGTGATGCCCGCGGTGTAGTTGGGTATATGATGCCCGCGGTGTACTAGGGTATGTGGTGCCCGCGGTGTAGTTGGGTATATGATGCCCGCGGTGTACTAGGGTATGTGGTGCCCGCGGTGTACTAGGGTATGGGTGCCCGCGGTGGACTAGGGTATGTGATGCCCGCGGTGTAGTTGGGTATATGATGCCCGCGGTGTAGTTGGGTATATGATGCCCGCGGTGTACTAGGGTATGTGGTGCCCGCGGTGTAGTTGGGTATGTGGTGCCCGCAGTGTACTAGCTAGGGTATGTGATGCCCACGGTTTACTAGGGTGTGTGGTGCCCGCGGTGTACTAGGGTATGTGGTGCCCGCGGTGTAGTTGGGTATGTGGTGCCCGCGGTGTACTAGGGTATGTGGTGCCCGCAGTGTACTAGGGTATATGATGCCCGCGGTGTACTTGGGTATATGATGCCCGCGGTGTACTAGGGTATGTGGTACCCGCGGTGTACTAGGGTATGTGGTGCCCGCGGTGTAGTTGGGTATATGATGCCCGCGGTGTACTAGGGTATGTAGTGCCCGCGGTGTAGTTGGGTATATGATGCCCGCGGTGTAGTTGGGTATATGATGCCCGCGGTGTACTAGAATATGTGGTGCCCGCGGTGTAGTTGGGTATATGATGCCCGCGGTGTACTAGGGTATGTGGTGCCCGCGGTGTAGTTGGGTATGTGGTACCCGCGGTGTACTAGGGTATATGATGCCCGCGGTGTACTAGGGTATGTGGTGCCCGCGGTGTAGTTGGGTATATGATGCCCGCGGTGTACTAGGGTATGTGGTGCCCGCGGTGTAGTTGGGTATATGATGCCCGCGGTGTACTAGGGTATGTGGTGCCCGCGGTGTACTAGGGTATGGGTGCCCGCGGTGTACTAGGGTATGTGATGCCCGCGGTGTAGTTGGGTATATGATGCCCGCGGTGTAGTTGGGTATATGATGCCCGCGGTGTACTAGGGTCTGTGGTGCCTGCGGTGTAGTTGGGTATATGATGCCCGCGGTGTACTAGGGTATGTGGTGCCCGCGGTGTACTAAGGTATGTGGTGCCCGCGGTGTAGTTGGGTATATGATGCCCGCGGTGTACTGGGTATGTGGTGCCCGCGGTTTAGTTGGGTATATGATGCCCGCGGTGTACTAGGGTATGTGGTGCCCGCGGTGTACTTGGGTATATGATGCCCGCGGTGTCGTTGGGTTTGTAGTGCCTGCGGTGTAGGGTATATGATGCCCGCGGTGTACTGGGTATGTGGTGCCCGCGGTTTAGTTTGGTATATGATGCCCGCGGTGTACTAGGGTATGTGGTGCCCGCGGTGTACTAGGGTATATGATGCCCGCGGTGTACTAGGGTATGTTGTACCCGCGGTGTACTAGGGTATGTGGTGCCCGCGGTGTAGTTATGTATATGATGCCCGCGGTGTACTAGGGTATGTGATGCCCGCGGTGTAGTTTGGTATATGATGCCCGCGGTGTACTAGGGTATGTGGTGCCCGCGGTGTACTAGGGTATGTGGTGCCCGCGGTGTACTTGGGTATATGATGCCCGCGGTGTCGTTGGGTTTGTAGTGCCTGCGGTGTAGGGTATATGATGCCCGCGGTGTACTGGGTATGTGGTGCCCGCGGTTTAGTTTGGTATATGATGCCCGCGGTGTACTAGGGTATGTGGTGCCCGCGGTGTACTAGGGTATGTGGTACCCGCGGTTTACTAGGGTATGTGGTGACCGCGGTGTAGTTGGGTATATGATGCCCGCGGTGTACTAGGGTATGTGGTGCCCGCGGTGTAGTTGGGTATATGATGCCCGCGGTGTACTAGGGTATGTGGTGCCCGCGGTGTAGTTGGGTATATGATGCCCGCGGTGTACTAGGGTATGTGGTGCCCGCGGTGTACTAGGGTATGTGGTGCCCGCGGTGTACTTGGGTATATGATGCCCGCGGTGTACTAGGGTATGTGGTGCCCGCGGTGTACTTGGGTATATGATGCCCGCGGTGTCGTTGGGTTTGTGGTGCCTGTGGTTTAGTTGGGTATATGATGCCCGCGGTGTACTAGGGTATGAGGTGCCCGCGGTGTACTAGGGTATGTGGTGCCCGCGGTGTACTTGGGTATGTGGTGCCCGCGGTGTACTAGGGTATGTGGTGCCCGCGGTGTACTTGGGTATATGATGCCCGCGGTGTACTAGGGTATGTGGTGCCCGCGGTGTACTTGGGTATATGATGCCCGCGGTGTCGTTGGGTTTGTGGTGCCTGCGGTGTAGTTGGGTATATGATGCCCGCGGTGTACTGGGTATGTGGTGCCCGCGGTTTAGTTGGGTATATGATGCCCGCGGTGTACTAGGGTATGTGGTGCCCGCGGTGTACTAGGGTATGTGGTACCCGCGGTGTACTAGGGTATGTGGTGCCCGCCGTGTAGTTGGGTATATGATGCCCGCGGTGTACTAGGGTATGTGGTGCCCGCGGTGTAGTTGGGTATATGATGCCCGCGGTGTACTTGGGTATATGATGCCCGCGGTGTCGTTGGGTTTGTGGTGCCTGCGGTGTAGTTGGGTATATGATGCCCGCGGTGTACTGGGTATGTGGTGCCCGCGGTTTAGTTGGGTATATGATGCCCGCGGTGTACTAGGGTATGTGGTGCCCGCGGTGTACTAGGGTATGTGGTACCCGCGGTGTACTAGGGTATGTGGTGCCCGCGGTGTAGTTGGGTATATGATGCCCGCGGTGTACTAGGGTATGTGGTGCCCGCGGTGTATTTGGGTATATGATGCCCGCGGTGTACTAGGGTATGTGGTACCCGCGGTGTACTAGGGTATGTGGTGCCCGCGGTGTAGTTGGGTATATGATGCCCGCGGTGTACTAGGGTATGTGGTGCCCGCGATGTAGTTGGGTATATGATGCCCGCGGTGTACTAGGGTATGTGGTGCCCGCGGTGTACTAGGGTATGTGGTACCCGCGGTGTACTAGGGTATGTGGTGCCCGCGGTGTAGTTGGGTATATGATGCCCGCGGTGTACTAGGGTATGTGGTGCCCGCGGTGTAGTTGGGTATATGATGCCCGCGGTGTACTTGGGTATATGATGCCCGCGGTGTCGTTGGGTTTGTGGTGCCTGCGGTGTAGTTGGGTATATGATGCCCGCGGTGTACTGGGTATGTGGTGCCCGCGGTTTAGTTGGGTATATGATGCCCGCGGTGTACTAGGGTATGTGGTGCCCGCGGTGTACTAGGGTATGTGGTGCCCGCGGTGTAGTTGGGTATATGATGCCCGCGGTGTACTGGGTATGTGGTGCCCGCGGTGTAGTTGGGTATATGATGCCCGCGGTGTAGTTGGGTATATGATGCCCGCGGTGTACTAGGGTATGTGGTGCCCGCGGTGTAGTTGGGTATATGATGCCCGCGGTGCACTGGGTATGTGATGCCCGCGGTGTACTAGGGTATATGATGCCCGCGGTGTACTTGGGTATATGATGCCCGCGGTGTACTAGGGTATGTGGTACCCGCGGTGTACTAGGGTATGTGGTGCCCGCGGTGTAGTTGGGTATATGATGCCCGCGGTGTACTAGGGTATGTAGTGCCCGCGGTGTAGTTGGGTATATGGGTTGTAGGTATAGGAAACTCACCAAATGTTTATAATAAAGTTTATTCAAACTTCACAACACACATATAAAATTTAGAAGGATAAGAGTCAGAGTAGAAATGATAGATAGTTCACAGTAAGAGTTCGGCGATAGAAAGAAAGCATAAAGCGATAGCACAGTAGGAAAATAACATAGAAACTATATAAAAGCGAAACAAATATAACTTCGCGGCGAGCGGAGAGCGGCGAGTTATTACAGCGTATTACCGTAGCGGCGGGCAGGCCGAGACTGGCTTTCGAAACTACTCGAACGAATTCCTCTGCGCTCGCGCCGACCGGTCGCGGAGCAAGTGAGCCACAGTTAACTTAATAGTTAGTATGGTAATACGGACTAATATTTTGTTTCCATACTAACTCGGCAAACGGAAGCTTCGCGAACGTAATAACTAAAAATTATTAAAGTAAAACTAGTATTCTAAGATGAGTGCGTTATGTATAAAATATAAATATAATATTTAAGCTAATATTATTGTTTTTATATTTTATTTAAATTCAACAAAGTAGGTAGGTGAAAGTATATACTATATATATTTATTTAGGTATGTATGACGATATATAAAATAAATAAATAATAAGTATAGTGTTCACCACATCACTCCGCCCCAGAGACCGTGTCTAACGGGCGATAATAGTCCGGGAAGCGAACTTGACGCCCAGAACGAGTAGTTTTGGTCGTTATAAGCGGAGATGGATTAGAAGGTGTTTCAGGAGAAGTGTTGTTAGAGTGTGACAGTATGTAGGCTGGTTTTAATCGGTCTACGGATACCGTAACAACTTTACCTTTTATTTTTAATTTGAAGGTTTTAGCACTTCTCTCGATCACTTCATGAGGACCAGTGTATGCTGGTTGTAAAGCACCTCTCAACGCATCTTCTCTAAGAAAAACATGAGAGCAAGATGACAGATCTTTATAAATAAAGACTTTATTCGTTGAGTGATTTGAAGTAGGGACTGGCTGTAAATTGTTGGCAAATGATCTGATACGGGTTGAAAATTCTGTTATATCAGTCGTACATTTGTCAACTTTTTGGCCAAAGAATTCGCCTGGCAGGCGCAACGGTTCACCGTATACTAACTCAGCTGAGGACGATTGGAGATCTTCCTTAAAAGAACTTCTTATGCCGAGTAGTACTAGAGGTAACGCTTCGGTCCAGCTGCTGTCGACAGCGTGACACATTATTGCTGCTTTTAGCTGCCGGTGGAACCTCTCTATGAGACCGTTGCACTGCGGATGATAGCTGGTGGTCTTGCGATGCTTAAAACTGATAAATTTTGATAGTTGTTCGAATAATGCTGATTCAAATTGCCGACCGCGATCAGTAACAATGTCGGTCGGACAACCAAATCGCGCTATCCATCCCGATAAGAACGCTTTAGCCACTGATTCTGCGGTGATATTGGTTAGGGGAACAGCTTCAGTCCATCGCGTGAAGCGATCGACTGCTGTCAGACAATACCTAAAATCACCAGAAGGAGGTAATGGTCCGATTAGGTCTAGGTGAACGTATTTGAATCGCGCTTTAGGTAAATCGTGTGTGCCTAAAGGCGACGCTACATGTCGATTTACCTTTGTGCGCTGGCAAGCCAAACACGCCCTAGACCATTCGCGACAGTCTTTCCTCATCAGTGGCCAGACGAATCGTTGTGCTACTAATTTAGCACTAGCGTTAGCGCCGGGATGGCTTAACGAATGCAAACTATCAAAAACTTGTTTGCGCAAAGTTTTGGGTATTAATGGCCTGGGAGCCGTTGTGCTGACATCGCAGTACAATTGACTACGACTTCCAGGTATATTTAACTTCTTAATGTGCAAACCAGTTTCTTGTTTTAAAAATTCTGCTATTTCAGGATCGGAGTCTTGGGCTGTAGCAATCACCTCTAGATCTACAGGACTTTTCAGTTCATCGACCCGGGAAAGCGTGTCGGCAACGACATTGTCTTTCCCAGCGATGTGTTGAATATCAGTCGAGAACTGTGATATGTAATCTAGATGTCTATACTGTCGAGGGCTGCAGTGTGCTTTCCTTTCGTGGAATGCGAAACACAGTGGCTTATGGTCAGTATAGATGGTGAATGTTGTAGCCTCTAGCCAATGACGAAAGTATTTAAGACTCTCGTAGATAGCAAGGAGCTCTCTATCGTACGGAGAGTATTTTTGTTGCGTAGAGCTCAACTTACGTGAGAAAAAGGCTAGAGGTTCCCAATGTCCATCTTTAAGTTGTTGTAAGACTCCTCCCATAGCAAAATCTGAAGCATCTGTTACGAGGCCTAACTTACATTTAGAGTCAGGATGGGCCAACATTGCAGCGTTGCAAAGACTCTCTTTGCATGCTTCAAAGGCCTTAAGTGAAATTCCACTTACATCAACGGGCTGCGATGCTTTGATGGATCCGGTCAGTAACGCATTCAATGGAGCTTGGATTTGGGCAGCTTGGGGGATAAACCTCCTGTAAAAGTTTAACATACCCAAGAACCTTCTAAGCTGCTTTGCTGTTTTAGGGACAGGGAACTCCTTGATTGCTGCCACCTTTCCTTCCAGAGGTTTTGTACCATGTTGAGAGATGTGGTAGCCCAGAAATGTTACCTCGGACTTACCAAAAACGCATTTAGCGGTGTTTATGAGCATGCCGTAATTCGTCATCCTGGTAAAAAGTTGTCGCAGGTGATCTTCATGCTCAGATTCATTTTTGCTAAATATAAGAAAGTCATCAAGATAGGGGTAACAAAAGTCTAGACCACGAGTCATCTCATCAACGAACCTCTGGAACGTCTGACCAGCATTCCGCAAGCCGAAATTCATGTAAGGGAATTCGTAAAGTCCAAAGGGCGTCGTTATGGCGCATTTTGGGATATCATCCTGAAAAACCGGTATCTGGTTATAAGCCTTGACCAGGTCGATTGTGGAAAAAATCGTACAACCAGACAAACTGTGGGCGAAGTCATGAATATGACGTATAGGATACTTATCTGGTATCGTCCGGGCGTTGAGCATACGGTAGTCACCACACGGTCGCCAACCATTGTCCTTTTTAGGGGCGAGGTGAAGTGGTGAAGACCAAGGGCTCTCCGACGGACGGGCGGTACCATTCGCCAACATTGCCTCGAACTCAGACTTGGCAATCCTAAACTTGTCTGGGGCTAGTCTACGAGGTGTACACGATACTGGGGGGCCTGGGGTGGTGCGAATGTGGTGGACTGTACTGTGTTTAGGTGTGCGATGAGCGCCCGTTGGCCGTGTTAAATTTGGAAACTCTGAAAGTAAATCATGATATTTAGAATTACCAGTCACGACCTTTACACTTGATATGAGCTTATCATTTATAGCAATAACAGTAGCAACGGTTGACAAACTTGTAGTAGCATCAATTAAACGTTGGTTGCGGATATCTACAATTAAATTAAAATGAGATAAAAAATCTACTCCTATTATAGGTTTTGTTACATCCGCTACAATGAAACGCCACACAAAGTCTCTACGAAGATTTAAATTTAAATTCATCTCTACCCAACCGTAAGTGTCTATAGAAGAACCGTTTGCTGCACACAGTTGATAGTCCGATTTCACCCGTTGTCGAAACGCAGATCGTGGCACGACGCACAAGTCGCTCCCTGTGTCCACTAGGAATTGGACAGCCGATCTACGATCTGTGACGAATAGGCGACCAGTAGTGGAAGGGCAATCTTCTGCCGCCATTATCGACTGCCCTTTTCGTTTCCCGCCTTGTAATCGCAGGGTTGGATACACTTGTCCGCTCGGCTGCCAAATCTGTAGTGGTACCAACAATTAGGGAACTTTCTATAGTTTGACGCAGATCTTCTCGAAGGAGTACGGTTACGGCTTCCACGATTTTGAGATGACTGCCGATTGCGGGGACGGGATCGGTCATGTACTTCCATGGTTAGCGCGCTGACTTGTTTTGATAGCTCCGTAATATGCCGCGCCATGGTGTCCAACGCAGAATCAGCCCTGGAACTCGACGCCGCTGTTGCCGCCACATGAAGTGAAGCCGGTGCGATGTCATGCACGCGATCTGCCAAATCCGCTAGCTCACTCAGAGATAAGCTCATCTGGGAAGCGATGATGGTTTGCAAGTTGCTTGGTAGTCGGCTCGTCCAGATGGACCGCAAAAAATCTTCGGGAATAGCGGGACCAGCCAGCTGTTGTAAGTGCCGCAAGAACTGTGAAGGTTTACGATCACCTAATTCTTCCGACTGTAGCAATTGTTTCACCTTTTTTTCTTTTGAAACGGAGAGGCGTTTTATGAGCTCACTTTTAAGCTTTTCATACCTTCCACTGGCCGGCGGTGACGTAATAATGTCTTCCACCTCGACGGAGTATTGCCGGTCTAAGTGTGAAAGCACGTAGTAGAATTTTGTTAAATCATCCGTTATCCGCGCCATGCTGAATTGTCCTTCTATTTGCGAAAACCATATTGTAGGTTTTTCGGGCCAAAACGGTGGTATTCGTACGCCCACACGAAATAGTTCCGAAGGATGTTGTGGAGGGTCAGTGGAAACACGTCCTTTGTCCCTCACCGATTGTTGCGACGTGGATGAGTCGCTGCCGTCACTGTTCATATTTCTTCTCTTGTGTTCTTTTCGGGGTCACCAGATATGGGTTGTAGGTACAGGAAACTCACCAAATGTTTATAATAAAGTTTATTCAAACTTCACAACACACATATAAAATTTAGAAGGATAAGAGTCAGAGTAGAAATGATAGATAGTTCACAGTAAGAGTTCGGCGATAGAAAGAAAGCATAAAGCGATAGCACAGTAGGAAAATAACATAGAAACTATATAAAAGCGAAACAAATATAACTTCGCGGCGAGCGGAGAGCGGCGAGTTATTACAGCGTATTACCGTAGCGGCGGGCAGGCCGAGACTGGCTTTCGAAACTACTCGAACGAATTCCTCTGCGCTCGCGCCGACCGGTCGCGGAGCAAGTGAGCCACAGTTAACTTAATAGTTAGTATGGTAATACGGACTAATATTTTGTTTCCATACTAACTCGGCAAACGGAAGCTTCGCGAACGTAATAACTAAAAATTATTAAAGTAAAACTAGTATTCTAAGATGAGTGCGTTATGTATAAAATATAAATATAATATTTAAGCTAATATTATTGTTTTTATATTTTATTTAAATTCAACAAAGTAGGTAGGTGAAAGTATATACTATATACAGGGTTACATGGAAAGTCGTGCTAGATCCGTTAAGGGCGTGGAGTACCCATCATTTCTGACTTATTTTACTAAGAAACACCTTACCCTAAACTTAACCCATTTCGAGATATTCGACTTTTAAATTTTTATTGAAAATTGCAGACTTTTAGGCTACTAAATTTATTATTGTTTTTTCTGTGCATCTTATTATTATTATTATTGCATTTTTACATGGGTAATAAGATGCTTTAGGACATCAATCATTAAAATAGTGCATAAGTTAATTGAATAGATCGTAGTAGACAAGTGAAACTTATGAAATAAAAAAATATTTTATAGGGTTTATTTTTCTCTAAGGGATATCTAAAAAATAATATATGGCACTTGTTCGGCGGATGTTATAATAAATATCTACGTTTCAACAGCTATCTAACGACGTATAATAATCTAGGGTTTGTATTACATTTCGTGGAAAAAAAGTAGTTGGGACGCTCCAGGTTGCAGTTCTAACGGTCCCGCGCGAGCAAGACAAGTGAAGATTTAGGTAGATGCGAATGAAAGAAAAAAGGTGTAGAGACCGGCTAGGGCTGGGAATACAACAGGGGAAATTGTTTTGGTTGTCAGTCTGCTTTTGTGCTTCGTACATAGTGAATGTGATATCGTTTTGCTCTTTTCTCCACTTGGCTGTGATTCTGAACTATTTCTTCTGATTTTGACTACTGTGCTCGTTAACCGGACTCTGATTTGTATCTGTGATACGGAAATGTTGAAAATGACGTCCTAAACATCTGAAGAATATGTTATATGCTTGTATGTTACGGATACTGCGATTGTGTGTCGACAAATAAAGCAAAGCAAGTCAAATAAAGCAGAGTTCGGTTAACGAGCACAGTAGTCAAAATCAGAAGAAATAGTTCAGAATCACAGCCAAGTGGAGAAAAGAGCAAAACGATATCACATTCACTATGTACGAAGCACAAAAGCAGACTGACAACCAAAACAATTTCCCCTGTTGTATTCCCAGCCCTAGCCGGTCTCTACACCTTTTTTCTTTCATTCGCATCTACCTAAATCTTCACTTGTCTTGCTCGCGCGGGACCGTTAGAACTGCAACCTGGAGCGTCCCAACTACTTTTTTTCCACGAAATGTAATACAAACCCTAGATTATTATACGTCGTTAGATAGCTGTTGAAACGTAGATATTTATTATAACATCCGCCGAACGAGTGCCATAATATTTTTTTTAGATATCTCTTAGAGAAAAATAAACCTTCTAAAATATTTTTTTATTTCATAAGTTTCACTTGTCTACTACGATCTATTCAATTAACTTATGCACTATTTTAATGATTGATGTCCTAAAGCATCTTATTACCCATGTAAAAATGCAATAATAATAATAATAAGATGCACAGAAAAAACAATAATAAATTTAGTAGCCTAAAAGTCTGCAATTTTCAATAAAAATTTAAAAGTCGAATATCTCGAAATGGGTTAAGTTTAGGGTAAGGTGTTTCTTAGTAAAATAAGTCAGAAATGATGAGTACTCCACGCCCTTAACGGATCTAGCACGACTTTCCATGTAACCCTGTATATTTATTTAGGTATGTATGACGATATATAAAATAAATAAATAATAAGTATAGTGTTCACCACAGGTATATGACGCCCGCGGTGTACTAGGGTATGTGGTGCCCGCGGTGTACTAGGGTATGTGGTGCCCGCGGTGTACTAGGGTCTGTGGTGCCCGCGGTGTAGTTGCGTATGTGATGCCCGCGGTGTACTAGGGTATGTGGTGCCCGCGGTGTACTAGGGTATGTGGTGCCCGCGGTGTAGTTGGGTATGTGGTGCCCGCGGTGTACTAGGGTATATGGTGCCCGCGGTGTACTAGGGTATGTGATGCCCTCGGTGCACTAGGGTATGTGGTGCCCGCGGTGTAGTTGGGTATATAATGCTCGCGGTGTACTGGGTATGTGGTGCCCGCGGTGTACTAGGGTATGTGGTGCCCGCGGTGTAGTTGGGTATATGATGCCCGCGGTGTACTAGGGTATGTGGTGCCCGCGGTGTAGTTGGGTATATGATGCCCGCGGTGTACTTGGGTATATGATGCCCGCGGTGTCGTTGGGTTTGTGGTGCCTGCGGTGTAGTTGGGTATATGATGCCCGCGGTGTACTGGGTATGTGGTGCCCGCGGTTTAGTTGGGTATATGATGCCCGCGGTGTACTAGGGTATGTGGTGCCCGCGGTGTACTTGGGTATGTGGTGCCCGCGGTGTAGTTGGGTATATGATGCCCGCGGTGTACTGGGTATGTGGTGCCCGCGGTGTAGTTGGGTATATGATGCCCGCGGTGTAGTTGGGTATATGATGCCCGCGGTGTACTAGGGTATGTGGTGCCCGCGGTGTAGTTGGGTATATGATGCCCGCGGTGCACTGGGTATGTGATGCCCGCGGTGTACTAGGGTATATGATGCCCGCGGTGTACTTGGGTATATGATGCCCGCGGTGTACTAGGGTATGTGGTACCCGCGGTGTACTAGGGTATGTGGTGCCCGCGGTGTAGTTGGGTATATGATGCCCGCGGTGTACTAGGGTATGTAGTGCCCGCGGTGTAGTTGGGTATGTGATGCCCGCGGTGTACTAGGGTATGTGGTGCCCGCGGTGTACTAGGGTATGTGGTGCCCGCGGTGTACTAGGGTCTGTGGTGCCCGCGGTGTAGTTGCGTATGTGATGCCCGCGGTGTACTAGGGTATGTGGTGCCCGCGGTGTACTAGGGTATGTGGTGCCCGCGGTGTAGTTGGGTATGTGGTGCCCGCGGTGTACTAGGGTATATGGTGCCCGCGGTGTACTAGGGTATGTGATGCCCGCGGTGCACTAGGGTATGTGGTGCCCGCGGTGTAGTTGGGTATATAATGCTCGCGGTGTACTGGGTATGTGGTGCCCGCGGTGTACTAGGGTATGTGGTGCCCGCGGTGTACTAGGGTCTGTGGTGCCCGCGGTGTACTAGGGTATGTGGTGCCCGCGGTGTACTTGGGTATATGATGCCCGCGGTGTCGTTGGGTTTGTAGTGCCTGCGGTGTAGGGTATATGATGCCCGCGGTGTACTGGGTATGTGGTGCCCGCGGTGTACTTGGGTATATGATGCCCGCGGTGTCGTTGGGTTTGTGGTGCCTGCGGTGTAGTTGGGTATATGATGCCCGCGGTGTACTGGGTATGTGGTGCCCGCGGTTTAGTTGGGTATATGATGCCCGCGGTGTACTAGGGTATGTGGTGCCCGCGGTGTACTAGGGTATGTGGTGCCCGCGGTGTAGTTGGGTATATGTTGCCCGCGGTGTACTGGGTATGTGGTGCCCGCGGTGTAGTTGGGTATATGATGCCCGCGGTGTAGTTGGGTATATGATGCCCGCGGTGTACTAGGGTATGTGGTGCCCGCGGTGTAGTTGGGTATATGATGCCCGCGGTGCACTGGGTATGTGATGCCCGCGGTGTACTAGGGTATATGATGCCCGCGGTGTACTTGGGTATATGATGCCCGCGGTGTACTAGGGTATGTGGTACCCGCGGTGTACTAGGGTATGTGGTGCCCGCGGTGTAGTTGGGTATATGATGCCCGCGGTGTACTAGGGTATGTAGTGCCCGCGGTGTAGTTGGGTATATGACGCCCGCGGTGTACTAGGGTATGTGGTGCCCGCGGTGTACTAGGGTATGTGGTGCCCGCGGTGTACTAGGGTCTGTGGTGCCCGCGGTGTAGTTGCGTATGTGATGCCCGCGGTGTACTAGGGTATGTGGTGCCCGCGGTGTACTAGGGTATGTGGTGCCCGCGGTGTAGTTGGGTATGTGGTGCCCGCGGTGTACTAGGGTATATGGTGCCCGCGGTGTACTAGGGTATGTGATGCCCGCGGTGCACTAGGGTATGTGGTGCCCGCGGTGTAGTTGGGTATATAATGCTCGCGGTGTACTGGGTATGTGGTGCCCGCGGTGTACTAGGGTATGTGGTGCCCGCGGTGTACTAGGGTCTGTGGTGCCTGCGGTGTAGTTGGGTATATGATGCCCGCGGTGTACTAGGGTATGTGGTGCCCGTGGTGTACTAAGGTATGTGGTGCCCGCGGTGTAGTTGGGTATATGATGCCCGCGGTGTACTAGGGTATGTGGTGCCCGCGGTGTACTTGGGTATATGATGCCCGCGGTGTACTAGGGTATGTGGTGCCCGCGGTGTAGTTGGGTATATGATGCCCGCGGTGTACTAGGGTATGTGGTGCCCGCGGTGTACTTGGGTATGTGGTGCCCGCGGTGTACTAGGGTATGTGATGCCCGCGGTGTAGTTGGGTATATGATGCCCGCGGTGTACTAGGGTATGTGGTGCCCGCGGTGTAGTTGGGTATATGATGCCCGCGGTGTACTGGGTATGTGATGCCCGCGGTGTACTAGGGTATGTGGTGCCCGCGGTGTACTAGGGTATGTGGTGCCCGCGGTGTAGTTGGGTATATGATGCCCGCGGTGTACTAGGGTATGTAGTGCCCGCGGTGTAGTTGGGTATATGATGCCCGCGGTGTACTAGGGTATGTGGTGCCCGCGGTGTACTTGGGTATATGATGCCCGCGGTGTACTAGGGTATGTGGTGCTTGCGGTGTAGTTGGGTATATGATGCCCGCGGTGTACTAGGGTATGTGGTGCCCGCGGTGTAGTTGGGTATATGATGCCCGCGGTGTACTAGGGTATGTGGTGCCCGCGGTGTAGTTGGGTATGTGGTACCCGCGGTGTACTAAGGTATGTGGTGCCCGCGGTGTACTAGGGTATGTGGTGCCCGCGGTGTACTAGGGTATGTGATGCCCGCGGTGTACTAGGGTATGTGGTACCCGCGGTGTACTAGGGTATGTGGTGCCCGCGGTGTAGTTGGGTATATGATGCCCGCGGTGTACTAGGGTATGTGGTGCCCGCGGTGTACTAGGGTATGTGGTGCCCGCGGTGTACTTGGGTATATGATGCCCGCGGTGTCGTTGGGTTTGTGGTGCCTGCGGTGTAGTTGGGTATATGATGCCCGCGGTGTACTGGGTATGTGGTGCCCGCGGTTTAGTTGGGTATATGATGCCCGCGGTGTACTAGGGTATGTGGTGCCCGCGGTGTAGTTGGGTATATGATGCCCGCGGTGTACTAGGGTATGTGGTGCCCGCGGTGTACTTGGGTATATGATGCCCGCGGTGTACTAGGGTATGTGGTGCTTGCGGTGTAGTTGGGTATATGATGCCCGCGGTGTACTAGGGTATGTGGTGCCCGCGGTGTAGTTGGGTATATGATGCCAGCGGTGTACTAGGGTATGTGGTACCCGCGGTGTACTAGGGTATGTGGTGCCCGCGATGTAGTTGGGTATGTGATGCCCGCGGTGTACTTGGGTATATGATGCCCGCGGTGTACTAGGGTATGTTGTACCCGCGGTGTACTAGGGTATGTGGTGCCCGCGGTGTAGTTGGGTATATGATGCCCGCGGTGTACTAGGGTATGTGATGCCCGCGGTGTAGTTTGGTATATGATGCCCGCGTTGTACTAGGGTATGTGGTGCCCGCGGTGTACTAGGGTATGTGGTGCCCGCGGTGTACTTGGGTATATGATGCCCGCGGTGTCGTTGGGTTTGTGGTGCCTGCGGTGTAGGGTATATGATGCCCGCGGTGTACTGGGTATGTGGTGCCCGCGGTTTAGTTTGGTATATGATGCCCGCGGTGTACTAGGGTATGTGGTGCCCGCGGTGTACTAGGGTATGTGGTACCCGCGGTTTACTAGGGTATGTGGTGCCCGCGGTGTAGTTGGGTATATGATGCCCGCGGTGTACTAGGGTATGTGGTGCCCGCGGTGTACTAGGGTATGTGATGCCCGCGGTGTAGTTGGGTATATGATGCCCGCGGTGTACTAGGGTATGTGGTGCCCGCGGTGTAGTTGGATATATGATGCCCGCGGTGTACTAGGGTATGTGGTGCCCGCGGTGTACTAGGGTATGTGGTGCCCGCGGTGTAGTTGGGTATATGATGCCCGCGGTGTACTAGGGTATGTGGTGCCCGCGGTGTACTAGGGTATGTGATGCCCGCGGTGTAGTTGGGTATATGATGCCCGCGGTGTAGTTGGGTATATGATGCCCGCGGTGTACTAGGGTATGTGATGCCCGCGGTGTATTAGGGTATGTGGTGCCCGCGGTGTAGTTGGGTATATGATGCCCGCGGTGTACTGGGTATGTGGTGCCCGCGGTGTAGTTGGGTATATGATGCCCGCGGTGTAGTTGGGTATATGATGCCCGCGGTGTACTAGGGTATGTGGTGCCCCCAGTGTAGTTGGGTATATGATGCCCGCGGTGCACTAGGTATGTGGTGCCCGCGGTGTACTAGGGTATGTGGTGCCCGCGGTGTAGTTGGGTATATGATGCCCGCGGTGTACTAGGGTATGTGGTGCCCGCGGTGTACTAGGGTATGTGATGCCCGCGGTGTAGTTGGGTATATGATGCCCGCGGTGTACTAGGGTGTGTGGTGCCCGCGGTGTAGTTGGGTATATGATGCCCGCGGTGTACTAGGGTATGTGGTGCCCGCGGTGTACTAGGGTATGGGTGCCCGCGGTGTAGTTGGGTATATGATGCCCGCGGTGTACTAGGGTATATGATGCCCGCGGTGTACTAGGGTATGTGGTGCCCGCGGTGTACTAGGGTATGTGATGCCCGCGGTGTAGTTGGGTATATGATGCCCGCGGTGTACTAGGGTATGTGGTGCCCGCGGTGTAGTTGGGTATATGATGCCCGCGGTGTACTAGGGTATGTGGTGCCCGCGGTGTACTAGGGTATGTGGTGCCCGCGGTGTAGTTGGGTATATGATGCCCGCGGTGTACTAGGGTATGTGGTGCCCGCGGTGTACTAGGGTATGTGATGCCCGCGGTGTAGTTGGGTATATGATGCCCGCGGTGTACTAGAATATGTGGTGCCCGCGGTGTAGTTGGGTATATGATGCCCGCGGTGTACTAGGGTGTGTGGTGCCCGCGGTGTACTAGGGTATGTGGTGCCCGCGGTGTAGTTGGGTATGTGGTGCCCGCGGTGTACTAGGGTATATGATGCCCGCGGTGTACTAGGGTATGTGATGCCCGCGGTGTAGTTGGGTATGTGATGCCCGCGGTGTACTGGGTATGTGGTGCCCGCGGTGTACTAGGGTATATGATGCCCGCGGTGTAGTTGGTTATGTGGTGCCCGCGGTGTACTAGGGTATGTGGTGCCCGCGGTGTACTAGGGTATGTGGTGCCCGCGGTGTACTAGCTAGGGTATGTGGTGCCCGCGGTGTACTAGGGTATGTGGTGCCCGCGGTGTAGTTGGGTATATGATGCCCGCGGTGTACTGGGTATGTGGTGCCCGTGGTGTAGTTGGGTATATGTTGCCCGCGGTGTTGTTGGGTATTTGTTGCCCGCGGTGTACTAGGGTATGTGGTGCCCGCGGTGTAGTTGGGTATATGATGCCCGCGGTGCACTGGGTATGTGGTGCCCGCGGTGTACTAGGATATATGATGCCCGCGGTGTACTTGGGTATATGATGCCCGCGGTGTACTAGGGTATGTGGTACCCGCGGTGTACTAGGGTATGTGGTGCCCGCGGTGTAGTTGGGTATATGATGCCCGCGGTGTACTAGGGTATGTAGTGCCCGCGGTGTAGTTGGGTATGTGATGCCCGCGGTGTACTGGGTATGTGGTGCCCGCGGTGTACTTGGGTATATGATGCCCGCGGTGTAGTTGGGTATGTGATGCCCGCGGTGTACTAGGGTATGTGGTGCCCGCGGTGTACTAGGGTATGTGGTGCCCGCGGTGTAGTTGGGTATATGATGCCCGCGGTGTACTAGGGTATGTGGTGCCCGCGGTGTACTAGGGTATGTGATGCCCGCGGTGTAGTTGGGTATATGATGCCCGCGGTGTACTAGAATATGTGGTGCCCGCGGTGTAGTTGGGTATATGATGCCCGCGGTGTACTAGGGTGTGTGGTGCCCGCGGTGTACTAGGGTATGTGGTGCCCGCGGTGTAGTTGGGTATGTGGTACCCGCGGTGTACTAGGGTATATGATGCCCGCGGTGTACTAGGGTATGTGATGCCCGCGGTGTAGTTGGGTATGTGATGCCCGCGGTGTACTGGGTATGTGGTGCCCGCGGTGTACTTGGGTATATGATGCCCGCGGTGTAGTTGGTTATGTGGTGCCCGCGGTGTACTAGGGTATGTGGTGCCCGCGGTGTACTAGGGTATGTGGTGCCCGCGGTGTACTAGCTAGGGTATGTGGTGCCCGCGGTGTACTAGGGTATGTGGTGCCCGCGGTGTAGTTGGGTATATGATGCCCGCGGTGTACTGGGTATGTGGTGCCCGTGGTGTAGTTGGGTATATGATGCCCGCGGTGTAGTTGGGTATATGATGCCCGCGGTGTACTGGGTATATGATGCCCGCGGTGTACTAGGGTGTGTGGTGCCCGCGGTGTACTAGGGTATGTGGTGCCCGCGGTGTAGTTGGGTATGTGGTACCCGCGGTGTACTAGGGTATATGATGCCCGCGGTGTACTAGGGTATGTGATGCCCGCGGTGTAGTTGGGTATGTGATGCCCGCGGTGTACTGGGTATGTGGTGCCCGCGGTGTACTTGGGTATATGATGCCCGCGGTGTAGTTGGTTATGTGGTGCCCGCGGTGTACTAGGGTATGTGGTGCCCGCGGTGTACTAGGGTATGTGGTGCCCGCGGTGTACTAGCTAGGGTATGTGGTGCCCGCGGTGTACTAGGGTATGTGGTGCCCGCGGTGTAGTTGGGTATATGATGCCCGCGGTGTACTGGGTATGTGGTGCCCGTGGTGTAGTTGGGTATATGATGCCCGCGGTGTAGTTGGGTATATGATGCCCGCGGTGTACTAGGGTATGTGGTGCCCGCGGTGTAGTTGGGTATATGATGCCCGCGGTGTACTGGGTATGTGGTGCCCGCGGTGTACTAGGATATATGATGCCCGCGGTGTACTTGGGTATATGATGCCCGCGGTGTACTAGGGTATGTGGTACCCGCGGTGTACTAGGGTATGTGGTGCCCGCGGTGTAGTTGGGTATATGATGCCCGCGGTGTACTAGGGTATGTAGTGCCCGCGGTGTAGTTGGGTATATGATGCCCGCGGTGTACTGGGTATGTGGTGCCCGCGGTGTACTTGGGTATATGATGCCCGCGGTGTAGTTGGGTATGTGATGCCCGCGGTGTAGTTGGGTATATGATGCCCGCGGTGTAGTTGGGTATATGATGCCCGCGGTGTACTAGGGTGTGTGGTGCCCGCGGTGTAGTTGGGTATATGATGCCCGCGGTGTACTAACGTATGTGGTGCCCGCGGTGTACTAGGGTATGGGTGCCCGCGGTGTAGTTGGGTATATGATGCCCGCGGTGTAGTTGGGTATATGATGCCCGCGGTGTACTAGGGTATGTGGTGCCCCCAGTGTAGTTGGGTATATGATGCCCGCGGTGCACTGGGTATGTGGTGCCCGCGGTGTACTAGTGTATATGATGCCCGCGGTGTACTTGGGTATATGGTGCCCGCGGTGTAGTTGGGTATATGATGCCCGCGGTGTACTAGGGTATGTGGTGCCCGCGGTGTACTTGGGTATATGATTCCCGCGGTGTACTAGGGTATGTGGTGCCCGCGGTGTAGTTGGGTATATGATGCCCGCGGTGTACTAGGGTATGTGGTGCCCGCGGTGTAGTTGGGTATATGATGCCCGCGGTGTACTAGGGTATGTGGTGCCCGCGGTGTACTAGGGTATGTGATGCCCGCGGTGTAGTTGGGTATATGATGCCCGCGGTGTACTAGGGTGTGTGGTGCCCGCGGTGTAGTTGGGTATATGATGCCCGCGGTGTACTAGGGTATGTGGTGCCCGCGGTGTACTAGGGTATGGGTGCCCGCGGTGGACTAGGGTATGTGATGCCCGCGGTGTAGTTGGGTATATGATGCCCGCGGTGTAGTTGGGTATATGATGCCCGCGGTGTACTAGGGTATGTGGTGCCCGCGGTGTAGTTGGGTATGTGGTGCCCGCAGTGTACTAGCTAGGGTATGTGATGCCCACGGTTTACTAGGGTGTGTGGTGCCCGCGGTGTACTAGGGTATGTGGTGCCCGCGGTGTAGTTGGGTATGTGGTGCCCGCGGTGTACTAGGGTATGTGGTGCCCGCAGTGTACTAGGGTATATGATGCCCGCGGTGTACTTGGGTATATGATGCCCGCGGTGTACTAGGGTATGTGGTACCCGCGGTGTACTAGGGTATGTGGTGCCCGCGGTGTAGTTGGGTATATGATGCCCGCGGTGTACTAGGGTATGTAGTGCCCGCGGTGTAGTTGGGTATATGATGCCCGCGGTGTAGTTGGGTATATGATGCCCGCGGTGTACTAGAATATGGGTGCCGCCGGTACCCAATACACCGTATACAATACACCACATATCATATACCCAAGTACACCGCGGGCACCACATACCCAGTACACCGCGGGCATCATATACCCAACTACACCGCGGGCACTACATACCCTAGTACACCGCGGGCATCATATACCCAACTACACCGCGGGCACCACATACCCTAGTACACCGCGGGTACCACATACCCTAGTACACCGCGGGCATCATATACCCAAGTACACCGCGGGCATCATATATCCTAGTACACCGCGGGCACCACATACCCAGTGCACCGCGGGCATCATATACCCAACTACACCGCGGGCACCACATACCCTAGTACACCGCGGGCATCATATACCCAACTACACCGCGGGCATCATATACCCAACTACACCACGGGCACCACATACCCAGTACACCGCGGGCATCATATACCCAACTACACCGCGGGCACCACATACCCTAGTACACCGCGGGCACCACATACCCTAGCTAGTACACCGCGGGCACCACATACCCTAGTACACCGCGGGCACCACAAACCCAAGTACACCGCGGGCACCACATAACCAACTACACCGCGGGCATCATATACCCAAGTACACCGCGGGCACCACATACCCAGTACACCGCGGGCATCACATACCCAACTACACCGCGGGCACCACATACCCTAGTACACCGCGGGCATCATATACCCTAGTACACCGCGGGTACCACATACCCAACTACACCGCGGGCACCACATACCCTAGTACACCGCGGGCACCACACACCCTAGTACACCGCGGGCATCATATACCCAACTACACCGCGGGCACCACATATTCTAGTACACCGCGGGCATCATATACCCAACTACACCGCGGGCATCACATACCCTAGTACACCGCGGGCACCACATACCCTAGTACACCGCGGGCATCATATACCCAACTACACCGCGGGCACCACATACCCTAGTACACCGCGGGCACCACATACCCTAGTACACCGCGGGCATCACATACCCAACTACACCGCGGGCATCATATACCCAAGTACACCGCGGGCACCACATACCCAGTACACCGCGGGCATCATATACCCAACTACACCGCGGGCACTACATACACTAGTACACCGCGGGCATCATATACCCAACTACACCGCGGGCACCACATACCCTAGTACACCGCGGGTACCACATACCCTAGTACACCGCGGGCATCATATACCCAAGTACACCGCGGGCATCATATATCCTAGTACACCGCGGGCACCACATACCCAGTGCACCGCGGGCATCATATACCCAACTACACCGCGGGCACCACATACCCTAGTACACCGCGGGCATCATATACCCAACTACACCGCGGGCATCATATACCCAACTACACCACGGGCACCACATACCCAGTACACCGCGGGCATCATATACCCAACTACACCGCGGGCACCACATACCCTAGTACACCGCGGGCACCACATACCCTAGCTAGTACACCGCGGGCACCACATACCCTAGTACACCGCGGGCACCACATACCCTAGTACACCGCGGGCACCACATAACCAACTACACCGCGGGCATCATATACCCAAGTACACCGCGGGCACCACATACCCAGTACACCGCGGGCATCACATACCCAACTACACCGCGGGCATCACATACCCTAGTACACCGCGGGCATCATATACCCTAGTACACCGCGGGTACCACATACCCAACTACACCGCGGGCACCACATACCCTAGTACACCGCGGGCACCACACACCCTAGTACACTGCGGGCATCATATACCCAACTACACCGCGGGCACCACATATTCTAGTACACCGCGGGCATCATATACCCAACTACACCGCGGGCATCACATACCCTAGTACACCGCGGGCACCACATACCCTAGTACACCGCGGGCATCATATACCCAACTACACCGCGGGCACCACATACCCTAGTACACCGCGGGCACCACATACCCTAGTACACCGCGGGCATCATATACCCAACTACACCGCGGGCACCACATACCCTAGTACACCGCGGGCATCATATACCCAACTACACCGCGGGCATCACATACCCTAGTACACCGCGGGCACCACATACCCTAGTACACCGCGGGCATCATATACCCTAGTACACCGCGGGCATCATATACCCAACTACACCGCGGGCACCCATACCCTAGTACACCGCGGGCACCACATACCCTAGTACACCGCGGGCATCATATACCCAACTACACCGCGGGCACCACACACCCTAGTACACCGCGGGCATCATATACCCAACTACACCGCGGGCATCACATACCCTAGTACACCGCGGGCACCACATACCTTAGTACACCGCGGGCATCATATACCCAACTACACCGCGGGCACCACATACCCTAGTACACCGCGGGCACCACATACCTAGTGCACCGCGGGCATCATATACCCAACTACACTGGGGGCACCACATACCCTAGTACACCGCGGGCATCATATACCCAACTACACCGCGGGCATCATATACCCAACTACACCGCGGGCACCACATACCCAGTACACCGCGGGCATCATATACCCAACTACACCGCGGGCACCACATACCCTAGTACACCGCGGGCACCACATACCCTAGTACACCGCGGGCATCATATACCCAACTACACCGCGGGCATCATATACCCAACTACACCGCGGGCATCACATACCCTAGTACACCGCGGGCACCACATACCCTAGTACACCGCGGGCATCATATACCCAACTACACCGCGGGCACCACATACCCTAGTACACCGCGGGCACCACATACCCTAGTACACCGCGGGCATCATATATCCAACTACACCGCGGGCACCACATACCCTAGTACACCGCGGGCATCATATACCCAACTACACCGCGGGCATCACATACCCTAGTACACCGCGGGCACCACATACCCTAGTACACCGCGGGCATCATATACCCAACTACACCGCGGGCACCACATACCCTAGTACACCGCGGGCACCACATACCCTAGTACACCGCGGGCATCATATACCCAACTACACCGCGGGCACCACATACCCTAGTACACCGCGGGCATCATATACCCAAGTACACCGCGGGCACCACATACCCTAGTACACCGCGGGCATCATATACCCAACTACACCGCGGGCACCACATACCCTAGTACACCGCGGGCATCATATACCCAAGTACACCGCGGGCACCACATACCCTAGTACACCGCGGGCATCATATACCCAACTAAACCGCGGGCACCACATACCCAGTACACCGCGGGCATCATATACCCAACTACACCGCGGGCACCACATACCCTAGTACACCGCGGGCACCACATACCCTAGTACACCGCGGGCATCATATACCCAACTACACCGCAGGCACCACAGACCCTAGTACACCGCGGGCACCACATACCCTAGTACACCGCGGGCACCACATACCCAGTACACCGCGAGCATTATATACCCAACTACACCGCGGGCACCACATACCCTAGTGCACCGCGGGCATCACATACCCTAGTACACCGCGGGCACCATATACCCTAGTACACCGCGGGCACCACATACCCAACTACACCGCGGGCACCACATACCCTAGTACACCGCGGGCACCACATACCCTAGTACACCGCGGGCATCACATACCCAACTACACCGCGGGCACCACAGACCCTAGTACACCGCGGGCACCACATACCCTAGTACACCGCGGGCACCACATACCCTAGTACACCGCGGGCGTCATATACCCAACTACACCGCGGGCACTACATACCCTAGTACACCGCGGGCATCATATACCCAACTAAACCGCGGGCACCACATACCCTAGTACACCGCGGGTACCACATACCCTAGTACACCGCGGGCATCATATACCCAAGTACACCGCGGGCATCATATACCCTAGTACACCGCGGGCACCACATACCCAGTGCACCGCGGGCATCATATACCCAACTACACCGCGGGCACCACATACCCTAGTACACCGCGGGCATCATATACCCAACTACACCGCGGGCATCATATACCCAACTACACCGCGGGCACCACATACCCAGTACACCGCGGGCATCATATACCCAACTACACCGCGGGCACCACATACCCTAGTACACCGCGGGCACCACATACCCTAGTACACCGCGGGCATCATATACCCAACTAAACCGCGGGCACCACATACCCAGTACACCGCGGGCATCATATACCCAACTACACCGCAGGCACCACAAACCCAACGACACCGCGGGCATCATATACCCAAGTACACCGCGGGCATCATATACCCAACTACACCGCGGGCACCACATACCCTAGTACACCGCGGGCATCATATACCCAACTACACCGCGGGCACCACATACCCTAGTACACCGCAGGTACCACATACCCTAGTACACCGCGGGCACCACATACCCTAGTACACCGCGGGCATCATATACCCAACTAAACCGCGGGCACCACATACCCAGTACACCGCGGGCATCATATACCCAACTACACCGCAGGCACCACAAACCCAACGACACCGCGGGCATCATATACCCAAGTACACCGCGGGCACCACATACCCTAGTACACCGCGGGCATCATATACCCAAGTACACCGCGGGCACCACATACCCTAGTACACCGCGGGCACCACATACCCAAGTACACCGCGGGCACCACATACCCTAGTACACCGCGGGCACCACATACCCTAGTACACCGCGGGCATCATATACCCAACTACACCACAGGCACCACAAACCCAACGACACCGCGGGCATCATATACCCAAGTACACCGCGGGCACCACATACCCTAGTACACCGCGGGCATCATATACCCAAGTACACCGCGGGCACCACATACCCTAGTACACCGCGGGCACCACATACCCTAGTACACCGCGGGCATCATATACCCTAGTACACCGCGGGCATCATATACCCAACTACACCGCGGGCACCACATACCCTAGTACACCGCGGGAATCATATACCCAAGTACACCGCGGGCACCACATACCCTAGTACACCGCGGGCATCATATACCCAACAACACCGCGGGCACCATATACCCAAGTACACCACGGGCATCATATACCCTAGTACACCGCGGGCACCACATACCCAGTGCACCGCGGGCATCATATACCCAACTACACTGGGGGCACCACATACCCTAGTACACCGCGGGCATCATATACCCAACTACACCGCGGGCATCATATACCCAACTACACCGCGGGCACCACATACCCAGTACACCGCGGGCATCATATACCCAACTACACCGCGGGCACCACATACCCTAATACACCGCGGGCACCACATACCCTAGTACACCGCGGGCATCATATACCCAACTACACCGCGGGCATCATATACCCAACTACACCGCGGGCATCACATACCCTAGTACACCGCGGGCACCACATACCCTAGTACACCGCGGGCATCATATACCCAACTACACCGCGGGCACCACATACCCTAGTACACCGCGGGCACCACATACCCTAGTACACCGCGGGCATCATATACCCAACTACACCGCGGGCACCACATACCCTAGTACACCGCGGGCATCATATATCCAACTACACCGCGGGCATCACATACCCTAGTACACCGCGGGCACCACATACCCTAGTACACCGCGGGCATCATATACCCAACTACACCGCGGGCACCACATACCCTAGTACACCGCGGGCATCATATACCCAACTACACCGCGGGCACCACATACCCTAGTACACCGCGGGCATCATATACCCAACTACACCGCGGGCACCACATACCCTAGTACACCGCGGGCATCATATACCCTAGTACACCGCGGGTACCACATACCCAACTACACCGCGGGCACCACATACCCTAGTACACCGCGGGCATCATATACCCAACTACACCGCGGGCATCATATACCCAACTACACCGCGGGCATCACATACCCTAGTACACCGCGGGCACCACATACCCTAGTACACCGCGGGCATCATATACCCAACTACACCGCGGGCACCACATACCCTAGTACACCGCGGGCACCACATACCCTAGTACACCGCGGGCATCATATACCCAACTACACCGCGGGCACCACATACCCTAGTACACCGCGGGCACCCATACCCTAGTACACCGCGGGCACAACATACCCTAGTACACCGCGGGCATCATATACCCAACTACACCGCGGGCACCACATACCCTAGTACACCTAGTGCCCTAGTTGCGGAAATTAATTAATAACTTTAAAACTAAAAGTGATAAATACACTTTTAGCATATCGTTAGAAAGGGCATGGACTGAGGATGTTTTAAAAAAATCAGAAGAACTCCAACCCTGTTAGTTTTTTTTTAAACCCCATAGAAAGTTGCCCTTAAAATTATTTCTTTACCTAACTACGGTACTTCAGGCCCCATAACTTTTCTTCTCCACAATTTTCTGGTGTAAAATAATTTTTTGCAGGACCCTAAGACTCTAACGATTAAAACAAGACCATTAGCCGACCGGTCCCATGGATAGATTTTGAGCTACAGGTAGTTTTAGTCAAAAAATCATAAAAAAGTCAAATAAAAAATAATAATAAATTAAAAAAAAACCTTGAGGCCAAGGTCAATATAATGGGCGGGGGTAGGTAGCAGACTATCCCTAGTTTCTACCCTAGGCGTATGTACAGCTCCCTTCCAAACACCCTGTATACCCAACTACACCGCGGGCACCACATACCCTAGTACACCGCGGGCACCACATACCCTAGTACACCGCGGGCATCATATACCCAACTACACCGCGGGCACCACATACCCTAGTACACCGCGGGCATCATATACCCAAGTACACCGCGGGCACCACATACCCTAGTACACCGCGGGCATCATATACCCAACTACACCGCGGGCACCACATACTCTAGTACACCGCGGGCATCATATACCCAAGTACACCGCGGGCACCACATACCCTAGTACACCGCGGGCATCATATACCCAACTAAACCGCGGGCACCACATACCCAGTACACCGCGGGCATCATATACCCAACTACACCGCGGGCACCACATACCTTAGTACACCGCGGGCACCACATACCCTAGTACACCGCGGGCATCATATACCCAACTACACCGCAGGCACCACAGACCCTAGTACACCGCGGGCACCACATACCCAACTACACCGCGGGCATCACATACCCAACTACACCGCGGGCATCACATACCCTAGTACACCGCGGGCACCACATACCCCAGTACACCGCGGGCACAACATACCCTAGTACACCGCGGGCATCATATACCCAACTACACCGCGGGCACCACATACCCTAGTACACCGCGGGCATCATATACCCAACTACACCGCGGGCACCACATACCCTAGTACTAGGGTATATGATGCCCGCGGTGTACTAGGGTATGTGGTGCCCGCGGTGTAGTTGGGTATATGATGCCCGCGGTGTACTAGGGTATGTTGTGCCCGCGGTGTACTAGGGTATGGGTGCCCGCGGTGTACTAGGGTATGTGATGCCCGCGGTGTAGTTGGGTATATGATGCCCGCGGTGTAGTTGGGTATATGATGCCCGCGGTGTACTAGGGTATGTGGTGCCTGCGGTGTAGTTGGGTATATGATGCCCGCGGTGTACTAGGGTATGTGGTGCCCGCGGTGTACTAAGGTATGTGGTGCCCGCGGTGTAGTTGGGTATATGATGCCCGCGGTGTACTGGGTATGTGGTGCCCGCGGTTTAGTTGGGTATATGATGCCCGCGGTGTACTAGGGTATGTGGTGCCCGCGGTGTACTTGGGTATATGATGCCCGCGGTGTACTAGAGTATGTGGTGCCCGCGGTGTAGTTGGGTATATGATGCCCGCGGTGTACTAGGGTATGTGGTGCCCGCGGTGTACTTGGGTATATGATGCCCGCGGTGTACTAGGGTATGTGGTGCCCGCGGTGTAGTTGGGTATATGATGCCCGCGGTGTACTAGGGTATGTGGTGCCCGCGGTGTACTAGGGTATGTGGTGCCCGCGGTGTAGTTGGGTATATGATGCCCGCGGTGTACTAGGGTATGTGGTGCCCGCGGTGTACTAGGGTATGTGATGCCCGCGGTGTAGTTGGGTATATGATGCCCGCGGTGTACTAGGGTATGTGGTGCCCGCGGTGTAGTTGGGTATATGATGCCCGCGGTGTACTAGGGTATGTAGTGCCCGCGGTGTACTAGGGTATGTGGTGCCCGCGGTGTAGTTGGGTATATGATGCCCGCGGTGTACTAGGGTATGTGGTGCCCGCGGTGTACTAGGGTATGTGATGCCCGCGGTGTAGTTGGGTATATGATGCCCGCGGTGTAGTTGGGTATATGATGCCCGCGGTGTACTAGGGTATGTGGTGCCCGCGGTGTATTAGGGTATGTGGTGCCCGCGGTGTAGTTGGGTATATGATGCCCGCGGTGTACTGGGTATGTGGTGCCCGCGGTGTAGTTGGGTATATGATGCCCGCGGTGTAGTTGGGTATATGATGCCCGCGGTGTACTAGGGTATGTGGTGCCCCCAGTGTAGTTGGGTATATGATGCCCGCGGTGCACTAGGTATGTGGTGCCCGCGGTGTACTAGGGTATGTGGTGCCCGCGGTGTAGTTGGGTATATGATGCCCGCGGTGTACTAGGGTATGTGGTGCCCGCGGTGTACTAGGGTATGTGATGCCCGCGGTGTAGTTGGGTATATGATGCCCGCGGTGTACTAGGGTGTGTGGTGCCCGCGGTGTAGTTGGGTATATGATGCCCGCGGTGTACTAGGGTATGTGGTGCCCGCGGTGTACTAGGGTATGGGTGCCCGCGGTGTAGTTGGGTATATGATGCCCGCGGTGTACTAGGGTATGTGGTGCCCGCGGTGTACTAGGGTATGTGGTGCCCGCGGTGTAGTTGGGTATATGATGCCCGCGGTGTACTAGGGTATGTGGTGCCCGCGGTGTACTAGGGTATGTGATGCCCGCGGTGTAGTTGGGTATATGATGCCCGCGGTGTACTAGGGTATGTGGTGCCCGCGGTGTAGTTGGGTATATGATGCCCGCGGTGTACTAGGGTATGTGGTGCCCGCGGTGTACTAGGGTATGTGATGCCCGCGGTGTAGTTGGGTATATGATGCCCGCGGTGTACTAGGGTATGTGGTGCCCGCGGTGTAGTTGGGTATGTGATGCCCGCGGTGTACTAGGGTATGTGGTGCCCGCGGTGTACTAGGGTATGTGGTGCCCGCGGTGTAGTTGGGTATGTGGTGCCCGCGGTGTACTAGGGTATATGGTGCCCGCGGTGTACTAGGGTATGTGATGCCCGCGGTGCACTAGGGTATGTGGTGCCCGCGGTGTAGTTGGGTATATAATGCTCGCGGTGTACTGGGTATGTGGTGCCCGCGGTGTACTAGGGTATATGGTGCCCGCGGTGTACTAGGGTCTGTGGTGCCTGCGGTGTAGTTGGGTATATGATGCCCGCGGTGTACTAGGGTATGTGGTGCCCGCGGTGTACTAAGGTATGTGGTGCCCGCGGTGTAGTTGGGTATATGATGCCCGCGGTGTACTAGGGTATGTGGTGCCCGCGGTGTACTAGGGTGTGTGGTGCCCGCGGTGTAGTTGGGTATATGATGCCCGCGGTGTACTAGGGTATGTGGTGCCCGCGGTGTACTAGGGTATGTGATGCCCGCGGTGTACTAGGGTCTGTGGTGCCTGCGGTGTAGTTGGGTATATGATGCCCGCGGTGTACTAGGGTATGTGGTGCCCGCGGTGTACTAAGGTATGTGGTGCCCGCGGTGTAGTTGGGTATATGATGCCCGCGGTGTACTAGGGTATGTGGTGCCCGCGGTGTACTAGGGTGTGTGGTGCCCGCGGTGTACTAGGGTATGTGGTGCCCGCGGTGTAGTTGGGTATGTGATGCCCACGGTTTACTAGGGTGTGTGGTGCCCGCGGTGTACTAGGGTATGTGGTGCCCGCGGTGTAGTTGGGTATGTGGTGCCCGCGGTGTACTAGGGTATGTGGTGCCCGCAGTGTACTAGGGTATATGATGCCCGCGGTGTACTTGGGTATATGATGCCCGCGGTGTACTAGGGTATGTGGTACCCGCGGTGTACTAGGGTATGTGGTGCCCGCGGTGTAGTTGGGTATATGATGCCCGCGGTGTACTAGGGTATGTAGTGCCCGCGGTGTAGTTGGGTATATGATGCCCGCGGTGTAGTTGGGTATATGATGCCCGCGGTGTACTAGAATATGTGGTGCCCGCGGTGTAGTTGGGTATATGATGCCCGCGGTGTACTAGGGTATGTGGTGCCCGCGGTGTAGTTGGGTATGTGGTACCCGCGGTGTACTAGGGTATATGATGCCCGCGGTGTACTAGGGTATGTGGTGCCCGCGGTGTAGTTGGGTATATGATGCCCGCGGTGTACTAGGGTATGTGGTGCCCGCGGTGTAGTTGGGTATATGATGCCCGCGGTGTACTAGGGTATGTGGTGCCCGCGGTGTAGTTGGGTATATGATGCCCGCGGTGTACTAGGGTATGTGGTGCCCGCGGTGTACTTGGGTATATGATGCCCGCGGTGTACTAGGGTATGTGGTGCTTGCGGTGTAGTTGGGTATATGATGCCCGCGGTGTACTAGGGTATGTGGTGGCCGCGGTGTAGTTGGGTATATGATGCCCGCGGTGTACTAGGGTATGTGGTACCCGCGGTGTACTAGGGTATGTGGTGCCCGCGATGTAGTTGGGTATGTGATGCCCGCGGTGTACTTGGGTATATGATGCCCGCGGTGTACTAGGGTATGTTGTACCCGCGGTGTACTAGGGTATGTGGTGCCCGCGGTGTACTAGGGTATGTGGTGCCCGCGGTGTACTAGGGTATGTGGTGCCCGCGGTGTAGTTGGGTATGTGGTGCCCGCGGTGTACTAGGGTATATGATGCCCGCGGTGTACTAGGGTATGTGGTGCCCGCGGTGTACTAGGGTATGTGGTGCCCGCGGTGTACTTGGGTATATGATGCCCGCGGTGTACTAGGGTATGTGGTGCCCGCGGTGTACTTGGGTATAAGATGCCCGCGGTGTCGTTGGGTTTGTGGTGCCCGCGGTGTACTAGGGTATGTGGTGCCCGCGGTGTACTTGGGTATATGATGCCCGCGGTGTACTAGGGTACGTGGTGCCCGCGGTGTACTTGGGTATATGATGCCCGCGGTGTCGTTGGGTTTGTGGTGCCTGCGGTGTAGTTGGGTATATGATGCCCGCGGTGTACTGGGTATGTGGTGCCCGCGGTTTAGTTGGGTATATGATGCCCGCGGTGTACTAGGGTATGTGGTACCCGCGGTGTACTAGGGTATGTGGTGCCCGCGGTGTAGTTGGGTATATGATGCCCGCGGTGTACTAGGGTATGTGGTGCCCGCGGTGTACTAGGGTATGTGGTGCCCGCGGTGTAGTTGGGTATGTGGTGCCCGCGGTGTACTAGGGTATATGATGCCCGCGGTGTACTAGGGTATGTGGTGCCCGCGGTGTACTAGGGTATGTGGTGCCCGCGGTGTACTTGGGTATATGATGCCCGCGGTGTACTAGGGTATGTGGTGCCCGCGGTGTACTTGGGTATAAGATGCCCGCGGTGTCGTTGGGTTTGTGGTGCCCGCGGTGTACTAGGGTATGTGGTGCCCGCGGTGTACTTGGGTATATGATGCCCGCGGTGTACTAGGGTACGTGGTGCCCGCGGTGTACTTGGGTATATGATGCCCGCGGTGTCGTTGGGTTTGTGGTGCCTGCGGTGTAGTTGGGTATATGATGCCCGCGGTGTACTGGGTATGTGGTGCCCGCGGTTTAGTTGGGTATATGATGCCCGCGGTGCACTAGGGTATGTGGTGTCCGCGGTGTACTAGGGTATGTGGTGCCCGCGGTGTAGTTGGGTATATGATGCCCGCGGTGTACTAGGTATGTGGTGCCCGTGGTGTAGTGGGGTATATGATTCCCGCGGTGTACTGGGTATGTGGTGCCCGTGGTGTAGTGGGGTATATGATGCCCGCGGTGTACTGGGTATGTGGTGCCCGTGGTGTAGTTACCTGCACGTTTCCTTCGTCGTCGGAGTCGGGTTTGTGATGCCCGCGGTGTACTAGGGTATGTGGTGCCCGCGGTGAACTTGGGTATGTGATGCCCGCGGTGTACTTGTCCGTCCGTTGTGTTCCGTCACCAACCAACAACGTTGCGTTTCTCGATGAGAATATTTTGCCGGTCCTGACACGGTCATGGCACGATTGGTACGGTCATGGTATGATACGGTGTAGTGGGTACAGACCTTAATAACAATAGTGTCTTCTAATTATTATAAATAAAAAAGAAACTGAAAAGTCTTGTGAGACATGTAATAGAGCCTACGAGGTCGGGTATGACGTGCCCGTACCCCAGCCGCACATACGCACGCGTATCTACCGTCGCCGTCGCCGCCGGCGCAGGCGCAATACTTAACTCGATACTCTACCTCACCCCTTGCACCTTTACCTCCAGCTACTGATACGACAGGACTTGTATTGCAACAGTAACATTAAAATATCTGCGTTTAGAAACTTTTCGGGTATGACGTACCCAACCTCACTCACGCCGGGTTAATAACGCTACAGCAAACTTGCCCACTTTTCTCCCTAATAATTCAAAATTCCTAAAGCATTAAAAGTAGCACTGTTATCCGACATACTACGTGCAAATCCAGTTACAGACACAGTTTAGAGCTTTGTTTGAAGGAAAACTTACACATAAAATTAAACAAATTATTACAGTGAATATGAAATTTAATGTCAAAGCACAATCATATTGAATCTGTCAACTATACAGCATAACATAATTTTGTAAGAATTTACAAATCAAATAAGTTTTATTAGAAAAGCAAGGAATGTTACAAAATTGAATATTGCCATCAATCTCGTTCTTCAATCGAGATATAAGTTATAATATAAAAAAATATCTAGGTTGTAAGTAACTTACAAACCTTATCCCCTAGAAGAATACTTACCTAATATTACACAAAATTACACTAGTCACAATTTGTTTAGGCACTCAATGGTAGACACCATTATACCAGCTCTACTGGCTTCATTGTCCTTACAATATAATTCTTATTACAACTAATTTAACCTACCTTTGATTTGTTTTATACCATCAATTCATCAAGCTTTACAAAATATTACATGATGCTTTAATAAGATCGGTGAATTTATTTATTCGCTACCACCAGATCATATGTTGTTATTTGGCTGGAATTATATATAACGTCTAGGCTACTGTGTACAGTACTAGTCATAGATTATTTTGATCTGAGTCTCAAGTTTCATCTACTGTTAGGTTCACATTAATAATCGCTTGTAACAGTAGCGTATTCGATTTACACTGCGCGAGAACGCCACTTCAAGTGTCACAGCGCTGGTTATTTAGAATACTGTTACGATAGTCAATTTCAACGCGGTCTTTCAAAACTGGCTGAAAATCACGAAAATAACGTGATTTTCAGTCAGTTTTTAAATACCGCATTGAGACTTCGAAGTCTGCAGAGAACTAAGTTAGCTTACGAGGAATGTGGGCCTCTAAAAGCCGTACATTAGAAACTTTGTATAAGTAATTCGAGTTAGTCTCATGAGCTAGGAATTGGTACATAATACTGTCAGTCTACCACTAAGTTTGTTCTTAAAACTCAGCATCTAACGTGAAAACGTTGTCAAGTGGGTTGGACATGACGCCCCATTTTTGGTACTCGCCGACTTTCTTTTCGAAGAAGTTTGTTTTGCCTTCCAGGGATATGAGGTTCATGAAGTCGAATGGATTCTTTGTGTTGTAGTGCTGTAACAAAAATAATTTATTAAATGTTTATAACCTTTGACGTGACAACGTCTTATAATTCGATAGAGCCGGCTGCACGCACGAAAAAACATGACTCATGATGCGTTCTGAGGCGTTCCATGAAGTGCAAGCGAGAGCGCGGATTATTTTGCAGAACCGCTTACAATCCCGTTCGTTGGCGTTGTCACGTTCAACTATCGTCAGTAAACCGACTTTATAGACAACCATTTTTTAAAACTATTAATTACTACGATTATGAATACCTACAAATTTAACAATGAGTTGCGATATTGCTTATTTTAAGATAGGTATTTCGGGACAGTTCATCATAAAATTTATTATTCTAGAACAAAGAAGACCATTTCCGTCAACACAAAAGATATATTCAATGGACCTAAAATTAAAACTTGTACAGTACTTGCACTGTAATTGTTTTTGGAACAGATGGCTAAAGAAAGTGTGTTCGACGAACACTGTTCGCATATGACGGTTTTATAACGGTGCACCAGATGTTCATTACAATTACCGGTAGCGGCAATGAAGGGGATGGACGCATAACGGACGAGTCATACATTGACTTACTAATCAATGTACTTAATGAACGTATAATTTTATTTGTTATTTTTTTTAGTTTATTTTTGTACGCCTCGCCATTTAATTGGCAAAGTATTAAACTTACCTAACAAGAAGATCATCTGTATGAACCATACTTCTGGCAAATAAACGATAGTATTTAACGATTTTCTTAGGTTTCAGGAAATAAGATAAATAAATATGACTATTAATTGATATTTTGATGTAATTTTTTTTGAATAGTGCCCAATTACTGGTTTATAAGACTTCATAATATTTTCTCCGCGTTCTCAAAAGACGTGCTTGTAAAGTGAAAGCATCGGTTATTTCAGAGGTTACCACGATAACAAACTGAATCACTTGGACAACAGCGTCATTGTGAAATGTCCGTAAATATTTATTTACTTATCAGATATACTGTCTATAGTTAAATGAGTAGAATGATGAGACCAACCTTCTCTCCAATCAAGTCGACGAGTAATCGATCCGCCACAAACTCGATGTAGTTGGACATAAGCTCGCAGTTCATACCGAGCAGTCGCACGGGCAGGGCGTCGGTGAGGAACTCCTGCTCGATGACGACGGCGTCCTTGATGATTTGCAGCACGCTCGCTTTGGAGGGCTTTTGTACGAGGTGCTTGAACATTAGACACGCGAAGTCTGTGTGGAGACCCTGGGGGTATAAAGATGATATTTATTGTATGTTAGGAGTAGTTTCTTGTCCGTTCTTTTAGAATCTGGTGGAAATGGCACCTAGAATCAACTAGCACGATGATTCTAAATACATAATTCTTGTTATTTCCAATATAGAATATTTGAATTTGAGTTTACGCAGCTAAGTTTGTATTAGATCTGTTTTCCGTGAGTCGTGACATCGATTCCAAGTAAGAACAAACATTTGTTTGAATAATTGATGTTTGTTCTGTTTCTGTGTGATGCAATACAATATTATTTACAAGCTTATAGTAGTTTTTATATGAAAGAGTAACAAACATATATCTAATCTATACTTTCAAACTTTCGCATCTAAAATATTAAATGAATTTGTCATACTAATCAGAGTTAGGTTTTTCAAATCATTCTAGTTATTAATTCATAACAATAATTGTGTCTGAGAAATATCACATTTGTGGTTTTTCTAATTGCTATGTCCTAATCTCCACAACTTTTTCTTTATTGTCGATTCCATTAAATATTATCACTAAATGAAATGCATGAAATTATACCTATTAGTAAGATAAATTTGTTGCGGTTTGATTGGATTGCTTTATCGCTCTGTGATGGCTAACACAATTAGAAATAGACGAATATAAAAAATAATCCGGTAAAAAACGCGCGATTATGTACATACAAATATTTAGAACTCACAATCCTACTAGTTATTAGGTGCGAAAGTTTGTTGGCATGGATGTATGTTTCTTACTCTTTCACCCAATAACTACTGTAATAATGTAGTTTATACGCTTTATACATCAGAATAACGCATAGGCTAATTTACAAAGAAATTGTGGGAATTGACAAAAATATAACGATAATAAGTCGCGGGCACCAGCTAGTTAAATATTCATTTCATTCATTCTCCACTGCAGGGCAAAGGCTTCCTTTTCTCCAGTTCACTCTGTCCTGGGCTGTTATGGACCAATCTTTTGTATGCAAATTCGTCCCTCCATCATAGTTGAATATAAGTAAATTAATAAATAGTAAATAATAAAAGTGACAAACCTCGTCGCGCGAAATAAGCTCATTGCTGAACGTCAGGCCCGGCATCAGGCCTCGTTTCTTCATCCAGAAGATGGACGCGAAGCTCCCCGAGAAGAATATCCCTTCCACGGACGCGAACGCCACGATTCGCTCGCCGAAGGTGGCCGTCTTACTGCCGATCCACTGCAGCGCCCAGTCCGCCTTCTTCTTCACACACGGAAGTGTTTCCACCGCGTTGAACAGGAAGTCCCTGGAAACAGCTTGTTTTAGTACTACCAGTTAAACTGTTTAGTAGGACAAGTGACACGGAGCGCTTTTAAACTCAACGACTCTGTTTGAAAGGAGAGAGGAGTGGTGTTATCCTGACGCGCCATCTATCTCGCTACATGATGAAACTCCATTGAAGTCAACGCAAAATACCACATGGCAGATACAAATCCTAGATCGCGCAAACGAAGTTATCACATTTGAGCATACGTAATAGAACCGATTACTATCCATTGGTCGTCGAACCCTGAGTTAAAGGTTCGGCTTGGAAGATCTTCCACTTCCAGAGCAGATACCACACCTATCTCCTCAATACATTTATATGCAGAACAGAACAGTAATACCCCGGACTTACGCGATAGGTACCCGAGCGACATCTGTACTCAACGCCTAGCGATAATATGAAAATGAGAAAATCTAGACGCTTGGACCGTTGTCATATAATGTTTAACGTACATATGAACTGGAACAGATGTTTAAAATTTTTAAACTGGATATACATACAATGCCAATTAATAAACAAGGGAGGGCTACGAAACATGGCGTAATCTATGTTAATCATGCTATGAACTTCCTGTAGCCAGGCCGCAAAGATTATATTTCATTCGATTTTGTCCATTTTAAAATAGGATCAGTGGTTTTTCAGATAGCTGGTCGAAAACAATAGATGTTATTTTTAAAATTACATATTATTTAGGACTTAGCTTAGATTTCCTTGAATTCTTGCTTATTTAAGCTAGTAATCTATTGACACATGAATAATTTACATGAGACAAAAAAGTATTTGCTTTACTCAAACTTATTTATATTAAATTATATTTACTAACACAAAGTATTGCGTATTTACGAATCAGTGTAGGTCAATTATAAGATAAATCATACTGAGGAGTTAAACTAAATATGTATTATCATTTGCTCTAGTTTTAAATTCCAGCAAAATGTATGAAACTGATAAGAAATAGAAAGTTTATTTATAAATAATACACTGTAACTGATACAATAATTATTCAACTGATTAAACTAATTTAACATACATAGATTAATTGAACCATTATTTAAATATAAAAAACTCCTTTAGTACAAAATTTGCTTTGATGCATTGAAGTATTCATTCATAATGTATTATATGTAAGATGAGGAACAAAATACTCCCGAAACAATACCTTAGGAAAGTTATAATAAGTCTTACCGTTCTTTAGGATCTCTGATATAAGTATCAATAAGTAGAGAGTACATTTCAGAGTGCACATTCTCCATAGCGATCTGGAAACCGTAGAAGCACCGAGCTTCTGTGACCTGCACTTCTTGTGAGAACCTCTCCACCAGGTTCTCGTTGACAATGCCATCAGACGCTGCGAAGAACGCCAGGATGTGCTTGATGAAGTGACGCTCACAGTCTTTTAGGGACTCCCAGTCTGCAAGATCCTGTCAAATTCATAACATTAACTAGAGATAAACATCTGTGTCTGGGTGTTACTATGTATGTATTTACAAAAAAAGCAGTATATAGGTATGTATTCTTCAGCACCCTAGTTCCCATAGTACAAGCTTTACTTTCATTGGGACTAGATTGTGGTGTGTTATATGTCCATAAATATTTATTTATTTTATTATTTTAAAGATAGGTCTGAAAATTTGATAGATTGAAGTATGATTTTATGCTAATTCTCTGTTTGTTATGTGTTTAGGAGGTAATAAAAAAAAATTGAATATTAAAGTGGACAATGTAATAAAAACCTAATTATTAATAATACACTTAACTATTGCAAAAATTGAGTTAAAAGGAAAGTTTCAATTAATGTACTAAATCATACCATACCTACCTATTGTGTGATAAGCCATGAGTAATACATTTTCTAAAAATAGATTGTTTAATTAATATCCAATTAGACAGCCCCCTACCTGTAAAGCTGGAGTTTTAGAGGTACACAAATAGTTTGGATATCAGATTCTTACTTTTGATAGGTCCACTTCCTCCACAGTCCAGAAAGAAGCCTCAGCTTTCTTGTACATCTTCCAAATGTCAGGGTACTGGATCGGGAAAATAACGAATCTGCGAGGATTCTCCCGAAGAAGCGGCTCCTTTTGAGGATCAAACTCCGCCACTTGGTTATCTTTTTCCACATCCATTTTTTCTTCTTTTACGTCGCCGTTTCTCTCGGTTAGAATGTTGTTCTTTACTGGGGACTGTTATCAGCAGTTAACACTTATATACCTCATAATTAAAGCGTTCATTTACATAGTCTACGATAAATATAATAGGAGCTAAGTTTAAATAATTAACTAACCTTGATGTGCACGTTGTTGATGCCATTAAGAACATTTTCTTTGCCGTTTACGAAAGACATTTTAATATAAAATCTCTAATTTATCTTTATAAAGTTATTGGGCAGAAAGAGACCCCGTTCTGCTTAAATATTAATGGAGCTATGAACAATGATACTACTTTGTGAATCGCAATATTATTTACACAGAACTGACATTTAGAAATGGCGGGAAATACTCGGAAGGAAACTAAGAACGAGCAACTGTTCGAAATATAGTTTTTCAGTTCATTCATTCATCGTCACATCAAACCAAACAAAATGTCTAGTGGTTGTCTTATCGACAATAGTAACTTAAATTGTTGCCCAAAAAAACAATAATAGTTAGCTACTTAAAATACAAAAGAAAACTAAGCACGCAATAGTGCAAAACATATAATAAATATGAATAATCAAACTGAACTGAACCACAGAACAGCACATTTCAAACAACATAACAACAAACTTCAGCTGTTTCCGTCAAACTCTTGAGTTCATTGAACCATTCGCTAAACAGCTGATTTAGATGAGCGGGAGTTTATCCTCCCACCTGTTCAAAATTATTTTCATAATATACGAAAAACTACACATGAAAATGAAACGAAATATCTTTGCGCATTTACAGAAACCCTATGACATAGGTCTGTAGTACAGACCTATGTCATAGGGTACAGACTCTGTACTAACATTGAAAAACTAAACAAATATCTTCTAGTTATTAAGTTTTGTAAAAAATATTTACGCGGGAAGGAATGTATTTTGCTGTACAACTATTGGTTCTAAAACCCACCAATCAGTACAGGCAGAGATTGCAGGAAAAAAAAATGTTCAAAGATGAGCATATTTCGAATGCCAGTAAGAAAATACTATTATATGTGTTTCTAAACACACAGCATTGTTAATATATATGAAGAAGCAATTTTCAAGATCTTACCTTATATCAAGCGTTTAGTATGGCATTTCTTATCAAACCTGTCAATTCTTCAATCTTTCATCTGTCGGCGAAGCTGAGGAGTCTCCGCTGCTGAGTTATCTGTGGTCTCATAGCATTTTCGAATTTTACTGAACAAGCGCGTAAAATTTTTCAAAAATAACTTTATTGTGTTTTATTTTCAGTTTTTAGTGAGTGAAAAGTGATAATTAGTTACGACTAAAAGCTTAGATAAGAATAAGTGCCAATCAAGACCAGAGCTATGGTCAAATAAACGAATTTCAGTTGTTTGTGTGATTGTGTGTGACGCTGTTTAGCTCTAGAAGAATCACGCAGTGCCTCCTTCTTCAGAAAGATGAAGTAGGGTACGTTGCACCGCCGCCAATAATCACCGTAAGTACACAGGGCACACTAGACGTGATCAGTAGATTGGTTCCATGTTTGATACATTAACTGTATCTATCCAGATACCATGATCAGGTATCCATCTGACATAATTAATATCGGAACAGACACAGCCGTCTTGACCCTAGTAGTCTAGAACGAGCTTATTTCTAATAACATATTTTAAAACACAAAATTCAATAAAAAACATGATAGTATATGTAAGGAAGGCTTAAAAAGGTTGATAAGTTTTAAAAGTAAATAGCATTCCTTTGTAAAATTTGGAAGGCGTTGCATAACATGCATTACCTACTCCAAGGACATTTAGTTTTGTCCAATAATAAAGAATATAAAATTATAACAGGACTATTTGGCATAGAATATGATAACCAGTTTAATGAAAGTTATATAAATATTTTAGGAGAGTTACCCTCTTGTATTGAGCTTCTATTTAGTTGGCAAACTTTACAGCCGGGCAGTTATTCAATAACTGGAAAAATCAAGTATACCTATATACATAGAAGTTTATGAACGATAAGGAGCCAAAAGATCAGGTCTAGTTCAGGTTACAAACAAAATAAAAGTATAGTCCATATGCTTTTAACTTGAATGAGTGCATTTGCAAATGTACAAAAGCTAATAATTGCATTTTCAGCTGATACACAGCAATACTTAGTACAGATAAACTAAATTGACTGTTTGCAGCGAAGCAGATTTAGTTTGGTAAAAAATATTTTATTTGTAATGAAGTAAGTAGGAAACACATTCCATTCTGAATGATATATCTTCTATACCTTCACCAAATTTGTTAAAGAATTTTGAAACAAAAATTTCATCCGAGATGAAAGCTGTAATTCAGTACTTATAAAATAGAGATAATAGTAAAACATACAATCTTGGACTCCAGTTTTCTTTCCCAAAGGTTCTTAAAAAAGAGTTTCATAGAAAGGTACATCCTATTTTGGATGGTATTTATAAACATTTTCAATTGATGTCTTTGACAGATGTAGCTACTAGATAGTGATTGGATGACTAAGATAGACATCAAACAAGCTTACTTTTTTATTGTCTCATTCAACAACCAAGCCATCTTCTTATTGGCCTCTCATTGGCCAACAAAACCTTTCCGCCATTGCAGAGGTTCTATGAGCCAGGGTAGTGCAACCCTTAGTACATATACTCATATCTAGATTATTGTATCATTACAAGTCCAGGCAAGAATATTAATTCATGAAAACCGCAACCACTCTGTCAATAGTGACACGAATAAGAAGAAGAGACAAGTCAAGAAGTATCAAATAACAAGACAACGCAGCGCCATATGGCCAGGCAAAGCATAGACTAAGAGTCAAGGCAGCGTTAAATCGCAACTCTGGTCTTTGAGACTGTAGGAACTTTGTAGTACTTGGACTGGTCCACCAATTATCTTAATTAGTCAGCACCGACTCAAACTCAACCTATTTACATAAAGAGGCGTATTTTCCGAAGTTTTTATACTCTAAGAGAAATACAGAGCTTATAAGGGCCACCTAACATGTCAAACCTTACCACTCAAATGAGAAGACATCAAACAACAAGGTTTTTAAGCAAGTTTAATTAATACAAGACAAGATTAAAACTATTTTTGCCCTGCCCAGTACAACAGTGCAACGCAGTGGACCACAACATACAAAGCTACATAAAGAGTGGTTTGGCACAATAAGCAAGACCTCAGCGCAGCGGATGCTGGCTGGGGCGCTTACCCTCGCGAGAGGTACCTTACAGGCGGGTTGTACGCCATTGATTTTGACACTCAGATGCAAGGAGTTGTATACAGTGCATAGAGCCATAAGTTGCCACAGTAGTTCTCTGCGGAAGAGACACAGTCAGGTATAATCTGATAACAGAACACTCGTAGCAAGGAAAAGAAACGATAAGTGGATCTAGATCGTTAACCCTACTCGAACTGATGACAATACTGGAGCTAAGCGAATGATTGAATATCACTCTTCCGGCGGCCTATCTCCCGGGGAGGTATAGCCAACCGCCTGTTCAACAATTATCCAGTACCGGAATGGTACTTGTTGCCCCCGGCCTCGGAGGCTGTGTTCAGAATTTGGGGCGCTCCACCTAATATGACTGATTTACTCCAAGAAAGAAAAGCTGTTGTCGTTACCTGTTCAGTAGTCAACCAGTACTGTAAAAGTACTTGCTCCCCCGGCCTCACTGGCCATATTCAGAATGGGGTACTCCAAACATAGAGAAAGGTTGCTGGCTTGACCGTTTCAGAAATCATCCATTGCTACCCCCGGCCTCGGAGGCCTATATTCAAAATCTGGGGTACTCTATATAGAGAATAGCTGCTGTCGTAGCCCGTTTCAGCAATCATCTGGTACCGGTATGGTACTTGCTGCCCCCGGCTTTGGAGGCCGTATTCAGAATCTGAGGCGCTCCATATATAGACTGGTTCGCGTCGAGAAAACTGCTGTTGTAACCTCTACGTGACATGGGGCTCGAGAGACAGATCAGTCAAAATTTTGAACGCATTCAGTCATCCTTGGAATTTCAAACTGGCTTGGGTGTTCCCACCAGTAAACCTGATTCAGCAGCTTCTACATTATCTAGATTCGTCAAGGTATATAGCCATAGTGATAAAAGTCATGTCAGTGGACAGAACGTTTCTAGCTAGCAGACTTGAAGGCGCGGGTCTAGCCCACCACTGCCAATAAAAAGCCTGAACAACAACCTAACAGACCTCACCTCTGCCCAAGTGATAAAGCTAGAGCTTGTAGCATAGAAAAACAAGGGGGGGGGGGGGGGTGATCAGGCATTGATTTTTTATTTTAATAGAAAAATATCTCTTGGGGTTGACAAAATCAACGCTCTCAACACATACCTACAGCCCCAATTGGGAGCTATATTATACAGTGTGAGAATACAAGTTTGAAACTTAGAACTATGCAGAGTCAAAGTCAAAGTCAAAATTACTTTATTCAGTAAAATCACAAGAATCGTTTGGAATCGTCTTGCATGCTGGGTGATTCTAGGTGCCAGTTCCACGCGACCAGAGTAATAATGTAGCTAGATTCCTGGCCTAGCTGTAACAACCTTAGGGACAAACTTGCGAGTAGAGACAACATTTATTTCCATTATACTATTTGGAACTCTTACATAAGTTTGCACATACTCAAGTATTTAAACTGCAAAGATATCAAAGAATTTCTTTGTTGCTATTATGTATATTTTCTAAAAACATATTATTATACATGTGTTCTCTAAGGGCACTAACTATACCTACTGTCTTACTTTTCAACTGGCCCAAAAAATACTCCATTTCCAAATACATATTTGATGCAGCTAGAAGAATAACAATTCTTTTAGTATTATTTGTTGAGTCTGGTCTGGTTATATTCAATAACACTCTTGTATCAATCTGCAGATAAATTAAAAATTAATGAGATACAGAATGAAATATTGCTGTGGCTTTAAGTTGACTCAAAACAAGACAGTGTCTGGTTGAACAGGTAATAATAAAGACATTATTATGAATCACTGATAAATAGGTTCTGATGTAGTTGAGATAACTAAATTATTAATATTAGTCTCTTTAAAGTCCAGACCAGTTACCTGTACAATGATAGCTAATTGGATAAATTCAATTTGCATATGGATCTAAATAAACGACTTAGTACCTAGCTAGGGCAGTATAAAATCAGAATTTGCCTTACAATGTTTTATATAAAATGAAAAATAATATATATACATATATATGTAGGAATATATAGAGGTCTATATTGAGATATTTCAGGTAGAGATCATTGGAGAAGTACCCACATACCCAAACATTTTTTCTGTCATTTAGCAGAAATTAACTTACTTAAATGTTAATCATTTACCATTTGTAAGAATCAGACACAGAATAAATTCTCATTTCAATAATTAGTTGATCACATTTGATTGTATGTATTCAAAGAAGTCTGACATGAGTTAATACATAAAGTTGGAGTTTGACTAAGCTGAAAGCTTAATTATTTATTTATTCTTGGGACTGATTTTTATTGAGGGCCCTTTTTAAAGGATAAGTTTTCTGTTTAATTTAAGGCCTTTTTAGTTCAATATAGTTTTTGGATCCCAAAGAATTTTAAATTTTATTTTACAAATTTATTGTACTGGATTATAGCAGCAGAATTTAATTTAATTTTAAAAATACCTACAGTTATGTTATTTTTAAAGGTATTTCACATAGCATTTTCTAACTAAATCTTTCACCAGCAGATAACAAACAGGTCTTCATATATATTAACAATGCTGTGTGTTTAGAAACACATATAATAATACTGTTTTGCACTCCAACAAAACAGTTATTATGTGTGTGAGAAACACACAGCATTGGAGCAAGCTTCTTGCTGGTGTTATGAAGAATACTATGAGACCACAGATAACTCAGCAGCGGAGACTCCTCAGCTTCGCCGACAGATGAAAGATTGAAGAATTGACAGGTTTGATAAGAAATGCCATACTAAACGCTTGATATAAGGTAAGATCTTGAAAATTGCTTCTTCATATATATTAACAATGCTGTGTGTTTCTCACACACATAATAACTGTTTTGTTGGAGTGCAAAACAGTATTATTAAAATGGCTGTCAAAGTCAATGTCAAATTGTTTGTTTTGTCAATGTCAAATTTCATCTAATAAAATAAATGTCATTCTTGCTTGTGCTGCGCTGCGTTGCGTTGTGTTTCTCTCTGCTAAGTAGTTTATAATATAAGTTTTTGTATTCCCTGAAATCGTAAAATGTCTGATAATGACGACGATTACATGTGCGAAGAAGAGGAGGACTATGGATTGGTATGATCAACTCTAATTTTACACTCACCTTATCAACACCTTTTGATATTCCTGCCTTCCCAATCTCAACGGATCGCGATGTGTTTGCCGACCTACCAACCCGGCTTTTCTTACTTTGAACCCGTTCAAGCATTTTCTAATGGTTCTGAAATCTGTAAAAAAGTTACAGATATTTGACAAACTATGAATGTAGACTAACCAAAAATGTACATATTTCTTATTAGACAACCCCTGTATTTACCTCCAACTGATCATTTCTTTTCTCAGTACGTACTCCGAAACCATACAATCATCTCAGCTTATGTCGATCTCTAGAAGACGAATAGCTGCCTTATGCAATTTTAAGCGTTTATATTTATTCTGTTATCTTCAACAGGAGTATTCAGAAGATAGTAATTCTGAGCCAGATGTAGATTTAGAGAACCAGTACTACAATAGCAAGGCATTGAAGGAAGAGTTGCCGCAAGATGCTCTCACTAGCTTTCAGAGGGTGCTAGAGCTTGAAGGGGGAGAAAAGGGAGAATGGGGATTCAAAGCGCTGAAACAGATGATCAAAATTAATTTTAAATTGGTAAATATATTCTTCTTCTTGTGTGTCAACAACACAGCTGCCTTACACTCAACCTGAGTAGAACTCTGCTACTCTTATCCCCCTGTCTGTAGGGTTGATAAGGTCCTCCCTAGTGCAGGTAGTCACAAGAGGCAAACGAGCAAATTGGACATTGACTGTAAAATATATTTTGATTCTTCTTACTGTACCTACTTATATTACATGTAACTTAGTCCAAATACATAGATTTCTGATTTTTAATGACACAATATTGCCGTTTGATTTAAAAAGCATTGTAACTATTTTCTATTTTTTCAGAATAATTTTACAGAAATGATGGCAAGGTATAAACAACTCCTAACGTACATCAAGAGTGCCGTCACCAGAAACCACTCTGAAAAATCTATAAATTCCATCCTAGACTATATATCTACCTCTAGGAATGTGAGTACTAGTGATGTCTGTATTATTTATACTTATTATCTTACACTGCGCCAAAAGCAAATTAAAACTATTAAAAAAAAAAAAAAGACAACAATGATATCAAACTTAAAACAATGATATTCAATATTGTGCATATAAAATACATTTATTACCATAAATAATGATTTCTAACTTATTTTCTGCATAGATACAGATGTGTGAATCCGCAGAAGCCGCAACCTGCAGTCTATCTGTGACTCTTTACTTCTGGTGCAAGTTGTAAGACTATATAATTTATCAGCATATTAATAAAATGATTGAATTTTTATAATTAATATTTACAGATGGAACTTCTTCAAGATTTCTATGAGACCACACTAGAGGCTCTGAAAGACGCTAAGAATGATCGGCTGTGGTTCAAAACTAATACAAAATTAGGAAAGCTGTATTACGATAGAGGAGACTTTAATAAATTAGCCAAGATATTGAAGCAGCTGCATCAAAGCTGTCAGGTAATATTTATCACTGCTACTTTGTTTCTTATTTAAACTCTGCTTCCCTTACCATCTTTAAGCAGTTATTAACTATGCTAAGGATGCCACAGTGAAAACTTATACATAGATTTGATAAGAAGGTAATCTTGTTTAAAAAGTATTAAAGTACTTTAGCATTAAGGCAAGCATAGTGTAGGATGCTCTCAAGTGAGATGGAGGGAATATCTGAAGCATGTAGCTGGCAAACACTAAATGGGAAGAGGTGATGATCGGGCTCAGTGGCGCGTCTTTATAGAGACCTACGTCCAGCAGTGGGTTGATGAATATGATGATGGAGTATTCTATCATCCATCTAGTTTCATTAGTAAAAACTTTGCTTTGTTTGGATTACATAGTGTTGTGTCCATAAATATTAATTTATTTATTTATATGAGCCCAAAGTAGGTAAGAACTAAGAAATTTGAAGGTTTAGTCTGAGCCTGGGGATTACAGCCAAGCGTTCCTGTATTTGACCACCTTCAATACCTTCCTAATTGCACCACACTGGTTATTTCTACCAACTGTAGAAAGTACTAGTCATAGGCTCTTTTCAGACGCCCATACGTGAGAGAGTCCTAAAAAGAAAAAGAAGTGAAGTTGACGAAGAGATTATCATTGAAACTAAAGATAATAGCGTCACATTCCAGACCGACGATGGCGAAGACGACCTCAAGAAAGGCACGCAACTACTAGAGATATACGCACTAGAGATTCAAATGTATACCGCACAGAAGAATAACAAGAAATTAAAAACTCTGTACGAACAGTCCTTGCACATCAAGTCGGCGATACCGCATCCTCTCATCATGGGCGTTATTAGAGGTACCTACTAAGCTATATTATATATCTCACTGTTTTGCAAACTATTTAATTCTCATTTATTTCAATCAGCGTTGGATTGACTGACTGACTATGCATGAACTGTATTCTTACTATACCATTAATTATTTTATTTAATGAGTATGCCTTCTAACGAAAACCGAAAACGATACCTATATCGAACGCGTAGCCCGATGTATCATTTGGTTCATACAAAATTTGTGTTTTCGAGAAACAATTAGAGTAAATTTCAAAATAAAAAGCGTATGTCTGAATCCAGTTTACATTTACAGTTGAATTATGTAGGTAAGTTGTCCTAAATCGCCACTCAACTTTGCAAAAAAAGTAGTTGTTTCCGAATATCTTTAAATGTAGGTAGGTACTCTAATATTGTATGTTCCCAGAATGCGGCGGCAAAATGCACTTACGAGAAGGTGAATTCGAGAAGGCGCACACGGACTTCTTCGAGGCTTTCAAAAACTACGACGAATCTGGTAGTCCTAGGAGAACCACGTGTCTCAAATATCTAGTATTAGCTAACATGTAAGTAGTATAATACAAATATATTTATTTGGACCACAAACTTGTAATAAGGTACACGTGTAAAACGATGCTGATCGCAAAAGTATAAAACTGTGTCGCAGCCAGTAACAATCCTCTTAGCTTGGGGATTTCAAATTTAAGTACATAATATGGTTTATATGTATAATGCCATTTAATGTTGATTGTAGTAAGTATAAACAGTGCCTTCGTAACTATTTCACTAAGCTAAATATCTGATTATTTAGTTGTAGACATACTACATCATGTCATGTCTCTACTATTTCATTCAAAATTAAACGCATTAAAATGACCCCCATAACGGCAGACCAATAAACACCCAGACACAGAACAAATATTAATGTTCATAACACAAACATTTGCTCTGGGTGGGAATCGAACCCACGACCCACAGCATGGGAGGCAGAGCTACTACCAACTGAGCTGTCACGCCTGTCAAACAATAATAAATATGTATTATGAACATTTCAGGCTTATGAAATCAGGTATAAACCCGTTCGACTCGCAAGAAGCAAAACCATACAAGAACGACCCTGAAATACTGGCTATGACCAACCTAGTGATGGCCTACCAGAACAACGACATCAACGAGTTCGAGGCGATACTTAAGCACAACAGGTAAAGAACCTGTTGTGCCTCATTAAATAAGGCATGCTAAATAGCAATAGTACAAGCTTTGCTTAGTTTAGGTCTAGAGTGTGAAATGTCCAGGAATATAGTCTTGTCTAAATAACAAATCAGAGTTCACATAAATACCCCTAATTTTTTAAACAGAGGGCGAGGATACATCTTCCATAAGTCTGAATCCGACTTTTGGGGTGCTTATGCAAATAAAAACAATGAAAAACGCCCGTAGTGTGAATTTATAAACGAGTATAAATTCACAATACGAGCGTTTTTTTATTAAAAATTCAAAATGTCACAGCCATTATCACCGCAGCTTTAAAAAAGTACATGACGACATTTTTTTATATATAATTTTCATGGTCACACTTGAATCTTGTAAATTCTAAAAAATGACTTTGTCATATCGCAGGAACAACATAATGGATGACCCGTTCATCCGAGAGCATATCGAAGATCTGCTCCGTAACATCAGAACGCAAGTGCTCATCAAACTGATCGGGCCGTACACTCGCATTCACATCCCTTTCATCTCCAAGGAGCTCAACATCGACGAGAAGGAGGTCGAGAATCTGCTCGTCACGTGTATCCTCGATAAGTGAGTGTAAATGTTTATGGAACTGGGCCCATAACCTATTCTTCTTCTTCGTGTCGACATTCCCCGTTGTTAGATGTGTCTGGCCCAAAAACGGGCCACGTCAATAGCACTCTCCGTGCCTTCGCAGAGTTCCCTTATGTAGGTGTTGGTGCAGTCTCGGCAAGATAACAGATGAGGGATTGTCTGAATAACCTATTGAGCACAGGTTATGGGCACAGTTTTTTAATTGAACGGCACACTTCTTTCGTTGTGGTGTTAGATAGTACTTAGTTTAAAGAATTTTTCTGCAGAGCTTAGAGAACCTCAAATTAAAAAAAAATAAAAGTTTTGAACCTTCAATCAACCATTTTTGTTACACAGCAGGTCGAAGGCCTTTCTTTCTTCCTCCCATTCTTGTTTTGTATTGTTTATGCTGTTATTTGAAAGTCAATGAATCTACGTCTAACTTGAATGATTGTTCACAGCACAATCAGCGGGCGTATAGACCAAGTGAACTCAGTCCTGGAACTGCAATCGAGTGCGCGCGGCGCTGCGAGGTACTCCGCATTGGACAAGTGGACGTCGCAGCTGGCAACACTCCATCTCTCTCTAGCAAACAAGATGGCGTAGTCACGACTTCTACGCAGGGAAACTCGTGTCTGAACTTTCCTTCAATATTGCCAGAAACTGCTTGGGGATTGTTCTATTATAAACTTGCTACAAGACTGTCTTGTCTCCCCTGGAAAATTAGGCGCAGCTGGCAACCCTGCGTAACTTTATTGTATAAAATGGCGTAGTAGCTACTATGCATACTATTCGGGAAAAGTTATAGCGTCTGAACTTTAATTGAATATTAGCGGAAACATTGAGGATTACGTTACAAATCCTGTTTGTATAATATTGGACTAATGTACGGTGTAGCTGACAACCTGTTATGAAATGGGGCGTCTAAACGGGCTATATTTTACGGCAATTTGTGGCTGCAATACTGTGGCCGGCAACATTGCTACCGATACCAGCCACACTATGCAATATTTTAAGGATGGCCCGGCATTATAGCCACATATTTTTTGATATGTCAAAATGTTTTTATGTGTAGCCAGCGTGTGGCCGAACGATTGCCTCGCAATCGAAAATATCTGGGCCATATTGCAACTTGTTGCCTGCAATTGATTGCTCAGCCATAAAATATTTTATTGATGGCTGGACAATGTTTGCCAATAATTGCAGCCACAAATTGCCGTAAAATATTGCCCGTTTAGACGCCCCATAACTGAACGAAATGGTAAAGTCTGACCACGCTAAGTCTAATTTTGGTATCTTGCAGTAGTTTTTCCGTACTTCCAATGTTGCGTGGTCAGACTCTAGTCTAGTCGTTACTATGAAACTCATGGCATATAAACGCTAAAACAATATATTACAGCATGTCTCAGATCCTTATTAACTCGCGGCAAGATACTTCTTGTTGGACATTAGAATATGTGATAAGTTGGCAACCCTGCTTCTCTTGGCCAGTGCAAAACCCAGTGACGTAACTACGCTAAGAATAACACAAAAGACCATAAAAAAACGCAGGATCGATGTCTAGTGAAATGCAAGTCTAATGCAATTTGTTGATCAATACATTGATACAATAAGTATTCTGTGTGCAGTAAGGGTATTCACAGACGACTAAGCTTTTTTTTTTCTACAAAAAAAAAACGGTAAGCTAATATAACTTACATCCCGAGTTCAACCAATCAAAGACTAGAAAACACCATCATTATCCGGCTAACATGGGATAAGTTTATATTAGTTTAGTCGTGTGACCTCTATGGACTTATAACTTTTTCGTGCCCACCTCTTTAGTAAAATGGCGGGAAAATCAAGAGCAAGTACATTGTCATCTTCAAGCGTGCTTGAAGCTAAAATAGCTGATGTCATTTGAAATGCGAATTTGTAAAATAAACAATTTAATATTTAAGATGCACTGCTGTTAATTCTCACACTGCCAGAGCTAATAATAAACCAAAAATTAAGTCCATACTCCGTCTGTTTGTTCCTCATATATTTCCAAGATGGATGTACGTTTCTCTGTAGATTTGATGTATGCGTAAAGTTACGTAGCGCATGATTGTATATTACCACCCCTGTAATTATGCAAATAACAAATGAATTTTTGTAATAATTTGTAAGTAATATGGACATGTTTTAAAATAAACATCGCGTTAAATAAATGTGTTGTGTCAACTAACTAAAGCTTTTTTTGGGTACTAACAGTGAAATAACAGTTTTATAGAAAATATTATATTTGATTAAATTTCGCAATAAGATTAATATTATAAATGGACGGAATGATATCACAGGTTAGTTAAATATATTTTGATTAGTCTAATCCAATATAAAACTGTAGCAAAAAATAAGTACAAGTCATTATTATTAAAAAGTTGTTTTATAAACATTTTTTTTCGTTAACAAATGGCACAGTTTTACCGACGATCCAATATTTTGAGCTTATGAAAATGTTACTTGTGCCGCGATTGCGTGTAGATATGTTGCGATCACAGTAATTAAATAAATCGCAAGGATACATTTAATTGCCAAATTATAATACCGTGCTGGTAACACCTATGTCCAATTTACAAATATAAATTAATCACGTTACTACGGGTCCGATCTGGATATAATTTGGAATACATAGTTCGTAACGTGGACACAGGTTGATTTTTATTTCGAAAACCGAAACGCGAATGAAATCGCGGACGGAAACAAGTAAAAGTCTAATTTTACTTTTAATTTACCATAAAACGGTAAATGTAATTTTTAAATGTCAAAAGACTAAATTGCACCGCAAATATAAGTAAGTAGATACCTTATCTTCTAAATTCGAATCGTATTACTAAAGTTATCAGAGATTCATATTCTAGTAAATACAGGCTAGCGTCCACCATCAGATCAAAAAGACGATCAAAAAATAATTTGCCGCTTACAGTACCCCAAATACGAGTTTGTGCACACACGGATCGTAAAGACGCAATCGCCGAGCGCCACTGATTTTGTATGGAGATCCGAGCAGCGCCTCTAGCTGATTTCTTGAGAAGCTTTGATTTCCACACAAACTCGGTAGCGCTCGGTGATTGCATCTCTACGATCCGTGTGTGCACAAACTCGTACTTGGGATACTGTACAGTAAGCCGGTAAATTTAACAGCTAAATAGTGTCAGAATAGGTTAGTGAACTCTAGCCAGTGACGTTTAAATGCAGCAGCGATCAGCGCCACTCCAAAAGCTACCTTCGTTCGTTCAGATAGGAGTTATTAAAAGCATCAATGGTTAGGTTTCTCGTGCAGCCACGGTCGGAATATCGGCAGCGTGCTGGGATAGTGCGTGGGCGGCGCACTCGAGTTCTCGTCTTTGTACGGATAGGTTCCCAGCAGAATCGGCAGCTGCAGTTTCACTTCCTTGTCCAAGCTCTTCGGCTCGATTATAAACTGAAATCGAAATGAGATGAATTTATTTCAAAATACGCACGCAATCTGTGGTAATTACTACGTGGCCTCTTAGCGTGAAGGCAGACAGCGATTTAGCGACTGGGTTTTGCAAAATGTTTTTTAGCATTTTACTAAGGTTTGGATATTTTTAACAGACTTCAAGCGTTACTCGTGTCGCTTGGCAGAAGTGTTCGACGAACCGTGAGGATTCAGTCAGTTTTACCTATCCTACTGCGACCTTACATAACCTAAAACGCAGTAGGTATCCATGGATTTCCTTACGCAAAATAGGGGGGGTGGGGTCGTGCCATCAAAAAGGTTGACAACCACTACTAGAGCTACAAATATTTCTTTATTCCATAAAATCACAAGGATCATCTAGAATCGTCTTACATACTAGGTGATTCTAATTGAAGTTAGCCGGTACGTACATAGACGTCGTACTGCACGGAGATGAGATGGCAGCCGCGCAGGTTGGTGGGCGGCAGGGGCGGCACGTAGAGCGGCTCTTGCAGCCACTCGTGCGGCTCGCGCGCGCCGCCGCGCACCTTGCCGTGCGCCAGCACCGCCAGCTCGCGCACCTCCTTCGCGGCCACTTTACCGTGCGCACGGTACTGGATCGTCTGTTACGAGATCAAAACACAAAGTCCTTGTTAGTACACATCAAATCCGTAGGATAGGATCACATGGGACAAGATCTTCCAAAAACATAAAAGTCAAATTGAAAAATTTGCCCTAACCGTTTTTTGAAAAAACGGTTCACTAAACAAGTAACCGTATTGGATACTCTTGATTGCTACAATGTTGATTACAAAATTTTGAAGTCCAGTGAAGTCAAGCTTTGAACACATATACTACATCTTATGGTAATCTAATAAGTAAATAACTGTATATCTAACACGCAGCGATAGATGAACATATAATATAACCTCAGTAAGCGCAGCCTTGGTGCTCTTGATGGTGGTTCGCGAGTGGTTCTGGAGCGTGGCGGACAGCAGGATGGTCTCGCCGGGCACGAAGGCGCCGCGGTCGAGCGCCACGCGGCACGTCACGCCGCCGCCGCCCACGCAGCCCACGCCCAGACGGTGCTCGATGCTGCACTCCAGCGGTTGCTGGTAATATTATTGTCATTAGCAGCGTGTAGACCACCCTAGCGTCTAAATGCGGAAACGGGAGTCCAACACAAATACAAATACAAAATAGCAGCATGTAGTGTCTTGTGTCCTACTGGCAAAAACCTACTTGTTGCTGTCAATAGAAAAATTGTTTAACCTATATTCCCACTGCTGGGCAAAGGTTTCTCTCAAATGCTTCGATTTCTCATAAATACATGAATGGAAGACAAAATATTGAAGAGACAAATATGAGTTGACAACAGCTCTGCTTTTGGATAACAAAATATACGGAAGAAGACAGCAAAACGGCTATAAATATTTACACAATTATTTAACGTATTTGATTACGCAAATTATTAAACACACGAAGATATTATTAAAGATTGTTTCCACAATCAATGGAATATTATATTTAGTTCACATAACTCATAATAATTACTTAACAATGAGATATTTTAAGTGATGCAAAACCACAGTCCCATATCACCTTACTAAGTAATTAAATTACAATGAACAATACAATTGAGGCTACAGTCTCTCACGATATACAGAGTAAGGCATTGAATCATTTTGAGTAACACTGATCATTACTACATCAATGTTACTGGTTGTATCATTATTACATAATATAAGTTATACAGGGTGGATTTTTGAGACAGGTCAATAAAGTTGTAGGTACCATTTTTTTTTTTTTTTTTACGGAGGGAAAATGCTTGACGCATGCCTCATATTCGGGGAAAATATGAGGGGATGTCGGACTCTCTGTCACTCTCTGTAACTTTAAAGTTGTAGGTACCATACCTTAACTGTTTTGGTTTTTTTTTCATGTACAGTTCACACATCACACTCTAGTCCCAAACTAAGCAAAACTTAAATATATAAATAAAGCTGGACAATCCACACAACATCATCTAGCCCCAAGCTAAGCAGAGCTTGTGTTATGGGTACTAAAAGACTGACATATGTACTTAATACAATACATTACAGATAGATATTTTTTATTATACATATAAAATACCCAGAACACCCGGAATAAATATTTGCAGATAGTACAAACATTTATCCCAAGGCGGGAATCGAACCCGCAACCTCCGCGTCGCAGGCGTACCTTCGCCCGCCGCGCCACATCGGTCGTATGAAAACTAATATGACGAAAATCTTTAAACCTTTCCAATACATTACAACTAATTTTAATATTGGTTCTTACTACTTTGATAAAAAATACTCACAGCTAAAACAGAAGGCTCATCATTCAAATCAATGGGATTCATAACTATGAAGACTTGTTGGTTCTTGTGCGTCAGTCCATTCGGCTCTCGCAATGCTGCCTTGCAGTAGTACTGCACCCAGCCATGTGTGCCGAGGAATGTTGATGGAAGGCCCATGGGTAGCCCTAACTTGAACGGGAAGCTGTGGATTCCAGGGGATAGGATTGATGATCCATGACCTACAAAAAGGAGGAGAAAGTTAGAATGCAGATTGATATCAGCCAAAAAATGGTTGTCTGTAAAGTCGGTTTACTGACGATAGTTGAACGTGACAACGAACGCAAAGGCCGATTGTGCTTCTTTGTCGCTCGTTCCGCGCTCTCGCTTGCACTTCATGGAACGCCTCAGAGCGAGGTAACGCTACATGAGTCTCAGAGCGAGGTAACGCCGCATGAGTCATGTTTTTTCGTGCGTGCAGCCGATTATAAGACGTTGTCACGTCAAAAAATTGTTAAGAAGTAGCATCTAAATTAATACATAACTAGATTATCTATTTAGATATATAAAAATGTAACCCGTTTTCCGTTGTCACGACATAGCATGAAAACGGCTTGACCGATTTGGCTGATTTTTTTTGCAGTTTTCTAATACTCTGTACAAGGTTCTTACGGAAAAAAAAATTAAGAAAATCTCTCAGAAAAAAAAAATCTCTAAGGCGGTAGGAAGTTCGCCGAGACAGCTAGTTATGAATAACAATAACTTTAATTCATGTAACTTAAGAAAAGTACAAGATATATTATTATTCTTACCAGGTTCACCAAGAAGTCTCATCCTAAAGTCAATGTAGTTTTCTTTATCAAACAGTCTTTCATGCCTTCCAGACCCCACCCTCACCACTCCTTCACCAACCACGTGGAAATGTAATCCTAAAAATATTATGCATTTTATATTTTTGTATTCATGGTGGGAATTTGGGAGCGACCTTTGCCCAGCAGTGGGACAAAATAGGTTAAAAAAAATTGTATTAAAGATAAAGATAAAAGTTTTTATTCAGAGCATATAAATAGGGCATCTTACAAATCAAAACGATGAGACTACAAAAAGTTAAAATTATTCATAGTAATATTTACACAAGAGCATTTATAGGACTTACCTAGAACTGGAGTGTCGTCTTGTAGTTCCATAAGCACTTTGCCTGATAGGAACTGACCAGGAAAGTACAGCAGTGAAGTGTTGTCAAACACTATGAGGAACTTCAGCAGTTTGCGCGGCATTTTGACTCCAAATATCACCCAATTTTACTTAATTGACTGCCAACAAAGAAACCAAGAAATTCATTTGCAAAGTTAGTTAATCAGGAATTCTATGCATGAATTAGCTGTTAGAATACAATTAGACATACATGGTATGTGATTTCTAATAAATTAACTTGTACGACACATATAGTAGGTATGGTATGGTATAACATAGACATTGCAATAAGTTATTGAAAAAATAGTAAAACATACTCATGGGGTGTCGCCAGAATGAACCTTGCAAGTACGAAAGTCACGCCCACGGTGGTAATACCAATATTCAATGCTGCTCAAACCGTAGGTTGTGTACAAAGTTGAGAAATATGGTAATCGAAGGCCATCAACTACGGAACACTTAACATACATACCTGAATTTCGTAAGTCGTGAACTTAAATGAAAACTTCGCAGCAATGTCTAGAAAATATATTTGCAAGTCAATCAACACTTAATGTTGTTAGAATACGATCACGTTCGATAAATTATTACTTTTAAAAGTTATTTTATAACTTTTTGTAATAGTTTATTCACTTCACTTTATTTTATTCCTTCAAACTAAAACCAACTAACTTTTTTTAGACATGTCTTTGATTGATTGCTGACATGACAAATTTGACAATAAACCTAAAGTCGATGTCAAACAGACTGAACAAAAAATATCTTGGATTGGCTATCACGATCATTAATATGCACCGTTTACAGCCAATCAATGAATTGCTAAGTTTATATGATTGGGTATCGAGATTAGATAGATAGATTTGATTGGTGTAGTTTAAATTATTTACGAAAAATTAAACTATGATTGGGCAGGAAGTTAGGCGTTTAATATTTTGGACCGACTATTTTTATGAAGAAGAAGAAAAATTGAAGTAATGTCTAGCGAGTATAGCGAGAGCGAGCGGCTAATGTTTTGTTTACAATTTACTAGTGAAGTCGTGAAAAGCAGGCGTTCATTATTTGAAAGGATTATAAAAGAAAAATCATACAAGTAAAACCTGCAAGATGCCGAGTGAAATGATAACCCTTCAATTAGGGCAGTGTGGGAATCAAAGTAAGTGAATAATCCAAGTGATTCGTGCTCAGCGGTTATTTTCAAATAATTTCGGTGTTTATTATCAATTATTTATCGTTTCACAGTTGGTTTCGAGTTTTGGAAACAGCTATGCGTAGAGCACGGGATATCGCCGGATGGTATACTCGAGGAGTTTGCGTCTGCGGGGTCAGACAGAAAAGACGTGTTCTTCTATCAAGCTGATGATGACCATTACATTCCTAGGGCTGTACTATTGGACCTGGAGCCCAGAGTCATCAATACAATCATGACTTCACCTTACGCTAAGGTACAGTAATAGTATGTATAAGAAACATACTGCTCCATACCACATAAATGAAGAAGCATTCAAGCATGTAATTGGAACTAATTCCTATCCAATGTCATTGACTGGGTTCTTGTATGCTTCATTTGAAAATGTTTTAGGCATACTATGTCACTATCTCAAGATATTATTAGGTGACTCCAGAAATTGTGAAGTAACTTTACAACTGCAAGCTGTGAATGATTTAAACCTGTCTAATTTATTTGTCCATTACAGCTATATAATCCCGAAAATGTATATCTATCAAAACATGGAGGAGGTGCGGGTAACAACTGGGCGTCCGGGTACGCTCAGGGAGAGAAATTAAATGAAGAAGTCTTTGATATCATCAATAGAGAAGCTGATGGGAGTGATAATTTGGAGGTAAATAGTTTGTCGGATTATTGTCATGATTAAAATACTACAACTATATGAAATAACTAACTAACATTCATCATTTCAGTATGTCCTTTCATATGCATGATTTAACTGAATTGAACTGAATACATATTTAAAGCTAAAGTACACTAGTCCCAAACTAAACAATTCTTGTTCTATAGTGGTAAGGTAAGCTACATTTCTGATAGGATTCTTATACAATATTTTTTTGTAAATACCATAATATATATATATTTTTTTAGGGTTTTGTATTGTGCCATTCAATAGCGGGAGGCACAGGCTCGGGCATGGGCTCCTATATCCTGGAACATCTCTCAGATAGGTTCCCCAAGAAACTTGTGCAGACATACAGTGTGTTCCCCAATTTGGATGAAATAAGGTTTGTATGCTAAAATTTATAATATTTTTCATCTCTTTTTGTATGTTACTATGTTTTATAATATTTGTGTTGTTGGATTTTTCAAAAGTAATAAACACTCTAAGAAGAATAGGCAATTCACTGTAGAGTGTGGGCCACAACTAAAAAACTAGTCTCTAAGGGTTGCCAAATAGTATGTTTTACAGGTCTTTTACAGGCTGATATTTAAATGGCCTGAAATACCCTTTCTCCTTTGAAAAAAAATTGAGAGTTAAATTAATAAAGTAAAAAGTACTTCTTTCTGTTGTTTATTCGTTTACTTTCATTTTAAATACAAACCCCACCTGATATATTATCCTTATGTATTTTGTTTCCAGTGATGTAGTAGTACAGCCATACAATTCCTTACTCACACTGAAGAGACTGACAGAGAGTGCAGATTGTGTGATGGTGCTCGATAACACAGCTCTGAACAGGATTGCAAGTGACCGCCTTCATATCAAGAACCCTTCGTTTGCACAGATCAACACATTAGTTTCTACTATCATGAGTGCCAGTACTGCTACGCTAAGGTAAGCCTGCGTTCCACTAATAATAATAAACACGCCTTTTTTCTTGACACTGTCCACAATGTCCAGAGTTTCTGCAGCCCTGCCCACGTGACCAGTGGTTTCGCTTTTATACTGGAACATTCATCAACAGCACATATTGTCTGGAGATTCCTCCATGACCACTGGTAGCATTAGTCTTGCTTTCAACGGCTATCTAATTTATCTACCTATCTTTCAGCCTAGTTGGCTTTGTCTAGTGTCAGTAGAAAAGACTCCAAAAACTTTACTGTCTGAAGTTACTCAGCTGAATATTTTTGATTACCAATTCCTTACGGTCTATCTTATAAAAAGTTGCAGACTTGATGTCTTGATTACCGTACGTAATGGTGGTAAAATGTCAACGCTAACTTTTTATACGATAGGTGCAACAAAAAGGGGGTTAAAAAAGTGTAAAAGAAGCCTTATTGTACACATTTCCAGTGCACAATACTTTTTATACGATAGGGGCAACAAAAAGGGGGTTAAAAAAGTGTAAAAGAAGCCTTATTGTAAACATTTCCTGTGTACAATAGCATCAAACTTTCGCACTGTGTTCTCGATATAAAAACGTTTAAATATATGTGCAGGTATCCTTCATACATGAACAACGATCTAATAAGTCTGGTCGCGCCGCTGATACCGACTCCCCGACTGCACTTCCTAATGACGGGATATACGCCGCTCACAGCTGATCACGAACTCAATACAGTTAGCCAGGTAACTAGTTTACACAAGTTTCAAGGAAAGAGGTGCATGGAAATAGCCTCCTCGTGGCGCACACCGGTAACAGCTAGGCACGGTAAAGCAGTGTCTAGTCTGGCTAATCTTTCCAACACGATGCTACAACGAAATACAGTTGTAGCATCGACACGAACGATAAGAAGAAAACAAGTTTCAAGACTTAATCTAGCTAGTGTACCTAATATCGTGTTGTACCAACCACACGTAGCGTGAAACAGGAGTAGGAAGATGATGATGATTTATCTAGTGTAAATCGAACTTTCTAGAAATTCTTGCAATCTTAAATACGTGAAAGTATAGAAGCTTTGTCTTCAATCGTGTTGTATGTAGCTAATGAACCTATTAAAACGATTTTTTTCAAATCGCTAAGAACGATACGTATGCCTATCGTGTAACCATTTACATGTTCAGTTTTTCTGTAATGTCTATGTGGTGAACCAATAGAGTTATCTACCTTTTTATGTGTACTTAGTTCACACATTGGCAAAAAAGAAATAAAGGAAACGCGCGGGCGTAAGCTTAGAGCGTATTTGAAAACGGAAACTTCTCCTTAGCCTCAAAGGTTTGCTGGAAGAAAACTCTTAGTAGGGTTAAGCTCGCCTTTGTACATATTGTAATGAATCGATAATTAGTATTTAATAATTAGTAAAGTATTTTTGTAAACAATTAACTCGTCGACTAATTGTGACGGAACTTGCCGCAATCTCGGTTGGATTATCAAATGACTAACAAGCTGATATCGTTTTGTAATTAGTCGATGTGTTAATTAGGATTATATTAGTGTGATTATGATTATGAGGTAGCCAATTTGGCTAATGAGTGCGATAAAGAGAGAGTATAAAAGGAGGAGTCGTTCAGTAGAGTGACTCAGTCATTGTTCAGTCGTTATTCAGTCGCATTGAGTGGCACTCGGTCGCATTAAGTCGTGTGTTGAAGAATAAAGTCAAATTAATCTACGACAGTGTTTTATTTTCATTATATCTCAGAAGTGGGATGTATCAAGACGTGCTACGGAGTCCTCGGCGTGTTACGGGGTCCCTGGTGTATTACGGAGTCCCTGGTGTATCACGGAGTCCCTGGTGTATTACGGAGTCTTTGGCTAAGTGTGCCATTACAAGGCCAAGTGTGCCATTACAAGGCCAAGTGTGCCATTACAAGGCCAAGTGTGCCATTATAAGGCCAAGTGTGCCATTATTTTTATTTATTTGGTTTTATGTTGTACTATGTTCGTGTACCTATTAATTCGATTTCTATTCTTTCATTTCGAGTCCATGGATTCTGATGGTGCGATGACTCCTGAGGAGGAGCCTCCAGTAGCACGAAACCAATCAAGACGGAGGGAATCCTCTGGTGCATCAAGGTGTATGCACGAGAAGTTCGGTGTCGATGACAACAACAGCTCGTTCGTCTGCGCAGTAGTGATGAGTGCGATATGCAAGGTCAGATCCAACCATTTACTTTGATTTTGTGTATTAATTCTAGTTTATAATATAATTTTTAGTGTCAGTTCATAAAAGCGAGCCTGTAAGGGCGGATACTGGACTGTGACATACGGGTGCTTGTCCCGGATAGTTCGTGAGAGACAAGCTGCCTCAGTACCTGTTGTTTCAAGATGCAGGTTCTCTATACATATATCTTGATTGGGATAATATAGAAGTCATAAGTGTGTGTTTTCTGTTTCAGTTTAAGAACATCTGGTTGGTTTATCCCAGTTTGTTTTAGGCATCCTTGAGTTAAAGAGCCTAAATCAACCATGAAGTAGCAGATGACCATCATGACTGTATCACCGAAGGGAATCTTCTGGAGCAGTAATAGAATAGTATGGTAGAGGGCTACCATCAGTCAGTACGGCCGAATCAGTAAAATTTTGAACATGCGTCAGGAGATCGCATGATGACGGATGGCCGAATGTAATGAATCGATAATTAGTATTTAATAATTAGTAAAGTATTTTTGTAAACAATTAACTCGTCGACTAATTGTGACGGAACTTGCCGCAATCTCGGTTGGATTATCAAATGACTAACAAGCTGATATCGTTTTGTAATTAGTCGATGTGTTAATTAGGATTATATTAGTGTGATTATGATTATGAGGTAGCCAATTTGGCTAATGAGTGCGATAAAGAGAGAGTATAAAAGGAGGAGTCGTTCAGTAGAGTGACTCAGTCATTGTTCAGTCGTTATTCAGTCGCATTGAGTGGCACTCGGTCGCATTAAGTCGTGTGTTGAAGAATAAAGTCAAATTAATCTACGACAGTGTTTTATTTTCATTATAATATCTTTCATCATCCTAGTTTGTAATTTATATATTTGTACAATAAAGAATTTAAGAAATATTATGTAATTTTATATTTCAGGCACCGAAAATCCGAAAAACGACTGTACTCGACGTAATGCAAAGACTGTTGCAACCAAAGAATATGATGGTCTCACTCAGTCCAGACCGCACCAACCATCACTGTTACATTAGCATACTCAATATTATACAGGTGAGTAACATTCCAGCATATAACCACCACTGATCTTAACGTACTACCCAAACGGTGAAACGGGACCCTATTACTAAATCCCCGCCTTCAGTCATCAGGCTGTATCTCATGAATATGATGTATTTATGTTACCACTATAAATGCAAATAATTAAAAAATATATTTAAGGGGGCAAAAATTAACATTATTGTTTGGTAACTCTTCGTGTGTTAGTCCTACTCGCACTTCGCCGATTTTTACATTGAAATGCATTATGCACTTGGGAAATGCACAAAGCGTAAGGCGAATAGACTACGAATCGGTGGCATAGTTGGGTAACATAACCTCGCTCGCATCAAGGGGATGACCGCGGGTTTGGATCCTGCTCGACAAGCCTTTGGGAATGTTTTAAAAATCTAAGTAATTAATCACATCTACTTAAAGTCCAAAAATGAACGCCATCTTGACAAATTTGTTTTCTTTATAAAGACACGTGGTTAAAAAGTTATCAAAAAAACAGAAAACCTTGAAAACCTGATGTTAAGTGTCCCATCAAAACTATTTTATTTCAATTTCTTGCTAGATTAAACCATAACTGTTATTTATCACATTACTTTATAACTTCTAAGCACGCGATATAACGGTATTTTTAATTACCTCCGGTTCGAATAGGTATCTCAATATTTATGGTGCCATAGCAACAAGCCTACTACACTAAGATTAAAATGTTAAAAAAACGACGAAAAGGAAGAGGTTCTCACTCTTCCTTTTCGTCGGAAACCGACAAAAACCGACGAAAAGGAAGAGTGAGAACCTTTTCCTTTTCGTCGGTTAAAAACGGAAGAGGTTGTCACAACTAAGTATAGTTTGTGAGTTATCCTAAATAATGAGTATTTAATTATTATTATTATACTAATTTTAATTAAACAAATGTTGTAGGGTGAAGTGGATCCATCACAAGTACACAAATCTCTGCAAAGAATTCGAGAACGGAAACTCGCCTCGTTCATACCTTGGGGACCGGCTTCTATACAGGTAATTAGAAAAGAGTTGTTTAGAATATCCTCTCTTGGATGAGGTGGTATAGACATTCCATCGTCTTTTAGAGTTTGCATCTAATAGACTTGGGACACGACCAAGTTTTAAGTTTTGAACCCACGACCTGGCAAGATTGGTTGGTTTGTGGAAGTGGGTTGCTATCGCTAGATTATACTTTTTACTAATATTGTAACAGCTCTTGCTCGTGACTTCGTCTTGCTATCTCTATATTTTCGACAATTCGCACAATATCTTTATAAAAAATTATAGCTTAAAATCCATTCAGTAGTTTTTGCATGAAAAGAGTAACAAACATAAATCCATCCATTCACATATCCATACATTTCGCAATTATAATATTATATTAGTAGGATGGCAGCCTCATATTTTGTTTTTATTACAATTTCGTATTACAGAACTAATAGTAAGTGACCATGTTTGTATGATACTTGAGTTAATTCGGCATTGCGTGATCTTTCAGGTGGCTCTATCTCGACGATCGCCGTACGTTCAAGCGACGCATAAAGTTTCAGGGTTACTGCTCGCGAATCACACGAATATCTGCTCGGTAAGTGGGTTTTCAGCTCCAGTTTTGTACCTAGATTACTTTTTAACGGCAAAATCAGTACTGGATAAAAACTTAGAAAACTATCATCAAATTCTATCGCTGACAGTACTGCTTAAAGAGCACAGTCTACCTACGGTATTAGTAGTGTATCGCTAAAGATAACTAATGATGTAGATCGTTTTTGTATGAAGCAAAAAGTACAGTAGAAAAAGTACAAGCGACGTGATAAACAGAGATGGCAATATTTAACACAATGTAGACTTTAGGCATTCATTGTTCTGTGAGTATTGTTCTTTATAACCCTCAGTTTAGTCATACGGTTTTGTTTCCAGCTGTTCGACAGATGCGTGCAGCAATACGACAAGTTGCGCAAGCGCGAAGCTTTCCTCGAGGTGTTCCGCAAGGAGCCCATGTTCAAAGACTCGCTCGAGGAGTTCGACGAGTCGCGCACCGTCGTCGACGAGCTCGTCTGCGAGTACCAGGCCGCCGCCACGCCAGACTACGTGCACTGGAATCCAGGTCTGGACCACCATCAATACACTTCATTCTATGGATCATATTAGTATGCAAGATCATAGAGTTCCCGCGTGAGCTAACCCCCGGGTTTCCTCACGATATTTCTAATCCGCGGGTTTATTCACGATATGTACAATCATCAACCTATCACCTGCGTTCACTGCGGACGTAAGCCTCTCCCAAGACGCGCCACTAAGCCTGGCTAGTAACGCTTCTTCGGCTCTTTTCATCCAGTGTTTGCCAGCTACATTCCGCTCGTTTTTTGGCTAAGACGATATTCTACATGCTAAAACACCTATACATTTGTGCTCAAAATTGTCGTTTTTGTTTCAGAGAGTAGTCAAATATAACCCAAGCACAAGATCTGAATTGGAACTCGTAATACTCGAACACGAACAGTGTTGGAGATTGGAAAAGCATTCCAAAAAGAGAATAGTATCACAGAACATTGTTCATTCACTGTTGTTATAAGTTTTTGTTTAACCTGTGCCATTTATTGTATTATAATTATTGTAATCTCATTTGTTAACTTAGTTTTTCTCGAATAATTAGACTAAGGTCACGTAACAGTAGGTACTGTCGGAAACACGCGCAGAGTTGAAATAAAAACCAAATTGCTTTTTTTACCAAGAATTTATTTTAATTTTACAATCGCTAACACTTGGACAATCCCTTCCATACACATATCACTCGTGCTACTTCAATTGTGGTTTGTATGTCCCTGAACTATCATAAAACCTGTTTTTGATATTTTATTTTTTTATGACTAAAATTACTGCAGAAGTTAATTTGTGTTCTAACACTTGATTATTATAAAAATTCAGTCACTAATAAAACAGAGCCTTTTTAATTTGCTCCTAGATTACACTATCTATACCACAATCTAACAAGTCATAAGGTGTCCCCTTGGAATTGAAATAACTGGGTTAGTGTGGAGCCACTTCAGTATAATTAGACAGCAGATGATTATGAATGACTAAGAGCTCATAAAATAAAATGAATTAGGTAAAGATTAATTTCAGCAAGCACAGTAAACTAATCCAATAATATGATGATGGTACTATGTACAGGGACAAAAGATCTACACCCAATAATAACAAAAACCAGTATGTCTATGCTAAATAGGTACATAATATAATCCATGATTGACATACAAGCTGATGGTTAGTGCAAGATGATGTCTGACTATCATTACATAATAACTATGTTACAAAATTAGACTTTTCTTACAAGTTAAAATTATGAACCTCATCCTAGGATTGAAGAGATTGATATGAAAATTGAAATTTGATGTAAGCAACTAGGTATGCCATCGGATACTTTTTAACAGAGCCAGACAGGCTAGTTGTAACATGGGAGCACATACATTCCTTCTAAACACAATTATATCCTAATTTTATACATAACAGTTGTTCTTATAATTGTTAAAATTTCAACATAGGCTACAAGAAACATCACAATGTCTATATGATCACATGTGCTGAGAAATGAAATACTTAAAAATATAATTGTTGCCAATCTGTGCTAATTTATGAAATCAAAAGCGCTGCAGTGTGATGCTCAGGCAAAAATTAGGTGGACAAATAAATGAGGCCTAAATTGTAAGACATGGCTAAGACGTTTGGCTAGACTGCTGGAACTTAGGCTGGATGATGGATGTCTTACGAATGGGGACGGTCTCTGGTGTTGGAATGGCATCTCCTGTAGGATGCTTCGCAGGCACAGCTGGCGCTTTGAATGAAGCAGCGAGATTACTAGGCCTCTGCTTTGCCATTTGATAATCTCCAGAGTCGAAGAACTTTTGCTGAAAAATGAACATTGTTGTGAATAAAGTTGTACTACTTGCCATGAACATAAAAATGTAAATGATGGTAAAACTTACTCCTTTAGCTAGCCTTTTCTGTAAAAATGCTGAATGTCCACCGGGCCCTCTCCCAAGCATAGCATTTGGGAATTTCGCCTTCAACTTTGCCTCTTCCAACTTCTCCAACTCTTTTGGCTGAAAACATACAATAGATAAAATAGACATCAACAAATAAAAGCTACTTCAGAATTTCAATCAATACTTACGTCCTTTGGAGGGTCATTCTCTAGCGGTGAGTCACCCATTATGAATATCTGAAAGTGGACACAGTTTTCAAATTATTTGTGGGTACTACTCAAGCTGATAATTAACTGAAATATAGGCTATGATGATTTTACACAAAGACAAACAGGTGAAATGTTTTTGTTTACAGTGTTGGGTAGAGCACAAATAATTAGTTCGGATTGTAATCATTCACAGTTTTTAATGAAGTTTCCTACAGTCAGGCTATATCACTGAAAACGGAGTTTCGTTTGGGGGTTTGTTGAACAAATGAGATCACACATGCATGGGTTGCTACGAATTTTCTCGTCGAGGTAATTCAATTGTGTATAACAATATGTTGTTTACCTTGATTTTTAAACGACGTAAATACTCTCTTATGAATGGTATTTCTTAGTAACGTCTTTGTAGAAATATTTGGCGACAAGAGACACACACGTCGTTTACCAATGTATAATTATTATCAACAACAAAAATTCCCGTGATTTTCGAAAGGCAAAAATGGCGTTAGTGAAAAAAACTTGAAACGTTGCCATAATGAACTCATGTTTTTCTCCTAAAGTTGTAGATCATTCCTTTCGTTTATTATTACATTATTTTCACCCTATTTACTTATTTAGAAGCAAAAAATACTCCAATTGTATTGAATCAGCATTTTGGTTTAGCTGCAATTTAAATATTGGAAAAACACTGAATTCTTATAAAATGTGAAAATGCTTTTTCACCATCTGTGATCGATCTATAATAATTATATTCATTCATTCGTTCTGTTACGTTTGTTGCGTTATTGCGTTTGCTTGCTTGCTTGTATTTTGTTTTGTTTTGCAAATTGTATTGTTGGGCGGATAATTCTTTAAAAAAATGGATATAGACGATGATAACGTTGAAGAAGAAATCGATGGCTGCATTCATAGCATACATGTTCGAAATTTCTTTTGCCATGATAACTTGGAAGTTACTTTGAACAGAAATGTTAATTTTATTGTCGGTCGCAACGGCAGCGGTAAAAGTGCTGTTTTGACTGCATTGGTCGTCGGTTTAGGAGGCAGAGCTTCTGCTACGAATAGAGGAAGTAGCTTAGCGTGTAAGTTTATACTTATTCTTGTCTACACCACTGTTTTGTTTACAAATAAGAGTATCTCTGTGTATAACCTATAACAGGCTGAACACTACAAAGGTTCTACGTAACTTCAATTCTTAACAACAAATGCCTATATAAGTACATGTTATACAGGGTGTAACAAATGAGGTGGACCAAAAGCAAAAGGGCGATAGGGGAGCTCAATGGCTATCCATATAACCCCCATGTATGTTCAGCGATATTCAGTCGTTCAAAAGTTATTCCCACTTTTATGTTTTTTTTTTTCATTAACATATTTTAGGTTAGATTTCCCAAGTATACCCAAACTATCAAGGCTACAACCGTAATTTTTTTACACCTTGTAGCTTAATAGTAGATCTTTCGTACTGCAATACCAGTTTGAGTCGTTATTTGATTGATTTCCAAATAAAAAATAATCTTTGCAGAAAAATCCGAAACCTGAACTTCCGCGAAAAACTTTAGGAGCAATTAAAAAAAAAAACTTGCTGAATATTTTTTTCCACAACCTATCTTAAAAACTTCCTCCATTTATGGAGAAGTTACCCTGAAAATTTCATAAGGCTAGTACAGAAGGATCATGTTAAAAAGTGAACTCATGTGTTGTAAAAGTGCTGAAATCGACGGTTCAATCGACCAACACGATGGTCCGGGCAAGGCTCAGATTGTATGCCACCCCTTCTAATCAATTGCTCTTGGTATATTCTAGCAGCCTCTCGAACGTTTTCTTGAGCTACAACATGACAATAATACATTTCTGCATATCGACGAGGAGAATATGGCATGATACACTAATCGCAAAGTTTGTACAGTCCGTAAACGCGCAGTTTTCTTTAAAGTAAATTAATCCAAATTCAGACTTCTGAGTGGCCGCACTTTTCACAACCTGATTCCGTAATAAAGATTTAAAAACTAAAACCCGATTACGAAAAGCTAGGTAACAAGTTTAACTTTTTTAGACTTCACACCTAATCCACTGTTGGTTTCTTGATTTATTTTACTTCATCACGGATGCTAGTTATGTTAAACTACATAACATTAAGCATCCGACTACAACCATGTATAAGTAAAAAAATCTGTTTTAAGTAAAAAAAAACAAATTCTGTTTAGAAAAATTTTAAAGTTAAACTTACTTCCTAGCTTTTCGTAGTCGGGTTTTAGTTTTTAAATCTTTATTACGGAGTCAGGCTGTGAAAAGTGCGGCCACTCAGAAGTCTGAATTTGGATTAATTTACTTTAAAGAAAACTGCGCGTTTACGGACTGTACAAACTTTGCGATTAGTGTATCATGCCATATTCTCCTCGTCGATATGCAGAAATGTATTATTGTCATGTTGTAGCTCAAGAAAACGTTCGAGAGGCTGCTAGAATATACCAAGAGCAATTGATTAGAAGGGGTGGCATACAATCTGAGCCTTGCCCGGACCATCGTGTTGGTCGATTGAACCGTTGATTTCAGCACTTTTACAACACATGAGTTCACTTTTTAACATGATCCTTCTGTACTAGCCTTATGAAATTTTCAGGGTAACTTCTCCATAAATGGAGGAAGTTTTTAAGATAGGTTATAGAAAAAAATATTCAGCAAGTTTTTTTTTTTAATTGCTCCTAAAGTTTTTCGCGGAAGTTCAGGTTTCGGATTTTTCTGCAAAGATTATTTTTTATTTGGAAATCAATCAAATAACGACTCAAACTGGTATTGCAGTACGAAAGATCTACTATTAAGCTACAAGGTGTAAAAAAATTACGGTTGTAGCCTTGATAGTTTGGGTATACTTGGGAAATCTAACCTAAAATATGTTAATGAAAAAAAAAAACATAAAAGTGGGAATAACTTTTGAACGACTGAATATCGCTGAACATACATGGGGGTTATATGGATAGCCATTGAGCTCCCCTATCGCCCTTTTGCTTTTGGTCCACCTCATTTGTTACACCCTGTATATTAACGGTCTATCTTATAAAAAGTTAGCGCAGACTTGATGTATTGATTACCATACGTAATGACGACGTAAAGTCAACGCTAACTTTTTATAAGATAGGGAGTTAAGGTTTTTCTGTATTTATATTTTGTGTGTACAAAATGGAATGTTTTTGTGAATCAACCTCTATTAATATGAGTACTAAATATTTGTTACAGCTTTCATAAAGAAAGGTCAGAATTCAGCAACAGTTGAGATCAAGATAAAGAACAATAGTTCAAAAGCATTCAAACACAATGTTTATGGAGACTTTATTACTATAGTAAGGACTCTGCATTCTTCGGGAAGCTCAAATTACAAAGTTAAGTCAGCAACAGGTAAATATCAAAATATTCCAATTATTAAATTGTAATCTAAAAGTATGTATTGGATTGTGGCAACTTGTCATAATACCCTTACCCAAGTCAAGCTGTAATTAAACAACACAGTATCAAGTTTAAGGCATATCTTATTATCTTATTAGGCATTATCTTACAAATTGTTATCAAAATTCAAATACAAACTGTTAAAAGTAGTGTAATTGATTTTGGTAATTAAGAGAAATACATTTAATTTATATAGGTCTTTATTTCAAAAAGAAGAATAGTAAATAATCTTTGATTGGTGGGACACTGCCAAGGATAGAGAAGTGGAAGGGTTTGGGGGAGGCTTTTGCCCAGCAGTGGGATCATATATCCTAGAGAAAAAAAAATCTTTAATCCATCTTAATTTACACTTAATACTTCAATTATTTTCCAGGAGAAGTAATCTCAACAAAGTTTGAAGAAGTCAATGCAATTATTCTAGCCCATGACATACAAGTAGACAACCCAATATCTGTCCTCAACCAAGATGATGCAAGGAGTTTTCATGCATCAGACTCTAAGAAAAAGTACTCTCTATTCAGAAAGGCCACAAACTTAGATCAGACTGAAAGCAATTATGTGCGAGCATTGGAGAATTGCAATAAAGCTGTTGCTATATGGACTAAGAAAAAAGATGTAAGGATTAAAAAAAAACAAAATACAGATTAAAAACTCTTTGGTTAGGTTTGAAATGTAACTGTTTAATGTAGAATAAACTGAAACTTTCAAAATTTGTAATTATGTAATACATTCACAGCTTAGTTGGTATAAGCTCTGCCTTTGGTTATTAGGTTTGATTCCCACCAAAAAGTAACATTTGATGTTCAAACTTTGATGTTTATTCTGTGTCTAGGTTTAACATCCAGATGTTTATGTGCAAAAAAAACAGCAATCTTATTCTCATAGTACAAGCTATGCTTAGTTTGGGACTATACTCATGTATTAAGCAAAGTGTATGAATATTTTTTTTACTAAAAATTCATTGTTTCTTTTCAGTCATGTGTAGAATTAGAAAAGGAATACAAGAAGTGGAAGACCAGTCATGAACAGCTACAATCCCGAGATGAGATTGAAGTTCTGAAGCAAGAACTGCAGAATGAGTACTATTGGAGTGAGATCGCAGACTTCGAGAAGGAAGCTCACACTATTCAAGTGCAGCACGACAAACAGAAAGCCAAGATGGAGAAACTAGCCGAGAAACTCAGGCTGATGGAGCAGAACTATGGCAATAATAACGAAGCTATTGAGTACGTATTTTTGTGTATTCGTATTTGTGTTGGACTCCCGTTTCCGCATTTGGACTCTAGAGTGGTAAATTATGCATGGGGGGTGATCTGGCTACTTGTGTAGCTTCCTGGGAGATTTGCAGGCTTGGAGGAGTTACCTAGGGGTGCTTAGGATTTCTTGTTGTTGAAATTATTGAGTAAGTTGTGTAGAGCTTTTTGTGAAAGATCAGAAGTAACTAATATTAAAAGACAATTTTTATTTTTTTAAATCATAAGCTTATAAATGACTAATGATGCATAAAATGCTGATGAAGATGGGAACATAGATTATTCTACCTTACTTTCTATACTTGAATCATTTAGAAATGAGGACTGATATTGGTTTTGTAGAAAGGTTAAAATTACTTCACATGTTACTAGTTAGGTAAGCGAGATAAACCAACAAAAAATATTACGCCTATGAATAATTTAAAAGTACAATAACTATTTTAATGAAACCATTTTTCCTCAAACTTTTACTCTCAACTTATAACATTATCACTGAATATGATACAAAAGCTTGTCACAAAAATTACCTGTATGTAAACATGTAAGATGGAGTGACGATCTGCGGAATGTAGCTGGCAAACACTGGATGAGAAGAGCCGAAGACCGGGCTCGAGGCGCGTCTTGGGAGAGACCTACGTCCAGCAGTGGACTTCTTCTTCTTATCGTGTCGACGCTACAACTGTATTTTGTTGTAGCATCGTGTTGGAAAGATTAGCCAGACTAGACATTGTACTTGTGGACTGCTATAGGTTGATGTTGATGATGATGAAACATGTAAATATAATCTTAGCAATAAATTAATCTACGTCTAATTTATCTTATCTCAGGGCTCTAAAAGACCAGCTCAAAGAGAAGAGTGAACTGCGTTCCTCATTAGAACAGGAACTGAAAGCGTTGGAGTTAGAAGTGCGGGAGGTGCAAAGCACTCACCGCACCGCGCATGCGTCCAACAGCAAGCAACGAGAGGTCATGGCGAGAGAACAGAGGAAGATTGCTGACTTGGAAAGAGAGATCCGGAACATTGAGTAAGTTGACATGATAGGCGTCACAGTTTAGTATCTCTGCCTTATATAGTGTTGGTCTTGGATCTGAAAGTAATAATAATTACGTTTATTTAATTTTCATTTAAGAGCTGTGGGTTTTGTTACACAATAAATAAATAAGCCACAAAAAGAGTACAAATATTTGTACGATGTAAAAATTGAGCTGAACTTTCCAATTGGATTTATTAATATGTATTTTTTCAACGAGCATAAACATTGCAAGTATCAAAAGCATAGTTTAAATAGTATTGTGTGAAATGTCTTTGAAATAACTGAATTTGTGAGGCTTGAACGCAACCTTCTTTCGGTATGCTAGCGTTTAACAGCCGCTACATCCCGATCTACACTAGAGACTTTCCCTCCTGTGTAATCCAACCTCTCAACGCTTCTATCATTCTTCTTGCGTGTCAATTGAACACAACATAAATATCAAACTTAGTTCATGTAGAACTTTGCCACATTTATCCCCTTATCTGTACCATTGATGAGGTGATCCCTTGTGTAGGTATTAGGGCACAAGCTTCTATCATCAAGAGTGCAGGATCCACTCCTAGGTATAACATGCAATTGTAATATCAAATCTATTTATAAGTGCCTACTTCTTCTTATCGTGTCGATGCTACAACTGTACTTTAGTGCCTACTGTAACAGACGTTTGGTTCCAATAAAAATGTTCAATATTTTATCATATTTCATGATTCGTGTTTACGCAGGTCGGGCAGTGCGTTGGATCAGCGCGAGTCGCTGGAGCGTGCGGCCGAGGCGGCGCGCGCCGCCGCGCGTGCGGCCAACGCAAGGTACTATGCATGTAAATCAACCTATTTAATAAAATGGTTGTCTGTAAAGTCGGTTTACTGACGATAGTTGAACGTGACAACGTCACTTCATGGAACGCCTCATGATTCATGTTTTTTCGTGCGTACAGCCGGCTCTATCGAATTATAAGACGTTGTCACGTCAAAATGTAAACGGTTGAAAACTTGTAAAAAAATGAAGTGAATGCAAGTAGGTACCTACTCGGTATCTCGGTAAAATAAAGAAAAAGTAGAAAAATCATTAAAATATCTTTATCATCAGCTTTAAACCGATGACATATTTTTTCGCTTTTCAACGGTATTTTTTCGATGTTCACTGTTATTTTCGTATTAAACGTACTTATTGTTTTAAAACGACCTTATGTGTACAGGTACGACACGGCGCACAACCACGCCGTACAGGCGCGCGACCAACTCGCGCGAGCGCACGCCGCGGCTGACCAACACGAGCGCAGGACCGCGAGACAGGCTGACGGCATTAGTAAGTAACACATACGACAAATCATGGTAAATATCCCGTTTATAATGAAAACTATGTTCAAAACCATGATAGTTTCAAATATTATACACACGATAAAGTAACACATAGGACAACGTGAGTTACACATAGGACAAAGTAACAGATAGGATAAAGTAAGTAAGTAACAAACAGGACAAAGTAACACAGGCCCAAGTGAGTAACAGATAAAACAATGTAAGTAACGAACAAGACAATGTAAGTAACACATAGGACAACGTGACTTACACATCGGATTACTCCTGTTTTGTTCATTCTTAGATCGGTTTTACCCAGTGTCAGGATTAGGTTGTTTATCACTATGATAAGTGATACATCTCAATGATTAGCCAAATTAGACTAGCTTGGCTAGACTGGCTTACCTCGGAGGACTGACCCCACAAATGTTAGTTAGAGATAGGACAAACTAAGTAACAACTTGCACAAAGTAACACAGGTCCAAGTAAATAACACATAAGACAATGTAAGTAACACACACGACAATATAAGTAACACACGACAAAATAAGTAACACAGGACAAAGTAAGTAACACATAGGACAACGCGTATTTTGAGACTAACCCGGCAAAAGAGTGACAAAATGTGACAAGTGATGCGGCAGAAATAACGCTCAACGAAGTCGAAATTAGCCGATAATTTCTCTCCTTTTTTTTTTAAAAGGAGAGTAATTATCGGCTAATTTTACGACCTTTAGGTCAGTGTGCATTAGTTTTGCCTACGACAGCTTTGTGCAGTAGGCAAGAACAATGCACAGTACCTATACTTGTGGTTATTTGTATAATCTTGTAAAATGTCTTAAATATAATATTCGGTCCCACTGAAAACCAGCGCTATAGATACCTCACCGTCCCTATAGCATATGCTGAGTGGACCTTTTTATACATCTGTTCTTTTACAATTTGTTTTTAAATGTACCTATGTTCTATTTGTAAATAAACGTTTTCTATTCTATTCTATTCTAAATAAGTGGCATCTGCTATCGACAGAGCAACTAAAGCAGCAACTCCGCGAGTTGGAGTCCCGCGGCGACGAGTCGCTGGCGGTGTACGGCGCCGCCATGGTGGAGCTGTGCGAGCGTCTCAAGCGCGCCCCGCGCGGACACTTCTCGGCGCCGCCACGGGGTCCTGTCGGTACGGCTATATTTATTTATTTAATCTTAGGACGATTCCTAATTCCTTGGCCGATGCCAATAACATCTTTCATAACAATTAAACTACATAGTTTGGGTACCTATGTCATCCATCCTATTGTTAAGCTAAGGAAGTATCAACTCATGTTAGACATAATGATCCTGTAAAGTTTGTCGTTAATTTATAAATTTATCTTATCTTTATCTAATTGTTTTTTTCCGTTTAAATAAAATAAATAAATAACAACAACATTAAAAAAAAAGTGTACAAAGGCGGAGCTTAACTTAGGTTTGTGTACATACATAAACATCAAATAGAATTTAGATACTACTTAACTGAGTAACTAAATATAGTACTATAAAATACATATATACATAATATATATGTACTAAATGAAATGAAATTGTCAGGTTCATATATAAAGGTGAAAGAGAAGCAATGGGGCGGCGCTATCGAGCATATTATCGGCGGACACATGCAGGCATTCTGCGTCAACACGCCCGAGGACTCCAGGAAACTATTCGAGATTATGGGACAGGTCTGTTTCTTTTAACAATTACATACTTGAATTCAGTGTTCATAATCTGGTTTGAAATCATGTGACAAAAAGACAAAGACGAATGTCCAGCAGTGGACTGATAGCTTGATGATTTTTATAACTTATTATCTAAGTTATAAATTAATCGTTTTGACAGTGAATATCTTAACTATTGCTGTATGATTTATAGCAGTACTGAAAGTAGCTGACTATTTTAAGTACTGTATGTGAAAATGGATGTAAATTTAAAAATAATATTAAGATTGTATAATTTAACTTTAATATCAATATAATATAGTGATAGTGACTAAATTAATATTTTTAAATCACCATAAAATAATCCTAAGTTGATTGACATAAATAAATAAAAAAACATAAGAATTAACATAAGAATTAGTTCAGCTATCTACAGACCGTTGCAAACGATCTATAGATAATTGAAAGCGTTACCAAATAATAGTGTTACCAAATGTTAATGTTATACTTATATTGGTTATGTTGTAAGGTGTACAAAAAAGCGCCAAAGCCGAGCGTGACATGCAGCAAGTTCCTGAGTAAAGTGCACGACGTGTCGGCCAACAAGGTGCGCTGTGCGGGGTTCAGGTCCGCACTTGACTCGATCGACGTCACCGACACGGTGGTTGCCAACTTCCTCATCGATCAACTCAGTATGGAGACCATCCTACTTGTGCCTGAACATGGTAAGTCAAACACAATCATTTATTATATATTCAAATTTTTAAGTTCTTTATTGTACACGGATAACTTACAGACTAGGTATTACAGAGCTATGTACAAAGAGCTTAATCATAAGAAGAGTTTTCTTCCAGCAAACCTTTGAGGTTAAGAAAAGGTTAGGATTCAATAAATAAATATTCACGGATAATTCACACATCACACTCTAGTTCCAAACAAGCAAAGCTTGTACTATGGGAACTGGATAAAATAATAAAATCACAAGGATCATTTAGAACATACTATAATGATCGTTCAGCCTCATAAATAGCTTGAAACAATTTTTACGAACTTATATTTCACTTTCTGGTCGCGCGGAACTGGCACCTCGAATCACCTAGTATGTAAGACGATTCTAAATGATTCTTGTGATTTTTTTTTTTTTATATCAATTGAAACAATCTATATTTTATTGCTTTCGGTCTTATGGTCTTTAATTACAGTTTAGTTCTTATTGAATAAAGAAATATGTATTTGATTGATTGATTACCCGTGCATATTTATAATGATTTGTATGTTGTGACAGAGAACGCGGTCCGTTTGTCGGACAACGTGGAGAACGTGCCGGAGCGCTGCGCCAAGATAGTGACGCTCGACTCGTCCGAGTACTACCCCGCGCCCAACTACCGCAGCTACGGCGGCGGCGGCGCGCGCTCACAGCGCCTCAGCGTCAGCACGCACCAACGGAAGAAGTCAGTACCTACACACATTCTAACTAGATAGTGACGCTCGACTCGTCCGAGTACTACCCCGCGCCCAACTACCGCAGCTACGGCGGCGGCGGCGCGCGCTCACAGCGCCTCAGCGTCAGCACGCACCAACGGAAGAAGTCAGTACCTACACACATTCTAACTAGATAGTGACGCTCGACTCGTCCGAGTACTACCCCGCGCCCAACTACCGCAGCTACGGCGGCGGCGGCGCGCGCTCACAGCGCCTCAGCGTCAGCACGCACCAACGGAAGAAGTCAGTACCTACACACATTCTAACTAGATAGTGACGCTCGACTCGTCCGAGTACTACCCCGCGCCCAACTACCGCAGCTACGGCGGCGGCGGCGCGCGCTCACAGCGCCTCAGCGTCAGCACGCACCAACGGAAGAAGTCAGTACCTACACACATTCTATCAAGATAGTGACGCTCGACTCGTCCGAGTACTACCCCGCGCCCAACTACCGCAGCTACGGCGGCGGCGGCGCGCGCTCACAGCGCCTCAGCGTCAGCACGCACCAACGGAAGAAGTCAGTACCTACACACATTCTAACTAGATAGTGACGCTCGACTCGTCCGAGTACTACCCCGCGCCCAACTACCGCAGCTACGGCGGCGGCGGCGCGCGCTCACAGCGCCTCAGCGTCAGCACGCACCAACGGAAGAAGTCAGTACCTACACACATTCTATCAAGATAGTGACGCTCGACTCGTCCGAGTACTACCCCGCGCCCAACTACCGCAGCTACGGCGGCGGCGGCGCGCGCTCACAGCGCCTCAGCGTCAGCACGCACCAACGGAAGAAGTCAGTACCTACACACATTCTATCATGATAGTGACGCTCGACTCGTCCGAGTACTACCCCGCGCCCAACTACCGCAGCTACGGCGGCGGCGGCGCGCGCTCACAGCGCCTCAGCGTCAGCACGCACCAACGGAAGAAGTCAGTACCTACACACATTCTAACTAGATAGTGACGCTCGACTCGTCCGAGTACTACCCCGCGCCCAACTACCGCAGCTACGGCGGCGGCGGCGCGCGCTCACAGCGCCTCAGCGTCAGCACGCACCAACGGAAGAAGTCAGTACCTACACACATTCTATCTAGATAGTGACGCTCGACTCGTCCGAGTACTACCCCGCGCCCAACTACCGCAGCTACGGCGGCGGCGGCGCGCGCTCACAGCGCCTCAGCGTCAGCACGCACCAACGGAAGAAGTCAGTACCTACACACATTCTAACTAGATAGTGACGCTCGACTCGTCCGAGTACTACCCCGCGCCCAACTACCGCAGCTACGGCGGCGGCGGCGCGCGCTCACAGCGCCTCAGCGTCAGCACGCACCAACGGAAGAAGTCAGTACCTACACACATTCTAACTAGATAGTGACGCTCGACTCGTCCGAGTACTACCCCGCGCCCAACTACCGCAGCTACGGCGGCGGCGGCGCGCGCTCACAGCGCCTCAGCGTCAGCACGCACCAACGGAAGAAGTCAGTACCTACACACATTCTAACTAGATAGTGACGCTCGACTCGTCCGAGTACTCCCCCGCGCCCAACTACCGCAGCTACGGCGGCGGCGGCGCGCGCTCACAGCGCCTCAGCGTCAGCACGCACCAACGGAAGAAGTCAGTACCTACACACATTCTAACAAGATAGTGACGCTCGACTCGTCCGAGTACTACCCCGCGCCCAACTACCGCAGCTACGGCGGCGGCGGCGCGCGCTCACAGCGCCTCAGCGTCAGCACGCACCAACGGAAGAAGTCAGTACCTACACACATTCTAACTAGATAGTGACGCTCGACTCGTCCGAGTACTACCCCGCGCCCAACTACCGCAGCTACGGCGGCGGCGGCGCGCGCTCACAGCGCCTCAGCGTCAGCACGCACCAACGGAAGAAGTCAGTACCTACACACATTCTATCAAGATAGTGACGCTCGACTCGTCCGAGTACTACCCCGCGCCCAACTACCGCAGCTACGGCGGCGGCGGCGCGCGCTCACAGCGCCTCAGCGTCAGCACGCACCAACGGAAGAAGTCAGTACCTACACACATTCTAACTAGATAGTGACGCTCGACTCGTCCGAGTACTACCCCGCGCCCAACTACCGCAGCTACGGCGGCGGCGGCGCGCGCTCACAGCGCCTCAGCGTCAGCACGCACCAACGGAAGAAGTCAGTACCTACACACATTCTATCAAGATAGTGACGCTCGACTCGTCCGAGTACTACCCCGCGCCCAACTACCGCAGCTACGGCGGCGGCGGCGCGCGCTCACAGCGCCTCAGCGTCAGCACGCACCAACGGAAGAAGTCAGTACCTACACACATTCTAACTAGATAGTGACGCTCGACTCGTCCGAGTACTACCCCGCGCCCAACTACCGCAGCTACGGCGGCGGCGGCGCGCGCTCACAGCGCCTCAGCGTCAGCACGCACCAACGGAAGAAGTCAGTACCTACACACATTCTATCTAGATAGTGACGCTCGACTCGTCCGAGTACTACCCCGCGCCCAACTACCGCAGCTACGGCGGCGGCGGCGCGCGCTCACAGCGCCTCAGCGTCAGCACGCACCAACGGAAGAAGTCAGTACCTACACACATTCTATCATGATAGTGACGCTCGACTCGTCCGAGTACTACCCCGCGCCCAACTACCGCAGCTACGGCGGCGGCGGCGCGCGCTCACAGCGCCTCAGCGTCAGCACGCACCAACGGAAGAAGTCAGTACCTACACACATTCTAACTAGATAGTGACGCTCGACTCGTCCGAGTACTACCCCGCGCCCAACTACCGCAGCTACGGCGGCGGCGGCGCGCGCTCACAGCGCCTCAGCGTCAGCACGCACCAACGGAAGAAGTCAGTACCTACACACATTCTATCTAGATAGTGACGCTCGACTCGTCCGAGTACTACCCCGCGCCCAACTACCGCAGCTACGGCGGCGGCGGCGCGCGCTCACAGCGCCTCAGCGTCAGCACGCACCAACGGAAGAAGTCAGTACCTACACACATTCTAACTAGATAGTGACGCTCGACTCGTCCGAGTACTACCCCGCGCCCAACTACCGCAGCTACGGCGGCGGCGGCGCGCGCTCACAGCGCCTCAGCGTCAGCACGCACCAACGGAAGAAGTCAGTACCTACACACATTCTAACAAGATAGTGACGCTCGACTCGTCCGAGTACTACCCCGCGCCCAACTACCGCAGCTACGGCGGCGGCGGCGCGCGCTCACAGCGCCTCAGCGTCAGCACGCACCAACGGAAGAAGTCAGTACCTACACACATTCTAACTAGATAGTGACGCTCGACTCGTCCGAGTACTACCCCGCGCCCAACTACCGCAGCTACGGCGGCGGCGGCGCGCGCTCACAGCGCCTCAGCGTCAGCACGCACCAACGGAAGAAGTCAGTACCTACACACATTCTAACTAGATAGTGACGCTCGACTCGTCCGAGTACTACCCCGCGCCCAACTACCGCAGCTACGGCGGCGGCGGCGCGCGCTCACAGCGCCTCAGCGTCAGCACGCACCAACGGAAGAAGTCAGTACCTACACACATTCTAACTAGATAGTGACGCTCGACTCGTCCGAGTACTACCCCGCGCCCAACTACCGCAGCTACGGCGGCGGCGGCGCGCGCTCACAGCGCCTCAGCGTCAGCACGCACCAACGGAAGAAGTCAGTACCTACACACATTCTATCAAGATAGTGACGCTCGACTCGTCCGAGTACTACCCCGCGCCCAACTACCGCAGCTACGGCGGCGGCGGCGCGCGCTCACAGCGCCTCAGCGTCAGCACGCACCAACGGAAGAAGTCAGTACCTACACACATTCTAACTAGATAGTGACGCTCGACTCGTCCGAGTACTACCCCGCGCCCAACTACCGCAGCTACGGCGGCGGCGGCGCGCGCTCACAGCGCCTCAGCGTCAGCACGCACCAACGGAAGAAGTCAGTACCTACACACATTCTAACTAGATAGTGACGCTCGACTCGTCCGAGTACTACCCCGCGCCCAACTACCGCAGCTACGGCGGCGGCGGCGCGCGCTCACAGCGCCTCAGCGTCAGCACGCACCAACGGAAGAAGTCAGTACCTACACACATTCTAACTAGATAGTGACGCTCGACTCGTCCGAGTACTACCCCGCGCCCAACTACCGCAGCTACGGCGGCGGCGGCGCGCGCTCACAGCGCCTCAGCGTCAGCACGCACCAACGGAAGAAGTCAGTACCTACACACATTCTATCAAGATAGTGACGCTCGACTCGTCCGAGTACTACCCCGCGCCCAACTACCGCAGCTACGGCGGCGGCGGCGCGCGCTCACAGCGCCTCAGCGTCAGCACGCACCAACGGAAGAAGTCAGTACCTACACACATTCTAACTAGATAGTGACGCTCGACTCGTCCGAGTACTACCCCGCGCCCAACTACCGCAGCTACGGCGGCGGCGGCGCGCGCTCACAGCGCCTCAGCGTCAGCACGCACCAACGGAAGAAGTCAGTACCTACACACATTCTAACTAGATAGTGACGCTCGACTCGTCAGAGTACTACCCCGCGCCCAACTACCGCAGCTACGGCGGCGGCGGCGCGCGCTCACAGCGCCTCAGCGTCAGCACGCACCAACGGAAGAAGTCAGTACCTACACACATTCTAACTAGATAGTGACGCTCGACTCGTCCGAGTACTACCCCGCGCCCAACTACCGCAGCTACGGCGGCGGCGGCGCGCGCTCACAGCGCCTCAGCGTCAGCACGCACCAACGGAAGAAGTCAGTACCTACACACATTCTAACTAGATAGTGACGCTCGACTCGTCCGAGTACTACCCCGCGCCCAACTACCGCAGCTACGGCGGCGGCGGCGCGCGCTCACAGCGCCTCAGCGTCAGCACGCACCAACGGAAGAAGTCAGTACCTACACACATTCTATCAAGATAGTGACGCTCGACTCGTCCGAGTACTACCCCGCGCCCAACTACCGCAGCTACGGCGGCGGCGGCGCGCGCTCACAGCGCCTCAGCGTCAGCACGCACCAACGGAAGAAGTCAGTACCTACACACATTCTAACTAGATAGTGACGCTCGACTCGTCCGAGTACTACCCCGCGCCCAACTACCGCTGCTACGGCGGCGGCGGCGCGCGCTCACAGCGCCTCAGCGTCAGCACGCACCAACGGAAGAAGTCAGTACCTACACACATTCTAACTAGATAGTGACGCTCGACTCGTCCGAGTACTACCCCGCGCCCAACTACCGCAGCTACGGCGGCGGCGGCGCGCGCTCACAGCGCCTCAGCGTCAGCACGCACCAACGGAAGAAGTCAGTACCTACACACATTCTATCAAGATAGTGACGCTCGACTCGTCCGAGTACTACCCCGCGCCCAACTACCGCAGCTACGGCGGCGGCGGCGCGCGCTCACAGCGCCTCAGCGTCAGCACGCACCAACGGAAGAAGTCAGTACCTACACACATTCTAACTAGATAGTGACGCTCGACTCGTCCGAGTACTACCCCGCGCCCAACTACCGCAGCTACGGCGGCGGCGGCGCGCGCTCACAGCGCCTCAGCGTCAGCACGCACCAACGGAAGAAGTCAGTACCTACACACATTTTACCAAACATATTTATCTTCCCAACGCAGACATAGGTAAAGAAAACTTGAGAGAGCCAACTCATGTGAGAGGATCATAGAAGATCAGGGGCCACCAATTAGTTTCGCTCGGGGTCCATTTTAAGAAATGAAATGACCACAGCGGTCCGCACATTTCTTAGAAAAAATATTATTGAACAAAGGTAATCACGGAAATTACAAAGGTATTATTATTTACATATCTATGAGAAAAGTGTTATTTTCGGTCCGCCATTTGGTGACCCCTGGTCTAGATCTATCATAAAAACTCAGTTCCATATATCAAAATTGATTAACAGATGAATGCTAATTTAACATGACAAGGCCTAGAAGTATACTGATTTACGTTTCTTCATATTTAGACAAGTGCAAGCCGAAATAGCAGAAGGCGAAGCAGCGCTTAAAGAGCTTGAAGCGCGCGGCGAGGAACTCAGTGCCGAAGCGAGGGAAGCGAAGCACGCTGAGCGCGCCGCGTCGCAAGCGCTGCAAGCGCTGCTGGCGCTGCGGCATGAGAAGAGCGAGGCAGCTGAACGCGCCGCTGCAGCGCTCGAACAAGAGAATACTCCGCATCATGCTGTGTTGGTATGTATATATATATTGCGCCGCGTCGCAAGCGCTGCAAGCGCTGCGGCACGAGAAGAGCGAGGCAGCTGAACGCGCCGCTGCAGCGCTCGAACAAGAGAATACTCCGCATCATGCTGTGTTGGTATGTATATATATATTGCGCCGCGTCGCAAGCGCTGCAAGCGCTGCTGGCGCTGCGGCACGAGAAGAGCGAGGCAGCTGAACGCGCCGCTGCAGCGCTCGAACAAGAGAATACTCCGCATCATGCTGTGTTGGTATGTATATATATATTGCGCCGCGTCGCAAGCGCTGCAAGCGCTGCTGGCGCTGCGGCACGAGAAGAGCGAGGCAGCTGAACGCGCCGCTGCAGCGCTCGAACAAGAGAATACTCCGCATCATGCTGTGTTGGTATGTATATATATATTGCGCCGCGTCGCAAGCGCTGCAAGCGCTGCTGGCGCTGCGGCACGAGAAGAGCGAGGCAGCTGAACGCGCCGCTGCAGCGCTCGAACAAGAGAATACTCCGCATCATGCTGTGTTGGTATGTATTCATAGAAGAAAGCACGAGAAGAGCGAGGCAGAATTTGTTATTTGTTAGGCTCTAGTAAACTCGACTATCGAAAGTACCTACTAATTAAATTAATAATTAGCAATAATTATTGTCAGCAATTGCAATTATTTGCCCAATTAATAATATATAATTTTTCACATTCAGGTGGAAGAGTTAAACGTATCCAAAGAGAAGTTACGAACATTGCAAGAGCAAGTAGAGGCCGCTTCGAGCAAGGATCGCGAGTTTCGACAAAAGATCGATCACTTTGATAATAAAATGAAAACTGCGAAGAACCAGCTGAAGGAAGTCACTGCTACGTGTAGGAGTCTTAGTGTAAGTTGAATATAACTATAGCGGTATACATTTTTAAACTTTCGCGACCAAAACTCATATTAAAGAGATCGGTGAAATGAAAATCGGAGAAAATTGGTATAATTTATTTCTTTATTAAGAGTACTATAACTATGTTGTATAAGTTAAACCATTTATGGAATAAAACTTGCTAAGATCTTGCAATTTATTTTGTCAAATTCGTAGTTTTTTATAACACAACTGAATTTTGTTATCCTGTTTTTGAATTTTTTCATATTTCTATTCAAATTTTTGTTTTTAAGATATTGTACCCTACAGCTTTTCACGCTAGAAATCACAGCACCAACTTAGCTATAACGTAACTAATACTTGTGTCCCAAGTATGTCAAGCGGAAGATTGTGGTTGGGCATCTCAAGTACCATCCCCATGGGTATACCTGGGTAATTGGGTATACGATACCCTGTATAAATAAATACTAAATTAACAAATAATCTAATTACCATTAACAGGAGGAAATAGACCAAGAACAGAATAAGTTTGACCAAGGAGTAACAGAAAGTCGCAATTGGCAGCAACGCATACGAGAAGACAAGATCAAACTCACGCAAGTCGAAGCCATTCTGGAAGAGAAGCGGACAAATATACAGAAGAAGGAACAGGAAGCTCTTACGTTGTGTCAGCGGATAGAAAACCCGAGGTATATTCTACTAATACTAATATTATAAACGCAAAAAAAAAATGGATGGATGTATAGCGCCATCTATCTCGCTACATGATAAACTGCATCGTAGTCTACGCAACAGACTAACAGTACCCCAAGTGCGAGTTTGTGCACACACGTATCGCAGAGACGTGATCGCCAAGCGCCGCCAATTTTGTATGGTAATCCAAGCAGATTTCTTGAGAAGCTTGGATTTCCATACAAAATTGGCGGCGCTTGGCGAGCCGATCACGTCTCTGCGATCCGTGTGTGCACAAACTCGCACTTGGGGTAGGTACAGATGCCATAAACGTATTCTTAATACGTATTCTACTTTAGGGGAATAAATGTAGCAAAGTTCTACATGAACTGCGTTTAAAATGTTTGTTGTGTTCATTGACACGAATAAGAAGAAGCGACTTTAAAAAGAATGTCAAAAATCCAATTATGAATTGATTTCGATGATTATTCTAGTTCCTCATCACCTCAAATATAGTTAAGTTTAATTCAGATCGAAGTCTGTAGATTATTTTGAATATGATCACCAGTACTTACTTCATTTTCATTAATTTATTGATGCAGCAGCACACTAAAAAACATTAAAAAAAATTTCAATAAATACTAACATTATGTTACTCTCAAAAATTACTGACTTTTTTTTTTCTCTTTCTTTTGCTTCTTCCCATTTCTTTTCAAAGCCGTCTAGATCGTCTCCCCAACGCTTCTAAGGCCGACCTCTGACTTAGTCTGCAATAAATATAAGTAATTAAATTATAATTTTATTAAAAATGTATGATTACATTTAGGAACATAGCAATAGTGACGAATGAACTGAAGAAAACCCAGTTGAAGCTCAGCTCGATCCGCAGTGACGGCCTCTCGAAGGCGCAGGTCACTGAGAAGTTATTGCAAGTAGAACGCAAGTACCGACGCACTAAGAACACGCTCGACCGGCTCAAACTGCTTATTGATGACGTAAGTGACACAAAGACCCCGAAAATATCCATCCATGACGACCGAAGCGGTGGGCGAAGGTCCGCCTGCGATACGGAAGGTTGCGGGTTCGATTCCCGCCTTGGGATAAATGTTTGTACGATCTGCAAATATTTATTCCAGGTGTTGTGGGGATTTTATATGTATAATAAAAATATCTATCTATGTAATGTATTAAGTATGTCAGTCTTCTAGAACCCGTAACACAAGCTCTGCCTAGCTTGGGGCTAAATGATGTTGTGTGGATTGTCCAGCATTATTATTGTTATCTTGGATTTCAAAATGGATACCATATTCGTAATCAGCATCACAAGCAACATCAGAAATGACATCTATTTTGATATTTTCAACACACCAATGTCTGCTATCTTGGATTTCAAAATGGATCCCATACCTAATCCGTATCCGAGTAACATCACGTGGGTTTCTTGTTCTCGGTCGTCTTGGTTCACTGTTTGCAAATGCGTCACTTCATCGCGGGCCTTGAGCGTGGAGACCGAATCCAGAAATTCCGTAACGAAAATAACCTAACACGCGCATGCGTAATCCAGCAAAAAATGCTATGCACTAGTTTTACCGCGGCAGTCTCCGAGTGCCACACGTCTTTTTTTTTAACTAATACAGTTAACCTTTGTCTATGATTTTCAGAAACAATAAAATAATTTGGAAGTTTAATATAGTTGTAAAAAAAACATACGTGTATTTTATTTTCAGATCAAAAGCACGACAGACAAGCATTTGAACTTCTGTCATCGAGTGCAGACATACATCGCTAGGCGCGTCCAATACTGCTTCCAATCTATACTGACGCTAAGAGGATATTCGGTGAGTACGGGCTATGACGTAACATAGCAGTAGTCAAAAATTATTAATAGCATACATTTTAGAAATAAAAGTAAAGTTAAAGTTATTTTATTTCTTGGAACTAAATGTGTACATTGATGGCAAAAGATACAATTTGTTCCAATTTAATTCTCCCTTGGCAAAATTAAAATCTTTATTAAATTATATTATAAGTATTGCTAATTATCATTTTTTGTTTTTATATTATTACTTAATAAAAAATAAGAATTAAGGAAGTTCAAAAAATTACAGTAATTAAAGTTATAGTTCGGTATAGATTTTAGAATAAATTATGTTTATGAAGTAAATCGAGTTAAAATCTATGTCACTTTGTTATCAGTCTAGAATTGATTTACATTTTAATAACATTGATCGGCCTATAATGTAGGGCCGCGACTATTAAGAAAATATATATATATATACATAGATAAGTGAAACTTTATAATATTAAGAGATTTATGTACTTATATATTATTATTCAGCCATTGTCGTCCCACGACAGGCCATGTGCTTAGGTGCGAGTCCAGCTCGTCCCGCCATCTCATCTATGTATTTATTTATAGGCAACGCCAACAGCACACACAGTAAAAATTTATAATAATCACTTACAGTCTAACTTATACTATAAAATGTGTGCCAATTACAGGCATGCACAACATTCATAATAAAAAACACACGGACAGCAGAAAATAAAAGTACAAGAACAAGACTTAGGTGATGGGAAAATAAAAAGGCTTTATTATTATAATGCAGGGCCGTATGGAGATAGACAACGCGCGCGGCTCGCTGGAGCTGCAGTGCGCGGGGCGGGGGCGCGAGGCGCGCGCGCGGGCCGCGGGGGACGGCGGCGGCGCCGGGGGCTCCACCAGCTCGCTGTCGGGGGGCGAGCGCTCCTACTCCACCGTGGCCTTCATCATGGCGCTCTGGGACTGCGTGGAGCTACCCTTCTACTTTATGGACGAGTTCGATGTCTTTATGGTGAGATACTTGCTTTGCACAAATATACATTACATAGATAGATATTTTTATTATACATATAAAATACCCAGAACACCCGGAATATTTGCAGATCGTACAAACATTTATCCCAAGGCGAGAATCGAACCCGCAACCTTCCGTGTCGCAGGCGGACCTTCGCCCACCATGCCACGTCGGTCGTCACTTACCTAGATACTTTATCTTTTTGCTTTGCACAGCTTGTGCATTTCCTATGCTGAGTTTTTCTAGCAACAACAAGAATCTTGAAGGAGATTAGAATATAATATCTTTATTGTACCCCAGATAAATAATAAATTGAAATAGAGTTACTTGCTTAAAGTAGCAACTTTAAAGAATCTCGATGCGAATAGAATGTATATAGAAAAAGAGACAATTGAAACAGGACGTACAAATAGGCGGTCTTATCGGTATGAGTGATCTCTTCCAAACAACTTTTGAACAGAAACATTAGATGCTCCTTTACATTTATAATTGCTCTTTTTTGAGTTAAAGTTGTTAAAATCTCTTTAGTTATTAAAATCCGTGCAATACAGCATTGACTTCAATAGTATACCATGCAGTTCTGATACATATGTATTTGTAATTTTATTGACAGGACAACGTGAACCGTAAGATAGTGATGGAGCTGCTGATAGACCACGCGCTGAAGAACACGACGCGTCAGTTTGTGTTCCTCACGCCGCAGGACGCCTCCTCCGTGCATGCCGGCCCGCAGATCAGCATACATGTGTAATTATACTTATTAAAAAAAAATATAACTAAAAGAAGGTTCTATTCTAGTTTGGCGCGTATTTTTAAGCTATTGCATAGCTTCTATCGCGGGCCTTGAGCGTGGAGACCGAATCCAGAAATTCCGTAACGAAAATAACCTAACACTGTGCATGCGTCATCCAGCAAAAAATGCTATGCTTTACCGCGGCAGTCCCCGAGTGCCTAACGTCTTTTTTTTTGAGGTTTTCTTTGATTTGAATTCGGTGCTTTTCGAGGTTTATTTGAAATTCTAATTAAAAATAGTTAACAAAAAATATTTAACAACTTTTCAATTCTATTTGCAAAATCAAATGGTGAAAATGATTTGTCGAAAACAGCTTTGATCACAGTTATTAGCTGAATAATACATTATTCTATAAAGATTAGGTTTTCTAGATTGAAGTAATTTTTTGCATGTAAAACCTAAATCCAAGTCCTTCAATTACTTAAAGTATTACTGTTTGTTTCAGAATGGCCGATCCTCGTCCTTAGTTATTTAAGCTTTTATAATCCCAAGTGATTTTAAGATTTTTATTACAATACTCAAATGTTTCCATTGTAATTATTTTTTTACTGTGATTTTTAATGTTTACTTGTAATTATGCCAAATAAAGGTACTTTATTTTTAAAATATTTTTTTTTAATCCCTTAATGTTTGCTGGAGACATGCACAATAAACAAGCTAGGTTTGCAAAATCAAACAAATCATAGATATTTCAACACCATTTATTTAATACTACAACGCAAAATAGCGTTTTTGCGACAAAATGTGATCATTCAATGCATTATTGCACACTTGACAACATCCGAAACACAATTAGTTTCCAGGAGTGCTACACATTACTTACAATGTAAATGTTATGTATAAGATAATACATTCTAATAGGTATTTTTTTAGTTAAGAATTATTGAACTAAAACTGAATAGCACTCCGGAAAAAGTGATACGGAATTGTCTTGAGATCACACCAGACATCCATCACACAATACAGAATACAATTTTAAAATCTATTACAATTAGAGTTTTTATATTAGTTTCAATAAATTGATATATATAAAAATAACTTAAACCTAACAGTGTGCTTTATTTATTAACGCTAAGAATATATTTAAATTATTCTGATAACAAATCTAAGTCTTATATAAAGGCGAGGCGCGCCTTACAGGATAAGCGTATTCATTGAACTTAATTCTAAAATGCATTAACTAACATCAATACCCGCGGAGTACACGTACTTTAGGTACAAAGTTGCTTTTGTACAATTACTTTATTCTATTGTAATTTGATACAACAATTTTATTTTATTAAACTTTTAATTTTATTAAACTATCGGAAATTCTAGTTCGTATTTCCTTATCATGTAGGTAAAAAAGTAGTCATTATAATTCTTTATCAATGTGGGACAATAATGATCTCCGTTTGGCAGAATGCCCAAAGATGTGCTTTAGGTATTCTGTCACAGTTTTTATTCCCGTTACTACGCCCATTGATTTTTTTATAAATACCAGGCCCAGTAATAATTCAGTCACATTGTACACTCGAACGAGAAATTCGTTTTAAAATTGCTACTACCAAAATAGTGTTACAAGTATTTACATTTAAAACTGAGAAGTCACTAAACTTCCGACGAGTCGCTATCCGTAAGTGTTATAAGAAAACTAAGCAAAAAAACAGGATATCAAACATTTCAATTGAAGATAATAACGAAAGTATTCCAAGATCTTGCTCCAGAGCGACAGTCTTTGGTTAACAATAGCATAAGACGCAGGAAAATTGTTAGCACTAAAGAAATATATATATTTTAAGATACAGTACTGTAGACTCTCTTAAAGTCCTTTTAGTCAGTCTCACGAACAGATTTTGTTCAAAACCATCATAAACAATTTTATATACATGCAGAAATCAGGGAAATAAAAATATTACATAGAAGCAAATTCTACTTATTTAAAATCAAAAAGTATTTGATTGAGATTTGGAATTTAAAAAAAGGGTCTACCACGTTTTTATAACATTACATTTTTTAAAAGATTTTAAATCTAAAGATACCTTATAGATATTCTAATATGGACATGCACCAATTTACTAGTATGAATGTCGCGTGCAATTAGAAATAAAATACATCACAAAAAAAGACAGATTTACAACATTACCCTACAGAATATACATATCAGTGATTCAAAATGATTAAATGAATAATGCATTTTAAATAATATTTACACATTTGATAAGCTTATGAATATGATCACGAAATGAATAGAACCTATTTACTAATATTTATAGAAAAAATAATGCACGCGACGATTCTGATACAAAATATGAAATAAAAATAATATAAAAAAAAGTTTATATAAAAGTGAAATATGCGAAGCGGCGAATATGAAATTCCTTACAATATTTTAGTAATTATCCTTACATTTATGTTATATTGTGGAATGTTTGCAACACTCGAGTGTTTATTACAGAGCTGAAAAAAAAAACCATAAGACGTAAGAACTGACTCTAATAACTCAGGATAGGCCTAAATTATTTCTATAATATGAAACAATATATTATGGATGAAGAAAATGCGATTTTATAAAAACAAAACCTCGGAAGTAACTAAATAGATCCTCGATCCGATATTTTGTATCAGTGAGAAGTCATCTTAAACTTAAAAAATATTTATTTATGTCGTTGTTCTCTTAAATTCATAAGCTGATTTAAAACTCTACAAGCAAATAAGTTTTCAAATCCATAAACAAGTCAACAAAACGTACATGGTAGACGAGTAGAGAAAATATTTTATTTTTATTTAATCAAAATCCGACTACAATGTACATGTAAGAAGGAACTGAAATATGAAATATGTATTTAGTATTCGTCACAGTTCGTCATGGATTTAACGCGTTATTTGACAGCTCATTTGTCAAAATCTGTTAGGTGGTATAAGAGCTTCAGATGAACACAACCCATATACTGTTAAACTCATAACCCACATTTTTATCTATGTAGTTAGGTAAAAATACATTATATCCAGAAACTAAAAATTAACGCATAAACAAGTCGAAACCAATCGATTATATTATCGGATTGGAATCACAAACAACAATTGATATAATATCAATATATCATCAACGTACATACTGTGAGCTAAGTCATACATTTAAAAGTTTTAATTTAATTTATTTTTTCAAAAACAATCATTTCAGTAGTAAAACTGTCTGCCAGATATTAGCAAAATGTCAGAAACACACGAAAAATATATGATTTTGACCAAGACAGGCGTCACAGCTCTGTCTTCCACGCTGCGGGTTCGATTCCCAGAGAATATGTTTTTGTGACGAGCATTAATATTTAATCTGTGTCTGGGTATTTACTTTATTATAATGTATGTATTTACAAAAAAAAATGTATTTAAGTATTGTATCAGCAATCTAATTCCCATAGTACAAGCTTTGCTTAGTTTGGGATTAGAGTAATGTGTGAATTGTCCGCGAATATTTATTTAATATAATTTCGCTTCTGCTATGACAAAACAACCCTTTGCTCTATCGATTTCGCCTTGATACATTTATCTACGGTGAAAGATTAGTTGAGAAACATGCAGAAGTTAGTGCATCATGTATGCTGTTGCTTATGCAATGTGAATTTAATAGGTTCATAAATAAATTAAATTAAGTAGTGCTATTATAAGATAAATCGGTTATTTTGATGCAAGGTTATAAGAACCTTAAGGGAACACACTTATTTTAAGTGGGTGTCATAGTTTTCACATTTTTCCAGTTGCGTAGTGAAAATTTAAATAAAACAGTATGTGACATTTACAGATTTTTAAACCATTTAAAAAAAATAGATTTATTACGGACGCTGCCATTTTTTTTTATTAATTAAGGAGAAATAAATAATTCTGTGTAATATTCTTTACGGATATACCGAGATCTCAGTTTGGGATGAATTATTTTAATTTCCCACAAACTTGCTAATTCAGCTTATAAAATGATTTCGGATCACCTTCCGTTAGTTAGTTTCATGCACACAACAATCAAATACTTACGTTAGAGTGTTAGAAAGCAAACTCTCACACATTAAAATGGTGAACACGAAAGGTCTCTCCAAAACACTCCATAGCTGTTCATTTGTTTATGTTATTTAATTATGTAATTTCCATGTTGAGAGAATGGGATAGGAACGTGTTAGCATTGAATGAGAGTTAAAAGGACTTGGATTCTCTCAACAGCTCCGTCAGATAAGGCACCAATTAAACTATTAATTTATATCTTGTCAAAAAATTGTGAACTCATAAGTTCTTGCCACAACGAGCAACAAAATAAAATTAACTATTTGTCTCACAAAACTGTTTAAACATGAACATCTGCAACTGCATTTAAAACAATAACAATAATATACATTATGTACTTTTTGTACGGGCACTTGCCATAACAGCTGTTTGCAACATTGTATCTGCATTTGTTAGATAAATTACTTTTATTTACTGCATAAAAAATAACCTCTTTCTTGCATACTTCCTAATCATTATACAGTATAATAGTCCCAATAGGTCTAAATGTATCACATTGTTTAAATCCTGTCTTGAAGTATGCAAAGTATAAAGTTTGAGACTATCAAAAACGTAGATATTGATTCGTAGATTAATGTAGATACAATATTGAAATCAGTCGAAAACAGATAATAAACTATCTTAGTCCATAGCGGCGGGTTTGTTACCTAGCGAGTTTGAAGCTCATTCTTCATTGAGCAAGCCTAGGTCAGGTAGCGGTGACGTCACATGTCTTGTGGATGGAGTCTTTGTGGTGGGGGTCTTTGGACTCTTGTGGTCAGATTGTGGGGGCGTCGGGGGGTATATGTGATCGGTTTCCTGTGATGTAGACGCTTCTGTGTCTTGGGTGGACGATTGGTTCTCCATCATTAGTTGGTAGACTTTGTCCTGTAATCAAAAATAACGAGAATTAGCTGAAGCTCAGTTATGTAGCATCATAAAAAGTTGATAAAGTAGGAACAAATTTCGGTGCTTTGTAGGACTAATCTTTAGACCATTTTCAAAAAGAGTTTGATTTCGTCTAGTCCTTTATATATTATTCTTGGAATTTCACTATTCAATATTTAATTTATTTTGAAATGGGCAGCTTAATCTATTCTAATATTATAAAGAGGTAAAGTTTGTGTGTTTGTATATTTGTTAAATTGTAAGGGGTAAACTCGGGATCTACTAACCGATTTAAAAAATTCTTTCATTGAAAGAAAGCCACATTATTGCTGAGTGTCATAGGTTATATAAAAAACCGATAAATAAAAATGGTTGTCTGTAAAGTCGGTTTACTGACGATAGTTGAACGTGACAACGAACGCAAAGGCCGATTGTGCTTCTTTGTCGCTCGTTCCGCGCTCTCGCTTGCACTTCATGGAACGCCTCAGAGCGAGCTAACACCGCATGAGTCTCAGAGCGAGGTAACGCCGTCATGTTTTTTCGTGCGTGCAGCCGGCTCTATCGAATTATAAGACGTTGTCACGTCAATAAAGCGTAGGAGACTCACAAACATGTCCAAGGAGACGTTGTGCGACTGGATGCGATGGCTCTCGTCGAGGTTGAGGTCGGGGCAGATGCGCTGCAGGTCGGCGCCGCGCGTCACGAACTCGCCGTCCGCGCCGCGCACGCACTGCACGCCGCCCGCGCCGCGCACCACCGCCGCGAACGGACGCAGCCACACGTAGCACGGCTGCAGCGCCTCCCACGAGTAGCCTGCAACGTAACCATTTCATTTTGATTTCAAAACTCTTTATTGCGCCAAAAATAAGTTGTACGTATTGTGTAGGCGAGCTTAATGCTAAAAAGCATTTTCTTCCAGCTAACCTTCGTGTATGTGGAGCTAAAGGTAAAACGATCATTCATATTTTGTGTACAATAATTTTCTATTCTTCTTCTTATCGTGTCGATGCTACAACTGTATGTTGTTGTAGCATCGTGTTGGAAAGATTAGCCAGACTAGACACTGCTTTACCGTGCCTAGCTGTTACCGGTGTGCGCCACGAGGAGACTCTTTCCATTTTCTATTAATAAGAATATTAAATAAATAAAGTAAGTCTAACGGGATATTCACCATTCACCGAAATATTGGGAAATAATCAAACTTAGTTTTCATTATAAACGGGATATTTACCATGATTTGTGAGTTTGATTATTTCCCGGAGTGCCGGGACATAGTGAGTGTAGTATGTCGTAATCGAGTTGAAAGTGAGAGTGAAACCGATGGTAGTATCGTTCGTAATAAAAGAGTGCGAAAGAGGGTAGACCGGTATGTCTGCCAATGACTTTTATATCTACTTGCAAAAACTTCAGTTCGACCCGTGATCATGGCGCGTGCAACTGTGCCGAAATATCGGGAAATAATCAAACTCACAAATCGTGGTAAATATCCCGTTTATAATGAAAACTATGTTCAAAACCGTGATAGTTTCAAATATAATAATCAAACTCACTAATCATGGTGAGAATCATATCCCGTTTATAATGAAAACTAAACTTTATTTGAGTTTAACAAGCTTGGCTTGAGACAAGAGTGTGATGTGTGAGTCCAGGAATATTTATTATTTTTATTTATTTAAAAAGTAAACTTATATAAAAATCTCACCTGAAACTCTCACTCCCAAATCCTTATTGTAGGAATGTGCCATAGCGGCCGCCGCCAATACACTGTAGGGGTACTGATTGATCTCCACATGCAACACTGCCAGATCGATCAGCTGGCCGCTAATCACGAACTCGAGCGACGAGTACTGGGGGAACACAAACGTGTACCCCCTCAGAGCGTTTGCCCCCACGTCACTTTCCCCCAGCAGTCTCCGCTTAGCGCTCCGTCCCTCACTAGCTAACTGCATATACACGTTCAGCCAGCTGTTTATAGTGATTGGCGTGATACTCCAAGATAATATCTTGAGTATAAGCAATTCTTCTTGTAAAATCTCCTCTGTGGTGCAAGCGCCGTCGGTCACGTAAGCGAATTCCCCGATTTTCGGCGGATAAACCTCTTCCACTTTCGCCGCGATGAATAGACATGTTATTCCTGGAATGAGTAATATTTATGTTGAATGACGTCATTGGGGGAATACCAACGATGTTTTTAGATAGCTTATCCACTTTGAATATGAACATTTGTTGGCAAAGTACTTTTAGAATGCTTATTTATATTTAACATCGCCAAAAGAACTAGTGATACAAGAGAGAAAAGACAAATTCGTTTATAGAATAAAATCTCGCTAAGCTCATTTTTATACGATGTCGTTTTTTGAACGAAATAAGAGTTTCATCCTAAACTTGTCTTCTAAATATTCACATATTATTTATTTACACCATAACACAATGTAACATTAAAATTTAAAACATAAAAGAAATGTAAAAAGGCTACCACTCATTAAAGCCACCAGAAACCAGTCATAACAAAAATATGTAAACCAATGATTCGTATAGCGCTGGTTTTCAGTGGTGCCTAAAACGATTCTGCGACACCCGCTCAGAGGCAAAGGCCTCCCCAAACACTTCCACCTCTCTCTGTCCTTGGCAATGTCCCACCAATCCAAGTCAAATACGTCAAGGTCATCCCTCCATCGCTTCCTCGGCCGACCCCGACGCCGCTGACCTTCAGGTGTCCAGGTGGTAGTTATGGTAGTCCATCTATCTTGGGACATTCGACCGCTCATTATACTTACACTTAATTTACACAAGATAGAAAGAAAGATTTACTTACCTATAAGTTGCAGCCGTCCTTTTTGCACGTCTTCCGTGTTAGACAGATACCGGTCGATGTAGTCCACTGTCAGGTGGAACGATTCTCTGTGGAGCTTGTACACCTCACACACCTGTTGATAGCAAAGATTCATACTTTTATTTATATGTTGTGCAATAAGTACAATACCTTTTGATAGATGATAATAAATAATGCTGGACAATCCACACAACGTCATCTAGCCCCAAGCTAAGCGGAGCTTGTGTTATGGGTACTTGAAAACTGACATACTTAATACAATACATTACATATAGATAGATATTTTTTATTATACATATAAAATACCCAGAACACCCGGAATAAATATTTGCAGATCGTACAAACATTTATCCCAAGGCGGGAATCGAACCCGCAACCTCTGCGTCGATAATTGAATTCTTGTATTGTGCAATAAGTAGGTACAGTACCTAATAGTTTTTGATTTGCCAATGTTCTAGTTATAATGGGCCATTCATTAATTACGTAAAAAAAACGGTGTTATAAGATTTTATTAACCCAGGGTCCCCGAGGAGGAAACCTGGGGTACCTAGGTAATTTGGCATGACCCCCTTATTAGCATTATTTTTTCAACCGTCATTTTCATCATGAATAGTTTTGTAATATTCTTTTACCTAACCTAGGTACCTACTAGTATTAACTTTGTTCAATTTGATGCTTGATTCTGTATGCACTCTGTAGTATTTAAAATAAAAGTACTTCGTATTTATTCTACAAGTACGTAATCTTTAAAAAAAGTGAACAAAAGCAGTGTTATCAAAACTTTAATGTAAACATTTTGGGGAAACCCGCGGTTAAAACAGCTTAGCAGGACTTATTGGCCTCTCAAGAACATGATATGTAGTTATAAAACCGGGTATGTGAGCTCTATCTATGGTCTGTATTCCGTACTGTAGGTCGCGAGTTCGATTCCCAGCAAGAACAATTATATCAGGTCAAATCACGGATGTTTGTTCTAGCTTGATGACACAGTGTGATCTGTTGGATATTTATTTATATTTAATGGACAGCGTCCCGTAAAATAACAGCATTTGCAAACATCTAACTGTGTATATTATCGATTTAATTCGTAAAAATAATTTAATTATTTGCTTTCAATGATGAATGATTGAAGTTGTTTACCTTATCTTAAGGCTCGTTGAAGAATATACGGCGGTTCGAGTTTAGGTATTTATAGACGCGCGACGCGGCTCACAGCGCTCGCGACTCGCGAACGTACCGTCCACGCGATATTGAAAGACTTACGAATTTGATATTTTCACAGTACTTCATTACTTCCAACATTAAATATCAATGATATTATTCATCACTATTTAATTTTGGAAGTATGAAATTATGTGTGTTTAATTGGTTTGCTATGTCGTATCAAGAAACAAATATTTAAAAAAAGATAAGATTTGTAAGTAGGTACAATTTGTGAATTTGAAAAAAATAGCAAAAAATAGCTAAACCATTTAATTTTTGTTGTCGTGATTTGTTGTAAAATATCAATATGACAAATTTTAATTTTTTTATTTATACCTTTAATATATTATATTTTATTTTGAACTAATAAACAAAATTGTATTATACCTTATCAGATACAGATAATAAATGAAACTAAAATATATGCGTAAATGTTTTTTTTATTGACCTCAAACTTTGCAAATTTTTAGAATGAGCACCGTCTTGGTACATAGAAATAAGTTGATGGTACATGGCAACCATTTTGGGATCAAGATGGCGCACCCTGGTTTTGGTCAATTTAGCGATATGGGTGTCACTATCGGGGTTTTTTGGGATGCTGATTGCGAATATGGCAACCATTTTGGAACCCAAGATGGCGCGCACTAGTTTTGGTCAAATTAGCAATATGGGTGTCATTTTCGGGGTTTTTTAGGATGCTGATTACGAATATGGCAACCATTTTGGAATCCAAGATGGTACGCACTAATTTTGGTCAAATTAGCGATATGGGTGTCATTTTCGGGGTTTTTCGGGATGCTGATGATGAATATGGCAACCATTTTGGGATCAAGATGGCGCACCCTGGTTTTGGCCAATTTAGCGATATGGGTGTCACTTTAGGGGTTTTTTGGGATGCTAATTGCGAATATGGCCCAGAAAATGTTACCCATATCGCTAATTTGACCAAAACTAATGCGTGCCATCTTGGATTCCAAAATGGTTGCCATATTCGTAATCAGCTTCCCAAAAAACCCCGAAAATGACACCCATATCGCTAATTTGACCAAAACTAGTGCGCGCCATCTTGGATTCCAAAATGGTTGCCATATTCGTAATCAGCATCCCAAAATACCCCGAAAATGACACCCATATCGCTAATTTGACCAAAACTAGTGCGCGCCATCTTGGATTCCAAAATGGTTGCCATATTCGTAATCAGCATCCTAAAAAACCCCGAAAATGACACCCATATTGCTAATTTGACCAAAGCTAGTGCGCGCCATCTTGGATTCCAAAATGGTTGCCATATTCGTAATCAGCATCCCAAAAAACCCCGAAAATGACACCCATATCGCTAATTTGACCAAAACTAGTGCGCGCCATCTTGGATTCCAAAATGGTTGCCATATTCGTAATCAGCATCCTAAAAAACCCCGAAAATGACACCCATATTGCTAATTTGACCAAAACTAGTGCGCGCCATCTTGGATTCCAAAATGGTTGCCATATTCGTAATCAGCATCCCAAAAAAACCCGAAAATGACACCCATATCGCTAAATTGACCAAAACCAGTGCGCGCCATCTTGGATTCCAAAATGGTTGCCATATTCGTAATCAGCATCCCAAAATACCCCGAAAATGACACCCATATCGCTAATTTGACCAAAACTAGTGCGCGCCATCTTGGATTCCAAAATGGTTGCCATATTCGTAATCAGCATCCCAAAAAACCCCGAAAATGACACCCATATCGCTAATTTGATCAAAACTAGTGCGCGCCATCTGGGATTCCAAAATGGTTGCCATATTCGTAATCAGCATCCCAAAAAACCCCGAAAATGACACCCATATCGCTAAATTGACCAAAACCAGTGTGCGCCATCTTGGATTCCAAAATGGTTGCCATATACGTAATCAGCATCCCAAAAAACCCCAAAAATGACACCCATATCGCTAAACTGACAAAAACCAGTGCGCGCCATCTTGGATTCCAAAATGGTTGCCATATTCGTAAACAGCATCCTGAAAACCCCCGAAAATTACATCCATATCGCTAAACTGACAAAAACTAGTGCGCGCCATCTTGGATTTCAAATCAAAGTGGATATACAATTGGAATATTTATATCCGTATGATCCTAAGTATAGAAAAATTTTAAAATCATTTTTGATTTCAAAGCCTCAAATCTAAAAAGTTGCCTTTCAAAGGTTGTTACGAAGAGAACGCTCGTTGCGAAAAGGCCGCCCAATTAATTGTCTTTTACTAACAATAATATGAACTTTGTTCAATACGGAACGACATTGTGGCATCAATAAAAAAAATAGTTTTTGTACTAAGGATCAAAACCACACGGTCCCACTATATTTGATGTCGATTTTGGTTTTATAATTATTTACGACGTAAATACAAGTATTACGTAAATTTTACGTAATACTTGTAGATCGCGACGAAAACCGACATGACCGCTCTCTCTGACCGCTCGAGGCGGACTGATTTACGACGCGGGGCGCTCCTCGATTTATAGGTTGTTTTCAAAAAATTGTATAAAAATAAGTAATGGCTACAAGCTTCCAATTTTTTTTAATTATTATCAGAAAAGCCTGAATTTTTATATAGTTGGTATATTTCAGCTGTAGTCTCTATAATCTTCGTAGAAATAACGGTTATATTGAAGGGTAAAATTTTAAAATATGCTTTTTTTCATACCGTCTTTTCAATATGACATTGTATGAACGTATGATAATTTTTTTTGTACTTTCTACTCACGGCAAAGTGTTCTTTCATACCTCATTTTTTATATTACTTCCTTATAATTATTTTGACCACAATCACGATCGAAAGTACGCTATTTTTGCTAATTTTCGAAAACCTTGTCTACAAATTAATTAATTTCTCAGTTGTTAATTAATAAATCAAAATTTTGCTTCCTACATACAACTTTTGAAGAATCATTCTTTGATATGAATATCTTTTTATAACCGTGAAACTTTTCAGTTAATAAAAACCTTATTCGAAACCTCGCCAATTTCACAGAACGCAATGAAGGGACCCTTAATTTGTAGAACGTCGTTTGCTAATAGGTTCACACTCAACTTTGGCAAACATTCATACATTTATTGATTAAATCATGGATATTAGAAATTCGATTAGAAGAACCACAATAATGATTTAGTTAGATTCTTCTCCAAAACACGCTAAGAAGAAAGCCATCTACGTCATTCCAAAGTAATCTATCAAATATTTGAAACTATCATGGTTTTGAACATAGTTTTCATTATAAACGGGATATTTACCATGATTTGTGAATTCACGAACTGGTCAGTTCGACCCGTGATCATGGCGCATGCAACTGTGCCGAAATATCGGGAAATAATCGAACTCACAAATCATGGTAAATATCCCGTTTATAATGAAAACTATAATCTATCAAAGTTAATAGTAAATCTGCATTTGTTTCAGTCACGAAAATTCATATCTTTTTAGAGTATTTTTTTTCAGGGATTCCCTTATTTCTCAGCACCAAAGCATCTCTGAACATTTTGCGTTTATCAATATCGAGTAGAATAAAGTATACTTCCTTCCACTTTTATATTATTATACTTAAAAAATAATGTAAAACTCTTTGGTCTGTCTCCCGTAAAAAAGAACATTCGAAGATTTGAATATCCGAATTCATAATATTCCATGCGGGCGTCAAGTAGCAAGACACATGCGTATTGCGTATGTCAGACAATTTATGTACCCTAGCGACAGCTGTTTGTAACGAGTTTATTCTAGGTTTGGGATGAGTCAAGTACACGCGATTAAGTCTCGTTAAAATTACATTCTAATTCTACTTCTTTTTAGCTGGAGAGCTAGTGAACCCTGCGAGTAACGGTCTTCCTGTAAGGCTAGAAATTTGTACACTTACGATTTATAGCATACTAAGAGCACTAGCCATGATCTGGCAGGCTTCAGCCCTGTACTTCATCAGCTACTTAATTTTTTAATTGTAAAATAATTTGAATTTCAAAACTTGTTTCTGTAAGCTTAAAAATTTAATAGGATGGAGTTTATTTATTGTAAATCTTGAAAAATAAGTTACAGACGATTACAATCAGCAATAGTATATGCCAGATCAATTAGAAAATGCACAGTTGATGAGGTAAAATAAACTTTATCCTGTATACTTAAAATTTGTATATGTTTTCAAGTAAACGTCTCAGAGTAAATATGTACAATGCCAGACGGTTTTGAACAGCATAAGACCTTGCCAGGCGAGGGGACAGCTGCTAAAGGCGTGCGAGTCAGAGGTGTTGCGTGAATGCCTATCTTTCAGTTTTACTTCAATTTTCAGTGATTTTATTTATTTTTTATGACATATCTGGCAAGCTAGCTTGCGGGCCACCTGATGAGAAGTGGTCACCGCCGCCCATGGACACTTGCGAACACCAGAGGCGTTGTCGGTGCACTACCGGCCTTTGAGATAAAGATATATCCTTCTTTTGAAGGCTCCCATGTCGAAGCTCCAAATGTATGGTTTGAAATGTTCAAAATTAAATAATGCACGTTATGAAAAGTTCCTTACTACGTACAACTACGTACAAAAATAAATTAAGTGGTGTGCAATAAAGTGTTTTCTATCTATCTATCTATCTACAACACAAATAATCCTAAAGTGCTTATGAAAAAGTAGTAAGCTATGATTCATCGAATTCACCACCCTGCCAACGTGAACTACATCAACAATTATTAAGAACTGCCTACATTACCTACAAATATATGGCGAAATTGTAATTTTAAAGAACCATTCTTATTCCTGAAAATAACGGTTGGAACTTAATTGATAGTTCTTACGATTTTAATTGGTTTGAGAGGAATAAAGTTCCATCTTCTATACCTATACGACATACTTTTACAAGGACCTGCTGATACTGCCACAGCACAATCGCCTGAAACTGAGGAATACATTTCAGGTAACATACAACTATTTTATCCGTAACATTTAATATGCAGTCCTATGTAATAGAGCTTGATATTTAATTCTTAACAACCTTATTCTATAAATACTAAAAATTATTACGGTAGGTACCTACATTAAAATATTTTTTCACTATTTTCAGATGAGGAAAACATTGTTAAAGAATCAGATGATGATGCAAACAGTAGTGCAATCTCGGATGATGCTGAAGAAAATGAATGTTAAAAATAATGTAGATTGCATAAAACCCAATAAAATACATTGCATTTACTGTATGCTAATAAATATGTTCATAAAATTGAAACATTAACATTTCTTATTTGCACTCCCTTAGCAGCTGTCCCCTCGCCTGGCAAGGTCTTATGCTGTTCAAAACCGTCTGGCATTGTACATATTTACTCTGAGACGTTTACTTGAAAACATATACAAATTTTAAGTATACAGGATAAAGTTTATTTTACCTCATCAACTGTGCATTTTCTAATTGATCTGGCATATACTATTGCTGATTGTAATCGTCTGTAACTTATTTTTCAAGATTTACAATAAATAAACTCCATCCTATTAAATTTTTAAGCTTACAGAAACAAGTTTTGAAACTCAAATTATTTTACAATTAAAAAATTAAGTGGCTGATGAAGTACAGGGCTGAAGCCTGCCAGATCATGGCTAGTGCTCTTAGCATGCTATAAATCGTAAGTGTACAAATTTCTAGCCTTACAGGAAGACCGTTACTCGCAGGGTTCACTAGCTCTTGGACTATTTACTTCCCTGATGAATAAAAACCATTAAATTAGGTACGTGTACGCTGAATAAAGCCGGTACGGTTTATTTTGTAGCTTCAAGTCTGAAACTGATAACTGAATTTATTTAAATCAATAACGCACTGAGGCCCGCTACGGGTCTTATTCGATGACACGAGCAAAGTGAATGAGCTAAATATGTAAATATACTTAATAAATCGAGAGTTTGCTAGTTTTTATGCTCTCTTCATTCATAAAACATAGACATCACTCTGAAATATTTTTTTATGTATTCTAGATACTTGTAGAGCTGGCTATTTTGCGCAACAACTAAGCCGCAGGCGGGCCCTTTTTGCGTGAAGGAGATATATTATATTCTAGATATTATGTAAGTACATATTATGTTTTATACTGGAAATGAATTAATAATACCTCGACAATAACGGGCCATACAATTAAACCAACTTTTTTACTACGAGACTTGCTAAAAGTTTAACGTTTTCTAATAGAATTATTCACAATCGAAGTCGAAGAAATATAAATAAAGTAGGTAACGTATGACTTAAGTAGGTTCACGACATTCAAAAGAGTTTCATTCGATTCGCTCATAAAAAAAGGCGACATTGTTAAACTGTGGTTTTATTCAGCATCTATTTGTATAGCGAACCACTTGATTGTATAAAAAATATATTTGGTTTGTAACAAAAAAAATACCATTGAAAGACGGATATAACCTTTTTGGCCGCATAGTTTTTTTTTACTGTAATTAAGGTTTGATTTATCACATTGAAGTTAATCGTACAACACGTAGTCACATTATTAGTAAATTATAATGAGACAAGGTTTTAAAATGCTGCGGAACGAAGGTCCTCGTATCAAAACCACGAAGCTAAAAGCGAAGAAATATCTACCACTAGATGGAACGACGACATTGTTTGGATATCAGAAACTTATTGAATCAAAAATGACTTTTTCTTGCAGGTTACGCGAGGCAGTGGATTTTTAGACATTTTATGAGAATAATCGAGGAGTTGTGATGTAGTCGGTCGCGACTTCGTTTTATTATCGTTAAGTTTTGGACAATTCAAATATAATTATACTTAATTTATAGCGTACTATGTGTTATTCTGATATAAGCTATATAATTAGATTATATAGTATAATATTATGATAGAGTTCATAAAAGTCCATTCAGTAGTTTTCGCGTTAAAATAAAAATCATACATGCATCCAAATTTTCGCGTTTATATTAGTAAGATTCATTAAAATCACAAGTATCATATAGATAGATCATGTGAAGTGGTATTTTCTGCCACTTAACAAGACTAACGTTTGGAGGCTGTGTCCATCACTGACGTAATGATGTTAACAGTTTGACAGGTGTCATAGTCATGGAGGGTCCGTGGTTACTGCGTGAGCCGGTAGTGACGGGTAGCCGGTTAAATTACCCGCCATTGCAGAGTTGCGTTGATAACCAATAAGTCGTATAGCTCAGTTGGTAGTAGCTCTGCCTTCTATACTGAGGGTCATGGGTTCGATCTACACCGTGAACAAATATTTATGTTGTAAGCACTGTTGTTTATTCTGTGTTACTATGTATACAAGTATTATATCCACCATCTAGCTACCATATTACAAGCTTTGCTTAGTTTGGGGCTAGAGCACGATGTATTAAATGCCCGTGAATATTTATTTATTTATTTAATTGGATTTTTATTCTACAAACAAAGTCGCACGTGTTTGTTACGTACATGAAATGTTAAGATATGTATTTATTAAAATATTTAAATTTCTGCTTATTGGTGTCGCAGAAATTAGCATCAATGCAATTTATCGAGGTCGACCAGTTTCAGTTAAATCATCTTATTTATCAATCGCGCATTTAAATGACCTACACTTAGAACTTTCTTTATCTTCTAAATTAGTAACGACATCAAAAAAACTAAAATCTATGACGTTACGGCGTACATTCATAGGTCCAATGGTCACTATTCTCGAAGTAAGGTAATTTATAGCTAAGTTATAAGTAAAATCGCATGGAAAAAGTCTAGAGTCCCAACAGTTTGGTTAGTTTAAATGGGTAACATAATATGTATAATAAAAAAATATCTATCTATGTAATGTATTAAGTATGTCAGTCAGTCTTCTAGTACCCATAACACAAGCTCTGCTTAGCTTGGGGCTAGATAATGTTGTGTAGATTGTCCAGTATTATTTATTTAAATGATGATACGTTCCTAGCTTAGGTTTATCTATCACTAAAAACAGAAATAAATAAAAAAAAAGATAAATTATAAAATTTGGCACCTCGAAATCGATCCCGGATACAGACGATCATAACGCGTGGACTAAAAACTCTTTTCAAACTTACCTTTTTTTTCGAGGTAAGTTTTTCCGAAGTAGTAGAGCAAGACGGTTTTATTATTAGTTTAGTATACGTCACACTGCGACGTCATAATAACAGTTTTATCGCAAAACTTACGCGATTAGAAGCAAAGCTTTCGTTACTACTTTGTTATCGCGCCATCGCACGTGTCCTACTTTCCATTCCGGATAAATTAAATTAGTTCCTACATTCTTCGAGATATCCTTTTCAAAGATATATTGAACTCTCGCATTATTTTACTAACACGTTGTAAAATTAGAACACGTTTTAATTTCGACCGATGTGGCGAAGGTCCGCTTACGACGCGTAGGTTGCGAGTTCGATTCCCGCCTTGGGATAATTTTTTTTACCATATGCAAATATTTATTCCGGGTGTAGATATTTTTTATTATACATAAAATACCCAGAACACTGGGTATTTTATGTATAATAAAAAATATCTATCTATGTAATGTATTGTATTAAGTATGTCAGTCCCAGTACCCATGACACAAGCTCTGCTTAGTTTTGGGCGAGATTATGTTGTGTGGATTGTCCAGCATTATTTATTTATCCTTTTCAAAGATATATTGAACTCTCGCATAATTTTCCTAACATAATCATTTTAAAATTAGAACACTTATTTATATCTCATACGAAATAGAGGACACATATTATTTTTAAAATTCGAAAACGGAAGTCAGGTAAATTTGAACCGTTATTTACCTTTGAAAAGCAAACTTATCTGGCAAAAAGATCGCACGACAATATAACAAAACGAAATTCAATTTTATAATCTGCAATAACATTACTTCAGCTGAGGCAAATTAAAAGTTAACTGTAAAGCACAAATAAAAAATAAATAATGGTGTAATGGAATCGTGTTGGTTAAGAGGTCATTGCACACTGCAAAAAAGGGGTCACTGAACCCTTACATCACTTTCATACATCCTCGGATTCAATTCATTTATTTATTTATTTAATTATGTTGGTAGGTACTTGTCTTACCTTTTATTTCCACCCTTTAGCAGCGTGAAACATTACTAGTACATTATACACATAATAAAGTAGGTAAAAGGATATCCTGAAAAGTTTGGTCAGTCCATAGACAAATTTATCAGAGTAGGTAGAGGTTTATCAGTGTGGGATATTATTGTAATCAATAAAAAACAGTAGAGTATGTGAACCTCTTTTTAAACATGATATAATGTGTGTACTTATCTAGTACCTATTCTAGTACACTAGCTGTGATTTTATGGGCAATAAGGAAACAAATGAATACCTCAAATAATTCTTTAAAATTTTACACATTTTTCAGTTGGTCTTGACTTGGTTAAGCATAGCAAGTAAACAAATGACTATCACAGACATCAGATACAAGTAGGTGAACTTGAAAAACCAACTCTATTGAACATTTGGGAATAACTTTTTTTTTCAGGACTTATCTTATGCTGTAAGAAGGTGTAAGAAGAACAGTAAAATCTCACTATATCCTGAACCAGTATATCTAATTTGGGGCAGTTATGTCAACAAGTAGAGGTCAATGTCCTATATAGTCCTATTGGATCTTGGTGTGGGGTCTAAACTCTATTGACTATTGGTTGTTATTTGTTTTACTGTTATATAGGATGGTTTAAGTATGTACATGGATTTATAAAACTGATTAATTAATTTTTACTTAGCTTTTTTTCGAAGGGTACAATAAATATCTTACCTCATTCAACCAGTCCAATAGGATAGCTCTCATCCGGGGTTGTAAGTTAGGGTGGTTGTCAAACATGTTAGGGTTCTTCTTGGCACAGGATCTTCTGTCACACTCGCACATATTGTGCCACACATCATTAGGGTCTGCCCAGGACAGGCCGGGCAGCGGACACTTGCGTTTGGGCAGAACTGGGCAGGCAGGCTTGTTGGGGCTGCAAGATAACTGCTTGTCTAAACACTGCTATGATTTGGGACGAAATCAGGCAGGAACAGGACTGGGCTAAAGCTTAAGGGCATGTATCTACAAAATCTTTGGCTAATATACTCTAATTACTACTGCTTTGCTTTCTATGTGGTAATTAGTGAACCTAGATAAAGTCTATGAATATGAAGATGTCACATAATCTATAAATATATCCTGATAAAAAATGAGGCTGATCTCAAAACCCAGTTATTCAAAGATAATTGTTTACTTATAAACATGTCTACTAAGTACAGATTAATGTTTGATTAACGAAATTGAAGTTATGAAACAAATCTTGAAATTCCTTATGATAAGAATACCTGGTATTGTTTTCATATTGGTCTCTAATTCCCATTAATGAAGTATACAAGATGGCATTTTATTAGTCAGTATGCAACAGCCCACCTATTATTCTAAAAATAAGTGACACTGAATAGCTCTTTGCTAAAAATATTTTATTGATTTAAATTTGGTGGCAGATAATATTTCAGGGGGATTACAAATTCGATACTCACTTAGATCTCTTGTTGGAATGAGGAGTTGACTCTCCCCTGGCAACATTGTCCAGAGGGCTCAGCACAGAGGTGTCAGGAATGCTGGGAGGGCTCAGCAGGCTGTCTGCATTGTATTCCAAGTCAGTGAACACACTTCTCGGCTGCTCTAAGTTCTCAAACTGAGAGCCTTCATCATCACTGGAGCAGGACGAAGATTCCACAACCACATTCTGAGCTGGCTGGTCGTCCAATTCATCCTCAAGCTTGGAAGAGATTTTGGATGGAGGTTGATTCTCCAGCTACAAATATTGAGTAAGTTAGTCAAGGTAAGTTGCCAGCTCAAGTTATGAATAAATTACAAAGGGTACAAACCTCATCATCTGAAGAACTCCTTCTCCGTTTCAAGTTCGAACGTTTCTCACTGGCTTCATAGGAGGCACTGTGAACAAGTGTCACTGGCAATAAGTAAACAAACCCCATCAAGGTCAGAATCTGAATGATTAGGGTTCAGATGTGTACATACCCAGTTTCAGCCATTGTAGCTGGGACAGGAGGCCTGGCTCACTATCTCCAGACCTAAAATGTAATGCTTGTTCAGTAAACATACAGCTAAATACATTTTAAGTTGAGAGAGTAAGTGCAAATGCCTCTATAATACCGCATGTCATGTTTAGTATTCAAATAGGGTTATGTCACTTGACGACCGTAATTGAGGACATATTTCCAATTTTATCATAAAACACATGTGCCCCCGATCAGTACGTAGCATTCGAGAAGACGTTGTACCCCGAAATCATGCTCTATCGGAGCTCAAAAATACTAAATCGAGGGCTGTACCTCAGCGTGCCCCCTGCTGATTGGCGGGAGATTTTTTTCGAGGCGAAAATTTAGGTAGAAATAAACAAATAAATTACGTTTTTGTGGATTTTATATTCACTTCAGTTCATGATCTATCGATTTGAATAGAGAAAACTAAAAATTTCGATGATCAGCTGCCGTAAAAAATGCCACGAATCCGTCACAATCGCGCGCGAAAAACCTCCCGTCAGCCATTAGACACGTCGCAAGCTTGGGTTTCTTGGCACATCCACAAAAGGAAATTGATAAAAATAGCCTAGGAACACCAGCGTATTCTTGGATAAGAGAATATTTCATTCAAATATAATTATTAGAACCTTAGAAAGCCTTCAAATACGACACACTAGTCGACCACATAATTGGCTTGGCTTATCGCCCACCAAAGGTTTCTAACCTATTTACTGTTGGAAAACCGAAAAAACCTAAACTTCTAATTACGGCAGAAGATGTCTCATATAATCCACTTTACATTTATTATAATTTATCATACCTGATCATTCACGAAATAATCCAAATCAAATGAAACTTATTTCCTCAAGCACTAGATACGTGGGGTGATTTTAGATCACAATTTTTAGTATTTTCGCTTACTTTTTTCACAGTCAATTATTGTTGTCACGAAAACTAGATAATCTAGCAATACTTTAGGGAAAGTTCTAATTTTACACCTTCTTTTTCAGGCTTTTCACGGCTCGATAACGCCCGGCTTTCCGCGCGAAAATGTCGCGGCAAAACCTAGCTACTCCGCCGCTACACAAACGACTATCTTCACGTTTGTTTCTACTGAAAACGGACGTCATTTACAAGACCGGTTTCGTTTCACACAGAAAATATAATTTATAACTTGGGTTTCTTAGCTTAGTCAAAAATTCAAAAATCTTCAAATGTAGCATAGTTTTATTTTTTGAATAAATCCAACGATAATTTAATTGATTTATTTATTGAAAATATTTATTTATTAAAGAAAATGCAGCATAAGGTTTCTCATACGTGATTTTCAACTTGATTATAGGTTATTTCATTAAAGTTAAATGTGAGAAATATTATTTCATTATTAAAAAAGTAGCAATATTTTTTTTATTGGATTATTTATTAATGCTTACTATTTGTTTCAGTATTTGTCCTAAGATAAGAAACGTAGAATGGAACCCAATCCATAAATCATTGCTTGCTTCTCATTGGCGGAGCTGCAGAAACGGTAGTGCGATAGTGCCAACAATACAAACATAATTTTGTCTGTAGGTTGGTTAACGTGAAACTGCTAAGTTCATATTGGAATACAGCTGGGCGCCAGCTGATAGAAAAATTGTGTGCGAGAATGAGTAAAGAAAGAAGACCTAGCCAACATTCGATTTGAGAAAGCAAAAATGCTGTGAATAGTTGTTAAATCAGGAAAACAAACAGTGATACTCCATTTAGAAATGGCTGCCCAAAATATTGCTGTAAAATTGTGCGGCGTTCTTCAATCTCGCGGAGATGAAGGTGTGTAAAAATTTAATCAATAATTCTGGAAAGCTGTTTGATTATTATTTATAATAATCTTTGCACTTTACAGAGGTGACTGCACGAGAATGGCGCTTGTTAGGTCAAGAACAAGACGGATCTCAGCTCCTAACCTGGGTATCTGACGTCGACAGCAAAGAGGTTCTAAACATCGGGGTTTACACGAACAGAACCAAAACATTGGCCACCTTGCACACATTTGAGGAAAAGCTGAACATTATTCAAGCGTCTGTGAACGCTACGCGGAGTTTACTTGTGTATGTAGTGAAGAAGTTGCCTACTGAAGATTCTGAGGCCAAGGAACCCTTATACTGCCCATATCTGATATGCATGCTGCCTGATAAGAAAAGCGGCCCTGAAGAGGTGGAAGAGGGGTCAACTAAACAGATAATGGTGCAGTATGTGTACGGAAAAAGCAATAAGTACAGCCCTGGAATAAGAAATGACAGATTTCTGCTGTTCAAGCACTTAGAATGTAAGAAAGAAATACCTAATCCTTTCCTAATCCTACTGATCCTCGTTTTAGATTCCTCGTATTAGATACCGCGTAATTTATAAAAATTATATGTTTCTCCCTAATATTTATGAAAAAAAAAAAAAAAACAAATAAATACTTGAAAATGGCAAATGCACAAAAAGTGTGAGCCAAAAAAAAAAAAATAATAATCCACAAGATATTTTTTGATAACAAGACAGTTGATTAATTGTTTATGTTTTCCAGGTATTAAGATTTACCGCTCACCAATGTTTTTGAATGAATGTGATGATGGTACTGAGAAGTGGGGATTTGATGGCATTTATCCTGAGCCGGAAACTATTGTCAAGGTGTTTTCCTGGGCACAGTGGGACTGTGTTAATCAGGTATACATTTGTAACCATACATCTATTGTAAACACAAAATAATGTATCAAAACAAAATCATTGATAAATGTGTATATAAATAAATATATAGTCGGCCACCGACTAAATTTCCTTAAAAATTAGAATAAAAAAAAATATTCTCGGACATTGCACACATCACATGTTAGTCCCAAACTAAATTATGAGATTTAGCTTGACCTCTATTTAGCCTAGGATCATCTAAATGGTGACAGATATCTTAGTTAATATAAAAAAAAGTTCACAACCTTTTTCAAGTCAAATGCGTACAAAGTCTTGGGTAAATATGCAAGTTGTTTTATATTGTGTCTTTATTCAAGGTACTATACTACATCCACTACCGGCAACCAACGCAAAGCTTTGCAGAAGGCGAGGAAGTCAAGTCCCCTTGTGAAATGACACCTACCTTATCGGCGTTCCAATTCCATGCGGATCTGCCTTATGAAACTGTGGTGAGTTTAGTGTATAAAAACCTCTTTGGAATAAAAATACTTTATTATACATGTACACCTTACAACTAATTATCAAGAAAAACATATAAAACGAAAACCCCTTCGGGAAGACCCTTCCGGACTTAGCGAGATGTTGAGACCCCTATGTAAGAGTCTCGGACGAGCTTACACAAAAATACTGCTAATAAAATATTGCATTGGTAGCTAAACATCCCGCTAAGTATGTTATGTTATGTTGTTGAGCCCCATAAGTGATTAGCAAGCTTTAACAAAAAGTGAACACAGCTAAACTAGTATGCATTGGTAGCTAAACATCTTGCTAAGTCCCTTCCGCTAAACGATGTTTTATTTAGCGGTTATATTGAGTCCCCTAAGTGATAAGCAAGCTTTAACAAAAAGTGAATACTAGTACAGTAGTCCCAAAGTGATAATGCGCATAAAAATCTTCGTCACTGTTCGGCAACGGTCGTCGTCGTCGTCGTCGTCGTCGGAATACGATATGTATATAGAGATGTTAAGTGCATTTTGTTCTTGCATTAATTTAGTAGAAATATGTATTTCGTGCTAAAAGAGATATGATGATATATTGATTTAGCGAAGATCTGCATGCGCATTATTAATTTGGGAGTAATGTGGCTCTACCATAAGTTTTTACTATACCATATTTACTATACTCGCTAGCGTCTGTAGTTAAAAAAATGTATGAAGATTTGTACAGGGCCTCTAGCGGATAGTTGGGTACTAATATTAACGTAACTACTCTACAGTAGTTACGTTAATATTAGTACCCAACTATGAGTTGTCACAGTAGAATTGCCTGACTTTACTACTAAAGTCAGGCAATTCTACTGTGACAACTCATGGTAGAGGTACCTACTGTAAACTAGTATGCCTCGGTAGTTGAACATCCCGCTGAGCCTGCCGCACGTGTCTGGCGGCGCGGAGGGGTGCGAGGGCGCGGCGTGCGGCGCCTACGAGGACGACGCCGTGCCACTGCGCGTGCACGACTGCAGCCTCGACCTGCAGATCGTGTGCGACCAGCGCGGGATACTCTGCATCTGCCATCACTACTTGTACAAGGTGGGGATTTATAGATTGATCGCAAAGTTTATTGACATGTGATGTTCTTTTATTTTTCAGCCATATTATGATGTCGGACCTCGAAGTCGGACTGAAGATGAACATGTCGAAGACCAAGCTCATGACCAACAGCACACACCGCAAAGTGGATATAGAGGGCGCAGAGATTGAGTACGTCCAGGAGTATCTTTATCTTGGCCAAACAGTTTCTCTCCAGCAAGCAAGACAAGAAAAAGAAATCGTCCGACGAACAGACAATGCTTGGAGAAGCTTTTGGTCAATGAAAGATCTGATGAAGGGCGATCTTCCACTATCCCTTAAAAAGAAGCTCATGGACGTGCGCATTCTCCCCATCCTCACTTACGGTGCCCAGACTTGGTCTTTGACTGCTCGTCAAAAGTTTGCACTTGGAGTATGTCAACGAGGCATGGAGCGCAGTATCTTAGGAGTAAAACTGTCAGACCGCGTGCGAAATAGTACACTGCGCTCCAAAACAAAAATCATAGACGTTGGCCTCAAAGCCGCCAACCTGAAGTGGAACTGGGCTGGACATGTCTGCCGTATGCCAAGCGAGTTGTGGGCAAAAACCACTACAGAATGGATACCACCTAACGCAACCCGACGACGTGGAAGGCCCAGGAGGAGATGGCGCGACGAACTAGATGCGTACCTACCATCTTGGCCTGTAGCAGCATCCAACCGCAAAGAGTGGAAGGAGGGAGGGGAGGCCTTTGCCCTGCAGTGGGACAGTCATGGCTGATTAATAATAATAAATAATAATAATATTATGATGTCGTCATTACTTGTCGAGATACTGTTTAGTTTGATGATTGCAAAGTTTATTCTGATGTTCTTTTATTTGTCAGCTTATGATGTCTTCATTACTTGTCCAAGGTGGGGATATGATTTTTAGATTGAAGATAGCAAAGTTTATCAAATAATTGTTCTTTTATTTTTCATCTATGAAAATATGATGTTAGTTTGTTTAAGTGACACAACTCAAGTATAGATTTGTACGATACCCACCACAAAAACATATTTTGTACTTAAATAAGTTAATCTTTGCTGGTTGAGTACCCATTCTGAATAAACTAAATTTACCAATAAATTGTACCAACACCTAAGGGTTTCCTGAAATCAGGCCAATTAGGTTATTTAACATCACAGTCATTGGCTCTGCTTTTCATGCATTTCTTCTAGTCGTGGATTCGATGATCAAAAATATTTATTTTGTTTATTGGCTGTATAAAATTTTAATAGGTACGATGGTTTATATTTTGTGGTCTATTATAGCTCTTCGAAATGGTATACTTAGTTCTAGGCATTCTGTTCTTTCAGCCGTTAGACGATTCAACCACATCCCTGATCTTGGAAGACAGCGTTGATCTCAAGGATTCTGGCGTGAACTTCGCGTATTCCATAACACTATTGCAGCATGGCTGTGTGGTCCACACTGTTGTGCCGGACCTACCCTGGTCTTTAGCCAAGTCTTTGCGACCATCTTACATACTGTATGCTGGTGAGTTTGATTATTTTTATCATGGAATACATACCTACACGTTTTTATTTTATACTATCGTTTATATTATCATTTTCCTAAATGTCCTGCACCCTTACGCTTGATAGGGTCCTATATGTACACTAGGTGTGATCTAAATGGTCCTAAATGTTGATATTTAGTATAGATGTCTATTTTGCTATCGGAAGCAATATAAATATAATAATAGACAGCGCATATGGAATCGTCTTCTGTTTCGTTACTGGATTGTGTAAGAAATAAAGGGACTGCTCTTATATGAGACAGATATGACAACCTTAAAAAAACCTCTTTCTCATAAGTAAAAATGACAAAAGCAGCTCTATGGCCTTATAGATGCTGTCAAATTCAGAAGCAGGAACAAACACAAGACTTACATTTTCAGACAACCATCTCCTAGTAAAAATCCCGATGCTGTACACGCACCTTATCGACATAAGTCTCTACCACGAGCCGTGCTGCCACATTGTCATCCCCATGGAGGAATGTGAAAGTGGACCTACCCTGGCTCCGATACTCGGTTGGGGCGCCCATGGAATGGTCGACCTTAAAACTTTGGATGTGGTGACATTGACAGTTGCTGATAAGGATATAGCAGCAACTTTTAAAAGCAACACAGCTATTGAAAATAAATTGGCGATTATACATTATTTGATACAACATGAGGGGAACATGGATTTAGCAGAAGAGGTAAACCTGATATGTTTTAATTGTAAATTTTCAATCAATACATTCAACACAAGATTTGTATACATAACCATAAATTCACAACAACAACGACCTTAAATTATCTTTGTTTTTTTCACAAACACTTTTTTACCTTTGAAATGGGACTGTTCTTTTTTCTATATTATACAGGGTTACAGGAAAAAAATGTCGAATATCTCGAAAAGGGTCAAGTAGGGTAAGGTATTTCATAGTGAAATAAGTCAGAAATGATGGTACTCCACGCCCCTATCGAATCTAGCACGATTTTTCCTGTAACCCTGTATATATGTATATAATATGTATACATCTGCAGTTTTCAACTATTTAGTTCCAATAACTTGTTGAGCATCAAATAAACTAAAAAAATCAATTTCAGCTGATATCCTGGATGTGCCTGAACCAGCGCTGCGGTCTGGGCGGGTTCCAGCGAGTGTTGCAGGAGTATTTGGTCGGCGCTACGTTTGCTCTGACTCGCCGCTCGCTGCCGTCATCGGCTCTGCCTCTTATGAAGATGTTACCTTTCACTCAGCATTTGAAATTCGCTGATGTTAAGGTCAGATACTTATAACTCACTATTTGCATAAATTTTAGTGTCGTTTGCATCAAGCATTCAAAAGATTCTATAGTTAATCTTAAACTGATCCCCAGATTACAATGCCGTAGCTCAAAATCGAGTGCAAATAAACATTTTGTGATAAGTTTGAAAAATTGTCCCGTTCTCCTTTCAAGCCAGTATAAAGCGACAGGTTGTCAAGCTCTGTCAGAAGTAGAGAAAATCTTTACCCTCCCATTGTCTTAGTTTGTGTGAACGTGAGAAATGTGCGTGAATCTAGAAATAGTGTGAAGTGTACTTATTATGAGAAGGCATGGGTGTGTGCTCTCCACATTAACCAATTTGAATATACATTTTATAACATAATAATTATAACCCACAATCGTTGGAGCAAACGGATACTGGAGTGGAGATCGCGTTTAGGCAAGCGTAGTGTAGGACGCCCTCCGGCGAGATGGAGCGACGAACTGCGGAGTGTAGCTGGCAAAAACTGGATGAGAAGAGCCGAAGACCAGGCTCGATGGCGCGTCTTGGGAGAGACCTACGTCCAGCAGTGGACTGATATAGGTTGATGATGATGAACGTAATAAATAATTTAATTAAATAAATAAATTAATTTGTAGGTCCGCGACATGTGCGTGTCAGTATCCCAGGACACGTTGTGGAACAGTTCGTGCGTGGTGCTCGCGCCGCGGCAGCGCGTGTGTCAGTTCGCGGAGGACGTGTGGACGCGCCTGTGGGCCGCGCTCAACCAGCCTAAAGCCTCACGACTGCAACCCGCTCAGGTGCTGGACAAACTGAGAGTCAGTCTGCATTGCTATCAAGTGAGTCCAGGTTACTTAGCTTTTGTAGAGACACCTGATATTTGTTCAAAGGCCGAAGTGGTTTTTTTGCTGTTCTATTCGAGAAACTGTATGCTGCCATCGAAAACATCATCATCAACAATAGTGGTTGCCAAATTTTGGGAAAATATTGTTTGAGGTTATCGACAGAAAGAAGCAGAAAAGTGTTAGAGCTTTGAGTTTAAAAAAGATAACTAAGAAATCTGAAAAATCATCCAGTTACTTGAGGAAACTTATTGGGCAAATACAATATATCTACTTACAGCCAGAAGCCCTGTCTCGCAGTAGTACTCCGCTGTCCCCGATGGCGTCCGGCCCCCCACTCGGCATGGCTCCGCGACGCTCGTCGGTGGGCAACAACCAGGACTTACTACCATTCTTCGAGCTGGATATCTGTACGGCGAGCAAGCAGGAACATATTATCGCTGCGGTAAGTTCTATAGTTGAAGAATATCTTGTTTTATGTGCTCCCTTGTTAATTCCCTTAGTTATATGTACCTATTTCTTTTCTATGTGATTTATATCGAAACTGGACCAGTCGTATACCTACCGCCTAAGTGGGCAGAAAACTATGGAAAAGTATAATTATGCCGCTACTTGATGCAAGAGCTTGTAAATTGTACTATCTAAAGATTATCGATCTGCTTTCAGTTTAGATTGTGTTTGTCTGCCTTAAAGAAGCCCATAAATGGACGACCTACATTAATATTTTGTGCTGCAAAATATTTACAAGAGGTAGCCGTCTTTACAGTACTTATTCCATTTGAGAAATAACTCTCTACAATGCTCGTAGTCCCTTCACTACACTTACGACCGGTTTCTGGAAACCCAAATCACGATTGATCCGAGCTTGACACATAATAATTGTTTGATTTTTTCGTTGATCATCGTTCGAGAAACCGGCCTTTAGTGACAATCGATACATATTCGATCTTCACCAGAACCTTCGAGAAGTGAGCGTTCACCTGATGCGAGAGTTGTCCGAGAACCCCACCAGCTCGCCCAGCGCGCGGGGTGTGGAAAGCGGAGTCCACGCGGTGGGCACGCGCTGGGCCGCCGCGCAACTAGACGCGTCCAGGGCTTTGTGTCGCGCGGTCACCCGGCCGCTCGCAGCCACGCCCAGCCATAACCAACATAGAGGATTCACTTTCATGTATTCAACTGTTTTTGATGTGTTGTTTTGGGTTTTGTTGCGCTTGGTTTTTGTTTCATTTGTTTTTTAGATTATAGTATTCTCTATGTTGAAGAAATTTTGAGGTACCGATTATTTCATTTGAAGTCACGCCAACAGAGGATTCATTTTCATGTATTCAACTGTTTATATTGTTCATTTGTTTTTGGCTTTGGGTTTTGTTGCGCTTGGTTTTTGTTTCATTTGTTTTTTTAGATTGTAGTATTTTGTTACGGCTATGAAAAGATTTTGGGGGACTGATTATTTCATTTAGTTGCAAGGCAGACAAGTTGGCAAGCACTTTGTCGTGTCGTAATGAAACCACATACAGTCACGCCAACAGAGGATTCATTTTCATGTTTTCCACTGTTTATTGTGTTCATTTGTTTTTGGCTTTGGGTTTTTTTGCGCTTGGTTTTGTTTCATTTAGTTGCAAGGCAGGCAAGTTGGCAAGCCCTTTATTGTACCGTAATGAAACCATTCGCAGCCATGACGATCCAACATAGAGGATTCACTTTCATGTATTCAACTGTTTGTCAATTGTTTTTGATTTGTTGTTTTTTGGCTTTGGGTTTTATTGCGCTTGGTTTTTGTTTCATTTGTTTTTTAGATTGTAGTATTCCCTATGTTAGAAGAAGAGAGGCTATGAAGAAATTTTGGGGTACCGATTATTTCATTTAGTCACAAGGCAAGCAAGTTGGCAAGCCCTTTATTGTACCGTAATGAAACCACTCGCAGCCATGACGATCCAACATAGAGCATTCATTTTCATGTATTCAACTGTTTGATCATGTTTTTGATGTGTTGTTTTGGGTTTTGTTGCGCTTGGTTTTTGTTTCATTTGTTTTATAGATTGTAGTATTTCCTTACGGCTATGATGAGATTTTGGGGGACTGATTATTTCATCTAGTTGCAAGGCAGACAAGATGGCAAACACTTAGTCGTGACGTAATGAAACCACACACAGTCACGCCGAGCCATAACCAACAGAGGATTCATTTTCATGTATTAAACTGTTTATTGTATTCATTTGTTTTTGGCTTTGGGTTTTGTTGCGCTTGGTTTCTGTTTCATTTGTTTTTTTATATTTGATTTTTCCATTTCAGCTAAAAGGAAATATAAGGTGTCTATTCACTTTTATGTTAATTGTGTGTTTATTATGTTTTCGTTGTGTATATTTTGTTGTGGTTTTATGTCGTTAGAAATTCAGCCATTTTTTTTTCATTTACATATTATAAATATCATCACATCTTTTGAGTGTTTGTTGTATTTTGAATTATCGTGTTCTGTACTATTTTTTTTATTTTGTTTCCAAAATATTAGCCCTTTTCTTATTTGGTATTTTGATCCGTAGGGGATTAGAAATTTTACAGAAAAAAATACCTCTTCCTTCCTAATATCTAAAACAAGTTTGTTTTTCACATTACCTATTAATATGTTATTTTGTAGTTGCAAAATGTTCTTAGATTTCAAGGCAAGTTTTTAAACTTAATTGCTTGAAACTGTAGAAAAAGGCTCTACATTTTATTTTGTCACTACAATAAAATATATCGTATACAGCGATGAGATGGATCAAACCCACACCTACATCCTGTTCAAAGTGCTGGAGCAGTACTACCTGGCGTGTGACGGCATCGCATACCCCTTGCCGCAGGGCTTCAGCTCGTTCTTCACGTACCTCGGGTATAGGGCTCTGCCCTTCCACGCCTTCGTGCAGTACGTGCATAGAAATGTTTTCGAACTGCAGATTGATGTTATGAAGGCGATTATTGCTTGTGAGTATCGGAACCCATATCACTTTGGATGTAACTTGGTAGGACTGTACAATTTATGTAAATTGCACATTTGGCACCCTTGCATCCGGCTCGAAGGACCGTAACGTAAGGTTTCCGCCATACAACATAAAATGGAATCTCTGGATAGATTCGTGACTAGCACTTTTATTTTAAATCCTGTTAAATAAAATGGAAATAAATGGATTCACGGACAATGGAAATAAATGGATTCACGGACAAATATGACATACCTACCTAAATTACTATTAGTTTATATATTTGCTTAATTCATTTAATTTGATTATATTCTTTTTGTTATTGTTTTTTTATTTCATTTCGTGGACGGACGTGTTCAATTTTATTTTCATTTTTTTTTTTTTTTCAAAATTGTAATGAATAATTTATATGACTATGTATTCTAATATTTCCACGACTGACTAGTCTAATACAGTGAAACTTATTTAATAATTTATGTACCTATCCTGTACCTGTATTCGAGCAAATAAATATTTCATTTAATTTAATGTTATCTACAGGTAAAGACGACGACAGCAAAAGCAGCGTGAACAACAAGCTGCGCCTGATCCAGCTGGTGGGCGAGGGGCGCGGACGCCGCGCGCTGGCGGCGTGGCCGCACCGCGCCGCCCTCGCCCTGCGCGCGCGTGACCACGCCGCCACGCTGCTGTCCGGCAGCGCGGGGCCGTGCGCGCCGCCCGCACGCCACGCGCGACATGCCGACACAGGTAACACACATCGCGCGCGCGCAGGGCGTGGACGCCGCGCGCTGGCGGCGTGGCCGCACCGCGCCGCCCTCGCCCTGCGCGCGCGTGACCACGCCGCCACGCTGCTGTCCGGCAGCGCGGGGCCGTGCGCGCCGCCCGCACGCCACGCGCGACATGCCGACACAGGTAACACACATCGCGCGCGCGCAGGGCGTGGACGCCGCGCGCTGGCGGCGTGGCCGCACCGCGCCGCCCTCGCCCTGCGCGCGCGTGACCACGCCGCCACGCTGCTGTCCGGCAGCGCGGGGCCGTGCGCGCCGCCCGCACGCCACGCGCGACATGCCGACACAGGTAACACACATCGCGCGCGCGCAGGGCGTGGACGCCGCGCGCTGGCGGCGTGGCCGCACCGCGCCGCCCTCGCCCTGCGCGCGCGTGACCACGCCGCCACGCTGCTGTCCGGCAGCGCGGGGCCGTGCGCGCCGCCCGCACGCCACGCGCGACATGCCGACACAGGTAACACACATCGCGCGCGCGCAGGGCGTGGACGCCGCGCGCTGGCGGCGTGGCCGCACCGCGCCGCCCTCGCCCTGCGCGCGCGTGACCACGCCGCCACGCTGCTGTCCGGCAGCGCGGGGCCGTGCGCGCCGCCCGCACGCCACGCGCGACATGCCGACACAGGTAACACACATCGCGCGCGCTCAGGGCGTGGACGCCGCGCGCTGGCGGCGTGGCCGCACCGCGCCGCCCTCGCCCTGCGCGCGCGCGACCACGCCGCCACGCTGCTGTCCGGCAGCGCGGGGCCGTGCGCGCCGCCCGCACGCCACGCGCGACATGCCGACACAGGTAACACACATCGCGCGCGCGCAGGGCGTGGACGCCGCGCGCTGGCGGCGTGGCCGCACCGCGCCGCCCTCGCCCTGCGCGCGCGTGACCACGCCGCCACGCTGCTGTCCGGCAGCGCGGGGCCGTGCGCGCCGCCCGCACGCCACGCGCGACATGCCGACACAGGTAACACACATCGCGCGCGCGCAGGGCGTGGACGCCGCGCGCTGGCGGCGTGGCCGCACCGCGCCGCCCTCGCCCTGCGCGCGCGCGACCACGCCGCCACGCTGCTGTCCGGCAGCGCGGGGCCGTGCGCGCCGCCCGCACGCCACGCGCGACATGCCGACACAGGTAACACACATCTACAATAATAATAACTAGTCTTAGTAGAATAGCACACCTCGCGAGCCTTCATGGCACGCGCGCCACGCGGACACAGGTAACACACATCTACAATAATAATAACTAGTCTTAGTAGAATAGCACACCTCGCGAGCCTTCATGGCACGCGCGCCACGCGGACACAGGTAACACACATCTACAATAATAATAACTAGTCTTAGTAGAATAGCACACCTCGCGAGCCTTCATGGCACGCGCGCCACGCGGACACAGGTAACACACATCTACAATAATAATAACTAGTCTTAGTAGAATAGCACACCTCGCGAGCCTTCATGGCACGCGCGCCACGCAGACACAGGTATCACTTACCCATCATTACCTGGGGTAGTCTTTCAAAAGTGGGGGGAATGGTCTCGTTACTCACAAATAAGGTGACTAAATAAGGTGGGTTCCTAACATCGAGTAGATACCTAGTTGAGACGTAATGTTCCATTATTTGTGTAGACAATAATTCCGCCAAATTACGGCAGCGCTGCGCTCAGATTGGCCGACGAAAGCGACAGTTAACAATTATACGAAACTCGATCGATTTTAGAATTTGGAAGACCTTTTTTACACCTCTATTAGATATGTACTTAGGTACTCTGGTTCCCAACTAGTTACGCTTGTGTAACATTGTGACTCGTTGGGAAAAAAATACAGTTACAGTGTGACTGGATTTGGTGTGACTCGTTAGGAACCTACCCTAAATAATAGAATCCAAATGAGCGACTAGTTTCCTTTATTCTTTATTGTACACAATAAACTTATAAAATAAAAACAGAAAACAGGACATGTACAAAGGCGAGCTTAACCCTAAAAAGAGTTTTCTTCCAGCAAACCTTTGAGGCTAGAGAAATGTTATTACTGAGGTAGCTACGTGTACATAAATTAAATAAATAAATTAAAGATGATAGTTAACACGAAGATAAAACAAATACTTAAACTACTAATATCATATAGTACTTATATAATTTATAATATATATTTCAATACATAAATACGTACAATAAATATAAAACAGTTCATTGCGAAAGATAGTGCTCTTTGACCGTCTTTTTAAATAAGTTAAGTGAGGGACTTGTGCGAATAGAATGGGGTAAAGCATTCCATAGTTTAACTGCAGTCACAGTAAATGAACCACCATACCGACTTGAGGAGTGTTGAGGCGTTTTAAGGAGAAGAGACATAGAAGACCTGCACGGTTCACCACGAGGGATAAGGAATTCGAAACGCTCGCGAAGGTAAGAAGGAGAAAGCGGACAGAAAAGAACTTTATATAGAAGAACCATTACGTGAAGATCACGACGACGACGAATAGGGAGCCATTTTAATTGGGATCTGAACTCGGACACGTGATCAAACTTGCGCAGTCCGAAAATGAATCGGATGCACAAGTTTTGAATACGTTCGAGTTTATTGAGAAGCTCCTCTGTGGCATCAAGAAAGCAAACATCAGCATAGTCGATTAAAGGTAGCATTAAAGATTGAGCAAGCGTGATTTTCGTTTCGAGAGGAAGGAATTTCTGGAGACGCTTGAGTGATTGAAAAGTGAAATGGACTCTTTTACTAATTTCATTAACTTGGCAAACCCATGACAAGCAACTATCAAAAATGACCCCAAGATTTTTGGCTTTATTGGAGTAGGCCAAGGGAACCCCGTCGTACGAAACGAAGGGTATTGTTGATTTGGCTATCTCATTTAGCATATACGGACTACCCAAAATAAGAACTTGGGACTTCGAAGGATTGACCAACAGTCCAAAGCTTTTGGTCCAGGATTCTATGCAACCAAGATCAGTATTAATTTGAGCAATACCATCAACTAGGCCATTTAATTTAAAATGACGATAAATTTGTAAGTCATCGGCGTACAAGTGGCAGGAAGAGGAAATTACTTGGGTTACAGAATTAATAAATACAGAGAATAGAAGTGGAGAGAGAACGCTGCCTTGTGGAACGCCCGAAGTAATATCACACCAGTCCGAGTATGAATCGTCCAAGCGTATACACTGCGAGCGGCCGGTAAGATAAGATCTGAACCAAGAGGTTACTGGATATGATACATTGAGGGAGGACAGGATGGAAATGAGGATGTCATAATCAACTGAATTGAATGCACTGCTAAAGTCTAAGAGCACTAAAACGGTAAGGTACTTGTTGTCTATGGCCCAACGAATATCATCAGAGACTTTTGTTAAAGCACTTACAGTGCTGTGGCCTGGGCGAAAACCAGATTGTAATGGACTCAGCAGGCTGTTATGATTTAGAAAGAAAGATAGTTGCTTATGAACAGCCATTTCGAGAATTTTGGACAAGACAGGTAGTATGGAAATGGGCCGGAATTGGGAAACATCAGTCGGATTGGATATTTTAGGCAAGGGCAATACGAATGCAGTCTTCCAAGCCGCAGGAAAGGAACTAGTTGTGAAGGAAAAGTTAATAATATGAGATATGGCAGGAGCAAGTTCAGAGGAAAGTAGTTTTAGCATCTGAATGCAAATACCGTCCGTGCCGACAGCTTTAGTGGAGATGGATTTCAGGAACACCATAACTTCACTTTCAGTAACCTCTTTGAAGAGAAAAGAAGGGCAGTCAGGCATGGGTTTTTGAGATAAATTGGCAATGGTGGCAAGTTTAACTGAGTTGCTGAATGAGAGAGGAGATTTAGAAAAGTTTTTGTTAATAGAGTTTAGATCAAAAGGAACATTCTGAGATTCACCAGGGGATTTGCCGAGTCCGAGAGACTTTAAGAATTTCCACATTTGAGAGGGACTACAGTTTTCCAGAGAACGATGAATGTGGCGTCTCTTGGCGTTTCTGCACAACTTAGTACACCGATTTCTTAGATTCTTGTAGACGAGCAAGTTAGCTTCAGTAGGGAACCGCTTAAAAGTTAGTTTAGCCTTGTCACGTTTAGCCATAGCATTCCTTAATGGTTGAGTCAGCCACGGCGCGGGAAGATGCTTGACCTTGATCAATCTCAGAGGGGCGTGCGCATCAAATAAAGTCGTAAGAATTAAGTTAAACGCAGTAACCTTGTCATCCGCACTAGCAGCATTAATGACTGGAGACCAATCAATGTTATTAGTGTCAATTCTCAAGCGTTCCAGATCAATATCCTTGAAACTGCGAAGAAGGAGAGATTTGGGTTTCCTTTTGGGACAGCGAATTTTGTAAGAGAGAAATAGAAGATCATGATATGAGAAAGGGGCAGTAAGTTGTCCGTGAGTAGCAACTCGGTCAACATCAGAAACAAGGATAAGGTCCAGAAGAGAAGGGATCGAATGGGGAGCGTGGTGTGTGGCAGTAAGAGGGAGAATGTGCATGTTGACGGAAGAAACTAACGAGGTAAGTTTTTGGGCGCGCGAATCATTCTTTAAAAGACAAGTATTAAAATCCCCGAGAATAATAGAGTGGTCGAAGAGAGGAGTAAGAGATTCTAATTTTGACTCAAAAGAAGAGAAGTAATCGATATGCAAAGATGGAGGATAATAGACCCCAAGGAGAATTTTGGAGTGGTTGACGGTGATTTCAATGAACAAGTGTTCGGCAAAGTTATTGTATTCGCTCGGAGATTGGTCAATCACTTTAAATGGGATATTCGCTCGAAGATAAATAGCAACACCTCCGCAGCCTTTCCCGATCCTGTCATTTCTGACTAGGATAAAGCCAGGTAGGGGGTATTGAGTAGATGGTAATCCAGGCTTCAGAAAGGATTCAGAAACTAGTATGGCGTCAATGCACTTGCTATCAAATGAAGCGAGAATATCAGTGTAGTGGGCGGGGATGCTTTGAGCATTAATGTGAACTATATTGAGATTCTTGAAAAACCCTGAAAACTTTTCTTCAAGATGGTCATGTAAGAGTGACGAATCATCTTCAAACGCACTAATATAATTGTTATCGGAAGAGCAAGAGGACGAGCACGAGAAAAAGCTATCATCAAAAGCAATATTACTGTTCATTAAAATAAATAAATATATATATATTACCTATTATAGAGTATACCTTAATAATATATAAGCTAGTGGGCAGTGCGTAACCTAAACTGTAGTACAGTTAGTACCCTCCAGGCACTCGCCAGTTTGCTAGAAGAAAAAAAAAGACAGAAATAAAAGCAATACCTACACAGTTTAAAAATAAAAACAAATATTCAAAAGAAAAAACAACACCCACGGCAGGCAAAAGGAAACAAGACTTCATTTTACGTAGCAAAAGTGGAGTAAGTACGAAAACGTCAGTAAAACATTTAAACAAATAACAAAACTAAACAAAAATTATCTAAATAAAATTAAAAAAAAAAAAAAAAAAACAAAGTGTCTGTCTTAGTCAGTCTGTGCAATTCTGTCATGATTCTTCATAATGTCACTGTGACGTTGACAGCTCAGAAGTTAAGAAATAAGAAAAAAAATAAAATAAACAGAGATTAATTTCTACCTGCCATGAGAGAATAGAGCATTGTAAAATGTAGCTATGAGAAAGATTACACTAGAGTTGGATCAAATTTGACCTGATGATCATGCACTTCACTTCACAGCACGTTTCGAACGGGGCTCCCTGCCGATTTTCACTGCCTGGCTGGAGGAAGCTTTTGCTTTATCCTGAGAGGTCCCAGGAGCTTTCTTTTCCGGGGCTAGTTGTACAGCAGAAAACTCAGCAAGAAGTGGTCTCAGTTCCGAAAGTGTTTCAATGCGGCGTCGTTTGTTGTTAGGCAGCAAGATGACAATTCTCCCTTCCGCCGTCCAACACTGTCTCATCCCGAAATGTTTTCGTGCGGTCATAAATACATCGTGCCTAGGTTTCGTCAAAAACTCTGACACGGTCACACCAGTGTTTTTCAGTGAGCTTTTAGAATTCCAAACCAAACTTCGGATTCTGTAGCTGGCGAAACGTACTATTATAGGCCTAGGCTTGCTAATGTCGGTGCCAAGGCGATGACAAGCAGACAGTAGATCTGGAGAGACATCTGAGATCTTGAATTTAGAGGTTAGTAGTTGCATTACCACTTGCTCCACCGGAGTCTCTGCTGCCTCGGCAATGCCATGGAAGAGTAGAACCTTCCTGCGCGACGCAGTTTCCTGACGGTCAAGGCCATGAACTAGTAGCTCTAATTGAGACTTCATCATCGCCATAGACTTCCACATAAGATTTTTGAAGTCAATGAACTCACGTGATAAGGCTTCAAGATCTTTGTGAGGGGGCTGCTCACTGCCCGCAAGTTTGCTGATATCACATTCTATTTGATGCAACCTTGAGTCAAATGCACCAGACATCTCCTCCATGTTAGATGCCAGCATTGCATATAGATCCATGCTGTTATTCTTGCAGTGTAATTTGTGAGTTGAGAGGAGAAGTTATTTCACTAGCGAGTGTAGGAGGGACTGGACTTTAAATAGCACACACCAGCTTTTATTAAATAGGCTTAATTAATTAAAATTAAATAAATAAATCAGGAGCTAATTTTATAAGATGTTACCACAAGCCTACCCTCGAGAAAAAAAACATAGTTTCTCATCTTGACGTCTACTGACTGCTGATAAAACTTTAATTTAGGTACCACATATCTGGTAAAATGGGACCCTATTACTGAGCCTCCGTTGTCGTCTGTTTTTTTCTGTTGTAATCCGATTTACTTAAAGCAGATCATCTTTAGCTGCCAAAAACTGGATGAGAAGAGCCGAAGACCGGGCTCAGTGGCGCGTCTTGGGAGAGACCTACGTCCAGCAGTGGACTGATATAGGTTGATGATGAGATCATCTTTAAATTATACATTTCTAGGTATAGCAGCGCTACCTTCAGGCGAGCGTCTGTCTCCACTGGACACATTCTTAGATCTCCTGACTGCCAAGGCCAGTCTCAACGAACTTGATTTCAATCTCATCATCGAAGCTACTTTAGCATCTGTTCAAGACGCAGTTATCTAGATATTGTAGATTTAAGATAATCATACTTCGATATTTTATACTGTTATATAAGGTGTTACATAATGTCTCTATAAGTGCAGAAGAAGGGTATGCTACTCACGGCGAAAAACGTTTGTTCAACGAGTAATAAAATTTCAAATTGTTCCTATTCTCAACCATTTTTCAAGAATAAATAAATAAATTAATGCTGGACAAACCACAAAATAGAAAAGCTCTAGTTGTCGCTACATTTACTTTTTTATGGATATGTCAAATACAGCTTGGACAGAATAAGCCCTTATTTAGGTTGAACATTATGTAAAACGCTGTGTACACTAGCCTATAGATATGTCACTTTTTGACAAAAATTCAAGACAAGTTTTTTTTTAATTCAGTAGTTGCAGTTTTTGGACGAGCCAAACGTTTTTCGCCTCTCAAGCTCCCCACAATAACGTTTTAATTCAGCTACATGGTCTTGTCTTGCTATGTTTACATTGAGATCGCAAACTTATCAGACCACCTTCGTATTCTATTGTCTAGTGGGTTCTGTGTCCGTGCAATGTTATTTTATGATCTCCTTGCGGCACAAGTACTTACAATGCTGAATATAGTTGTACTATGTAAGTTATGAATTTAGGTACATTTTCAAATTATGTAATTTACCATTTTAGGGTTTTTAAAAGACATTGAATAAGCAGAGATTGAAAATACTACTTTGGTAGAATGTAGTGCCAATTTTTTTCAATGTTTTCATATTACCTTTTTGGTGCAGAAATGATATTATAACAATCTTGGGTATATTATTAAAAATATTGTTTGTTTCATGTATGACATTCCTTTTCGAATATTTAGAATTATTTAGTATTAATATTGTATTTGTGTTAAAATAGCACAAACATTTTGTATGAAGTCAACATTCCAAATAATCATTTAGTGATTCTAGTGCAATATTTAGACCTAAGATTTAAAATAAAACATTTTGATTTCATGACAATAATGTATTTTATTTTCATTACACAACATAAATCATTAATCTTATTATTCACACTATAACATTTTATAGTCCTTCATTTCATGTACTAAAATTCTAGGCTTTTTTATAGTTTTCTTTAAATCATGGTAAATACCTATTTTTGAAAAGAACTGTTTAAACCCATGATAGTTTAAAGTCTTTTAGGAATGTCAGTTGTAAAATGGGTTGTATGTGACCCAATGAGCTCTCTGCTGGTCTTTGTCATCAGAATGTGATGTAAACAGAGATTTGTACACTTCACTGCTTTGGGGATCCTTAGCTATACTGTAATCTTTCTTAGTTTTCTTATAAGATGGATCTTGCTGAAGTTCTGTGGATGAGAGAGCTCGTTTCGACGACCCAAAGTGTCCTCTGGCTACTTTATTAGGGTTAAACTTGGGTAGTGATAATGGTATTGTGTCGACCATTTCTTTCTTTACAGCATTGCTAGTACTTGGGCCGGCTTCATCCTTTATTTTGCTGTCATTTTGGATATCTGTGGATGTTGAAGGCGTGGCTGGTTCATCTTTAATCTCAACGTTCTCTGCTTTCTCGGCCTTGGATTTAGATTTCTTGGTGCTTTTCCTGCTGGCTACTCTCACAGCCATCCTTTCTCGGAGTATTTCAATGTCCTCGTCAGTGCCGTTGAGGACCACTGTGTCATTGCTTGTGAATGGTGTTTGGCACTGGAAATAAATTAGATATTAATACATAGGAGCACGATAGAAAAAAAAAAGTGTGTTTATTTCATAATAGAGAAGAAATAAACTCATTGACGAAATAAACAGTTGAAGTCAGATTACTAGTAATAACTTTATTTAATCAATATTCTAAGGCATATTTACAATGCTTTTAAACTCAGAGTGATAACAGAGACAGAATGATTATAATTTTTTCATAACACAATTGTTTTTATACAGTTATAACCAGCCTAAATTAAACCTACTGCAACAATCTAACTACTAAAGTGTAAAAACTAGTTGATGAATAAACTTAGACCAGTTTATTTTAGAAAATTAGTTTTGCAACTATGCTCACCATGTGACAAAGGTTCTGTTTGACCTCTTTAAGTGCTCTCTCAGCAAGCACACAGCCGCAACTCCAAAGGAATACAAATCTGAATTTCCCAGACATCTCAATCCCACTGATGGGACAGATGTAGGGGGCATTGCCCTCACCCACAGCTCCATCTGTGTGGTCTGTTGGGACATATGCTGGGTTCTTGATGAGATTCAGGTCTTTGATATCCTATAAATAGACATGAGAATCAGAAAATGCTTATGTTGTAAGAATCTTATGGTACATTAGACATGACATGGATAGAAATAAAAGGTTTATAAGACAGTTGAGGTTTGGGAGTGAGCCTAATGTGATCAGTTGGATACATCTATGGAGAAGGCCTGTTCTGTGGACAAACCACGCCAAAGCTTGTCATTGTTAATCTTTGTTGGGGCATATAAAGTGGCCCAAGATCAAAATGGATGGTAATGGTAATATCACAACATTCGCAATGCGCAATACTCGTTTTGCTTAGTCTCAGATAGGCTCACCTTCAAGTTCTTGATGTGGTTGATGGAGTCAGGCTTGCTGTCTTTATCAATCAAAGCCTCAAGCACAACACTCTTGCTGTAAAGTCTTCCGAGGCCGCATGCTACCACTGGCTCTTGTAATGGTTGTTGAGACAACGCGCAGTTACGCCACTTGAACGAGCGCTCTGAATCTTTGTCTTTCTGAAACAAATGAAATAATCAATAGAAACCCAATGGAATGGAATTCAGTCCGATTGAACCACAAAAAGGGTGTTTGCTTACCTGTTCTGGCTTCTTTTTAAGGCGTACAAGCTCGTCTCGGCGCGGAATAGTTCCACCATCACAACCCATTCTTGAAAATGTTAAGTTTTTTATACAAATACACTAATCTCGTTTATAATTCAGTTTTTCGCCTGCAGTTCCGATTGCTACGATTGCGAATTTGCAAAGAAAACACTCTTGTACTTGTTTTTTATATGCACCACAGATTAGTAGAATGCTGAAGTGAACGAACGTGAGTATAAATTGTACTCATCTAGTATATCTGTGGACTAACTAACAGCTGATTGAGTTCTTCAGAGCTTTTTTTGACAGTTGCAGACCTTGTTTACATAATTTAAATTCTATTGTTTCAATTTTAGGGGGTTACATTTGTTAATGTTATATTTAAAACATATCGGTTGCAATTAAATAAAATGCCTGAAACTATAGAAGAACGCGTGCCCGAGAATGGCGCGGATTGTGAAGATGATATAGAGAGTTTGGACAACGTTTCAGATTCTGGCAAAATAGTGAATAAAAAGACGAAAAAACGTGGAATAGTGTTCTTGTCTACAATCCCTCCCTACATGAATGTTGCTAAAATACGTGAAATATTCAGCAAGTACGGAGAAATTGGCAGAATTTATCTTCAACCAAGCACAAGTATGTTCTTTGAGGTTATGTTATCCAGCCGCTTAATTATTTCTACTGTCTCATTACAGTCTCTGTAAATAGAGACTGTAAGAAACGTGAGACGTTCTTAGACTCATCTATACATTAACTTAAGTTAGAGTAAAATTAGATAATTAAAAAAAATCTTTTGTTTACAGAACCTGGAGAAAAACGAAAGCGTGTTCCAAATCAGTTCACGGAAGGTTGGGTAGAATTCCAAAAGAAAGCAGTCGCAAAACAGGTAGCAGCAGCTATAAACAACACCAAAATCGGCACAAGAAAGAGGTCCCGGTACTATGACATGATTTGGAACATCAAGTACATTCCTAGATTCAAATGGGTACATCTAAGCGAGCGGCTAGCCTATGAGAAAGCTGCTATGAAGCAAAGACTTAGAGCGGAGATATCACAAGCTAAGAAGGAAGCCCAGTATTTGCAAACCAATGTTGAAAAGAGCAAGAAGTTTAAAAAGAAAAAAGCTGCTGAGAATTCTGCATAGTACTTTTATTATAATGATTATAGCACAACTTTTGTTTTATTTTCTGAACACTGCTTTGATTCTGTCATTTTACAGATAATTTCAATTTTTACTAAAGCTAGCTTGCCCACTGATAATTTCTTCCACTCTCATCCTCTCCTTAGAATTCAATGGATCTGGAGTAAGTTTCTGTATATATCTCCGCGGTGGTATGACATGAGACAGGATTCCTTGTGAGAACTCCCTGTGTACCCTGACTCCGTCCAAGGCATTAGGCTGGAGCTTCTCAAAGCTGTGCAGTTCTCTCATGAACTGCTTGCGTTGTGCAACTTTGGCCCAGTGGTAGCGATGGCGGCAGACGACACGGCTGTAAAATGATTTTAATTTCTAGAATATTGAATGTTTACAAAATTGCAAACAGTTCTTGAAATAAAGTTTTGGAGGTATATCATGTTTTATCTCAATTCAACAGAGGTAAAATATGATATGAGGAATTCCAAGACACATAATACACAGTAGCTCATAGTTCTAAATGGAATTTATACTATAACTAATGAAACAAATTCTTTTCTTATTTTGGTAACTTGATGTAATTATGATAATTCTAAGGATGGAATTATCTAGTTTCCTATGATAACAAAATCTTTTTACTTGTGAGAGAATTAAAGAAAAAGTACTTCTACTTACTATGCCAGCCCCAAAGTAGAGTAGGTTGGATGAATGCTGACATCTGATCTGGCTAATTCTGGAAATCCTGGGTACAATGGGACTCGTTTCTTCTTCACTACTACCACTTCATCTGCCATTTTAAAATAGTGAGTTCAAATTGGTAAAATTCCTTATTACATTACAAAAAGCAAAACTTGCTGATTCTTACATAAATAGTTACCATGGCAACTGGCTGGCAGACTAGCAAAGTTTTGTTTCAATTTAGATTTCATAGATTTTGTAGCTATTTCAAATATGGTTTAATCATATTGACATTTCATTGATACTAATTAATAATTATAATTAAAAAATCAGAACAACTAAATAGTTAGTCATAGCAAATAAGTTATTAAAGTTGAAGTGTTCTGTATCTTATAATAGAGAAAAGATTACAGAACAATTATTTTATATCTCTTTAGATATAAAATAATTGTTCTGTTTATTGTGCCTCATGCTGCCTATGTATAACTAACTGCCTTTATGAACTTTTGCCAAATATAAAAAAATTACAAATAAAATAAATTTTAAACAATTTAAATTAATAACATTTATTATTACAGCAATAATGTTTATTTAAATCTACTTCACAGAACTTTGCAGGCCAATATAATAAGTTATGACGCTGAAGTGGTTAGAATGATTATTTATTTTTTACAGTCATTTGGATCAGCTCAGGACGATGTTACCGCGGCAATCCTACTCTTGCAAACACAGTCATTGAATTGATTCACTAGCACTGAACACACTAGGGACTTGTCCGGGTTTGTACTGTAGCAGTCCAGGACCTGAAATCAATTAATAATTCAGTTTAGATATTTTATACACTTTAATGATAAGTGTCAGTGTTTTGCATGCCAGTTTTTATATTGTTTGACATTCTCACATGCTTTTCCAAAAATATGAATATAGAACTTCAAAGGCATGGCAGCAATAATCAGCTTAAAACACTGGTCATTCATTTACAATGCAAAATTATGATTGACACTTATGTACTTTTGGTTGCACTTAAACATATGGATCCTCTAAACATGTTAGAAACTTGATACTATCTTATGAAAATACCTTGGATTTCTCTTCTTGACATGGTGGCAGTTTATTCGCTATTTTATCTTTTTGTGCTAAATTGAAGAGGTCATTGGCCTCTTTCAGTGTTTTCTGGTACTCGATATGCATTCCGCTGTTTATCTTCTCGTGTGCTCGTTTGAGGGCCTCAATACGTCGCGCCCAGTAGGCCTCCTCTGCCGCGTTCTCGTGTTGTCGGCGGGGATCGTAGTACGGAGGCGGTGGCGCTGTATAAGTCTGCTGTGGTTGGGGCTCTGCTTGCTAAAAACATCACCATAACTAATCAATATTATGCTTCAATAATAATTAAAGGGTTGATGGTCAACAAGAACTTGGGTAAAGCAAGTTTGGATTTGAAATGCTATAAACACAGAATAATGGATATGCAAAACTAACCTTCAACACCACAGTCAAGTAGCTAAGTACTGGTGTTGTGAGGACATTAGCTGGATGAAATTAAAGCTGCTGACCGGCTAGCACAAATTTATGAGAAAACACCCGTTTCATTTGCTACAACGAGACCTGACATTGATCTAAATTATGTAATGCAGCATCATATTTACTTTTGTGTTCAGCTGAGCAGATATCCTGTCAAGAGCTTCTTGAGACATTTGGATAGCATTTTCATTGTCCACAGTTACTTTTCGAGTGCTTTGCGAACCACCCATGTTGTTAAAAATTAGATAAATCAAATATTTTTTGTCGGCAACTTGCGTCAAAAAGACATTTTTTGACAGATTGTTTTGAGAAACGACAAGACAACGAAACAACACCTCCAATACCATAGACTACAAAGTTATTTTTTTTTGTTTCATGGTTTTGCTGGGCGTGCCTGTTTCGAGAATACGTTTTATTAGTACAGCTACTCCACAATAGATAGCGCTAGTAGACTACACTACAAAATATAGGTGATTATGGAAAGTAAGATATCAGCGTGGGTTTGATTTCCGTTGGGTTTGCTGAATTTAGAAACGGAATCAAAAATAGATTTGAGATACACTGGAGATCTAAATAATGCTGACGTTCCGAATGAACTGTAGCTTTTGTAGTTTTTGATTAGGTATCTACCTAGGTACCACTTAATTGTATAGATAACAATAACAACACTCTTCTACTATACTTGTACATTTGCCTAGTCTGTTAGAACAATCGTATTACATACCCCCTTAAAGATCTTTAAATTTTGGCTCAGGTACGAATTAGGAGCCTATTATTTCATCAATCTACATAAGCCCTACGCTTTGCTTAATATTTTTAGGAACCTACATATTTCTGTTCCCAAACTGCCACGTTATAGAAACCCGAACTTTAAAATTGCCAATGTATATTTTGGCGAATCCTTATGCGGTTCGTAATGCGTCGAGTTCGGGGCACAAAAAGTGACCAGTCGGTACATTATGGGTAACCGGTTGCACCGGTCGGCTCCGCGCCCATCGGCCGTGCTTTCTTCAGACTCGGACGCCGCGCCAGTATACCTAGCTATAGATAAGTACTAACATATTTACTCGATTAATCACCTCGCTCTATAGCGATAGGTACATAATAATAATTTAGTAAATAATGCTGGACAATCCACATGGACACATGGACACAACATCATCTAGCCCCAAGCAGAGCTTGTGTTATGGGTACTAGAAGACTGACATACTTAATACATAGATAGATATTTTTTATTATACATATACCTATTCTAGTCGAAACGACGCGTGACCCGAGGGCTAGTGAGTATCTGGCCCAGCGTATCAGCATTGCTATTCAGCGCGGCAATGCAGCCAGTGTCTTGGGTACGCTTCCGATTGGTACTGATTTGGATCAGTTGAACTATCTACAGATCGTTTGCAACGGTCTGTAAATGGCTCAACTGTTTCTTATGTATTTTATATGACAATGTACATTTTGTAAATACTGTATAGTCGTAAGTTTGTTTGTGAATAAAGTAATAGATAGGTATATATTTTTTTTTTATTTAACCTATTGTGTCCCACTGCAGGGCAAAGGTCTCCCCCAAATTCCTCCATTCATCCCGATCTCCTGCAGCCATCCACCACTCCTTCGCGTATGAGTCGAGATCGTAGGTATATTAATAAAAAAAAAATACATATACCCAGAACACCCGGAATAAATATTTGCAGATCGTACAAACATTTATCCCAAGGCGGGAATCGAACCCGCAACACCGGTCGTCGATGGGAAAGATGAGGGATGAGTATTGAATATTCAATGGGAATCTGCAGTGAACAATGCAAAATTTATTTTCAATTTTTTTTATTTTTTTTTAGGTTTCTAAAATGCACGTCCTAAAGCATCCGAAGTTTTATATCAACAAAAACTCGAAACGTGTCTTTACAAGCTTTATGTGCTTTTATGGTGCCATTTACGCATCTCATTTCGACCGTAATCCATTAATTGGCCCGGATTGGGTGTTTTTGTTCTTTTTTTAGTGGACGACCTGTAGCGACGACCCTTCGATTTCGATGACTAAAAAATAAAACTACAAATGATGAACACTGCAGAGGATTATAAACCGTTGCTTGTATGCAATACAGTGTGTTTTTCTGTGCAAGTTGGGGATATTGTAAATGTTTTTTTTTATGTTATCTGAGGGTGAGACGATGAGTCCAGTGTCAGGCTCCGACGCGCAGGTAAGGAATCGATTGTTGTAGCTGTCAGATTTTTTCATAAATATCTAAATATTATAAGTAATGTCGAATTCCATAACCAAAGTATCGAACTCAAAGTAGTTGCATGCTCAGCTTGTGAAATATTGCACGTTTTGTTTGTAATATATAGTTTTGCTGAATCATTCTGCATATGAAAAGATCTGCTATATTTTGCGATACATTAATTTATAGTTATTCTAACCGACACATGCTACAACTCTTTGCCCTTGACGTCGGACTTGCTATTTATTTAACACGAGTCTTAAAAAAGTATGACAAGTTTTTTTAAGTGTCAAAGAAATTTAGTAGATTTACTTACTTTACTAATATATAAAAGCCCAAGTGTTAAAATAGTCCTAATTTGATGAATAAATTATTATTATTATTTTAATAAATAATACTTTTTTGGCCATTTTTTTATCTTGAGGTTATATTAGATATTGAAAACTGTAAATATGCTATATAACTAACACAAGTCGATTTGCGTAAATTCACTCGCTAATTAGACTATTTGTTTTGATTTTTACCATGGATAGGTACTAACTAAATAATACATTTCAAGATAGAGATTTAAAGTTGGTTCATAATAGATTAAAATGCCATACCCACCATAGTTCCCCAGCTACATTGCTTATGGCCGGTTTCTCGAACGATGATCAACGAAAAAATCAAATAATTACTATGTGTCAAACTCGGATCAATCGTGATTTGGGTTTCCAGAAACCGGCCGTTAGAGAGCCTTTTGTAAACCTTTTACGCGGGAAGTGTTAACATTTCCACTACGATTTACTTTTCAAACATAGTTGGTTTAATATAAAATCTAGAAAAAGTAACTGGTATCTACCAATCTACTCTAAAAGATAAGGAACTTACCTACAATTTATACCTAAGTATTTGATTCCATTGAACTTCACGGACAAACCACAAATAAGTGTAGTCAAAAAGTTAAAAACGAAAAAGAAGACTGACTTATTTTCGATTACAAATATAAACTTTTAATAAACAATCAAATGTTCCATCGCTATATAACATAATAATAAAATCCACGACGAATTCCCAACAAAGCGTAATACAGATAAATTGGAATAAGCATTCATAATTTAAAAATTGAAAACTTTCTCGAAAACCGAGATTCTATCGTTCTTAATAAAATTGTCTATGGTGCATTTGGTTGGAGGTCGTAGATTTATGACCAGAAACAACGAGTTCAACCTTCTACCAGGGTTGTAGTCAGGACTTCAATTGTCTTAATGAGCGAGAGAGGCAGATACCTACCTACCCACAAAGATGCTGTGCTTCTATCATAAGTTGATCATTTTAAAAGGATTCAATTTATTTTACAATGTAATCCAATTTACACATCTTAATAGTATTTTGTCCACTCCGGAATTCGTTCTGATTGTGACAAACCTGAGGACAATATCGAAATTATATTGATGATAGTGATGTATATGAGTATGCGGACAATGATTGAAGCTAATAAAAAGCTAAGCTAATGTTTACAGGAGTTACATTATTTACTTTTTTGTATATTCAGCGTGCCCCCTCTGATCCTGAATCCTACCGTCTGGTGCTCTAGCTCCATTTATCAACAATGTCACTGCTCCACGACTTTCGGGCTCGTCCATAAACAACTGGCCATAGTTCATATAGATGAGACGTCGCAGATGTCTGCGGATGATACCATCTTGGTATGATGACGAAATTATTCATTTTCATATTCTAGCTTGGTGGTACGAATTTGTGATTACTATATAAGTACAGATTTGTTTAAAAACATGTTATTTTTTAAGATAAATTAAATATGGTGCAGAAGTTGTCGCGGAATTTTTCCGTAAGTAAAGATGTTGGTCACTGTTGTAGCATGTAATTAAAAAAAATACTATCATGCCCATTCCAGATGGAAAAAAAGAGAGTTGATAGAGGAAAGTGGATGAAGAAGGGAGAGACATTTCTGCAGTAGGACAGTAGTAGGTTAAAACATCTTATGTATTATTACTTGTATTGTTACCGAATACTATTAATAATTGATATTATTGTTACTACCTACATAAATCTACCAGTATTCATTTAAATTTTAAAGTAAATAATGAAAATTAGGTAGCTAGTTTTAGGTTAGAATTTCTTTTCGTTTGTAAACGCGTCCTAAGTTCGCCACAGCTTCTGTACCAACATTGCACTAATGGGTTTATCTCAGTAAATAAGTGAAACCACTTTAAACAGCCAAGATTTATTTCTTGTTATCGTTTAACTTTAGATTGTCTAAGTAATTTATTTACCTACATAAAGACCACGGAAGAAAACGACTTACTAATTTCGCGGGCGGTTTGATTTAGTTTCTTAATTTAATACTGTTGAGATTTATATGATTACCTACTTAGCTACTTTTGCTATACTTTGCAAGAATAAATGGCTAATAGTTTTTACGTGAAAATAGAATACTTTTCTATATCTATAAATACTAATATTAAAGTCTGTGAGGTTGTGGAAGGTAATCCTTGACTCTACTGAATTGTTTTTGAAAATTATTATACCAATAAAAGGCCACGTTATTTGGTAGTATCGTAATATATTAACACTATAAGATAAAAAATCTAGAAGTCGGAACGTTCATGACCATATGACTCGAATATATCATATCTTACATATATTATACATATACTACTCTATCTCAGAGGAAATACAAAAAAATTTCTAACCTATTTTAATCCTTCAAAACTGTTGTGAACTTTTCACAGATCGGATTAACTGATTAAAATCCCGAAATCGAATATTTTTCACCAACTTCAAGCAATCAACGTAAAGTTCAAAAAGCGAAACGAAACTGAACCCATACAATTTCGTCTTTAGTTTCGTACCGAATTAATGAACATAGTATAATAAAAAACAGTTAGTAATATTCAGATTTATTTACATTGTACTTATTATTCGTGTCGTTTTAAAGAATTGCCTGAACAAAATTGTATTTTTGATATCGGTTCTTCTATCCCCGGTTTAGTTTTTACCTGCGACTTCGTCATTCTATCGTTATATTTGGAATAGTTTCCACAATATCTTTATAAATTACAGCCTATGTGCCTATGTGTTATTCTCATTAAGCTATATTATTGTAAAGTTTCATTAAAATCCATTCAGTAGTTTCTGCGTGAAAGAGCAACAAACATACATCCATCCATACAAACTTTCGCGTCTATAATATTAGAAGGTAATAAATTCCACCTAGTGGGATAAGAGCAGGAAGAAGAAGAAGAAGAAATAATATAATATTTTAATTATAATATTAGTAATCCTACTAATATTATAAACTTTGAGATACTGTTTCTATAGTATGTCTATGATCCCAGTGAGCAGTAGCTGATGTTATAATTTGTAATTAAAGCCGCGGTCCCGCCGCCCTAATTACAGCAGATTAATGTGCGGTCCCATACCGACGACTTTGCGGTTTTACGCAGAAATGCTAAATCGATGTTATCGCGCGAATAGAGATGACAAAACTTTGGAATTTACTATCGAAAGAGTTTCTTTAATCGGATTTGAGTAAATTAAAACTTATTTTTCTAAAAGTTTTTTCAAATGTTTTAAATAATTCTCTAATTAAGTAAATCAATCTCTAGTCCCAAACTAAGCAAAGCTTGTACTATGGGAACTTGATTGCTGATATATAATGATATAAATACTTATATACATATACATACATTTTTTTTGTAAATACATACATAGAATTCATAGTAACACCCAGACACAGAACAAACATTTATGTTCATTACACAAACATTTGCTCTAGGTGGGAATCGAACCCACGAACCACAGCATGGAAGGCAGAGCTACTACCAACTGAGGTGTGATGCCTGTCAAAATCATCTCCTATTCTGTTTATCTACATAATCTTCTATGAAATGGATGAGAGTGTAATCACACGAAACAGGCCTAATCCTGAGATTGCGAGCTTTTAATAAAAGTTTGAACAATTGTTCGCGCACAATGGTTCTCTTTGTTTGACTTTTTTTTATTGAAACATTTTTAATTTGTACTTTAAATGAAAGAAATTCTTTACATAAAGTTTATAAACATACTTTTTATCAAAGTATAGTTTTCATTATAAACGGGATATTTACCATGATTTGTGAGTTTATAATAAAACTATGTTGAAAACCGTGATAGTTTCAAATATTATATTTTTATCAAAGTATATTGCGCACTTTTATATAAGTACGTATTGGAACATTTTACAAAACTTATAAAATTCGTAGGTAGATCTATCTTTCGGACGACATGCGCAAGCGCTGAAAACGCGTTGAAATCTTTTATATGCAATTTTGTAGAAAATGTATGATATTTATTAGAGACAATAGTCACAGCTATATTTAAAAAAAAACATTTAATTTACGCCCTAAGAATATTTTTTATTTAAATATCAGATAAATTATAATTATCTGTGGTCGCAAAATATACTTTTTTAAATAAATTAATGTCAGATTAACGAGAGTCGACACATAAGTACTTATATCTTTTAAGATAGCATATAACACGAATACCTATACTTAAAAATCAAGACTGCAGAACAATAAGAATATAAGTTAGGTACAACTGTTTCTTATGTGTTTTATATGCCAATGTACATTTTGTAAATACAGTTAGGTACTAAGTGGTTCTTACTAGTACCTAGGGTGTTCTAAGGTCTTGCTATTTGTATAAGTTAAAATAAATAAACGTCAAGACTGTCTCAAATGAACAGAAAAATCAAGAGTTTTTTTATATATCGTATAAAAATACAAGTTCATATGATATTTTCTTCAGAAGCGTCTAGATCTCTAGATCTCGTCTAGAATAACTGGCGATCGGAAAAGTTTAATACAAATTCGATATTTTGATGCAGGAACGTGTGGAACTAATCGCTCTATCTCTTGAGGGGTCAACGACCAGCTAGCAAGGCTGTCTAGGTGTTGCCAACTCTTACTAAAGATTTTGCTAAACTTTATTCTAAAAATTACTATATTTACATACAAAAACGATCCTGTGTATAGCATACATGAAGAAAAAAACACAGTGAACTGACAAAACATATGTTGTAAATTGATTATATACTAAATTAAAAAACAAATATTCAAACTAAAAGAAAACATGTTTACACGCAGAGTTGTTATTATGAAGAATTGTTTTACTTGAAAGGTCAAAGTCAGAAATCACACGTTACGTTAGCTCTCGTCAAAATCAGCTAAATTTAGTTTAGCTGGCAACCAGCATCTAGATATTTTTGCATGGTTTGATATTTGAGTACAATTTCAATAATAATATTTGGTGAACAAAGTCTACATTGCTCCAGACTCAATAAAAAACATTTCACCATGAAAAGCCACAGATAATCTAATCTAAGAAAAACATTCTCCATCATTTTGGCGCGGTTTTCACAAACCGCTTTTATTTTTTTACTATATTTCTTCTTTTTTTAAGTCATTGTTAAGTTCTTCTTCTTCTTATAAGTGAAATAATAAAAATATTTAGAAGTTTTGTTACTTTAAAGATTTTAATAAGTTCCAAAACATTATTTTGTATAACACTTTATTTGCTTCAAATTAATTCCGTGGTTTCGCCGGTACCAACAAAAAACAACATCGATTGACGATACAACCTCGATTGACGATACAACCATCCTGTGCATTAGTACAATCACCGCAAAATGTACCTTATTCCCTTGTGATACGGAACAAGGTTGTGGTTGTAAGTGGGTTTATATAGTAACATGTTTCGAGGGCGCGGGTCTCTGGAATGTGGTCTGAGATACCCCATGGGCTACATAGTAGATAGGCATAGCCTGTAGGTGCTACGGATTGGTACACTTTGAACTTGGGACAATAATTAAAAATATTGGAATATATTCATATTGAATATTGAGGAATATTGGATGAATGAATGAATTTTATTTGTACCAAAGAATAATCTTACATTAGGTGAAAACTAGACCTGAAATCTTAGACCTATAATTAATTACACAATATTGAAGAGAGATTTCATCACCTTTTTTAGATTAAAAAATAAAATGATGTCTATTGTGATAGGTTTGATGTTATTTCAAATAAAAGAGTTTGATCTTTAGTTTTTTTTCCAAAATAGCATCATTATTCTCAGCCTAATTTGGGGCAAAGATCTTTTTATAATACCTACTCTCTATAGTCCTAATCTTATCCTGGTACCAACAATGACTTCAGCCACTTCTCTGCCTTGTCCTTTCGCATCACACACTACTATTATGATCGCAAAATGAAATAGGCGCACGCGCAGAGAGCGCGTTGAAATCTATTCTATCGGTTACTCGTATCGTGATTCTACAATCACGACATCACAAAAAAATTTTTTTTTTTCAGGATATTGAATCGAAGTAACCTTGACAGGTGGATTTTTTTTTTGAAATTTCTTGTGATCAATGAGGCATAGTTGACATACTTACCTTTTTTTAAAAGATTAGAAAATTTCAAAAGTTATGTAAGTAGGTACATAGATATCTATAAACTACATAAGAAACAGTTGTGCTATCTACAGACCGTTGCAAACGATCTATAGATAGCTCAACTGAACATGTCTAAATAAAATTTCAGCAAGTCGAGAGTCTATCTGTTGTCCTTTCTCCATATAAGCAAGTAAGTGCCCGCGGCGGCGCTCGATCCGCCGACTCAACTAACCACTGGTCGAAGTGGGTCCTTTTTTTGGAACATTTCGTAGGTGCTGGCTAGGGCAGTACACGACCGGCATTTTCCGCCATTTTGATAAATAATCCGGCTTGACTTTATGCGGGAAAAAGGAGAAAACATGACTGGACATTGTAAAACATGAAAATGTCATTTTCTGTTAAGTATGTATAAAATCATAGCTATGGGAAACCATGGTGCTTGATGCTTAATTTAAATGAAATGTAGATTAAATAAAATAGTATGAAAGCTTATAGTTTATTTATTTACTTCATTTATACTTATATTAAGTTTGTTGTTATGTCATATATCATATTATTATTTTAATGTTAATTATTTTGATAGATGAAAAAACAAAAAAATGTCAACGACCAAACAAAATACCATCTCTGAATTCATTATTTAAAGAAATTTCTTCTTATTTTATGTAAAGACGTGTCTTGAATTTCTGTTTTCCCGGTTTTTTTGAGTTACACCCAACACTACTCCGGGTTAACGACCCAATTGAAACAATTGGAGCCCGATCGTCTGTTCGTACGTAATTTGTGACATGAGAATGTTTTAATGTTCAATTTTGCTAGTATTTACCAAAATATTTCGTAGTGCTTACAAAAATTGTTTAAACTTCCTGTTTTGTTAAAAAAAAACACTGCATTTATGTAATTTAGCGTATTTGTAGAATATTTTTGTCGAATAAAAAGTGAGATCTGAATGATTGCAAAATACTTACTTGCTATAAAAAATAAAGCTTATTAATGATATCATATAAAAAAAGGTTTACATTTAATGACTCCTACATTTTTTGTATACTGCCTGTTAATATGACCGTTCTAATTTAACGGTTGTTTAATTTGTTGGTGAACTCGGTCGATATTTTACTTTAAAAAGAATTTGTGAAGGTTTTGTTTATTTCTGCGGTAATGGTGGTATTGTTGCAAAAGTTCTTGGTTTTGGAACAAAATTTTTTTCGTGGGTGGCTCTTTTTATTACCCACTACGCAGGCTTCTTCAAGGGAAAAACCTTGGTGCGAAATAAAAAGCCATCCGCCAATTATGTCGTGGGTTCAATCTCTAAAAACAAACATTTTTGTGATGCACATTTATGTATTTACTAAAAGCAATCTAGTTCTCATACAAGTTTTGTTTGGTTTGGGACTAGATGTATGACATGTCCGAATTTGTGTGTACGGGACCTTGAAGAGAATGAATGAATGAATGAAAAGATTAGCACAAGATTATTTTAACCAATATTACGATCTAAGTATGTATTCTTGATTCACCTCACGCACTTGTAGATTTATTTACAATGGTAATTCGTTACGTATTTGGCAAGGTTGCCAGTAAAGGCATTGTCTAAATTGTAGATCCACGCACTGAATGATAATTACATTAAATCAATGATAGAGGTAAATGTAGAGGTTTAACCTATTTATCGAGAATGGCCATAGACAAGAAACTGTCGAATTTAAATTAAAAAGTAATTTTTGACTAAAATGTCGCTCCCATATTGTTCCATATTTTAGTTGGCATATATTGCAGTGTTCACAAAGCTTACTATGTACTGACAAGCATAAAAGTGAAAGTATGAAAATGACAAAATTTACAAAAAAAAATTAATAAGTCTACTTATGTTGTGTTATTGCTATTGGTACCTTTTTTTCTACCTCAACACATTTTTATTATACACACATAAATATATAGATCAAAGAAGAATAATAAAACCTAAATTAACAGCTAAAATCGGTTAAGTTAAACCAACAATTGAAATAATGTGTAGTTAAACAAAACACCCGAATTACCAGTTTGTGTAGTTCACACTGCCCTATTTGTTGAAGCCGTGTGAACAATACTATCATCTCCACAGCAATATAACCCTTATCACAAGGGAATAAGGTTCGTAATCTAATCCGATTTTCAACATAATTTGTCTTGAGATTAGGCAACGTGGAGGTAATTTATGATGAACGATCATTACGAGGTGTTTTCCGTCATCTATGAAATGAGTATTATAATATCCTTTGTGTGAAGACCTTTCGCAAGTAGACATAGCGTTATATATAACGGTTTCTAACAAATTACGCTCGTTGAAACATAACGGATTTTAAAAGTGATCTAATTATGTACGGTTTTACTATTATTTAAAGGAGAATGGGCAATTCTCTATGGAGCGTGGGCCACGACTAAAAAAACCGTCCTTCAGAGTTAGCACATAGTATGTATGAAAAGGCTTTTACATGCATACCTTTCGCAATTTGACGGAAAAAATCCGTCCCATAGAAATCGAGATGTATTGAAAAAAACGGATTTTTCTTCAAAAATAGTAAAATTTAGGCCTGTAGAAGCCTTTTTAGACGTACTTTGTCGCAACCCTGAGGGACATCTTTTTTTAGAAGTAGCCCAAAATGGCCATTCTTCAAAACAAAAATGCAGAATCGTTCAGCTCATTAGCGCATTATCTGACCGACAGCCAATAACGTAAATCAATTTATTCGTTTTGTTATCTGTATACCATTTTTGCATGCGAGTTTTTGTAAGAAGGATCATACAAAAAAACGGTAGGAACTAGGCCGTAGTTACTGTTTACTATCCGTTTTTCTAGGCTCTGGTCGCGTAGAACTGGCACCTAGAATCACTTGGTATGTAAGACGATTCTAAATGATCTCTGTGAATAGAGAATAATAAGTATATTTTGTGTGTAACCGCGGCGGAGGCGCGTGCACTTTTTGATGGTGTACCAGTAATGGTATCCATTTTTGGAGGTTCTGTCAATGCACCAGAGACAATAGCCGGCCTGTCAATGCACATACAAGTCTAATTGCCTCATGCATGCATGCAACAATTCTAATCTATACAAATACACAAATGACAGTCTCATATCTAGACACTGTTTTAAATAAGGGAAAGATTTCTAAGATTGATCGGTTTCTACATTATAAAGAGGACGTGTCTCTGGCGATTTTAGTTGTGCTATTATGAAAATAAATGATCAAAATTTTGATGTTTCTTCCCGAATTTGGTTTGATTTGTTTACTGGTTTTTTGAGAAGGACAGTGATGGGCAAGTCCGAAACCAAACCACGGGAGTCAATGAATGTCGTAAAAGGATCTAAATATAAGAAAAAAACTGTAACAATTTGTTTATAATATACTTATAAGTTATTGTTTTTTATACTTAAATCGAGGTCATGGTTCAGTTCACATTTCTCTAACTCTTGTGGTTTTGGACTTGCCTATCACCACGCTTAAAAACCACTCTATATATGTACTTATGAAATAACTATACTTACTTTACCAAAAAAAGTATAGTAATACGGCTGAACTAAATTAAATAACTCTTGCTCGCGACTCCAATAGCTGAATAGTTCTAGTTCCGTAGATCGTGTCGCTGTCAGTTTGTGTGCACAGATGTCACTTGTCATTGTTGCACGACACGGCACGACACGACACGTGCACGACTTCGTGTCGCGCGACTTTGTGCTATTATCCCAATTTATCGTGGAGATTGTGTACCTAGTGCAAAGTACAAATGGAATATGTTGTGCAAGATATGCGTACAATTTGTTTATCTAATGGGGCTTGCACGATACACTTTAAACCTAACTCTGGTTAAATAAGTAAGTACTAGAGTTTTGCTTGGTTTGGAATTTGTATGTACTTTGTAATAGTTACTAGATGCTTATTTTATTATACTATCTTTGCGAAGGCGTCCTGCTGAGATAGTTTTTCTCAAAGCTACTACCATTCTTTAGTAGGTAATACAGGTTAAAAAATAACTATTGAAGATTATATCTATCTTTACCTTAAAGTTATACTTAGTAATATTTCTACGAATGACAAACCGGTATTTTCGAATGACAATGACGTCATGATTTGATTTGACATATAAATTATATAACACCAAATAGGTGTTACTACGAGACAACTAAAACATAAATATTTTGAATATATTATAGGTATTATGGTAATTTTACATTCATTTTATAGTAGTTTCTCGAATCTAAATCACACAATATCTTTATAAATAAAAGCTTATTTGTTATTCTGTGTAAATTACTTTATTGTAAAGTCTAATTAAAATCAATTACTTAAGTAGTTTTTGCGCAAAAGAGTAATATGTAATAAACTAAAATCCACACGTCTATCTATCCATACAAACTTTATGATAGGATAGGATATTTATTCACAAGTGAACAAATCATCATCATCATCATCATCATCAACCTTTATAAGTCCACTGCTGGACGTAGGTCTCTCCCAAGACGCGCCACTGAGCCCGGTCTTCGGCTCTTCTCATATAGTGTTTGCCTGTGAACAAATACTAGGTGACATTATTTTCGAATGAACTAAATGCTGTTCAACTGACGACTCTTACCAATCGAACAAGATTCCTTCGTAGTTTATATACAAATATTATAATTTAGCTAAAGATTATGCAGAATATTGGCTTAGCATATTGAATCGCATTACGACCTGTAAGCCTTTGTTTCAGGCATTGAATTTGCTTACTCTTCCAGGTCTGTACATATTCGAAATATGCATTTTTGTCAAAGGTTATCCTGAATTGTTTCATAATAAGAATAGCATGTATAGCTTTAATACAAGATTTCCTAATAGACTTGTTACACCTAAGGTAAGGACTGAGATCTATAATAGGAATAGCTACCTAATGTGTGTCAGAATATTTAATAAGATCCCAGAATCAATTAAAAGCCTGCCCTTACGACAATTTAAACACCAGCTATTCAAATGGCTTATAAGTAAAAATTTTTATTCTGTTAGGGAATTCTTTAATAAATGACAAATGTTTGTATTAGGTATATTGTCTTTTATTTGGGTGTTTACCTACTTTTGATTTCACTGTTATTTCAATCAATTTAATAATATATTACTGCTGTTTAGTTTATTAATATTAGGTACTTCTTTATTTTTATTTTATTTATTGCAATTGACATTTGGATAATCTGACATTTTGAAATTATTATATTTACAATTCATGATGGATTTTTACAATTTTGATCTAATTATGTAATTTTATGTTATGTGCTATATAATAATTATGTCTGTGTGGAATATTGGATATTTAATTCTGAGCGTACTTATTTATAAATTAATTTAATTTGTCAAATGTTAAAGTTGTAAAAATAATGTATACACATATAATTTGCATGCTAGATATAGTGATGTGCTGATCTGTAACACAACAAACACAAACAACTGTAAAACCACATTCTGCAAATAAATGATTTGATTTGATTTGATTTGATTTGATTTGAAATTCCATCCAGGCCTTACAGATTTTCTCACACAGTAAAACTATCATGTAAATCGATTATTTTAATTCTACACTTACAATGCACTTTCTACTTCAAAGCTGCAATTCCATAACTTAGCTTCAGAAAGATGCACGCACCATAAATAACACATGTTTTATAAAAAGAGACTAAAACCGTATATTTATTGATACTTAAAAATGCGGGACGACTTTCGAAAGGGATGGTAGACGAAAGCGGAGAGCAGGGATGAGTGGAAGGAGTTGGAAGAGACCTTTTGCATAGCAGTGGGATGAGATGAGATACGTAAGATAAGCGAGACGACGTCGACGCTTTAGAGAGGGATGGTGGACGAAAGCGCAGAGCAGAAGGACTTTGAAAAGACCTTTGCATAGCAGTGGAATGATATAAGATAGGATAAATCACTCACCACCATATAATGATCCTTGTAGCGTATTTGATTACGAAAGGTATCAAAAACGTGACATAAATTTAAATTTATTTGACGTCATATTATAAAATTTCCATTCATTCCAAGCAATTTTTTTTTATTAAGATTCTTCTTCGCAGTGAGTCTAACATCAAAACGCACTTAGCTTACAATGTAAGGTTGCGGTTACAATAATTGCAGATTATAAGGCCCGTGCCCACTGACTCTGGTTTACTCAATGGACTAAGGGCATGTAATTTTGAGCCGTTTTAGGTACATTTAATTAATTGCTAGTGCTATATTAGTTATTAGTTTAGCAAGTATTTGATTCCTATTTAAAGTTTATGGGTATGTAAGTGGGTAACTTTATATATTGGCTTCGTCTTGTTATCGTTATATTTTTCACAATTCGCACATTATGTTTCTAAATTATAGCCTATGTGTTATTCCGGCGTACAAACTACATTATTGTTAAGTTTCATTTAAATTCATATAGTAGTTTTTACGTGTAAGAGTAACAAACATAACATCCTCACATCCATACAAACTTTCGCGTTTATAATACGTCACGTAGAGTTGCGAAAGGTTTAAACTCAATAATTATAAATTTAAAAAAATTGACAGATCTCGTTCGTTTGTTTGCAACTTTAAAAGACAACTTACTCTACACTTGAAAATGGCAAAAGCACAAAATGTGCGAGCCAGAATAAAAAAAAACTTACTTTACTCTAATTTCAAATCAATTGTATGAGCAAAGCTTTACCCTGACTTTTTATCACTTAATTTCAGATGCGATGGCTACCACGAAACCGAAATAGTGATTTTTATAATATTTATTTTTATAAGATAGACCGTAAAGCTTTATTAACATTTTAGCAAAATAATACTAAAAAGTCAAAAATTTAATCAATTTTTGTCAGTTTTTTTGTTTTGTGCAAAATATAATACCTACATACACACAAAATACATAACAGTAATGGCTTGCGAGATAAAAAAAACTATATTAATTTTAAATTTGTAATTACTTAATTGTTTTCCAATTTTACAAAAGTTTGATAACATTTTGCTCTTGGTCTGAACATTGATGAATGAATTAGTTTTAAGTGAGAAACAGACTATTGTTTATTCGACACAAAATTAATCAATAACATGTGATTCAGACAAACGAAGCTGATTGATTAACTGTTGTATTGTGATGGCAGGGCTACAATCATTTCAAACTATTATTTTTAATAAATAAACTTATTAATATTCATGAACGACGACCGATGTGGCGCGGTGGGCGAAGGTCCGCCTGCGACACGGAAGGTTGCGGGTTCGATTCCCGCCTTGGGATAAATGTTTGTACGATCTGCAAATATTTATTCCGGGTGTTCTGGGTATTTATATGTATAATAAAAAATATCTATCTATGTAATGTATTGTATTAAGTATGTCAGTCTTCTAGTACCCATAACACAAGCTCTGCTTAGCTTGGGGCTAGATGATGTTGTGTGGATTGTCCAGCATTATTTATTTATTTATGAACTACCGAAGGAATAAATAAATAATGTCTATCCGTCTGTCACCAGGCAGTATCTCATTAATCGGGATAGTTAGAGAATTAAAACTTTCACAGATTATGTATATTTGTCATCACTTTATGAACAAAAACAGAAAAAAAATTTAAAGGACCTCGAAAAAAAAAGAACTCATTTTAATTGTTTTTTTTTTGACATTCTTATTTTATGATTATTGTATTTTGAATATTATTTTTGAACATGTCTTTGTATTTTATATTTGTTTTGAAATTGTACGATTTCCGCATACAATGTAATTTTGTTTTCTGGAATAAATGACTAACCCCCTATCTTATAAAAAGTTAGCGTTAACTTTATGTCATCATTACGTATGGTAATCAATACTTCAAGTCTACGCTAACTTTTTATAAGATAGACCGTATGACTATACAAAATCCTGTTTTTTTTGTTCGGAATCCTTTGTGCGAGTACTCGCACTTTGATTTTTTTAGTAATTTCATGTTTATAATACGTAGTAACACCCAGACAGATCAAACATTGATGTTTACGGACCAATGATTTTTGTGTTGCCAGCTATGTGATGTTTGTTCTCACAACACAGCGCGGGCGACAGAACTACAGACCGAACAACGGATATGGCATCTGTAAAAAAATAAACAGATCTCCATCAAAAAAAATAATTGTAAATTGATTATTATATTCTGAAAATATGTTTTTTTTTTAAATTACAGTATGATATCAATAACTATCAATAACTTAAGTATCTCGACTGGTGATTGCGATTTCATGTTATCATTCTTTTAATGCCGTATTTTTCTTTACTTTTCTTCATTTAGTTTATTTAATTCCGTACCAATTTAAGTTTCTGCGATTTTTTAAATTACAAGGTCTCATATTATAACTGGTATTGGGTTCCACGTGAGAACCATTACGTCTGGTCTTCAATTACAGAACAATTCCGATGCATTACTGCGACCAATTTCCGCCACAAAACTTGATTTTAGTGCCGAACGTCCGTGCCAACCCTGTATTTGACCAGAAGTGGCGACCACTTTTTATTCGACACCGAAATGAGTGTTCCGAAAACTCGTTCGATAGTTATATTCGTATTTTACTAATTATTTTTAAATGAAATTTTCCCAACAAAATGTGAGAATCAAACGGTTTGTTTTAAAAATGAAATGTTCTTAATTTGCCGATATCACGAATACAGAAGCGAGAAAAAAAGCAAAAAAATATGTTCGAAACGATGACATTGAAAATGACATTGCCATTATAAAATCATCATTCCCCTGCCCTTATCCCACGCTAAGTGGGGTCGGCACAACATGTTCTCTTTCTCCTCTCACTCCTATCATTCGTCAGTTCTGAATCTAATCCTCTCACATTCATATGAATGTGAGAGGATTAGATTCCGAAGGTTGGATTGTGTGAAGGAGGATATCCTCCTTCACACAATCCAACCATTCCTTTTTCGGCCTAACATTATCAAATATGAATATAAAAGAGGAACAAGACCGTTATTACTCCTATTATTCATATATTACTATAGATTTTAGAACAAGCTCGTAAGTCAGATACCCCGATACAACATAGCATGTTGGTTGACGTCAAACAGCCGCAACCACCCGCCAGCCATCAAAGTAATTGATGGCTAGATCTCAGCGGGGCACCGTTCGATGTTCATTAGTGGACGTTCGATAGATACTGGGGTGAACACGAATTATTGTGACAACCCTAAACGTATGGAAATACTGACGTATTTGAGATACAATGCGTGTTAACATCAGCTTTACTGTCGAACGTTGTGCCGTTAGCTCGCAGTGTATCTTAAATACGTTACGTTTACGATTGTCACATTTGTACCTCTACCATAAGTTTTCACAGTAAATTCGCCTGACTTTACTCTGTAGTAAACTGTAGTTACATCAATATTAGTATGACGAATTTTAGTACCCAACTAACCGCTAGAGGCGCTGTACAAATCTTCATACATTTTTTTAACTACAGACGCTAGCGAGTATAGTACATATATATAGTATAGTAAAAACTCATGGTAGAGCTACAGGCCTCTGTTTACTGGTACTCGATCTAGAGATCTTCTTATTTTAGAAACCCCAGATTTTAAAGGAATAGCCACCACATCTTGAACTCTCCTTAGTCTTAGAACATTTTGATGAGTGAGTCATAGTAAGGTACGTTTAGTCTCTACTGAAAACTTACAGGAACCATGTGTTTATGTAAACTGAGTGTCCAAAGAAGCATTTTATCTTTTAGGTTATCTAATATTTAATCTACACTATAGAAGAGATTTTTTTAAATATCTCAGACGCAGTCTTCGATTACCGATACACAAAAAATCGAGTAATTGAGTAAAGCTCGTCTGCCATACATCATAGCGACACCGCGCAGTGTAAGTCGAATATACTTCACCAATGGTGTGCCGACCTATCGATTGTATTTGTGACTGATTTGGATCACCATTATCGCATTCTTATATTTCATAATATGTTTAATTCAAACTAATTTTCAAGGTATAATGGTAAATTGCCTATTTATTAATAAAAGCATCTATATAGGTTCTTAAGCAATACAAAGCTCGCATTGTAAACCGTACTTGGAGTATTCCGACTCAGTTAGTATCGATTCTATTCAGTCCCGTTGATTTGAAGCGCTCAATCCGCTCGATGCGCTCACTTTTCTATTGTCACGTGATAGGGCTGACAGTGACACTTGACGTTTTATATAAAGTCAGATTTTGTTTTTTTTGCATTAATGGAGTTGGTTACACGTAATTAAAAGTTTCAATATGTCAAAGGTTTCGTGAATCAGGATTATTTACATAAAGTAAGTAATAAATAATAACATGTGAGTAATCTTCTTTTTTTGTCTTCTGTCTTGTTAAAAATAAATTAATAATAAATTGTCCTGGCAAAGTTTATTTAAATAAGAAAGATTTGTCTGTAGAAAAGCATAGGTATATTAAGCTAAAGAAACCTTCCGAAATAAAGGAGATTTGAAGTATAAAATTTCGTTTCAGGTGAAAACGTTTGAATAAGTTAATAAAAAATAGTATTTTTTGGTGGAATGGTCATCAATTTTGCAGCATGCAGCCCTAAGTAGGTAGTTAGCAAGCGTAGTTTCTATTCTATCGGAGCTTAGATTATACAGCATTGGCCAGGCTCGTTGGGGTGCGGACTGTGTGCGATGTTTATTTTGAGCTTTTCTATTGTAATACGGTTAATTTTAAATGCCACTTAAAAACAATGCACTTTTAGTCAACCAATTAAATGTTGTTGATACGCAGATTTATGAAATCAAAGAAGGTGAGGTCATTTTCTACGGAGCGTGGCCCACGACAGAAGTCCATCAGTACCTCTACCATGAGTTGTCACAGTAAAATCGCCTGACTTTACTACAGTAGTTACGTCAATATTAGTACATATTACGAATTTTAGTACCCAACTATCCGCTAGGGGCGCTGTACGAATCTTCATACATTTTTTTGACTACAGACGCTAGCGAGTATAGTAAATAAGTATAGTATAGTAAAAACTCATGGTAGAGCTACAGGATTGTCAAATAATACGTTAGAAAGAGCTTCTAAACAACTACTATGTGGCAACCTTGAGGGACATTTTTTAGACGTGGTCCAGACTGGCCATTTTTATTTTAATCGTGGTCACTATGTTCGATTTTTTATCTTCTTTTTATATGGCCTCTGTCATATCAACAATTATGCCAATTTCATTTTCGAAATAGTTTAGCCAAGTCAGCCATAAATTTTGGCTAGGTTGTAAAGACAAGGGCAAAGTTCTCACTGCATAGCAAAAGACCAGACTATAATGAGAAAAATAAAAAAAACAAAAGAATACCAGCGAGAAAAGGAATGTTTTTCCATAAAAGTAACTTAGTGGCATTCAGTAGGTATTCACTTAATGGCTCCAAGAAATAGCCAGGCTATTCCTAGATTAGACCATCTCATGCTGAAGGGTAAGATAATGAGATTCTAGTGCATTGAATTACATTAGTACCGAGTGCCACCGTGTTAGATAAACACTGATCAAGGTACTGATTAAAATGATTTAAAATACAAAAAAAAACATAAGATTTTGACAGACAGACAGACAGACAGACATTTATTTATTTGCAGCTTTAGCACACACACATTAGTTATAGGTACATAGGTACATTTATAAAGGGTTAAACAAAAAACAAAATACTTAATTTCTATAGAACATGATAAATTTACAAGTTAAACAAAAAACAAAAATAACAGAATTTATAGAAATAACAGAAAAAAAAAGGAAGAGGTAAACTCAAAATTTCAGTTATTTCATTCTGTGATTCATTTTCATTTTGTGTAAGCTTACAACACGATTGTCGTGTCAGTTGCTTGAACAAAAAAATATTTATCTATGTTATGTATTGTATTAAGTTTGTCGGTCTTACAGTACCCATAACACAAGTTGTGCTTAGCTTGGGGCTAGATGATGTTGTGTGGATTTTCCAGCATTATTTACTAAAAACTTTCAAACTCGCGTCAGGGTCACGTGATGCTGATCGAAAAAGCGTAAGATCGAGGGGAAGGGAGAGGAACTAGTATCTCCCACTCTTTCTACCGTGCCTGAGTGTGCTGCTCTGTTTAGGCGGCACAGGGCGAAAAATAAAAAATAATAAAAAATAAAAACATAAACATTGTATTCTACCTCATAAATGATAGTACTTTTATACTTATAATTAAACACAACGTTAATATTGAAGTTTTCACTTCTGCCGGCACTCCCGGAGTGCTACCTTTTTTTATTTTATTCTTGAAGTACCTACCTAAATATGCTGGTTTGCGTACCCAGTTTGCATAGCCTCGCAGACGCCTACGCATCGCATTAGCTAGATATTTTATTCTATAAGTACAGTTGTCTGTAAGTAATCGCTGCCTGCGATAAGACCGCCGATTGTAGGACAGTTCCTTAATTAAATTAGTTTTATTAGTTTTGTAAGCCTCTGTAAAGTCTGTCCTCAATAAAGTTTTTTTTTTGTTTTTAAATAAGTCAATATAAAATGATATATATATTATATTGTATAATATAATATATCTATATACCACAGCAAACTCCGATTCTCTTACTCTAACCACACTTTGTAAAGATAGTGTATTGGTGCAACTAGTCGCAGTCGTGACTAAGGCATTCAACACCAACCTACCTCAGCAAAATATATTCGTACCTAGGAATTTGAATACCGGCCACGCTATTTAAATATATATTTAATCTAGCTGGCTATTAGTCATACTGAAAAAGTAGTTTGAATATCTGAGGCGTTATTGAAGACTGCGACAGATGAATAGCCTAAGCTAGGTATTAGATATACATACTTAGGTATATGGTGAAGAGATTGGTGTGGTAAGGTTCATCTTTTGGTTTATAATTGTAATGATATTTTACGTACCAATATTTGAAATAAAGTTTATATATTAAAATTAAGAAATGTACCTACTTACATAATTTTTGGTTTATTTACGGAATTTGGGGCCTCATAAACCTCAAATATTTGGAGTATCTGTCCCTCTACCCTTTGACTTATAACCTTTTTGATAAGTACCTACCTTACCTCTTTGTACCTACTCACTAAATATGAATCTTTGGCACCTAAAAAGCTTATGAATTTGTATTCTAATAGAAAATATTTTTAGGATTCAAGATTTATTTTAGTCCAGATATTCAATTTCGCATCGACTTTATACGTAACATTGCGCAGTACAATGGCTACGCTCGTATAACCCACAAGGCAGCCACGCAATGTAACTGAAACATTACTTGGAAGTACACCTGGATGCAAACCTCCAGATTATGTGCTACACAATATTGTCTTAGTCGCACGGATTTTCTAACTGGTTTCCTTTGTGCCTAATGGTTTAATCGTGATAAATATGTTTGGAAAGTCTGGTTCACTTTCAGACTGAATATACTTGGCCATTAGTTAGGATCTGTTCGATTGTGCATCAATCTTTAAAGTGATAGCCGGTTTGATATTTGACTTGATTCTAAATGATCCTTGTGATTTTATTGAATAAAGAACTTTTTTACTTTACTTATTTTTAGGCTCCAGAAAAGAGAGGTCTTGGTGTGTTTTTGATTGCTTGGAAGTTTATCAAAGTGATATTAACATGACCTGGATGACCTGTAAAAATGTAGAAAAATATATGCTGTGTATAATGAACTAGTAAACTATTAAGTGATTGCTAAAAAGAAGAACCGAAAATCAACTTCCACCATTGCAACCTGAGCGTGAACAATTCTAGTTTTTAGAGATCTTGAAGTTATGTAGTTATTGTAAAGTTTGAAGAACAATAATGTGCATAAAGTATACGCCGATGCAATAAATAGTCTGCCTTTTTTGGTTGCAGTTTACTTAGACTTTAAAATCGTATCTATTAACTAAGTAAAACTTCCTATCTTATTTTTATACAACTTTGAAAGTAAACAATACCATATTCCTTAATTTATAAAGTAAATAACATTCTTGTAAATCATACGTAGGTACAATAACACATTTCTATATATCGACATTTTACACTCTACATACCGTAGGTACAAATAAAAGAAGTAGAGTAGAGACACGAGTAGTATTTTTTTAGCACAAATACTGTTACAGAGAAGTGGTTCGGAGAGATTGGGCTGGACCGGTTCTCTGCGGGCTGGGTGAGTTTTTTCGCAATTATTCCTGCCTGGCCCTGTTCTTGCTGGCTTCTGATCCAAGATCGCTTGATTCGGCAACTTCGATGAATCGTATATAATTAGCGTATCACTTTTTTCGTGTTTGTTTTGTGAACAGTTTTTCTTTCTTGTTCTTTCATCTTGTTATAATGAGACACTCTAATTCTAAAAAAAACAATGATAGATAGAGGTGGCTCAGGTTTTCACTGAATTTACATTTTACAAATTGGAAATTTTCGTAAAATGTTAATACAAAAGTTTAATCATTTCAGCCAATCTATCTGATTCTTGTACAATTATAGGTGTCGAAAGACATCAATTGACATAACATCTCACTCAATAGTAATTTGTAATAATCATCTCAAAGTATCACTTTTATTTAGGTGAAACTTTGAGATTGACTTTACGAAAAAACTAAAATGTATTCATTTTAGTTTCATTTTAGTTTTTCGAAAAGTTACGACAAATTATATCATCCAAAGATCTTGAATCAGTGGAAGGTTCGATAAGTATTATGTATACCGATACAATGTAACAGAATGTATATAACTGAAGTTGGTGTTGCCATATCCATTCCATACCAAGACATAACGCATACTAACTGTAATTTAATCTATGGATTGACTTTCTTTACTATTTTGTTTTTTTTTATCTGAATGGATTCTGACACATCAGAAAAAGTAGATTATTGATGTTCTTTGAAAAAAAGGTTGAGGATTTAAGCCTTTAGAAAGACTCAAAAAACATAGCTGCTTTGTTTTAAAAGGCAGTTAGGTAAAGATAAAAACATTTAAGAAATGTTTTAATTAAAATTAAACAAGTGTGAATTGCAAAATAAACTAAAATAGTAATCATTGAAATCGTTTCAACATTTTGTTTTAAATGTTTCGCTATTTCTAGTACCTTGTTACTATGTAGTTATGTATTCTATGCATGCATTTAAAACTGATTAATTGTATTAACATCGGTAATCTAGTTCCCATAGTAAAAGCTTTGCTTAGTTTGGAACTAGATTGATGTATGAATTGTCCATGAATATTTACTATAACTATATAATTTATATTTATTTACAGCTACATTTCGTATTTTGTTGTTTATGTAGTATATTTTTCAATGATGTTTAATTTTGTGCAAGTTGTGTTTACCTGTTAATGGTTTATCATGTAGAACAATACTCTGTACTTATGTAAACTAGTATGTAGGTAATCTTGAAGAAACTGTTGGTATACCTAATTAATAAATAAATGATGGGATTTTTAGTGCGTCTATTGACGTGTGCACTTATGTAGATAGATCGATAGATAGAAAACGCTTTATTGTATGTACACACAAGGAAATAACAGTAGATACAGAAAAACAGTGTTTGCAGTAAGTGAATACAATGGGCGGGCTTATCGCTTTGAGCGATCTCTTCCAGACAACCTTTGGATGGACTAGATTTTAATTTACAATAATGACGGGGTACCTAATAAAACATGTACTTACATCATTAAAAATAACATATGTACGACGTATAAATAATAAAATACTATAAATATTATGTATAGGCACTGGAGTATAAAAAATGGCGACCCATGTTAGTCCAAATCTGCGCGGAGCATTGACTCCGCAGATAGACCATTTAGCCGGCTCTGCACACGTACTGAGAGTCTGCCTAAACAAGTTTGCTGAACGTTTCCACTGTCTTACGACAAAGGATGATCCTGTATTTTTTGTTCTGAGGGATGATCATTTGAAAAGCTTAGGATAGCTTTTGCTAGTGGTGGTTTTCAATTGATTTGAAAACTATAAGTCATAATTAGAGACAGGCGATTGTAGGTCTGCTGTCCAAACTGTGTGAATCAAGAGTAAATATTTGAGTGATAGCTAGCATTGAGTTCTGTGTTTGAGTGATGCTATGTATTAGATACTTATGTATTTAAAAAAAGTTAATAAGAATTAGTAAGCATAGATAGGTACTTACCTACTTTATTCAGTTAATTACAACGATAATTTAGAATCATCTTTATGTAGGTAGTAGGTGCCAGTTCCTCGCGATCAGAACTTAGAAGCACGAAACGGCTAGATTCCTACAATATGATCCATCCTACAAAGAATTACAATATATAAATATAGCACGTAGTTCGATATTCCCCTATGCAATGGACACGTGCCGTTCACACACACATGCCCGTTCTCGTCGCCACGCCCCACATGCGCAGGAGTTTGGTCACGACTAAGAGCCAGATCGGTCCGAGATTGTCTTCTCCCGTCTACTCTATATATCTTTATGTACAGTTTTATATATCTACTGTATTATCTTGGGTTCGTGCCTCAATGAGAGGGTATATAAAGTAGGTAGGTATATGTTAGTTCAGATTGAATGAAGTCTGTTTCTTCTCTAACCGTTTTTGACCGCTTTTAATCGGCTGTTCTAATTATCTTTTTTTTTTATTTCTACAATATGAAGCTACAGATAAAAGCTAAGTTAAAGCTAGTTTATAGCTTTTGTCCGTAGCTACGTGTAATACGAAAATATAAGCTATAAGTACCTAATTTATTTAATGAAATACAAGGCTGTAATAATTTTACTTCAGCGTAATAGTAAGTCAAAATCTGTTTGCATTAATTAAAGCATATTGATGAGCAACAGTGCAACCGATTTAAATGAAACTTGGAATACAAAAAGACCGTGACTTGGAATCTAAACTAATATTATAAAGAGGAAAGATTTGATTGTTTGTTTGTTTGCATCGAATAGGCTCCGAAACTACTAGACCGATTTCAAAAATTCTTTCACTGTTGTGAAGCTACTTTATCTGCGCTGAACATAGGCTATATTAAACACCACCCTACCCGTGCGAAGCCGGGGCGTAATACTAGTAATATACATATAAACGAGGAAAGCAGGGTGGAGATGGTACTAAATAATTCTTCACACATCTAAGTATTGAAGCACCATGACTCGACTTTTGCAGTTAAACACTGTAGCCATTAAATAGCTTGTTAACATTTTCCTCATTTCAAAACTAACTACGAGTAATAAAGTTCAATAATGTTCTAAGAAATTCCTCAATGAGCATTCGAGCTTACTCTCCAGAGGGCTGAACATGAATAAATGTGACAATCGTAATTGTAAAGTTTTTAAAACACATTGCGCGTTAACTTTACAACGTAACGACACGTTCGACAGTAGAGTTGATGTTGACGCGCAGTGTACGTCAAATACGTCTGTTTCGATACGTTTACGATCGTCACATTTATTCGTGCTCACCTCTTAGGTACCGCTATGATCTTGTAAGTACATATCGAAGTGATTCAATAAATACCACAGGCACTGGACCTTTCTTGGCCCCTGCGGTCGATAACCTGAATGATGTGGTGGAAAAAGGACTTGTGAATTCTGGTGAAAAATCAATGCAGTTTAAGAAATTGATACGTCTCATAAATGCTTTCTTTAAGAACATAACACCAAACATAACATTATTCTGGAAGTTGATGTTTCTACGGCTTGTAAAAAGTCGGTCTTATATCTTTAAGTTAAGCTCTGTCATTTAATGGGTTGTCTGGTAAAGATCGCTCTTGTCGATAAGGTCGCCTAGTCATAGAGCTAGTTTAGACAGAAGCTTGTAAAAGTTTACATTACGTACCTATAGTGAGTACGTATGATAGGCAAGGTATGATGCCGATTACATTTTAAATGAGAATTATACCGAAAGGATTCGCAGATAATCTTATAGACATAACAATAGACTCCCAAAACAAAAAACTTTTAAGTTTTCATTCAATTCACCAATTTCTCGATATCATCAACGCTATCGGTCCAACGGATGACGGTAGTTATCAAAATGATTGCAGATCATTTTTGGAGTAGGTTTTTATAATTATTTATTCAAGGCTATATAGTTTTGCAAAAAGTCAGCCATTTAAATACTTACAAATTACGATAAGGAGTATTTTTTATAAGACGACACGACGATAGTCACTCGTTAAGCTTTTCTTAACTTAATCAGGGGAAGAGCACGATTAAATGAGACAATCGTAAACGTATCGATACAGTGACGTATTTGACATACCTACCCTGTATACCATACCATACGCGTCAACATCAACTTTACTATCAAACGTTGCAAAGGTACCACGCAGTGTATTTTAAATACGTCACGTTTACGATTGTCATTTATTCGTGATCAGCCCTCTGTTGATGAATCGAAGCAAATTGGAGCACGAATGTGACAAGAAAATATCGTATCGGTCATTGTAAAGCCTCATGTAGACGTGAATAATTAATTTCAATTACCGAGGTAGTAGGACTAGTTCAAATTACGTCGGCATGTTGTAAAACAACAGCTTTTTTCATCGTCCACAAACAGGTACAATTCTCTGTGACAGGAAACTCTTTCTAGTTTTTAAATAAAACCTCTTTTGTGTTTTTTAATTAGAGATACCTGTAGTATGCACATCTTTGGAGTTTTGAAGGGTATGTAACATCATACTAACGAACGAACCTAGAAGTTACATTGTACTTAGCTTTTTACCTTTTTATTACCTTAGAATAAGCTGCTTAGCTCTAAAGTATTAGATATTGTATATATTATATTTATTGTCAATTGTATTTATTGAACCTAATAGTAAAAAAATAATTTGATTTGATCATAGGTACATTGCGCGTGATTCTCCACAGTTCTGCAGTCGAGCTGTGCTGACACGCAGTGTGACTCAAAATTGATGTAATGCGTTGACTGTGCATCGGTGTATAAACCCTTAAGTCCTAATAGGGACATATTTCTGACTACCACGAGATTCTTTGCAAAGGAGCAAGTGCCAATTTGGGCCGCATGTAGGTATTCTATTAAATGAAAGATGGGCCTGTAAAAGCTATTTTAAACGTACTATGTAGTAAATCCTGAGGGGAAGATTTTTGTCGTGGCCCACGCTCCGTAGATAATTTCCCATTCTGCTTTATGTGATGTATTGTACGGGTTTAAATACATATAACGTGCACCAATAGTGCACTCAGAATCTAATAGCAGCACAAAAGCTGCTCAAATTGATACGTTATTAATTACGCTAAGCCTACTATGAAAACAGATTTCGTTGACCAACTGTTGAAATAGGGAAATACATATTTTTTCCTTACCAAACTAATTGATATACTAAAATAGACTTTAAAAGCTTATAAACGTAAGAGTCTCTTTACATTACGATACCCAATTCACTAGTTGCTATCTCATCAAGAGATAACTAGATTTTGTATAGCCTAAAATACTCAAATATTTATTATCCTAATGGATTAGAAATAAACGTTGAAAAGAGAAGATGACACAAGAGAAATCAAATACACAAAGATGTTTGAATGTAGTAATCACTACACTTTTCTAAATTGATTCGTTTTCAATTTATCCGTTCAATATTCAACTCCCAACATTTGCGGGCTCATTTCTAAACGCGCCGTCTAAAAAGTCCCCTTACCATTTACACAGTACGTTTCTAGCTATGTCAAGCAAAAAAACTGTCTTTCGAGTACTCGTTTGGTTACTTACTAGTCAAATAAGTTTTACGACCAGAAATAATATCATAAAACCTAGATCCCAGCAGATCCAAAATACAATACCTACCTACATTGTATTACCATGTTATGTACCACCATATGAAAACAATATGTCAGTCTTCTAGTACCCATAACACAAGCTCTGCTTAGCTTGGGGCTAGATGATGTTGTGTGGATTGTCCAGCATTATTTATTATTTATTTATTTAATAAATGTATTGAGTATTGAAAAAAAATACGACCTAGAAACGTACTGTAAAAATACTAAGAGGTTTTTTGGGGCGTTTGGAAATGTCCATTTGCAACGACGAACTGCAATTGAACGCTGAATATTTTAATTTACGTTACAAAAGAAACCTTTTTAAGTAGACCACCACAGCCTATCTCTAGACAGCCGCGTTAATTGACAGTTGAATCGGGCTGGTCACGAATTAATCGGACTATTGAATTATTTATAGGATGCAGTGTGCGAGCCGCGGGGGGTGAGGCGGGGGACGGGACGGCAACAGGTCCGCATTGTGTCGGGATGCAGGGATGAGGACCTGTAGGGTTGGCATTGATGCGGGAATAAAAATCATTTTTTTGATTTAAATAAAATTGTCTCGGACGTTTCGCAATTATTGCAATTATGTTGATTAAAAATAATGATGGAAAAAGTTAATCCATGACTAACTGTCTTGTGATATGCACGTTGTGATAGTTATTGCTTTATAAGCTGTAGTCGCAAATAAAAAAATACTGTAAATTATGGGAGAGAATTTAGAACTGCTAAAACCGATGCTGCGATAGTTTTATTGTAACTTTTATTAACTTTTAAAAACACTGTTTTTTTTACCTAAATAAGCCATGCTTCTAACCCGACTTACTATGTATTCTATACAAGAAAAGTATATAAGAATTCTACCAACAATCAAGTTCCTATACTGCGCAGCTTTATTTAGTCTGGGACTAGAACGCGATATAAATAAATAGTGCTGGACAATCCACACAACATCATCTAGCCCCAAGCTAAGCAGAGCAGTGATGTCATATGGTATACTTCTCTGGGGTAAAGCAGCTGATATACAAACTATATTTGTTTTGCAAAAACGGGCTATACGTGCCATTTATAAAATGAAACCGCGGGATTCGTTGAGGGAGCGGTTTGGGGAGATTGGTATTCTAACAGTAATTTCACAATATATTTATGAAATCTTATTGTACACTCATAAAAATAAAGATAGCTTTATGAAAAAGTGTGAGGTTCATGGTGTGAACACTAGAGGCAAATATAAATTGTGCGTTCCTGGGTTCCGGCTTTGGAGGGTGAGTGGGTCGTTTGTGGGGGGTGCCGTGCGTTTTTATAATAAGCTCCCCGAAAATGCAACAAAACTCTCAGTTAGAAAATTTAAAACATACATTAAACATAATCTTATAAAAAAGGCGTATTATACCTTAGACAGCTATATTAATGACAAAACTGCATGGCCTGATGTCGCTCCACCCGTCAACAGCAAATTTGTCGATTTGTGATACTAGTAATGTTCTCTTGCCTTGCTTATGTACTTTGTAGTATATTTGTTTCTGAAGCGAAGCGTGTGCTGTCTTTTTGATTTACGTATAGCTTTATTATACTTCTTTTTTTTTTAAACTCATTAGTGTATCATTACTAAGTTAAATTGACACCGCACTGAAACTTCAGTACTTAATTTAGTTTAATTGTAATTCTTTGTAAGAAGGATCATATAAAAAAACGGTAGGAACCAGGCCGTAAGTTTCTTGCCCGTTCTTCTAGGCTCTGGTCGCGTGGAACTGGCACCTAGAATCACCTAGTATGTAAGACGATTCTAAATTATCCTTGTGATTTTACTGAATAAAGTAATTTTTGACTTTGACTTTGAGCTTGTGTTATGGGTACTAGAAGATTGACATATTTAATACAATACATTACATAGATAGATATTTTTTTTTTATTATACATATAAACACCCAGAACACCCGGAATAAATATTTGCAGATCGTACAAACATTTATCCCAAGGCGGGAAGCGAATCCGCAACCTCCGCGTCGCAGGCGGACCATCGCCCACCGCGCCAGATCGGTCGTCTTTTCGATATGTGAAATATCCGTGAATATTTATTAGAATATTTATTTATTCTGAGAAAATAATAATAGTGGTTCAACTCTTCAACCGCAGCCCTACGCACGGCGGAGGGGTGCCGCGGGGCGCGGTCAGGAATGCGGTCTCTTGTTCGTTTTGGGGAGCGTCTGCGCAGGTAGGCGCGCTGTTGCTAACCGCCGGTGCTGCCATCTACACTTGCCTGCATGACATCTGCTTACTTCGTGGATTGATCAGGGTCAAATCTAGATACAATAGATTTTGATAATCTTTATATCAAGTTTTAGATTTGGCGGGTTTTTTTTTAAATTTAAGCCAAAATATTTTTCCGCCAATTTTAATACATAGACGAAAAATCTGGCTTTTTTTACTTAGGAAGAAAACTTACTTAGACTAAAATAGGAAGAGATCTTCGTTATAAAACATTTATTTAGATAGATAAAATCAATGTATAACTTATTTACTTCGTATATGTACTACCAATACTTCATATAGGTTAGGGTTAAAATATTATAATAATGTAGGTATTCAGTATAATTTACGCCGTTGGTAATTTTTGAGGTAAGTATTGATTGCCATTATTATTTATTAGTATTTAAGTAAATAAAAAAATATTCAAGTAAACAAGTACTTTCTAATTAAATCTTTCCTTTCAACATTAAACAATTCCTAACAATATAGTAATTAAAGAATGCAACCTAAAAATAAATGTTATTCTTTCGACCACTCGACCAGAGAGCCCTTCAAGCCTTTTTCTTTTTTTCTCGTCGGCCAGTCAAGTAGTAAAAGCGTTCGAGAAAAAAAGAGGTTGTAACTTCGACCCTGGGAGTCGAAAGCAGGTCATAAATGCACCGGCAAACGTCTCACATGGCTCATAATTAATAGGATCCCAATCGATTATACAAAGAGGTTCAATAGAAGAGCTTAAATACGCTTTTTAACTTGTCTGTCTTTGTATCGGTCGTTCCTTTACCTAAAAGTAAATATGTATTATAGTAAGTTACTTGGCTTGTCGATTTTTTGTTGATCTTTGAGGATCTGTTTTTATTATTAAGCTATTGCATAGCTTCTATCGTGGGCCTTGAGCGTAGAGACCGAATCCAGGAATTCCGTAACGAAATAACCTAACGAAAATAACCTAACACTGCGCATGCGTATTCCAACAGTTCAGTCCTTGAGTGGCACACGTCTTTTTATATTATCTTTTAATGATTTTAGGATTATAAATATTGATAACTAAAGATTATTATTTACTTAGTGGATTCTTTGGTGGAGCTATACAGAAAACTTATATCACTAAATTAGTCTATTGATTGAATCAAAATGATTACGCAGTTGCATACAATAGACTTCAACGCGCATACAATGCCGGCTACGACACTGGCGTAAACATTTATGCTAGTACGACATTATTCATTTTTTTAATGTAAAAAAAAGGTATGATCATCAATCTGACGTGAGATTTCTCAAGAGTTGGGTTTCTTACGTTAACGCGTTGGACTGTTATTGTTAAAAGAAAAAAATAAGATTATATGGACCAAAATAAAGATTGTATAATTATTTTTGTTTTAAACAGTAAAAAAATTGCGTGATATTTGCCGAGACCCCCCCTCTCTCCAATGTGAGATTAGATGAGATTTGAATCGACCCCCTCCCCCCCTTAAACAGCTCACGTAATTTGTGGACGCCCCCTAATGACATTTCGAGCAGAGAAAGTGTAGTCTACAAGATGAGTCACATCTGGTATTGCTGTAAAGGTCGCATTACTCCCATAGCGTCCAATATACACTCGTATACATATTATATACATCGTATCTATAAAATGCTTGTACTATATGTATACCTACATATACATGTTCTTAGTCTATAAAATGATATTGCAGTTGTAAATATAAGCTGGTTTTGTGTCGTATATTTACATGGTTGTGTATATGGTTGTTATTTATAGTTTTAAATATACTTAAGGTAACCTGTAGTATTTTTAAATATCTATGATTTAGTTGATTTAGACTCGCACCACACTCAGTCTGCATGTATAACATGTCTAAACAATAATAGTTAATGTGGCCGCTTTAGACAAAAAAAATATTAGTTATGTAATTAAAATGATTACGAAGTAAATGAAATAAAATAACATAATGTTAAACAAAGTTATTGCAGCAATTTGATCATTTTTTCATGGTTCATTATCAATTTATTTATCAAAAATATATTAATAATATTATTATTTGAGCTGAGTATGAGCTGTCATAGTTTGCACATAATTTCTTACGATATACGATACGACTATAGACAAGTGTGAACGATAAAAAATAAAGTTGTCTTCATACTAATTTTGCCGACATAGAGCCTTCAGACTAGCAATATTAACGCAGTTGCTAAATTATGTAATTTATTTAAATGAGACCATTTTATGTCTACCTTTGAGAGAATCCGCTCAAAACTCATTTCCATCAAGAAAAAACACTGTACTATCATCGTTTTGCATTCATCATTCCCCTGCCCTTATCCCACGTATTCCATCCTCACCACCTGGACGGGTGGTTCTCCACGACTTCAGGGTTTACGAGATCATTTCTGCCTCGAACGTGCAAGTTGTGGAACGAGTTACCCTACGCAGTTTTCCCCCGGAGCTTCGACATGGGTGCCTTCAAAAGAAGGGTATATCTCCATTTAAAAGGCCGGCAGCGGATTGACAACGCCCTTGGTGTTGCAAGTGTCCATGGGCGGCGGTGACCACTTCCCATCAGGTGGCCCGTAAGCTCGTCTGCCAGCAATGGCGTAAAAAAAAAAAAAAAAAACGTTACGTGGGGTCGCCACAACATGTTTTTTTCTTCCACTCACTCTCATTCGTCAACTCTCCTTTCATTCATGTCCTCTTTCACACAATCCAGTAACTTCTTTATCGGCCTTCCTCTACTTGCATATCCAGACACGTTCACATTCATAACTTTCTTCGTAATATGATTTTCATTCCTCCTCATTACATGTCCATACCACGCTAATCTTGCACTCCCCACTGGAGTGCAAGATTAGCGTTTACTACAAATAAATTAGTGGACATTTATAGTAGACATTTGGTATGTATAGACATCGGATTGCGAAGATAACCTTGATACAAGAATATGTGCACGGTCGCGGGCGGAGTCAGGCTTTTTACTTGTATTTTTTGTGTTGTTTTTTTATCGAAACGACCGTTGGGGCTGACAGGTACAATGCTGTTTTATAGTTAAGATGGACGAAAAAATATTTATATTGCATAGTTGGTGTGCGTATCAATTTGTAAAGATAATATTTTGTTTGACAATAAAATTGTTTAGCTGGTAGAATGGTACGAAATCGCAGATGCATAGAATAATGTATTTTCAAATATATAGTTTTAATAATATATATATTGTATATTGTTTTGTCCTAACGGGCAGGCTTAAGTCATACGACCATTCTACCACGTTGTTGATGTTGGATTTGTGTTTCTCTAGTATCTGCTTGTTGTAGGATATCTATATTTGTTTTTGAATAAACATTAACACCAGTTTTTTCTAACTTTGCTTGCAGTTTTCTGATAAAAAGAATATGTTTAAGCATATTTATGTCGACTAGCTCGAGTAAATATTCCATAGACATCCTTATTAGTGTGGAACTTTTTAAAGATCTACTAGTTCTAGCACACAAACCCACACCTCTTAAGACTACTCTCATCGGTTACTGCCCTACAAGTAGTAAAACACCGCAATAATATTTACACTCCAAATGCTTTTAAAAAGGATATAAATAAACCAGTCCCTCGCAATAAAAGTTTAAATAAAGCAATAAAAGAAAACTTATTGAAGTAGATATTTTTATATCATGTTTATATTACCTTATAAGTCGTGTGCTCTTTTTAAAAGTCCAAAAGAAGGTTTTACAAAAAGTTTCATACTTAACCTAACACTCCTTATCTCTATACGATATCTTTTCTCACAGTTAGTTAGTTAAGCCTTATGTCTTTTTAAAAAGCGGCCGACGTTTTACTGTAGTTTTGAGAGCTACGTTTGTACAGAAATGTACGTATAGTAGTACCTATAACCACAGACGTAGAGAATATGGTTCTAACCACAGACGTAGAAACATGGTGCCAACCACAGACGTAGAAAACATGGTGCCAACCACAGACGTAGAGAACATGGTTCCAACCACAGACGTAGAGAACATGGTACCAACCACCAAACCCTAAGGAACGATCACGAATTATATGACAATCCGTAACATATGACGTAACATATCCAATATAGATACAATGTGCTGCCACATTCGGCAAGTTGGTGTTGCCGCTAAGTGAAACTCAAATACTACTAACTAGGTTTACATAACGCGGCAACGGTGAATTTGTTCGTGATTGCATCTCTGATGACGGCATCTATAGTGTGATAATACTGATAGTAATCAGTTTTTATAACATTATTAAAAATTATATAAAACACGTTAACTGCAATATAACGGCGATAAAATTTTGAAAAAATGCTTTATCCTTTATCCATGGACCATTCATCACAGCATCCTCCTTCTCGTTACGGAAAGCAAAAACCAATGCACCATTATAGTCCATCAGCATTAGACAGGAAACGGACATGTTGCCGACTAAAATATAAATTGATGGAAATGTGTGGGTAAAAAGTGGCAACATCCTTTGAAAAAATACATAGATACAGAATAAATACAAAAGTTAGTAATTGCAATCGAATACGCTAGGTGATTCGAAATTTAAATGCATCTGGTCATCGAGTTTTGGTGCGGTTTTTTTTATTTTTCAGAATATTTCAGCTATTGTTTTATTTTTTATTTCATTGTTGTCAAAATCCGTTCAAAAGCCAATAAATATGTAAAGAGTCTAAAAGTTCAAAAGATGGATTTTTTTTAACCTCATTTAAATACTTACGGTCTATCTTATAAAAATCAGCAAAGATTTGAAGTATTGATTACCATACGAAATGATGACATAAAGTCAACGCTAACTTTTTTTATGATAAGATTTATACTCTTTCTCTGTCAGAGAATGAAGACCAAAGAGTTTTAAGAACAAAGCGGTCGTAAAAAGTTTGTCTATGTTTTAAAGGATTGGCAAAGGTGAGTCATGAATGATGCGGTCTAGAATAATAGTGCGACACAATGCCGATTAACCTCTAAAGAGTTCAAGATCCCCGTTACCCGGAACCAGAGGTGATACGCACCTTTGAAGGATCTTGAAATACTTGGTAATGAGCTGAGATTTTGTAAAATTCTCAAAAAAGGTTGGCTCTTTTTCGCTCTTATTGTATCGCTATGCCACAAAATAATGCCACATAAATATAAACTTAAGACTATAGAAGTGGCTAATAAGTTGTTGGTTAGTATGTAATGTAATAATAATGTAATAAGTTGGTTCATTAAAGTGATCTTTTTTTGCCATCTAAAATTGGAATAAACTATTATTGGTAATATTTTTCACTTATTATTAAAGTCTTTGACCGACATGGAACTCATTTTATTAAAAAAAAAAAAAAAAAAAAAAAAAAAAATTATATATTATGTTTATTATTATATTTTTACCATAACTTCGCTTCTGCGAAACCATAAATCTAATAAAAATGCCAACATTTTACCGAATAACACAATTTTGTAGACTTTCCTATTAAGTTGTTATACTTAGGTAGATATGAATTATTTCTTTTATGTCCTCGACGTAGAGATATTTCATAAATCGTGTCATAATATTAATGTAGGTATTTTTATATAAATAGAAAAAAACAGACAGAAATATTTTAATAACTGCACGGTATCCTAGTATACTATTAGATTCCTTATTTTTAAAAGCCTGAAAATAAGGAGTAGTCAGAAACACGTCCAAACTTGTCCTTTGCCGTGTTGAAGAATATGTTAACCTACATAAAACTCAGTATCTGCAGTTTCAACCAAAGAAAAATGGACAAGCAGTCTTATCCACTTTTATTTAGACGATTTGTTTAGCAAACCGGGCGAGATATCTCGACAGATCTCGATATCTCGTGATATTCAGACAGTAGGTATGAATAGGAAATGCTATTGTTGAGATAACGTCTCGATGCCGAATAGCTGTCCCCGGAGATAAAGAGAACCTTCAGTTAAATAATGGTAGGTATCACTGTGTCATGCGATATAGACCGGTCGTGATATATATCACGACTTATAATACAAATAGGACTTCAATTTTAGAAGAGTTTGAGGAATCGTGCAAATGTGCAATGTGCATATATATGCTATTTATACATTCATTCATATCAAGTAGGATTCTGATACTTACAGATACAGTAAAAAACAAAGTTCCAAATAAAATAATTTGTATTTAAGATGTCCTTAAAACTGTTGCAAACCTATTATATTTTATAAATGTCTCGTACACAACAAAGTCTCATCATCATCATCATCATCCATACTTTAATTATTTCCCGAACCTTAAATATTTTCAATCTAATCGATAAATTAATGAGATACCCGCAACACGAGATTGCAATTAATAATCAGACAACTACCAAATTAAAATACAAGCCACTACTCACCGATTTCATGTGGCCGGGAAAGTGGGTTGCGTTTCGTGTTCAGTTAATTAGTTAGATTGTAAAGATAAGATTATTGCGAGCGATCTAATGCAAATACATTGAACTATTTAATGTACGATAGCTCCCAGGCTGCGCTTTCTGTGATAGAAATCAGAAGCGAAGACTCTTTGGTCAGCACAAATTACTTGCGAGAATTGTAAAGCTATCGCATGGTTATTCCTGTTCGTCCAATCGATAGGACGAACGGGAATGGACAATATGTTAGAAATGTGACAATCGTAATCGAAACGTATTTAAGATACACTGCGCGCTAATGCCTCAACGTTCGACAGTAAAGCTGATATTGACGCGCTATGTATCTCAAATACGTCATACGTTTACGATTATCACATTTATTCTTGCTCACCAGAAGACTAGTGACAATACTTCTGATAATCTCTTTAATAAAATGGCATACTACTATTACAAACAGTCTCCACCCTAAATGTCAAACAGCACGCGTGATATATCAGTTTGTTCATTCACGCTACGTGTAAAAAACTCGAACGCTTCTGTAATAAGACCCCGCATTGTCTGTCCGCTTTATAAATATTATAGGGACTTGTAGCGACTATAGGTACCTACTATTGAAGCTATCGATTTTAATCTCGACGTGTATTGTCCATCGCAGTTGAGTTACGAGCCGACATGTATCTAGTAAATTGGCATTTAACATTTACGAGTGGAGATGGTTTTATCGAATCTTCGATAATACTATGTGATTATGCTCGTACGCTAGCTGCACTCACATCGTAAAACTAGCCTCGCTTATGTTAAGTTTTATCCAAATCGATCCAGCCGTTAAGATTTTGTCGACAAAAGAAAACACAATAATGAAAAGAAACATACAACAGTAAATAATGAGTCTCATTTCAACCGACTTAAAAAAAAGATATTCTCAATACGACTGTATGTTTTTTTAATTAATGTATGAATTTTGTATGTATGTTCCGCGATTACTCCCCCAAACATAAACCAATTTTGACCATTCATCTATTCATTCATAGTCTTATTTTATTGATAGATTCAAAGGTATACAATTTTTATGAAGATCTGACTAGTTATTTTTGAGTAGATAATCATTTAACATTTTATTTATTACTTACCGATGACGATAAAAGTAGGTTTTGTTCATCATTTGTAAGTAAATAAAGGTAAAGAGTTTTTTCAATAGAACAAGCACAGTTATGTGGGCCCAACTTTTAGCAGTTGATAGACTTACGGCCGGTTTCTGGAAACCCAAATCACGATTGATCCGAGTTTGACACATAGTAATTATTTGATTTTTTCGTTGATCATCGTTCGAGAAACCGGCCGTTACGGTCGCGAGTTATTGACTCAACATAATCAACCTTCAATTAAGCTAGTCTATTGACGAAATGTCACTGTCAGTGAATATAAAAAAGTGCGCGTAAGTTCAATATACGGTAATGACTCAAAACAAATGTGCGGTTTATTAAAGAACTGTTGACTCCTAGTTTCTTGGAAATAGGCAAAAACGATTTGAAAAACACTTGAACTTGATGGTGATTAGAGTATTGCTCTCTGACATTTTTATTGTACTTTTTTTAGAATAGATCTACGTGGTATAAAATGCCTCTTAAGGCCAGGAACAGATGATCGCGCGTAGCCGCGCGTCGCCGCGCGGTTGGAGCATTCACATGACGGAAAATGTATGGGAGCGCTCCGCGCGTTGCCGCGCGGTACCGCGCGATCATGTAGACGATAGTTACCGTTTATATTGATCTTGTACCGCGCGGTTCGTCGACCCGCGCGGTACCGCGCGATCATCTGAACCTAGCCTAAATGTACACCAAAAATAGCATGGTACACGCTTATAGTTGTTTGTATGGGTGCTATAGGTTACGTGTGCGTAGGTATATTGAATAGAATAGAATACTTTATTTCGGTTATTATAAAACTTAATGCTAAAACATATTAAACGGTATAATTATTTTATGTTAAAATAACTGAAAATGGTCATCATTCAGCTGCTGGCGAACCATTGAGCTCTACACCAGCGCTGGTTTTCAGTAACGCCAAGAGAGGATGAAAAAGGTGGGTGAGTTGCAATCGCAAACGTTGAAGACATTAAATGATGGATGTGTAACAACTTAACTTAACATTAATTGGCAGTAGTTTTATTTGCGACGAAATGTTTCTCAAGTGAAATCTTCTTGATAATTTAAGGTAGATTTCAGACCTCGATGCACATCGGATGTTTTTTTAGTTAGTATGTAGGTATGTGCTAAAATACTTCCATACTTATTTGTAAATGCGATAATAGACATGCGTTTCGTTGCTATGAAAATTATACACGAATATTTGGTTTGAGTTACACTGCGCAGGTAGTAGCGGTATGCGCGGTCTGCATGCAGCGTGCTCTCGTTGTCGCTACGCAGTGTAACTCAAAACTTCAATACTAACGTATTATTTGCGTAGTTATACATGGTTCTTTTGCCATAATATTCGGCATTGATCTCTTTACGGCTGCTTCTAATTAACACAACTTCATCCCGATCATAGAGATTACGAGACAATAGCTATAATTAGCGTGGGAAGTGGGCCTTATTGGCGTGATTATTATGTTGATTTAATAATGAAGTTTTTTATTTCCACAGACAAAATGCAAAATAGATGATTTCGAAACGAGGCCGATGTGAACGACTCTTAAAGTAAACCGTAGGCCAAGTTGGTACAGGTACAGAAACTGATATAAGTACCTAAGTACAACTTGCGAATCACTTTTGAAAAATAAAATCTAATAAAACCATGGCCATAACCAAAAATGTACTTGTAAAACGTATCATATTCGATTTACACGTCAACTGCCAAACGTTGCAGTGTCACCGCGTAGTGTGTCTCGGATACGGTACGGTTACGATACGTTAACTATAGTCACATTTATTTGATAATCTCCTCAGGCCAAGTTGTATAATATTCAATAGTAGCTTTTATTTGTTTTAAAATAGTTGTAGAATTTATTCTCAAGTTGAGGTTTGGATACTTCTGTTCGGAAAAATGTGTTCAATGCTCTCAATCTTTGAAGGAAAATTTCGTGAAACCAGTGGCTTAGTCAGCTTAGCACGTATCTTTCCTATAGCTGACAAGGCTAGAACTGCCCCAACGTCCCGTTCATCGGGTTTTAGTCGTAAAGTGACCCTTGACGCTGTATAATTCATAGAGATTTGATGCAAAGGCCTATTTATTGCGTTGAATAACCCTCCTTTTACTACAGGTAGTCGGATAAACTGACAAGTTATAGCTTTTCCGAGCTTACGGAGGATTGATTAAAGGACTATGCTGCCGGCTGTGCTGCCGGCCTATCCTAGCCTCTCCAAACCTGCCAGGTTTTAATACGTTCTGTTTCTATAGTAACTCATCGGTATTCTGTGGCATTTTTTGTAGACTGATGGATCTGTGACGTTATTATTGATAGAATTTAATCCAGATCAGGCATATCAGTCTACGAGAAATGCCACAGAATACCGATGAGTTACTATAAAAACTGAACGTGATTTAAAACCTGGCAGGTTTTTAGAGGCTAGGATACGGCCTTGATACCATAGGGTTAATTTGGTCCTTAGCTGAATAATTTGGACATAAAATCTAGAATTGCGTATAACAATTGACGTCTGTCAACTGTCACAGCTCTGTTGTTATATGGCTTTGGCTTTCGAAGATCGTGGGTTAGATTATCGCCTAGAATTAAAATTTATTTGATCGCAAATGTTGATGTTTGTTTGTGTCTAGGTGTTATGTACTAATAAAAATGGATATTAATATTAAAAGCAATATAATTTGTATAGTAGAAACATGTTAAAGCGCGATGTGTGAAATTTTTTGAAATTTTTATATCCGACTACACATTAGCGGCCGTAATAAAACTGACTCCATTTCTTAGAAAACCAAGTCCTGCTAGTCATCAAAAGTACGTGATATTTCCTACATGCCTTGTGCTATAGGTGCTATAAGCTGTGCCACCAGCCATTCTATGCACTCATTGGAATGGAATATCATTGTTGGCTTAACACCTTCCTATAGACTTGAATGAGTCTCATAAATTCTAGAGAAGTTTATGGTGAAGTTGAGTATGATCTAGATCTGAAGATTATTCTATAAATAGAGGTCTTATGTACTCAAATTAAAGTTTCTGACTATGGCAGTTTTTTTTTTAATTCCTATTATTTATTTATGAGACTTTGAGTCACAGTTTGACTATGTCAGCCTCGTTGAGCCAAAACTGAAAAAATATATACATTTTTATTTCCAAAAATATGACATAACATCTTTGTAACCATAATCACGTATTAAGCTAAATAGCTAGATTTCACCCTGTGTTACCAAATTATGGTAGAGACAGTAACTAATTAAATTACGTTTAGATACGCATATTTTGTTATAACAATAAAATGTCGAATAAAATAAGACGCTCTGCTATGCTAGATTTTTTTAATATCCGCAATTTTTTCGATATTTCTCTGTTGAGCCTTCTTAATACAAAAGGAAGAAGAATTTGGTCATGTTTTTATTTGAACTTGTCCCTTGGACCTTTTGATAATATTATGCTTTTAGGGATTTAAGGGCTTACCGTTTCAAGCTACAAAAGGAATACGATCGTGACTCGTGGTCATGAAGAACTATTATGTGCTCCTAGTGAAGTGTCCTGAGGTTATCTGCTCATCATCAGAACTTTCACTATGCATAAGCTTTTACTCAATCTTCAGCCTTAAAAAAACTATATATCCTATCCTACTTCCTGCTCATATTATAAATCATAAAGTAGTCAGTGATGTACCCAATTTCATAGTACGAACAACCTTGTGTCATTTACACAGTTAAGAACTTAAACTCTATAAAAGTACACTCTAATTGCTTTTTAAAAGCTTTATAGCGTAAAACTTGAAACTTTTAAACTCTTTAACTCATTTTTTACCTTAGAAAAGGCGTTCTCTCATAAATACCTGCTTTTATAGATCTATCTAGTTCCTTTGTGTTCCACACAGCATCAATCATTAGAAAGTAGAACGTAGAGACACCCATTGCCTACAAGTTATAAAATTTATAAGTGATCTCAATCAAGCGGGGTCGACGACTCTAAACCCGTTTGATAAGTTGCGAGAGCCAACAACTTAAATATTATAAAGATTATAAAGTGTTCTTCTTGTCCGGTTTGCTTGTTCATCATCATTATCATCACTGCCGTGGCTAAGCTCGAGTCTGGTCAAGTCATCTTCTCCGATTGGGTTTATTTTGGGCTTTTTTCATGCCTTGTCAAGTCATTTGTCTGAGCATGTCTATCTTGGGCTTTTTCTCGCAATTATTTCTTGTCTAGTCATTTCTACGATCAGGTCTATCTTGGCCTTTTTCTCGCTTACATGGCCTAAAAAGGCTCTATCACATAAATGATGTATAACCGTAAACGTATCGAAACAATAGCGAATTCAAACCACACAGTGCGTCAACGCAAGCTCGACTTCCGAATATTGAAGTCTATTCCTGCCGCCGAGTGAGGCTTAAATATAAATAAATAAATAAATATATAATGCTGGACAATCCACACAACATCATCTAGCCCCAAGCTAAGCAGAGCTTGTGTTCTTCTGTGTTCTAGTCTAAACTTGCCGCTTTTACTTTGATTTTGTAGTATTTCGATATAATTATGTTAGCTGAAAAAAATATTAAGTAATAGTATAATCTGAGCTCCCAAAATGTACCTTCTGCATATAAGCTGGAGATAAAAGTACCTAAATTGAATGTAACAAGATACCGCGAAATACATATTGAATGGAACATAAAAGCTCAGACAAGGTTAGTGGCATGGCGGAGTTAAAATAGAACTCCCGCCTACAGGCAGTAATAGATAGACCATTGTGTGCCGACCGGATTGTGCGGACCGGTCGTAGGTACGTATACTGGTGATAGGGCCCGCGGAGAATATCAAGAACTAATCAAATGTTTTGTATTAATAGATAAATAATAAATAAATATTCATAGATTTATTATTATTAAGAATGTTATCCTACTAATAAGTTTCTTGCCCGTTCTTTTTCTTGCGGTCGCGCGGAACTGGCACCTAGAATCACCTAGTGTGTAAGACGATTCTAAATGATCCTTGTGGTTTTATTGAATAAAGAAATATTTGATTTGATTTAATATACTTTCTGTAATCGATTTTGCATTGAAGCTCTGCTATGGAACGGTAATTGCTTGAAGTTTAATTTTTTAATTGTGCTCAGCAAACTGACGCACATTTTTAAATTAAATATGAAGGACTTGATCAACTTTGTAAATCTTTCGTGCAAATTTTAGTTCACGACGGAAAAAAGTAAAAACATGCATGGCAACATTGGCAACTGTTGAAATGTTTCCCTATAAAAATATAATACCTACTAGATATAATTTAGTTGTCGACAGCAATAAAAATGATTAAGTATAAAAAGTTAATAAGTTGTAAGCAAACGGGATATGATCTCAATAATGATTGGCTATAATTAATTGACTTGTATATGACTATTTTTATTATTCAGAAGTGGTCCGCATCCTTAGCACTAGCCTTTTATCTGTGGTCCACTGACAGCTGGGAGTACTGGCTATTTTGCGACCGATACGACGCCTACACGATATCGGCGAAAAAGTAGTCTTCCTTTTTTTCTTTTATAAGGCTTCTGCCCGTCAATGCCCGTCAACGACAGGCAATACTGCCAGTGTCAAAAGTTTAATACTCTCGTTGCGACTCACCTAAGTATTGGCCGATACGACACTGAAAGATCTGTATCGTGTTGTAGCATTCTAATAAAACAAGACGACCGATGGTCTATCTTATTTTTTTTTTATAGCCTACATTGTCCCACTGCTGGGCAAAGGCCTCCCCCAAACATTTCCACTTCTCTCTGTCCTTGGCAGTGTCCCACCCATCCAATTCAAATACTTACGTCAAGGTCATCCCTCAATATCTTATTATATCAACCACAAAAAAATTTAACATAATCTTAATTGAAAAAAATAATATAGCCTTATTGAGAACCTCCTATTTTGAAGTTGGTTGAAAATACAGCATTGCGTCGTAACTGAGAATAGGTACCTACTTTGTAAAACATTTTAATGTCTTTTGCAAGAAATATTTCCATCTCCATTATGCAAATATCTTGCAAATGTCGTGATATTCACATCCTGTCTGAAGCTCCGTTTTCTCTGTATAACCCACACTTTGAACTGGTGATCAACGCACAAATATTTAAGTGGGTGGATGCTTTCTAGGGCATCTGTAAGAGATTTAGTGGTTGCCAACTCTTTTTTGAATTTTGTGTTGTATTTGTGATCTTAGCCTACGCTTGAGATTCTTCTGTAACCGCTTTTTACTAGTCATGTACCCCAAGTACGAGTTTGTGCACACACGGATCGTAGAGGCGCAATCGCCGAGCGCCACCGATTTTGTATGGAAATCCAAGCTTCTCCAGAAAACCGCTAGGGGCGCTGCTTGGAAATCCTAATTCTTTGTTGCCACAATTCTCGACCAAAAACTGGCTAAATATGGCCAGATCTAGCCAAAAGGTAGCACTGTTGGCAGTTGTGATTGTAGTCTAGAAAGGTACCGCCTACCTTATCTAGCCTACCTACGACAGATCGTGATAGATACCCCGTGCTATGACTCACCCAACTTTCTATTACGATGATAGCACAGATCCGAGGAGTATGTAATCTAGGTTTACAGTAAGGTGAAAATAAAATAAAATTGATGACCGATATGGCGCGGCGGGCAAAGGTCCGCCTGCGACGCGGAGGTTGCGGGTTCGATTCCCGCCTTGGGATAAATGTTTGTACGATCTGCAAATATTTATTCCGCGTGTTCTGGGTATTTTAAATAATAAAGGTGAGAGAGGACGATTAAGTCTAGATAAAAAATACATGTAAAAGCCTCTTGTTATGATTCGTAAGTAAAATTACGAATAACAATCGTAAACAATTAAATATACCAAATGGTGGACCGAGTTATCATTTAGATCATATTTCGATTGCGATCGTGATTTAATTTTTATCAAAAATTAAAGCTTCATCCTTTTAATTTCAATTGGAAATAAATCCACGGATTTTAGAACGTTGACCTATTTTTATTGAAATGTATGTAAATACTAGTAAACCAAAGTATGAAGATCCTAATCATGATGAAAATAGTAAGAATTGCGATGAAATAAAACTCACCTCAGGTGTAACCAAAATTTGGTCATAAAGCGTAAATAAGTAATTATACAGAGTGTGAAAAAACTACTGCGGAAAAGAACATGTTATTTTTCTACAAATAAAAAACAACGATGCACCATTTACGCTAGTTCAAAGAAAGGTAGTAGTTACGCAGTAATAAACATTCAGTTGTTTTTTAAGCGTTTTTTTCAAGATATTTATTAGATTAATAAGTAACATATAAAGTACACTTACAAAACAAAACAAACGATAGCTTTGGTAGAAAAAAAAGGCGAGCAAATTAAATTTTAAATGCCAGTGCATAGCAAAAAATAGTTTCAACCTAAACTTCAATTTTCAATGCTGTATTTTTACACCCTGTATAATGAAAAGTAGGGCTTTATATTTTATTGTATACCTACTTAACGTTATATAAATGTTAAACGTCCGCTCATAAAACTATCGTATTTCAAAAGAAGCTTCCTTTATTACTTTTTTTGTATATAAAGAATCTATTGCTTTCTATGGTAATATAGTTTGAAATATTTAGAGTAATATATCATAGATAAAACTCAAAAGTGTAATTTTGCAAATTGGATGTATTATCTTATTAATTCATAACATCTTCTATAGTCAGAGTAGGTATGTATAATGACAAAAATATTCATATATTTATTCATTAACAATTATTAATACTAATTGTATTTGAAAGCATAGAAATAAATTATGCAATTAAATTATAAAAAAATAATGAATTAAAATACATTTACTCAACTCTAAAACTTGTCAGGAAATCTTCTACGGAATAAAAACCTCCTTGGAGCAACAATTCCCTGATTTTTATCCTAATAAATGAACGATTAGATAGTTTTTAAGTATAACCTATTATTTTCTATTTACAGTTATTCTGACCTTTAAGATACTCAGATTGACCTCTTACATTTCGTGCCTTATCCTAAATAAGCAACCAGTTTCAATGACCCGTAATATCATTACATTTCTATACGATTTAGGTAAGTTGTTTCATCAGAGAGAGTTCAAGGATATTTAGTCAGTGTACTATGACGTTATTTTGACTGTGGGCATCGCATTTCGGCTGAGACCAATCGGTTTCGTGACGAATTCTATAACAAAGGCGTGTGGTATGCCTATAAAGTTGTGTTCACTCATTGCTAACAGCGTTTTGCTTTTTGTAGGGTTTCACGGAATGTCTGGAACCCAGGTCTTTGAGACGCCGCGGCCAGACAATTGTTTGGTTTGTTCTAGCTCAGAACTCGTAAAGAATCAATAGCAAACGCGACTGTAAAAAATCATGGATGTGTGGGTATTGTTCGACTAACAATACAAGCAAAATAGGTATAGTCGGCATAATCTCACTAATTATGTGATGAATAATTGTAAAGAAAAAAGCCGGGGCTTTTGTCTCGCGGACAGCAACCCGATACAATTGACTACATAATCTCAGAAGTGGACTTGAAATAAATCAACCGAGCTATATTACAGAGATCACGACCCGATGCGAAATTGCGGCACTTCCTCGTAGACGTAAATTGCCTCATTATTTCTCCCGATCATAAATAAATAAGGCCAAACCACAGCCCACATTCTCAGACCAGTTTAGACCTTATTATTACCTAAATCCCAGACTGACGGAATAGGGTTCGACTGCTCATGTACGCATGGAGACGTAGCTCTAAACAAAAAAATAATAATTCTTATTTTGTCTTAGCCGCACGTACACAACGACTCGCAAACGTATTGAATGGATTTACTTAGATGAGTTCGCTGTAAACATTAATTAAAAACAAAAATATAGTCTAAAATATGTAAGTTATTCAATAACAAACTTTCGACTATAAGTATTTAAAAATGTACAAAGGTGTTTATAAATGAATTAGTCTTAATTTCATTGTTGATTTGTTGACATCGTCTGTGGTTTTGTGCATAAGCTACGACTAGGAACTATATTCTGTGCTTGAACAATCCACACATCAGAATCATTTTAAGAAAAAATGTAGTTTAATGTACAGGGACACCTGATTAAACAATCGCTATTTACCTGCCTGTGACCTTAATGTGCGCTACATGATTTGTAAAAAGTTATTGTTGTAAACGATTATGTTAGCCGCTTTCTTGATAACTTTAGTACCTACCTATATTATATGTGTAGTTATATTGTTCACGAATGTACTTAAGTGTTTGCTCGCTGGTGTGTGGGGTCGAAGCCATGGTTACCGGCGTCTTTGTGTAACGGCCGCGGTGGCCTTGGCTGTCCGTGACTGTGGCCACAGAATACCCGAAAGTTATGCTGCGCTGGCGCAGCAAGCAACGCATAGCACACGAGCAAGAGTTAGAGCAGAAGAATTACTTCTAAGAGTTTGCGTATACAAATATAGTTATTTACTTTGGATTTGTTCTGGTTTAAACTGCTGGTGCGCTGGTTGATGAGGGTGCTAGGTGGTTATGGTTGTAGTCACGGCTGAGACTGTAAAGGCAGTCGCATAATATTAAGTGCCTGCTTTCTTACAAACCTTACATCGTCACTACCCGTTCCAGGTGGAACAGTGTCTTAACGCAACAGTGGGTGAAGTAGCTTTCGTATTATATTAAGATCATTAATATACAACATCATCATCATTCCCCTGCCCTTATCCCACGCTAAGTGGGGTCGGCACAACATGTTCTCTTTCTCCACTCACTCATATCGAATGATAGGAGTGACGAATGACAGTTCTGAATCTACTCCTCTCACATTCATATCACACAATCCAACAATGGTATAGTAATGATCCTGTCTCTTTGTTCACTATCCTCGTGTGGGCCAGGTCAATGATTCAGCGAGATGTCTTGACCTTAGAACTGATGACGTCACCGAACCGACAATTTAGAGGATTTCATTCGCGTGAGGCTGTAGCGTGATATCCGGGCTGGCCGAAAATGTCTGTGAAAATTTGAAATCTGAGCAATAAAACAATCATTGTTGCTTATTAGCTCGTTAGGTTTCTGTCATGGATTTTGTCTCGTCTAGTCTTCTAATGTGTTTATTCTGTAGGTATGTAGATTGTTCCTTAGTACCTACTAATACAAAATATACAAATACTAAAATCCTTTATTGATATATGTTGTGTTTACAAAGTTATTGAATCCATAGGCTCCCGAAGATTAGGATTACATGCAAGTATCGGCGCCAAAACGATGTGAAAACGTTACGAATCGTTTTCACATCGTTTTGGCGTTTTTGTGCATCAAAACCAGGGTTACAACAATGTTAATCAACATTTGAACAGCCAAATAAGTCAAATTCTGATGTGTTATTTAAGACATGGGAATCCCTAATTCCATTAACATATTCTATGTTATTACACGGCCTATAACCGTGCTTATCTAGGAGTACAATCGCGAGAACAATGACCAGTGTTCTTTAAGTGCAGGCTAATATGACATTGAGTTGCTACGGTATAAGGAATTGTTCTGCGCGAAAGAACATAGCCAAGGTTGCTTTTAGGAGAGGTGTACGGTCACGGGAGTAATTCTTGGCGTAACAATTCGACTCGCTACACTTGCTTTGGTGCACAAGATTTGGGGTTCCGTGGTTACAGCGCAAGCAAAAATTTGGTAATGATCATTAATAATGTACCACTGATTAGTAACCCTCATGTATGTAGACTATATCTTCAGATTTGTTACAGATAAATAATTGAAAACGTTAGAATATCTCTAGGTAAATAATATGATTCAAATTAGGGAAGTGTAATTACTAAAAAAAAAAAATAATGGAACAAGCTGATGGCCTAGTGAGCTCGGACAATAACAATGTTTTACATTTCAATTCATAAACTCTATTAAGGACGTGCCCTGCGAGGCGAAGAAACTTTGTGGCTCTGAGATATAATGCCCCTGTTATCAGCTCTCATAAACTTGGACCGGTACAAAGCAATGCGAGTATCAGTGCTACTTCTACTACTAGAGGCTACTACTACAATAGTGATGAAATAGATGACAGCAGAGGTAAATGATACTTGTCATGGCTTTAGTTGGGAAAATCCAGAATTCTTAGGCAAGCTAAGTATAGTGACTAACAAGTTGAAGTAGGTTTTGCGATGAGTCAGACTTGCTTAGAAAATTTCTCAATAGTATTCAGTGCCAATTTTAAATCCTCTTAGAAAGTAATTGTATACATACCTAAATATTTCTATAAAAAATATCAAACATTAAGCTATACGCGTAATTTTGGGGCATAAAAAGCTGTTTGAATCTATAAAGATGATATTTGGTGTTTCAGCATTGGTATTATACTTATACAATAACTAAAAATATGTAAGACATAAAAAAATATGTATATGTTTTGATCTCATGTGTGTGACACAAAATAAAGTTTTTCTTTCTTCTTTTTTTTTTTCTAAGAGGCTCGTTTAAAAATATATTTCCCGCCTGTTGAAAGATTCTTAGTGCCATTCTTTCTTTTCAGTGCCATTATTTGCTTATTTATGTAAAAACTGCTAAATAATCAAAAGCACACGCCAAGCGTAGATTAAAGGCCAGAATCCACTTGCAGAAAGATAGGATTATTTATCCAAGATTAAAAAAGAATTATATCCATAGTCATTATATGTACTTTATTTAATAAAATCACAAGGATCATTTAGAATCATTTTATATCCTGAATGGTTGGAGATCAGAGCTTTTTCTTTCAGTACCTACATAAATAGTCATCAAAACATTCAAAATCACGATCAAACTAAGAATTTTTGCTTGAATAAATTTACGTCAATCTAGGATAACCCTACTCCATCCTTTAGGACTCCCTTGACTCTAAGGTCTCTAAGACACAGCTCATCAGAAGTAACCACGGTCCGCAGTGAAGTATAACATGGCCCACACAAAGAACCGATGACATTGTACAAGTGTATAACGACCCTAAGCTCCCAAAACACTAAGTAATTGAACACTTCAATGTTAACAAAGCAACATAACACGCAGCCTAAAACAATGCACAGAAATTTGAGCTCAAATTGGCGTTTGAACTCGTGGGACTGTAACAAAACAATGAACCAACTGTTCCGGAACGTAACGCTACGAGTTACTGTCTGGCGCCGCACAGCGCGGACTACGCTCAGATGATCAGAAATTGATCAAATTTTAATAAATATTCACATTTGACACAATGCTAACAAAGCCATATATTAAACTAAACAAAGCTTGTATACAGCTGGCCGAATAATAAATAAATAATGCTGGACAATCTACACAACATCATCTAGCCCCAAACTAAGCAGAACTTGTGTTATGGGTACTAGAAGACTGACATACTTAATACAATACATTACCTACATAGATAGATATTTTTTATTATACATATAAAATACCCGGAACACCCGGAATAATTTTTTGCAGATCGTACAAACATTTATCCCAAGGCGGGAATCGAACCCGCAACCTTCGCATCGCAGGCGGACCTTCACCCGCCGTGCCACATCGGTCGTCGTACTAATCAAGCATTGTCTTTGCGAATGTGCAGAGTAACATCTAAACACAGTACAAACATCAATGTTTACCATAACAAAACACAAATGTTTTTTCTTAGTTTAGACCGAAACTACGACTAACATGAAAGGAGTTTGTTAAGAATGTTTGTCAGTTAGTCTCTCTGTGACCAAATGGATCAGCACTCTAGTTCCCATAGTACAAGCTTTGTATAGTTTGGGACTAGAGTGTGTGTACTCGACGTGAGACGTGATGTGTGAACTTTTATTTATTTAATTTAATGTTGTTAACAAAATTGTTAAATGTTAAAATGTTAAAACAACATCTAAGCAGTGGTTGCATTTATATTCCTTGAGTCTCAAAAGTAATTCAATAAAATTAAGAATTCAAGAAACTCGGTTGCAAAATATACCGCTCGTTATGCAAAGTCAGTGTACTATTTGAATACGGAAGTGTTTAGTTAAAGCGTTAATTGGATTAACTTGCTATATTTATTACTTTACTTTTTAGGCCTAGACAAGTGACTGTCGCATAAAACTTACGGTCTTATAAAAAGTTAGCGCAGACTTGATGTCTTGAGACATACGTAATAGTGACATAATGTCAACGCTAACTTTTTATAGGGGGCTAATCTTTTGGGTATTCAAAATTGTTGTGCTTTAAGAAACAAGTGACGCGCGACCCGAGGGATGGTTTGTCATTGACGTTCATCATCGACCTATATTAGTCCACTGCTGGACGTAGGTCTCTCCCAAGACGCGACACTGAGCCCGGTCTTCGGCTCTTCTCATCCCAGTGTTTGCCAGCTACACTCTGCAGATCGTCGCTCCAATTCGCCGGAGGGCGTCCTACACTACGCTTGCCTAAACGCGGCATTGACGGTCAGCGTGGCAGATTGGGGGCGCTTCCGATTGACAGTTTTTTTAGGTCAGTTGAAGGATTATTTATTCTTAGATCGTTTGTAACTGTCGATACAACCTTATTCGTTAAGTTGGGCGTTTGGCTTATCTACTACTACTCATTTGGTACTTGGCGAATTTATTTTCGATGTCAAAGTAAGTTTTTGAAGTGAAAACTTCTTTAGCGGCGCTGGGTGGGTAAAAACTTTCAAACTCGCGTCAGGGTCACGTGACGTCGAAAAAGCGTAAGATCTTATTTAATTTTTATACATTGCTCGTAAAACAAGAGACGACAAAAGAACACACTTGCGGTCACGCGACGTATGACTCAAACAATTAAATAGTGTTGTGGCGACATGACACATTCGCGCTTGCGCGAATGTGTCTGTGTCAGTGTGTCTTCGTTGTCTTCGTCGTTGTGTCACATTCGCGCTTGCGCGAATGTGACACAATGACATGACACAATCACGACTGTGGTTATATTTTTGAAGTGAAAACTTTAAAGTGAAAACACAACGTTAATATTGAAGTTTTCACTTCTGCCGGCACTCCCGGAGTGCTACCATTTTTTTTTAATATACTTACTTCAAGCCCTCTTTACTGAAGCTAAGCAGAGCGAATTATACATTTTCTTGCACCCTTGCAGATTTTTGTCACCATATTATAGTTCTTATTGACATCTGAATATTTAATTATAATAAATAAATAAGTAATGCTGGACAATCCACACAACATCATCTAGCCCCAAGCTAAGCAGAGCTACTAGAAGACTAACATACTTAATACAATACATTACATAGATGGATATTTTTTATTATACATGTAAAATACCCAGAACACCCGGAATAAACATTTGAATATTTAGTTATTGTGACAATGGTCATTTATCTAGTAGTAAGCTAGCTTTCGCCCACAACTTGCTATATTTAGTGTGTATTAAATTACTAAAATTCTAAATGGAAATGTACCTTGTCTCCATAAATTACTCAGAGCGTGTTTTATTTGCGTTATCTAAATCGATCTTAGCTTTACTACCATTATTATATAAATACCATACTTCTTAATTAATTACTAGCATTTAGAGCAGGCTCAGTTGATTTAGCTCTGCTTTCTGTGATGTGGGTCGTGGGTTTGATTCCTACCAAGTACAAACATTTATGTAAAAAACATTGATGTTCGTTTTGCGCTTGGATGTTAGGTACTATTTTTTTGAAGTAAGTATAGGAAAGTCCAAAGTAAGCTGTAAGATGAACTGATGAAATAAAATGCAACCCATGTTACGATAATGTAACCACATAATTAGTAATTAGTTTATAAAGGTTTGAAACCCGTTAAAAAAAATTAAGGTATATTGTACCTCAATTTGACATTTCTCGAAATTCTGATATTTGAAAGTCACTACCACAGACGTAAAACAAGCCAATATATGTTTGTCACTTACTAACTAGCAACACATCATTTTTGACACTTAAAAAAGCTTGTCTTTTGTCAAAAGCTTCATTAAACTCTCCATTCTTCCCTATTCCTTCGTTCAAGTCCACCATATAAAAATGTCTTTAATTTATTAAAGCTCACTCAAAGCACCATTAAGTATATCTTAAATACCGATCAGCTATTCACAGGTTACGTGCATCACGTGGCACGAGGCGTGCGCTTTCATGTTCACGGGAAATTAAGAATCACTTGAATCAGGTTCCAGGGGTATGCTGAGGGAAAATAGAATCACAAGTCACGCACGAATGGTTGAGTAAATAAGATTCCATCAGATTATTTTTATATAAACTAGCGGAAGTACTGGAAGAGTAGGGGAGAGACCTTTGCCCAGCAGTGGGAAAGTATAGGTTAATAAAAACAAAAAAACTAGCTGAGGCACGCGACTTCGTCTCGCTGTCGTAAAATTTTTGTCAAATCCCACAATCTCTTTATAAATTAGCCATTGTGCTATTCTGATGTATAAACAACATTATTGTATAGTTTCATTAAAATCTATTCAGTAGTATTTGCGTGGAACAAACATAAAATATTTTTTCTCTGTAGATCTTTCGAAATTAAAATTATGTGTCAAATATTTTTACATAAAATTAAATCGTGTGCGCCTCGTTTTTGTGGGTTTAAAGTTAGTAGATATTTCTATCAGCCCCCAGCTGTCCCTAGCTACATCTCTGCAGCTGTCAATTGTGTAGGATATTTATCAAACATTCTAAAGATAAATTCAAATTCGAATGTAGTTGTAGTTGTGGGTGTGAACTGGTGTGCGCCTTGTTTTTGTGGGTTTAAAGTTAGTATTTGTATCAGCCCCTTGTTGTCCCTAGCTGCAGCTCTGGCTGTAAAGGCGGCTCCACACGATCAGTTAAAACTGGCAGTTTAACTCAATAACGAGGCGGCATGCACGCACCCCCGGAGAGCAAGAGATAAGCTTTGAGCAATGCTGGATTTGCATTCGCAAGGCAAAGAGTAAACGACAGATGAAACACAGATTTTTTTTCAGCAGTCTGAAAATCTTAGCAGGAAAATTTAAAAAGGTTTTATTTAAAATCACAACTTAATTGTGTTTTATAATTATCTCGTATTAATAAGGAAAAATAATTTGAATAAAAAATTAAGTTCTTTTTTGTGAATGTTTTAAGTAAGTATCCTAAGTTATTATTCTTCTTCTTATACATAATGTTACAACTTGGTCTTAACTAAGTGAACTGAGAACTTTAAAAACAAAATCATAATCATTAAAAGTTTGTTCAGTAAAATCACAAAGATTATTTAAAATCGTCCTATACACTAGCTAGGTGATTCTAGGCGCCAGTTCTAGACCACTAATCAAACCTTTTCTACATGTGTAGAACCTCTTTTCTCAGTGCATTGCAAACTCTTTGGCCGCACGTTCTTCGAGAGCACCATAATGAGTGTGCATCGAGTCGCTGTCACGTGTGGACTGTAGACTATTATGCACAAATTCCACATAGTGCTAAGACCAATGCTTTTAGCTATCTGCATCATATCTCCATTAGGAACTTTTAGTTTTATCTCCAGCTTGGGATTGCAGACAGTGAGTTTTGTTATATTATGTAGAAATTATGAGATTTTATATATGATATTAGATTGTACTTTATTCAAAATGCTGTTTTTTTTTAATATTCTCGACAATTCACACATCACACTAGTCCCTAGCTTTGCAAGCTTGTACTATGGAAATTAGATTGTTGAAAGAAATATACGTTTTTTTTGTAAATTCATACTTAGAATACATAGTAACCTGGGTGTTACTATGTATTCTCATCATAGAACAAATACTTATATTCATCACACAAACACTAGGTGGAGATCGAACCCACGACCCACAGCATGGAAGGCAGAGCTAGTACCAACTGAGCTGTGACGCCAGTCCTCCTGTTTAGTGTACTATAATAGGCCACTATTCAACCAGCAAGCTAACCCCATCCAGCGTAGGTGTATTACATCTAGCATATTGAAAATCGCGACTTAGTTTAGAAGTAAGTAGATACCGATAGTATCTAAATATATTATTATAGTAAGCGTACTTACTTTACGAAACAATTGTTAATTGAACTCCACCAACATTTAATTACACTTTAAATAATGAGGAGCAACTAATACGGCCGAAAGTCATCAATAACGGTTCAGACTTTCTAATAGGAGGCTTTGTGACCAGAGGGCTGGGAAATAAATGACAACCGTAAATCTAACGTGTTTAAGTAACACTGCGCACTAACACTGCAACGTTCGATAGTAGACCTGATGTTGACGCGCAATGTAACCCAAATACGTAACTGTATCAACATGTTACGATTGTCAGAGTACTGAACCCGTAATGTATCCGTTATTACACTTTACGGATTGCTTTTTAAGTAATGAGCTTTTTATCTAGCTTATTTGATAAGTAAGAGTCATGGTTGATCATAATTAGATCTTAAAACCATTGGGATAGAGATTAATTCATAATGCGTTCACAATCTTAGTGAAATATAACATTTATTGGTTCTCTCACTGATTATACAAGAAGCTTTGTGTTCAATTGTTTGAATAAAATATATAAATTATTATATTATATTATTAATTTTAGAGATGTGACTGAAAATTGAAACTGAAATATTCAACTCATAAAAAAAAGACGTGTGACACTCGGGGACTGCCACGGTAAAGCTATTGCATAGCATTTTTTGCTGGATTACGCATGCGCAATGTTAGGTTATTTCGTTACGGAATTTCTGGATTCGGTCTCCACGCTCAAGGCCCACGATAGAAACTATGCAATAGCTTAAAATTACTTTTAGGGTAACTAAGTCCGCGATCTTAGCTATTGCAATGTAGTCGAACATAAAAAACTACCAAAAGGTACAAGATCAAAACCAGTGTTATTTCATCCCTTTACTATATGTTCTGATCGCAAAAGCTTAAAAAAACTAATTACATTGATATTAAGAACACACATTCTCATCAATAAATACTTACTCTTTACATGACTTCTGTTAGCCCATAGGCCGTATACAACAGAGTGAAATGTGTGTACACAAACCCATTGACATTAGCACTTAACACCGCATCTAACTCAGCAATAGTCTAACCACGATGAGTTTGCAATGGAATCAATGGGCAAGCCCAAAAGGAGACCATGTTATCAAAAGTTCTAAAAATGCATGCGGCTCCACCTCGGTTACACTCATACGCAAAAATTGTGTACAGATACAATACAAATATATTGGTTTTGTGTAAATATAAAGAATTGCTGAATCTGTCGGCCTAGTAGTGCATTTAAGGCGATAGCGCGTTCATTTTTGAAATGGTTTATCACTACATGGTGCTTCTAACTTATTTACTACATATTCTAAGTTTTGCAGACTTAAAGCATAGGAATTGAGCCAATAACCCAAGACTGATAGATGATTATCTTGGCGCACAAGTAAAGTAAGTAAGTAAAGTCCATATGGGAACAGGGATGGACTAATAAAACGCAGACTTAGCGTGATCTGACTATAGTAGTGTAATCAATAGTTTATTCATGGTGTGATGCCAACAGATCATGGTTTTCAACATTCTTCATAGTCAATTATCTATAAATAATATTTTGTATACGGTAGTGCACAGTAAACTTATAACTGTAAATAATTTCTCTATTTTTAAAACAATACGGACAGCAAAGCCGCGGGTTTCCTCATGGTGTTTTCCTTCACCGTTTGAGAGAAGCAGTAGCATATGTACCAGCATAGGTAAATTCAGACTACATACATTTATAGAATAGAATCATTTATTTCAGTTATTATTATAAAACTTTATGCTAGGACATATTAAACAATATAATTATACTATGTTAAAATAACTGAAAATGGTCATCACTCAGCTTGTGCTGGTGTAGAACCATTGGGCTCTACACCAGCGCTGGTTTTCAGTGATGCCAATAGAGGATGAAGAAGGTGGGGGAGTAGCAATTAAGACATTAAATGATGTTTCGTGATGATAATGATGATTGTAAAAAAAAAATCAAGAGAGTATACAATGCTTAGTAACCTTTGTACTCATAAGGACAGAAAGATGAGCTCGTATAAATGTGACAATCGTAAACGTATCGTAACGTTCGAGTCACACTGCGCGCTGACGCTGCAACGTTGGGCAGTCGAGCTGGCGTCAACGCGTAGTGTCATTCGAATACTCCACCGGCACCGTTTGGATACGTCTGGTATTGTCACATTTATTCGTGTTGAGGCTTCAAGAGTTCACGTACGCATAATCTAAACTAATATTAAAAAGAGGAATGATTTGATCGTTTGTTTGCATCGAATAGGCTCCGAAACTACTAGACCGATTTCACAAAAATTCTTTCACTGTTGTGAAGCTACATTATCTGCGCTGAACATAGGCTATATATATATCGTTATATTTTATATATATGCTAGCCGTGCGAAGCCGGGGCGTACTACTAGTAATCTCATTAATAAGAATCAAAGTCCTGACTGACTGACGGCTGACGTACGAGCCACAGCCCAAACCGCTGGTCCTAGAGACTTGAAATTTGGAAGGCGTGTTCCTGGAGTGACTGTGTGGCGTACTAAGGCAGGAATTTTGGAAATAACGCTCCGGAGCCCTAAAATAAGGCTTTGAAGTTTGTATGCAGAATCTTATCCCGTGAACCGATTGACTTGAAACTTGGTACGCATAATGCTGACGCGAAATAAAATGGATCTGCATTTTTAGATTTTGCAAAATCATCCCCATTTCCCTAAAATTGAGTATGTAAAGTTTAAAATTTCGATCGTATACGATTTAGTATACGATTTAGTATACGATTTCGAGTATAGATGGCGCTGTCTCATTTTCTCTTATCCCTTGAACCGATTGACTTGAAACTTGATACGCATAATGTTGACGCGAAATAAAATGGATCTGCATTTTTAGATTTTGCAAAATCATCCCCATTTCCCTAAAATTGAGTAAGTAAAGTTTAAAATTTCGATCGTATACGATTTAGTATACGATTTCGAGTATAGATGGCGCTGTCACGCGTGGCGTAATCCTAGAACGCGCTATCGGTGCGTTTTGGCAATGTGTTATAGGTAAGTCGATCGGTACCTATTAGCAATATTTTCGTTGAATCGAGTTATTTTGATTAGTTATTTATAGTTGCGTACCTACCCAATTACCGCTAATGACGAATAGAATAAATATTTAAAAACTAAAAACAAAATGTTAAATAATCAAGGGGCGCTTATAGTCTTCTCATACAAAAACATAATTTACTTAGATGGTTTGTTTTTTTAATATAATAATATTTTATTAAATATGTATGTATATATATAATAAATAAATAAATATTTTTTATTTATGTACATATATATATTTACATAATAATATTTTAAAATTCCTCCATGGGAAAGGGGCAAGTGTTTTGTAACGTTATTAATCGATGAATTTTAATCAAATTATTAAAGATAAAGATAAAGATAAAGATAAAGATAAAGATAAAGATAAAGATAAAGATAAAGATAAAGATAAAGATAAAGATAAAGATAAAGATAAAGATAAAGATAAAGATAAAGATAAAGATAAAGATAAAGATAAAGATAAAGATAAAGATAAAGATAAAGATAAAGATAAAGATAAAGATAAAGATAAAGATAAAGATAAAGATAAAGATAAAGATAAAGATAAAGATAAAGATAAAGATAAAGATAAAGATAAAGATAAAGATAAAGATAAAGATAAAGATAAAGATAAAGATAAAGATAAAGATAAAGATAAAGATAAAGATAAAGATAAAGATAAAGATAAAGATAAAGATAAAGATAAAGATAAAGATAAAGATAAAGATAAAGATAAAGATAAAGATAAAGATAAAGATAAAGATAAAGATAAAGATAAAGATAAAGATAAAGATAAAGATAAAGATAAAGATAAAGATAAAGATAAAGATAAAGATAAAGATAAAGATAAAGATAAAGATAAAGATAAAGATAAAGATAAAGATAAAGATAAAGATAAAGATAAAGATAAAGATAAAGATAAAGATAAAGATAAAGATAAAGATAAAGATAAAGATAAAGATAAAGATAAAGATAAAGATAAAGATAAAGATAAAGATAAAGATAAAGATAAAGATAAAGATAAAGATAAAGATAAAGATAAAGATAAAGATAAAGATAAAGATAAAGATAAAGATAAAGATAAAGATAAAGATAAAGATAAAGATAAAGATAAAGATAAAGATAAAGATAAAGATAAAGATAAAGATAAAGATAAAGATAAAGATAAAGATAAAGATAAAGATAAAGATAAAGATAAAGATAAAGATAAAGATAAAGATAAAGATAAAGATAAAGATAAAGATAAAGATAAAGATAAAGATAAAGATAAAGATAAAGATAAAGATAAAGATAAAGATAAAGATAAAGATAAAGATAAAGATAAAGATAAAGATAAAGATAAAGATAAAGATAAAGATAAAGATAAAGATAAAGATAAAGATAAAGATAAAGATAAAGATAAAGATAAAGATAAAGATAAAGATAAAGATAAAGATAAAGATAAAGATAAAGATAAAGATAAAGATAAAGATAAAGATAAAGATAAAGATAAAGATAAAGATAAAGATAAAGATAAAGATAAAGATAAAGATAAAGATAAAGATAAAGATAAAGATAAAGATAAAGATAAAGATAAAGATAAAGATAAAGATAAAGATAAAGATAAAGATAAAGATAAAGATAAAGATAAAGATAAAGATAAAGATAAAGATAAAGATAAAGATAAAGATAAAGATAAAGATAAAGATAAAGATAAAGATAAAGATAAAGATAAAGATAAAGATAAAGATAAAGATAAAGATAAAGATAAAGATAAAGATAAAGATAAAGATAAAGATAAAGATAAAGATAAAGATAAAGATAAAGATAAAGATAAAGATAAAGATAAAGATAAAGATAAAGATAAAGATAAAGATAAAGATAAAGATAAAGATAAAGATAAAGATAAAGATAAAGATAAAGATAAAGATAAAGATAAAGATAAAGATAAAGATAAAGATAAAGATAAAGATAAAGATAAAGATAAAGATAAAGATAAAGATAAAGATAAAGATAAAGATAAAGATAAAGATAAAGATAAAGATAAAGATCGGATATCGGAGCCGGCACCGATATGCTGGCGGTACCATCGGACGCCCTATCGGATAATGAGATAACGCTTTCAATCAAGTTTGAGAGTCAGAGCGTTTTCACATTATCCGATCCGATATCGGTGTCGGACGCTGATCCGATATTGGGGTAAGTAAGATGTATGAAATATGTACCTCCGATATCCGATATCGGGCCGGACATATTTGATAAATTTTACTTACCCCGATATCGGATCAGCGTCCGACACCGATATCGGATCGGATAATGTGAAAACGCTCTTAGGGCTCTTTCAATTTATGCGTTTCGTATCGGACCGCTGCAGTGCCGAAGCGGTGCGTTCGTCGTTCGGCGTAAGGACGGACGGTCGTATGTTTTCATACAAAATGCACGGTGCGGAAACAGTGCGGCGTCCGTACCGCGAGCGTTCGACAGCAGGACGGCAACGTCGTGTCGCAACCCCACGTGTTCAGTTCAGTGCGTTCATAGTGCGGTGACAAGAAGGAGGCAAATTTCTAAACGGTAATTTATAATGGATGATATAAATGTGGAGGAGTCATTTATTGATATAAATGTGGAGGATTTTATAAATGAAATTGAAATACTTACTATATCTATCTAATTCCAGTAATTCGAAGAAACATTCTCTAGGCATTCTTAAGTAGGTAATTAAAAAAAAACTGATTGGGTCTTCTTTTAACCTAAGGTAAAGAGTATGGAAATCACCACAATCATGGGTGCCGTGATTACACGACCAAGGAAAACACAGCCACGGAATGTACAGCCCGGAATCGGTGACCATTTTGGCATCCTATTCCGGGCTGTGCATTCCGTGGCTGTGTTTTCCATGGTTGTACATTCCCGACACGTGTTGGGAATTTGATGCCAAATGACGTCATACTCACTTACTCGAATTTTTCGCTAACTATGCCACTGTCAAAATATTATTTTTTAACTTATTTTTTTTCACGTGTGATGCGTCACAGTAGGTGCGAGGAGCGAAGCGACGAGCGTTAGTTTGATATAGACAACCGCGCCAGAACCTACATGCGTTTAACCATTTGCCAGACAACAATTATTGAATCGGATTGTTTTCTTTTCATATTATAATCTGTGCAGTTTATCTTTATTGTGAACCGATTGACTTGAAACTTGATACACATAATGTTGACACAAAATAAAATAGATCTGCATTTTTACATTTAGCAAAATCATCTGGGGATGATTTTGCTAAATGTAAAAATTTCTCTAGAAAAAATTCCCTGTAAAAATTTCCCTAAGTTTAAAATTTCGATCGTATACGATTTAGTATACGATTTCGAGTATAGATGGCGCTGTCATGCGTGGCGTAATCCTAGAACGCGCTATCGGTGCGTTTTGGCAATGTGTTATAGGTAAGTCGATCGGTATTAGCAATATTTTCGTTGAATCGAGTTATTTTGCTAAGTTATCTAGGGTTGCGTACCCAATTACCGCTAATGACGAATAAATATTTAAAAACAAAATGTTAAATAATCAAGGGGCGCTTATAGTCTCATACAAAGACATAATTTACTTAGATGGTTTGTTTTTTTAATATAATAATATTTTATAAAATATATAACTATTTTCATAATAATATTTTAAAATTCCTCCGTGGGAAAGGGGGCAAGTGTGTTGTAACGATAAAAATCGACGAATTTTAATCAAATTATTAAGAGGCGCTTTGTGACAATTTTACTCTAATGAATGCAATAAAATGAGGGAAGTTTTCTGTAACGTTATTTATAGACGAAAGTCAATGAAAATTGAGACGCACATTAATGACTTGATTTTACACCAAATATTGCAAAAAGGAAGTTTGTAGTAGCGTTTTTTATGAACGATTTCAATCAAGTTTGAGAGTCAGAGCGTTTTCACATTATCCGATCCGATATCGGTGTCGGACGCTGATCCGATATCCGGGTAACTAAAATGTATGAAAAATGTACCTGTCTTTCATATTGTCCGTCTCGATATCGGATATCGGAGCCGACACTGATATGCTGGCGGTACCATCGAACGCCCTATCGGATAATGACACGGCCACGGAATGTACAGCCCGGAATCGGTGACCATTTTGGCATCCAATTCCGGGCTGTGCATTCCGTGGCTGTGTATTACATGGTTGTACATTCCCGACACGTGTTGGGAATTTGATGCCAAATGACGTCATAGCATATGCTTCGTTTGCGCTTACTCGAATTTTTCGTTTAGCCGATCATGTACAAGTAGCTAACTATGCCACTGTCAAAATATTATTTTTAAACTGATTTTTTTTCATGTGTGATGCGTCACAGTAGGTGCGAGGAGCGAAGCGACGAGCGTTAGTTTGATATAGAAAACCGCGCCAGAACCTACATGCGTTGAACCATTTGCCAGATAACAATTATTGAATTGAATTGTTTTCTTTTCATATTATAATCTGTGCAGTCTATCTTTATCAAAATGGGATAGTAACATTTTAATCTTTGGTTTCATCTAAACGAAGCATAGGCTAGGCTTTCGACCAATCTTCTTCTTCTTATCGTGTCGATGCTACAACTGTATTTTGTTGTAGCATCGTATTGGAAAGATTAGCCAGACTAGACACTGCTTTACCGTGCCTAGCTGTTACCGGTGTGTGCCACGAGGAGGCTCTTTCCATGCACCCAATTCATTCCAATTGATTTCGACCAATCAGAGCAATAGACGCCAATTCCATGGTTGTATTTTCCACGGCTCTACATTCCGTGGTTGGACATTCCTAACACATGTCGAGAATGCGCAGCCCGGATTTCATGTACATTTTGGCTGAGAATTCCTGGTTGCGTATTCCTGGCTGTGCTTTCCGTGGTCGTACATTCCGGGTCGTGCTTTCCATGGTTGTACATTAACCGGACATAGTTATTATATTTTAGTCCGGCATAGATATCAAATACTAAAAACAGAACATGCTTAGAGGGTTCGCATAGGTACAAAAACATGTTTTTTTTCTTAATCGTTTACATAGGTATGGCACGGAACTTATAGCGGGCGAGTCCGAGTCGCACTTGGCCTGATTTATTTACTTACGGTAACGGTAATTTAGTGAGTTTTGATTACTTATGTTTTAGTAGTTTACGTTATTGGGTTTTTAGGGTTCGGTAACCAAAGGGTAAAACTAGATCGTATTACTGAGTGTTTAATTTCTGTCTATTTTAAATTCTCTAACTATCACGCATAATTAATATTCAAGGGGGCTTATATATAAACGTAAATTTTATTTATTCGATATTGATAAGGGCAACGGGCCATAGATACGGTACGAAAATCTTCGTGCGCACTTGCCCGGTTTTAAGAATAAGTACCAATATGTACTAAGTTTTCCTTCTTAGACTGCACTTTACCGTCAATTTCTTTCATAAGAAGATAGTAATGGTAATGGGTTATCGCAAAATATCTTAAAACGGCACGCGGACGAAGTCGCGGCGGGTTCAGCTAGTAAATAAATAAATATTCATGGACATTTCACACATCACACTCTTGTCCCAAACTAAGCTTGTACTATGGAAACTAGATTGGTGGTAGAATACTTATACAATTTTTTTAATATTTAATTTAAATTATATGTCACGTAAAATCAGGCAAACGACTTATTCTATTACATTTTCGCATATAATGATATATAAACTATAACTGTAAGGGAAATAGTCATTTCAATTTAGGAAGCAATCACTTTTGTAAACATTAAACCTTTTTGTGACCTTCTGATGATGGAGAGCTTTATGAAGATCAACACAAAAACGAAATTAATTGGGCCCTGTTGTGGTTTGACCCTCGGTCTCAACTTTTTAGGGTTCCCAAGTTAGACAAGAGACCTTCATTTTGCTTGTACCGTTTACGGGCGAACTATTTTAGTACTTTCTAAGATGTCACATGTTGGTTACAGTTATCAACTTTTGTAATAAGTAAGTGCTCCAAGAAAAAGTTTTTTGATGCACATAAAGTTGAGTTGATTATTTGAGTCTGGGTGATATTATGTATTATTAAAAAAGCCTACCAGCAATCTATAGGTAGGTAAGTGCTCATTCCCGGTACTAGTGAAAAGTCAAAATTTCTTTATTCAATAAAATCACAAGGATCACAGAATCGTTTTATATAATCGTTTTATACAAGGTGATTCTAGGTGCCAGTACCACGCGAACAGAGCCTAAAAGAACGGGCAAGAAACTTACTGCCTGGTTCCTACCGTTTTTTTATATGATCCAACTTACATAGCTTTGTAGTTCAGTCAGATATTTAAAATACTATCGATTGACTTAAAATCAATTCTTGTTAATTATGGCATGTAAACATAATTTTTTTTAATAAGCCCCCATTAATATTTATTATATTTTGATTTCTAGGGTTCCGTACTAAAGAGTAATTCCATATCCTTAAACGTTTATTTAGAATATTATTCAATTATATTAAAATGCTGTCTCTAGCACTACCAGATATTCTTAACAAAAGCATTGAATAGCCCAATCGGTCTAATGTCAGGATGGATGGCCCGACATTAGTCAAAGGTTCAGGCGCTAGCCGCCGAGAATTTTAGCTAAAAAAAAACAACCGATGGCTATCAAAATTGACAAGATTAAATTTAATTAGTTAGACGTACGGAACCCGGAAAATTATCGTCATGCTTCGCCATCTTGTTTACTTATTAATTCGTCTCGTATGGCGATGTTGGCCCAACTGGGATTTCCGTTCAATTTTGTTAGGTTCTTGTTATTTTAGAAATACACCAATTTCTATTACGTCAATGAATTGACCTAAGAATAATAAAATAAACATGATGTATTATGTAGGTACTATAAGAGTAGAAGAACTTATTTATAAAAAAAGTATGAGTATGTGTTCTATAATAATGAAAAAAACCAATTGAAAAAAATAATTGATTTTGCAAAAAACTTAAAACTAGTTAAGATTTTGGTACATATGGGCCAAAATATAGATTTTATATAGGTCCTAAATCCCCTCCCTCCCCCTACCCTTCTCTCAGCTACGCACTTGGGTGCGACTACATACCCTGAAACTACACAACCAACGCTGGAAACAAACGACTGACTGCAGACAGTCAAAGGCTGCAATTCCAGCAATCACACCAAGACTGACTCAACGTCTACTAAACCTACCAAGAACAGACCTCAAAATCATCGTGGGGACCCTAACAGGTCACTGTCCCCTCAACAAACACTTACACAACATCGGTGCTACAGACAGCCCCCTCTGCAGAGGCTGCCTTACCGAAGAAGAATCGGCTGCCCACGTGGTCCTGGAATGCGTGGGCGTTGCAATACAACGACAAGAAATCCTAAACACCCCTAGGTCACTCCTCCGAGCCTGCGAAGCCCCCAGGAAGCTTCTGTGCTTTTGGGAGGAGTTAGGCTGGCTACACGCGTAGCCAGATTCAACCCCTCACGCATAATGGACCACCCTAGCGTCTAAATGCGGAAACGGGAGTCCAACACACACATTACATTACATTAGGTCCTAAATAGGATAATTTTAAGATCTTATTCCTGAAACTTAAATATATTTTGGGACATGTTTTTTATGGAAATTATTAATTTAAAATACATACTATCTTTAAAATAGTAGTATTAAATTTCGGACTAGATACCATCATACACACACACCCTAATACATACACACTAATACTATAATTCTTCTGCATACTGCATTATTGTGACTATACGAAACATCCTACAATTTATCAATCAGAGCATCATTACTTCGGCCATGTTGTTTTGAATTGTATTGTAAATAAAGTGACTTGCCGTTCAAGTAACGAGGCTACCAATTTAAAGGCCAACAAAAACTTCTCAAATCATCGCAGCGAGGCTTCGAGAGGCTCTCGTGTAGGCGGACTTCTTGGGATGGACCAAGTTGGGAGAGCAAGCGGACTGAGCACAACTAAACCAAATCAAAATTGATTCAATAATATCACAAGGATCACTTTGAAACGTTACATACTAGGTGATTCTAGGTGCCAGTTCGTCGAAGAGTCTGGAAGAACAGACAAGAAACCAGGTCTCAGCTCTCAGGATCCAGGTCGTGCTAGCAGTTTATATATGATCCTTGATACAATTGCTTATTAAAGAAGTTGGAGAGTAATGAAATGTATATGGGACCACACCTCTGAAGTATGATCAATGAAACAAAAGAAGAATCATCAAAATCGGTTTACAATTGGCGGAGTAATCACAATACATTAAAAAAACACACAGTCGAAACGAGAATCTCCTCGGTAGCAAAATCTGCTGATTTTCGGATGCGCGATTGGTTTTTGTTTGTCGGGTTTGGCACAAAAGCTCAGTGTAATTCTTTCGCTTCCGCTTATGCCGGAGGTACATCCCACGTGGGAGGTTGTAACGCTACATGTGAACGCATCTGCATCGCCCAGGGTCAACGACCTCTGCTTGTATAACGAACGCTGCCAGAAGGTCATGAGATTCGGCAACTGGCAACTGCCAATTCTTGACCGTTTCAATTTGAATTTCGAATGCATACAGAACGTTCCATTTGTTTTTTTTGTTAGATTAGAAACTCGTTTGTTGAGTCAAACCAGTTTTTTTTTTAAATTGTGATGGCGTGGTGCGGACCATGAGGTGGCAACTTATTCTTATTTATCTCTACTAAAAGCCCCTAAAGAATATAGCGTGATGTATAATTTTCAAGTCAAAGCTTTGCGTGATTTTTCTAATTATGGTACCAAAGTCAAAATTTCCAGTTGATTAATTCGTTCCAAATATTTTGGAGATTTTTATCATGATGATAGATTGAGATATATTTTGGTACCTTAGCACCTAACCTCAAAGGCGAAGTGACACAATTTAAGAGATGAGTAAGTTAAGTCAATTAGCGTTGAAAATCCTCGAAAATCCTTTGAGTGACACAGTTGTGACATATGATAGTTAGTCATAATAAGCATCAGAAGAAGTATGCGGTGGCAAGCGTGGTTTACAGATTTATGAATATTCAATTAAATATTATATGTATATGTGTAGGGTTGAAAGGGTGTTATAATTTCACACCAAATATTTTATTTATGAAACAAAATCTCAACCTGATTTTAAGCAACGCAGGTTTCTGAAAGGTAGGATTATAAGCCGCTTAGAGCCTTCAAGACGGGCTTATATGTGACGCTCTACGGATTAATACTTTCTCCCTCCTGTACTCTGAGGGGTGAAGTTTTCCAGTTAAAATGGAAATACACGGTTAAATTACTTGTAGAGGGTTAAGCTTTAAAAGAGTTTTAGTCTAGGACTTTACGAGTTACGGAACGTTTTTATGAGGAGAGGTGCTTACAGTAAAATCTTTATATTTTGTTTTTTAATTGCTTTTTGGGTATTTTTACTTCTTGGACGCCTAAACTTATAAAACAACTTATAAAGCTAAATATATGAGATTAGCAGCAGCTAGCACGAGGACATGATAGTGACTAGTGTCGGCCTTGTTTTAAACCTAAATTTAATAAGTTGAGTAGCCACCTGATGTTAAGCGATACACTTCCTGTAACAATGCCTCACAAAGCACGTCCACAGAGGACGTAGCCTTAAAGCATTGCAATGCGCATGTTATTCTAAAACAGAAGTGGGATTCCATATTGTGCACCCTTCAAACCTGAAAATTCTGTCAACAGAAAAGTGGTGGCTCGTATTGGTAGTAAGTACGATCTAATACGAGCACTTTCAATAATAAAAAAAAATATACTACCCGTTGACTTAGACCCTCCTTTGTTTTTTTGTAGATTAGTTTAAAATAATCCAATTCTAAACAGATAATCTTTTTAAACATTTTATCCACATTACTTGTAGTAGCCATTGACATCGAGAGCCGATAAGAACCGAGTACAAAATAGTGTCGACCGGACAAAACAATATCACTTTATATGAACAATATGGCTTCAGGGAACTATTCTAGAACCTTCCATACCCAGTAAGGTTCAGTCCATTTCACTGTCATTTTGACAAGCAGTTCTAAATTCAAACTTTCAAATATTCTGAGATTCCAAGCATGCACTCCCAGGAGTGCACGCTTCCAAAAATAAAAAGATTTTATTCAAAAAAAAATGTAGTCCATTTACAGCCAGCTTTACTTGAACTACAGTTTGATGAATATTTATAGAGATGAAAGCTCATGTTGGTTTTTATAAACATCATAAATTCAGTACCTACTTACCTACTCAAAATATATGTCCTAGTATCTATCTGGTGAACTCAGAGTTAATTCCCTATAGTTTTTGCGCCAGGCAATAAATCTCTCGAAATATAAACTAGCCTAACCACTACTGATTACCATACTAGGGTACCTACTAAGCTTTACCTAAATAGTATTCCTCATTTTAATCAGTTAAAAATTACCATTGACTTTCTCAAAACATGCTTTATTACTATGCACATATAGTATAAAATTCCTCATCCGTAACTAAAGCATTAGCTAAAAACACCACAAGTATTCCATATTTGTATCAGTTCAAAATTACCATTAGTTTTGCCAAAATATGCTTTATAAACGTGTAAATAAGGTATAAAATTGACATCCTAAAACTAATGCCTTGATCACACGTACCGAGTAAACCGGCGAGACAGTGACATATCAAATACACTGCGCGCTAACGCTGCAACGTTCAACAGTAAAACTGATGTCGACGCGCAGTGTATCTCCAATACGTCACTGTCTCGCCGGTTTACTCGGTACGTGTGATCAAGGCATAAGTCAGTACAACCGCATCCATCTTCGAAAAGTTCCTCAACTCTGACATTTGGAGTATTTTATCGGTGTCATCTGAGCGTGCTGGCACAAAACAAATATGCGGGATCGTGCCAATAAAATCGGATAGATGAGCTCTGTGTCACGAGGAGGAAAGTCTTGCAAAACTGTTACCGACTGATGGCGACACTTCCCACTACTCACAGCAGTGCATTTGATGTCAAAAAAGAAGACGTGTGGCACTCGGGGACTGCCGCGGTAAAGCTACTGCATTGCATAGCATTTTTTGCTGGATTACGCCTGGGCAGTGTTAGGTTATTTTCGTTCGGTATTTTTGTTACGGATTTCTGGAATCGGTCTCCACGCTCAAGGCCCGCGATAGAAGCTACTAAAGAAACTGCAATAGCTTAAAAAAAACGGCTACATTAAGTTTCGGCATTAATTAATCAATATTTAAATACATTTTATATGACGCCGTCTAGTTCCAAATTAAGCAAATATTTTACTATAATATCTTGGTACAGTAGTTAATTAACTGACAACACAAAGCAAGCGTACATAAGCTAGGCCCATGAATTTCATGAAAAGTCATCAGCTTTTACTTTATTTATTTTTAACAATGTAAATTCACGACGGGTAGTAGCGAGAAAGCCTTTGCCGGTAATAAAAGAAAAGCTAAGGAATAAATAAAAAGTACAATAAGCTGACAAAGAATTTTCTGGAATATGCCATCAAACAAACTTTCGTATTTATAACATTAGTAGAAAAAACATACATCCATCCATATAAACTCTCGCATTTATAATATTTGTAAGATTCCATTATATTATAAAATGGCCGCTATTTGCCAGTTGCGGTTTTAAGAATACCAGTCAGGTCGAAGTCGCGACCCCGACTCCACCTCCTATTGTGCAGATAGAAAGTCCCGAACAACCTGAATCGAAGTCTGTATGCATAAATGTATGCTTCTAATAGTCTTTTTGATATTTTTATAAAAAATAGTTAATTGTGACAACCATACATTCATAACCATTTTTCACAGCTAACAATTTCACCTAAAAATGTTAGTTCTGAATTTCCAATATTGGTTTCACTCAGAAAGCTCAAACTCAAAACCATCCTTCTGCTCCGCAAGTCAGAAAAAAATGTGGGTACTTAGGTATGAAAAAAACTGTGATAAATATACTTTTATCACATATTTTTGAAATGGTCTGCATTTTAAGTAAGTACCAAGATTGAATCTGTTTTAAAATGTCTTCTTGTAGTAAATGTTTATTTAAATAGCATTTTACTCCTTATACGACAGGAAACATGTAAAAATTAGCTGAGAAAGGCCGTTTTTTGCATAAATATTATGTTAAATATGGAAATTTTGGTTTAGCGTAACTCTGTATGCAAATATTATCTTGTATTTTACTCAAATTCTGTATTTTCGCACAATGTTCCCCGAGGACCAAACCCTACACCCTTCCTTGACGAAGGGTTTATAGCAATCACATGTGCACAGTTTATTCTTTTTTTTTCTTTTCTTTTATCTATGTAATGTATTGTATTGAGTATGTCAGTCTTCTAGTACCCATAACACAAGCTTTGCTTAGCTTGGGGCTAGATGTTGTGTGGATTGTCAATTTTTTTTTCCATTGCTTTGACATATATACAGATTTCCCCGCCACCTTTCTAAATGATCCCTGTCTTCTTCTTCTTCGTACCGATGATGGTCTCAAACAGTGTTTTCCCAAAAATTGGCCACTTCTATGGCGTTTTCAGTAGCAGCGTACAAATCGACCAAAGAATAGGTTTTTGGGCACAGCGGGCGGTCAATAGGTGAGACATGGTCTATGCATCCTTGTGATTTTACTGAATAACACATCACATCAACATTTCAATTTGATCAAAATTCTTTCAATTTCATCAAAATATCGACGTCATATAGATATGGGTAAAATCGGTCTGCATCTTGTAATTTCCGCGATCATGGACAGTTATCTGACTTCCGGCCCCTCAACGTTGAAGTAAATTGAAATCCAAGTTATATTTACACATTAAATTTTGTGTTAAAAATATTTTTGATAACATATATGAACATCGTATTTTTATTGAAAATATTAACGCCGCATACGTAAAAATTACTTTGCAAAACGCAAACTAAACGCTTTACTACGCAACATTACTAGGTTTACTTATATACGTTAAAGCTTAAAAAAACTTAGTAATTACGATAGAATAAAAGATTTTTATTTTATTTTTAGTTTTTACGGCGATTTAATTTTTTTGTCAAAAGTTTTATTTACAAATAAAATGATTACCATAATTAAATGCTTGAAAATTATTCTAACTACTTTATCAGATTGGTTTTATAGAAAAACGTATCGTAAATCTCAGATACCTTGTATTATATAGCTTGGTTGTTGCACCACGCTGTTGCCAGGAGCGCCAGATCAGTTGAAAGTTCCAAACTGGTTTCCGAACAGCCTCCGCTGACATTATATTCTAGACCAGTGATTAAAATAGCTTCAATTTTCCGTTACTTTAAATGAACTGTCTAAAGCACTACTTACTTTAAACGGGTTACTGTGACTATCAGCTATGGTGACATAGATGGGAGATGATGTATAGGGTGGCTGATTTCTATTGGTTGAAATTTTTTAAGTTTCTTTCAAAGTTAATTTGTGCTAGTGCTAATTATCTAGTATAGTAAATAGTATAATAATGTATTGATGACAGAAAAAAATTGACTGAACTTATTATTTTCATTAAATAAGTATTTTTCAATCAAGTTAGTCAATCATCGAGTCAGCTGTCATTTGTTTTAAAGAGAAAATGGCGGAGAATTTTTCCTTCGAAACCTATGGTGGGTTCCTATGGGGAAACGAGTTCCAGCAAATCCCGATAACACATAACACTTTTATTTTTAAATTCTACCAAAATCAGACATCAAAAATTAAACATAACATACAATAAAAATGCTATGTTTTATCAATATATGACAGAACTCGAACAGACACTTAGATCCTGTTCTGTTGGTAGGTTTTGATGGCAACATGATGTACACAACTTTTTAGTAGTACGCAATCTATCAAGTACTGTTTAGTTTGACGTTTGACTGCTTGACAGGACGCCGGGAAGTACAGATTGATTTACATGTCCGATACAAACAGGTTTTAATAAGCTACATGTCAATGAACCGAATATCTGTAATTTATATGTGTCTAACGGCCGGTTTCTCGAACGATGATCAACGAAAAAATCAAATAATTACTATGTGTCAAACTCGGATCAATCGTGATTTGGGTTTCAGAAACCGGGCGTAAGTCTTTTGATAGAATTTCATCTTGTGTTTGAAAGGACCATCATTTAATGAATATTACTAAACTACTGGTACTGATATGCTCGCTTGTTTTGTTCTAATTATTTGTTTCTTGTGTTACAGATACATATGTTAAATTTTAGTTCATATAAATATTTGTCATAAATAAAAGCCACACGCCATAAAAGTCAAAAATGTTGAACAATAAGCATTTGTGTTTTTTGTTTAATCGGTTCAAAACATTTTTTTACACTTTATCACAAATTAAAACATATAAAAAGACATCTAAAAAGGCTACCACAAAAACGCCATAGCAACTATAACTATTTTCCTATAACTCTGGTTTTTAGTAGGACCGAAATGAAACGATATCCTATGATATCCTATGGATAGCTCAACCGATCTAATACTAAAGTATTCAGAATGTTACTCTAAAAGTGATAAATGCCGGTTATAAATAATGACTAGAACTTTGACAAGGAAATAAATGTGTTTTTTTTTCAAATGATTTCCATACATCCCGTTCAGTTTTAGATTCTTACTACAAAAATTCTGAACAATATGTACTAAGCCAGGGTTTTTAGTATATTAGTGTGCATATAAATATTTTACAATGTTCGCGAAAAATAACCGGACGCATTTTTCCTCGTCCATGACGTGTGCACTATAAATAAATATGATTTTCACATCAACTGCGATGACTAGTCAAGACTAGACGTTGTGACTTATTACTACGAGATTTCTATGACTATTTACTTATTTAAGAATGGTGTATACTTACCTATATTTACAAAGTAATACATACACTAGTAATTATCAAAATATGAATTACTAGGTTAAGAACTATAAATGCTTTAAGTTTTATCAAAATGTATTATTCACAGCCGTCACAGCTCAGTTGGTAGTAGCTCTGCCTTCCATGTTGTGGGTCGTGGGCTTGGTTACCACCCAGAGGAAATGTTTGTGTGACGAGCATAAATATTTGTTCTGTGTCTGCGTGTTTATATATATTGGTAGGTACCTATGTATTTACAAAATAAAATTATTCTATCAGCAGTCTAGTTCCCACAGTACAAGCTTTGCTTAGTTTGGGACTAGTGTTATGTGTGATATGTCTTACTCTGTACGGCAACGATGTCATACATAGAACGATTAAAGTAAAAATACGTACGATTCGTAAAGTTTTCTTCCTCGAGACAAAACAAATAAGGTTGCTCAGTCAATACAAACAACTCGTTAGGAATACAGCAAATACAAAAGGAATTTGTACTGCAAACCAATTCCACATCGCAAGTAAATAAAAAATAAATGGACCAACAACATTGTACTTAGTACCAATTCTTAGAAAACATCCTTTTTTTACATAAATATACATGCAACGCCCTCTACTCCAAAACTAAGCCAAGCACTACGGAAGCTAAGCATGCAATGGGAAACTTAATAGTACTTTTATAATACTTTTTTTCTTAATAAACTACTTATAAATATTACTTACTACCACTTAGAACAAATATTGATGTTTGCTATCACACAAATGCTTGTGCTTAGTCAGTATCGAACCCACGAACTATGGAATACAAAGCAGAGATCTAAATGATCCTTGTGATTTGACTGAATAAAGTAATTTTGACTTTGAGAGACACTAGACATATGACGAAACAAAAGTTGTAAAAAAAACACGATATTTTTTGCATTGGAATCCTAAAAGGAATAAATGTATCCTCGTAAAAGATTATTCGGTTGCTGTGTTGTGGCATTCAAAACCTTCGTAACCGGATAAAAAAACAATTAAGAAGATAAACCATCTAAGAATAACCTAAAAATAATATGACTAAGTAATTATGTCGATGTAAATAAGGTATTCAATAAAAGGTTGTTTTTTTTATTAAAATATCTGTCACACTGTACCTATATCACACTGTACCTATAAAGTATATACTTAACCATTTTTTTTATTGATAAGATAGTAATCAACTTGACTGCCTGACTAACAACTACATAAATGTTATTAACAGTAAGTATATTATTGCGATTTCATTATATTGGACTTGTATTTGGATGTTGCCCTAACTTGTTCTGCTGTGCATGTTCATAAAACTTGTGAAAGTAACCATGTACCTACTTATTCTATTGTACAAAGTTATATCGATTCTAAATAAATGTTCCATTGGCAATGATAGAAAACTTATTTTATTTTCTAAGAGAATGTAACCACTCATTTACAGAGTGAATTCCCGGCTGGTTGACGTCTGCGGTGAATGGCATGTATGTAAGTCATTTCTTAGCCACAGAGTGAAATAGTAAACGCAAACGTAAAACACCGCCAACCTTGAGCGAAGGTGCCAACCAACGTGAACTCGCCGGTGGAAATATTATTACTTCTGTTTAGAAAACCGGTTATTTCAGTACCGTGGGACCGCCTGAAGAGGCAGGACGTTATATACCCAAAAAATAGTGCATGAAATCTCTTTCAAATCGTGCCTCGCAAAAATTGATCTCATTCAAACCGGTCCTCGCGTTCGAAGAAAGCCGCCATTGCGCGTCCGCCATTACAAAAATTCGGCCATGTTTGTTTCGCGCCGCAAAAACGCGGCAAAAGTGATCAGTGACGGTTCCGAGACTAGAAACCGCGTCATTTCGTATTCTAAATTCAGATTGGATGATTCGGATAAGTTCGTCTGCTAGCGGTTATGTCGTGGTCGTGAATACTAACGTGAGAGAGATCACGTGAGAATACATGTAGAAGCAACACGGCCTATAAGCAAAACTCACTCGATGCCGACAGCAGCACTCGGAAGACCTGATAATAAATATTTATGTCAAGCAAGCTGTTTTATAAATATTTATTTTTGCTTGAACGAAATCGAATCGCTGTTGCTATTTGTCGTGTAAAATGTTGTGAACGAAAGGGCGGTAAAAACATTATCTAAACCTACTTCAGGCTACGCTCAATACGGTCAAGAAAATAATACTTACGAAAGCATCTAAACTAAAGTCCGAGCGAGTTGGGAAGTGTATGAATACTGCGCAGAGGCTGCACGACTAAAGCCAATCCTTTCCTCCCTAATCATTATCTCGTTTGAAATTCGGTTCGTTTCGTGCGGCTCAACCGCCGCCGCCTCTGGCCGGTGGTGGCGCGGTCATCGTCGCGGGTGACGTCAGCGAGGCTGCGCGGCGACCAATGGGCGAGCAGCGCGGAGTGAGTGGCGCGCGGGGCGCGGGGCGCGGGGCGGGAGTGGAGGCGCGGGCCAGTCGCGTCCCGCCGAGCAGTGCGTGCCGCACGCGCTGCGCCGAGGCCGCACCGACTCCGGCGCAGGCACTCGCGACTACCTCTCGATCCCCTCGGAGTAGCCAGCGCCCCGACTTGGGGCAATCGTGCGGTTTCCGTGCACTTGCCTCTGCAGACCCGGATGCGTCCTCGACACTGGTGAGTTTGATTTCTTTATTTTTGAAGTTGCTCAAACTAGTTTTATAAAGACCGGTTGGGTCGGCGTTGGCATAATTTTGCACATGTGTCATAAACTCATTAGAGAGGGTTGTTTTTGATGTCTAATTATAATTGGCATCTCAATTTCTTAAGATACATGCGTTAATTCGCAAGTTTCATTGATTTTTTTTAAATCATCACCAAAATCCAAAATGTTTTAACTTTTGATTGCAATTTATCTCAAATCTCTATAAAAATCAATTAGGGAAAACAAAATTATCATAAAAATGACTTTTTATTCAAACTCCAAAGGGTTGATATTCAAATTGCGATGCGGTTACAATGACTCCGTAGAAACGCCTTCACGAATTAATAAGAAGCAGACATGTGGTAGGTAGTTGGTGAGTAGCATCCGGGTTCGTTGGCTCGCCCACGCCAGCCTTGACCGCGGTGCCATCACGCGACCACTCAATGTAGGCTTTCGAGGTATCTCCCATTACTAACATTCAAAGATATTTCATTACAGATCGTATAACAGCGTTCAAATTGTGATCTCTTTATAACAACTACCCTCAAAAAATTTCTTTGGGTTCATTTATTTCTCTTTTCTTTCGTTTTAAGTGTTTGAAGAAACAAACTTGATTCTTTTGTTTTGTGATAAGTCTTGTAGCAGATTTGCTACTCGCTAATTCGTAGCGTTGCCTTTTAAAACTTTTCCACAGAACATCCTGCCGGTTATATATAAGTGCTAAGTATATATAATTTATTCAGTTTCTGTGAATATTTATACGTAGAAATAGATAGGTATAGTTAATTATGGGCGGGTGAAGTAGACGCGAGCGCGTTTATGTCTTATATACGAGTATGGGTTGGTTTAGAGTTCTACTTACTTATTTTACTCAGTTTTGTTTAATATCGGTTTATAAATTAACCTACGGCAAAACATATAAGTAACGATACAATGACAATAAAATATAACTTGAAGAAAATGAAGGGTGTCCATAAATTCGAAAGTAATTATTACAAACATTTATTTTTTCGAAATATTATATTATTAACAATGATTTTGGCATTAAATAAATACAGTAAACTAAATTAAATTAAATCTCAACCAAAAAATTTACTAAAATAACTTACAAATCTTAGGTACTTTATATATTGGTTACATAATATCTAGCAGAAATCTAGTTCTAAGTATGCATGTACGCTACCTAGTTAGACTAGAATGTCGATTTCTAAAGGCAATTTCAGTATCGTCATACTCTTAATGCAAAACTGATGAGTTTCACGTAATAATCTTCGGCATGTCGACATAACGCACCGGCTTACACATATATTGCATTTCTAACTGAGCCCGTAGTCTGAAGGTGCATTTTAGAACTCCCTACTCTCGAGCCGAGAGTCGTCTCTCGGATGTCCTTATATTTTTGTAAGAAGTAGAGAGAGAGATCCGAGAGACGACTGTCGGCTCGAGAGTAGGGAGTTATAAAATGCGTCTTCGGACGAAGGGCTCTGGTACCCGCAACTTCATCTTAACATCGTTATATTTTGGATAATTCACACAATATCTTTATAAATTATAGCCTATGCGTTACACGGATGTTTAAGCTACATTATTGTGAAGTTTCATTAAAATCCATTCAGTAGTTTTTGCGTGAAAAAATAACAAACACAACCACACATTCATCCATCTATGCAAAGTTTCACGTTTATAATATTAGTAAGAAGTAGATACGAAAAGCATAGCAAAAAAAAAAAAATTAAGGTAAATATTTTTTATATTATTTTTAGAGAGTTGCAAGGGACCGGAAAGAATGGTATAGTATAAAGTCTATACTCAGCAGTGGCTGATGATGATGATGAAATATTATTTCATATTTATAATAAATAAGTGTGAGTATGATAAATAAATGGAGGCATCAAACTGAGACAGTTATATTCATTGTTCAACAGCAGTTTCCAGTGTTCGTTAAATATTTGTAACAAATGTTCAGTTCACCAATAAAAAATTAATTTCATTTCGTTTCATTGTAGTTCAAAGCAGCTTAAAATACTGGCTTAACTTACCTTACTGGCCTACTGTAATCATGACTAGTTCTGTCGCAAGTTTCCATGTATGAGCAGTAATGGACCAAATCTGGGACAGATCTGTTACTAATTGTTGTAATTGCGGGACCGAATCGAATTATCGATTAGTCAATGTGGGTGGGGAAAGATATCAATACGATGTAGTTGCATCTTATTAATAATTAATATCGATAATAATATACTTTACGTTTCTTCTAATTGATACCGCTGATTTTACGTTATAAAGACAAACGTCACAGCTCTGCCTACCGTGGGTGGGTCGTCGGTTCGACTCCCACCAACAGCAAATGCTTGTTAAATAAAGAAATTGTTCTGGTCTGAGTGTTATTATGTATTCTATGTATTATTGAAACAATCTAGTACAAGCTTTGCTTAGTTTGGAATAGAGAGCGATGTATGAAATGTCCGTTAATATTTATTTATTTTTTAAAGTAATAATTGACTTTGATTTTACTGAATGAAGGTGTGTTAAATGACTAAAATTATTTTCGACTATTTTATCTTTCAAGTGTAAATTCAGTGTTTTTTGAAGCATTAAGTTTTGATGTCTACTAAATATCCGATTTAAATCTCTGTAATATAACAATTACTGAAAATCTGAGGAAAAAATTAACTTGTCTAAACCTTGATTGTGAATCGTTCTGGTAGCCGCACTCTCTGGTTTCTTACAAAGCAACATTGTTCTTTTTTAATTCCATGTAATTCAGGGTAATTATTGCTATCGAATACGAATCGCGGCTATAGCTCTCTGAACGGCAAATTCGTATAATTAATAATTTATATGAGATTCTTAGCATGTGCGTAGTAAACTGATGTTCAAATGTTAGTCAACTTTTAGTACTAGAATGACGTTTGGTTGATATTTCTCAAGTTAGCTGGGTCTAGTAGAACGAGACAATAATCCGGGTCATTATCATCAGTCTATATCAGTCCGCTGCCGAACGTAGGTTTCTTTCAAGACGCGCCACTGATCCCGATCTTTGGCTCTTCTGTTACTGAGTAGCTGCTATTCAGTGCTGGTAAAGCAGAACCCGCTTGATACCTAAACTTGCCTTACAATTTGACCGTATGAGCTATTGTTTGTGGTTAATATTCGTCTACAGACGGTCGTCGCTCCGCGTTAGACCACCTATTTACATAGCCAGCGACCGTGAATGTGTGTGTATCATTCACAACCGCCGTGTGAATTTGAGAGACTAAGAATGCGCCTGGAAAAATCTAAGTATTTCGTATGGTGTCCATGGGTTCGTATGGTGTCCATGGGTTCGTATGGTGTCCATGGGTTCGTATGGTGTCCATGGGTTCGTATGGTGTCCATGGGTTCGTATGGTGTCCATGGGTTCGTATGGTGTCCATGGATTGAGGTCCAATGGCCAAAGAAACTTAAGATTAATTTCAATATATATTCGGCGCTTTATTTTGGAATATTTAGTAGCTTGAATAATATAAAATTGAGTTTCTTAGCATACGGATTGGGTTACAAACTAATAATGCATCAGTAACCATGTGTTTGTGATACAAAGGTCAAAAGTGTGTTTTCTAAAATGCAATTTGTATGTATTAGTTTCTTCTACGTAGGAGTGCCGTCTGATGATTCATTTACATCATTTTGCAATTCCATTCCATCTAAATGATTTCTGTCGTCGTTAACCGCGTTTCGCAAACTCCGTAATGTGTTCAGCGTTCGGTTCTTTTCTAATGCTCGCGGCTTTGTTTTCAGTTTATTTGCGAGAACGTTACTTCATTGTTCTCTACTAACAGTATTTTCATCTGTGTCCGTCAAGAATTAGTCGGTACATTCTCAATTTACATAGTCAGTGACCGTAAATTCTCGTGTGAACACCTCGGAGGGCGGCGGAGCGTTCAGTGCTTCTCTCGATCATTTAGTTTTATGTCGAACGCCCAAATTAAATTAGAAACGGTATGGTTTTGCGCAGTCCTCTCTTTGTCGGCTTTTGCCAAGTTTTGGTGTTCATTCGAGTGAATATTTGCGTTTTTGTGGTTTCTTATTTGAGTTTATGGTTCGACTTTCATATTTATTTTGTGTCAATATCGTGTCTTAAAAGAGGTTCTGCTCAAAAATAAAGTAAAAAAATGTTTTTAACTTTTTTGTTTGCGATTTATGTGAAACCTGTCTGGACATGCAAAACAGTTTTTTATTGTCCTGATTATATGTGAAGTATGGTGTCTGTTGTAGACTTAATAGGGCACATTAGAAGTGCCGTCACGAGCTCGCCGGCTCTGAATACAAACATATCTGCGGTACGATCGCACTTGTTGCACGTTTAACTAGCATGCATTTCGGATAGAATACTTTTTATCACCACCGAAGTTTTATGTGATTACTTGAGAAGTGTAAAAAACTGACATCTGATCTCTGACTTTTATCTTGAAATGAAAAAAAAAATATGTGAGATTGAATTTATGTAAAATTCGTAGCGAGAACTACGCTACTCAATATTCTAATTCTAGTACTAAAACTGTGTGATAAGTTGATAACTGAGATGAGTTTTAGTCCAAAAAAGTACTATATTTAAACAATTTTGGATATCAGTGAGTAGCTAGTTTCACAACATAATTTTTTTGTATCATTCTTTCACGATAATAAACTTAAATTGGCATATTTATAAACGGATCTTTATTGCGTATGCTTTTACTGCTTCCAAAGAATACTTAACAATTAAAAAATGTTTTATCTTTCCGACGTTCAGTTAAAAAACAGTTATTCTGCATACCTCTTACCTAGTATTTACTTGTACTTTTTGTTGAATTTTAACGAAGATTAGAAATTCTGTTGTTAAGAAGCTCATAAAAATTGATAATTTTCTTTTAAAATTCATATTTCATTATATCCTCCCGGTCATTTCAAGAGACGTGCTTAAAAACGAAGAGCACAAATGATATAGCATTTTCAAAGCCAATAACACTCGAGGGAGCTATAAAATTTACTGTCTTCCGAGAACAACCCACAACTACCTGGACATAAGCCTCTGTCCCTACTTATAAAATGTAGCCTGGCATTGTGGTTTGTGTAATTCTCATTTCTGAACTTTACAAAGATTACAATGCGGTTTTAAAATCGCGAAACAAAAGGCCATCTTTTCTGAAACGCTTGTGTAAACGGGAATGAACGTTTGTGCTCTGGAAGTGGGTATTGTCGATTCGGAGACTGAAAAGAAACGAAGCAACAGGTTTAGAAGCGAGATCATTAATTATTATTCTCGAGCTTAAAGACCCAGGACCCTTTGTTGATTCCTGTTAATTTAAACTTTTTGTAGTAAACAAAAATGAGAATTTATTTCACTAATCACAACAGATTCTCTGTGAATTAAGAGCTTTGTTGGAATGGTCATTCGTATGGTAAAGTGTGTTTACGTAGTGTAATGATACGTGAACGCCAAGTAGGGTGAAATTGGACCAGAGGTAGGCGGATGATTGTTTGAGCATGAGAACTAACGGCCATTAGGCAAATGATTTTGGTGAAACTGACCTAAAGATGTTTTATGCTAATCTGTACCTCTTTAGGGTAATTCTGAAACTTTTGGGTTAAATACTTAGTTGAAAACTTGGTACAGCAACTAACATTAATTAATGGTATCTACACTGTTAACACAGATACCTAGTTGTTGAACAACAATCGTTTATTACAATAAAAAATAATGCGAACAGTCAACTACTTGGCATAATTATATTCACGAAATAAACAAACAAGTCTTTTAAGACAAAAAAATGCAAGAAAAACACAAAGATAAGGAAGGATTAAGGTTTTAAACGTTCAATATTTCATTAGATACGATTAATCACCCATATCGAAACCTGTCTCCAAAGATCACGTTACAAAGTAACCAGTGCCCAACCCCAGTGCCATCGGTTCCGACCAATTAATACCAGCTCCGAACCGGATTGCAGGTATCTTTATCTTTTCTTTCCGACGAGCAGGTAAGTGATGCGTAGATACTCCGGCCCACCTGTTCCACACTTGGCCCCTCGAAGTTATTTGTGTTTCCCCTCTGTGGCCGGCAAAGAAGGACCGCGCGGGGGCAGGGTAGCTCATTGTCCGCCGGTCCTCAGTCTTGTGCAGCCACCTGTAAGGCTACACGGCTCTTTCTGTGCCCCAACTATTGATAAAGTGCTTTATTGTGTACGGAGCATCTGTCTGCCAAGAGGTAAATACAAAATCCACATTACTTTTCGTTTGACGCGCGAATGTGTGCGATTTTTCTTTGTCTGTACGTTTTCGCACACTGTACTGTGTATGTTCGTGTAATATTTGCTGTTAATTTTTCGGTTGTTTATTGTTCAGAGTTCGTTAGTCTCTGCTAATACGTGACGGTTTTGAATTTAAATTTCAATGCCACGTGTATTCGTGAATACGGAATCTTGTGTTGTGTTGTGTCTCGTTTTATAAAGGGTGTATTCTTGGTATTTAATTCGTCTCATCCGTCAACGTCCATTCATGTAGTTATTAATGAGTTCTAAGGATCGTCGTCGTTCACTTGTCTTGTCGCCATACAAGAGCCGCGGTACGTGTAACACCTGTACTTCGCCATATTTAGACACTATACTGAATAATTTGTAAGCATTTGTACGACGTTTATCAAATACTTATATGTCCTACATTATTAACTTGTGTGATATATAACATATCTTAAATTCATGATATTTTTTCATTCACATTTTCGAATTGAAAAATATCATGATATTATTTGGACAATACATTTTTTACAGCGTCAGAGTTTTATATTATTCTAGTGGACAAACTCATGGTCACCGTACAACTAGGGTACCAGCCAGACGTTTTTCTTTACACAAACAATTAAATACTTTGTATATAATGTACGTCTGTAGCGAATCGCCACAGTTCAAAGATCACATGGAAAATATGAGTAATAGTTGTTTTTGCTTCAATAATATTTGCAGTAATTGAGCGTAAATTAATGAATTCAATCATGCAGATATAGGTAATATTAACTAAGGGAAAACTAATTACAAGTGCAGATAATGTATTTACAAATACCGATACGACACGATATTCACATATCAGTTGCTCAAACAAATTTTTCATTTTTGACGTCGACTCTGTTTGAAGCGGCTAGTAATTTTGGGTCAGGTGAGACGACACTATGAATGGTTGAAATAGAAACTTATATTTGCTTTTGGCAAAGTTTCAATTTTAATAAACGCATACTTTAACCCATGCTTAGTATTCTCTATAAATTTCAGGTTATGTAGTAACAAACTCACCATAATATCGTGTAATATAAAAACGCTAATTCAACGCGTTGAAAAATTACTAACGGTTGTTATTAAGTGAGTTTACATCAATTAATTAAAAATACGAGCTCAAACTAATTATTTTTACTTAACTTCATAAATTAGTATTAAAACATAATCGAAATTGTGCTGTTATAAAGAATTATACTTTTATTTAGCGTTTTCGAAGATCTATTATAGCTATAACGGGTGGCGCAAAAGTAAGGGCACTAAAGAAAACACTGTTTATTTTTTTATATGACATTTCCTGTCATTCTATTGTTGAAAATTGTGTAGTGAACAAATGTAAAATACACTGAAAATAAACATAGACCGTTTTACTCCTCAAGAACGTGGAATAATCGTGTCAATGTTCTTACGGAATAATTCATCAGTGATAAAAACACAACGTGAATTTCGTCAACGATTTCCCCACCGTCCGGCACCGATTGGTCGCTCAATTCGGATTCAACATTGGATAGACCTAAGTCTGGGAGACCAAGAACAGGCCGTTCAGCTAAAATATCGATGCTGTGCGCGAATATGTGGAAGAGTATCCAGAAACATCAACGAGGCAACGTGCCACGCAATTGCGTCACTGGAGAACGCTACAGAACCATGTTACGTGAGTTTTTGATACCCAGTTTGGACGAATTGAGGCTGGACCACATCTGGTTTCAACAAGACGGCGCTACGGCACACACAGCGCGCGACACTATGGACTTAGTTAGGGACGCTTTTCCAGGCCGAGTTATCTCTCGTTTTGGCGATTTGCCTTGGCCTGCAAGATCACCCGATCTGACCAGTCCAGACTTCTTTCTTTGGGGTTTTTTGAAATCTCGGGTGTATGTGAACAAGCCACAGAATATCGCAACTCTAAAAGAAATCATTCATCAAGAAAAAAGGAACATATCGCAGGAAGTGTTACGGCAAGTTATGCAAAATGTCATAAAAAGGGCTCAAGCTTGCATCAACTCTGGAGGTCACTATTTAAAAGACATAATTTTTAAATCCTAATGGTACAAAATTTAATGAACCAAATATACATTTAAAAAAACCTAAATCTATTTTTCTAATTTAGAAAAAAAGTTATAGCTGAACCAAATAGGGTCATTTCTTTTGCGCCACCCTGTATAAATAATGTACAATTATTTTTTTTCCTTTTTTTGAGCACTTGGTTACTCGCTATAACTCTAACCACGCCCTTTCACCTAATAAATGCAAACAGTATTCTATTAGGAATTCACCTGACTCCACTTACTACGAATTCGAACAGCTGGAATACAAATTGAAATTGTGTTTGATAAATCAAACGTATCCGTGATTGTGGCTCAGAGCAGAGACCGCCTGAATTTTAATTTGTTAATGTTTGAGGAATTTTGACAATCGAGAATACGAACCTTAAAATATTGTAAAATACATATAAAAATAATTTATAATCTGTAAACAATGTTTGATGTAAAATCTATGATATGATAAAAGAAAGAAAGAAAGAAAAACTATATTTTGTGTCACACACATGAGATCAAAACATATTCACACAATTAAAAATAAACTTTACTATTTACATGTTTGTGACCACAAAACAGGCCATCACTCATCATGTGTTGTAGTAGTACCTATGTACTATTAAAACGCTGATCTTCCAATCTTAAAACAACTACAACCTCTCTCTAGAGGATGTTGTAGTTGTATGATACCCCTGAACTTGAAATTATTGTATAGTATTCTACAAGTGAAGGTCTTTTGATACATATTTAGTTCGCGATCCACACACAGAGACCCTAAACTTATAACACCCTGTCGTTTTTGCGTCGGGAGTTAAAAACAGCTGAATTTGTCTTGTTTTATTCTTAAGGCATACGGTCGAAGCATTTTTTTCTTTGCATGAACAGACATAGTATTTGTTGATCATTACGAGAACAAGGAAAAAAATGTTTTCACCCCTACCTTTGTAGTTTTTCAAAGAATTTTTCGGTACAATACTGCGTCTAACAAAATTTGGAATCAAAACGTGTATAACATACAAACATGACGCGAGCTAAGGAAAGAACCTTAAAGAAGAAACATCCTTATTCTTTGCTTCTAGTATATCAATGGAATGTTTAATTTAGATTTTTCGCAACAAAATTTTACTTGAATAGAATTCTCACGTATTTTCGAGTATAATTATCGTTGTTTTAGTAAGGATAAGGTTTCCTAGAGGCAAGAAAATCCTAAATTAACAAAAGTTTGCTCAAAGTAACTTCTAACAAACAGTTTATCTTGTGGCGTTATAATTAAACAAATGAATAGCGTTTACTGAATTTCTAACCTTAAAAAGTTATCGTTCAATTTCTGTATTTTAACATCAAAGGACAAGCTTAGGGGAAAGCTTTTAAGTGAAATTGTTCGTATATAAGAGCTTTGTACCCACGTGTTATGGAGCGAAAATCGAGTTAAAGCTTACAGAGATTATACCGTCTTCACTAACAGCCTGGAGGCTGAAGAGGCCCTTTGTACTTAACTAACAAAGAAATTGCCAGCGTAATCTTAAGACTGGATTGTAATTATTAATTAGTCTAAAAAGCTTAGTTCAGTTACTATCATATAGACATCCTAAAACTGGAAAGTGTGTTTAGAATCAGCCTATTTTGACTTAGCGTATGTAGTTTCATAAAAATGTCATAACCTATTAGATTTTTATGCTATCATATTACCATGTGATTTAATACAATAATACCTACTTTAATTAGTTTACTGCTTTTAAAGTTTACCTTTAAACAAAACAGTATTACGTATTTATTGTCCAATTATACTTTGAGCCAAGTCTATACCGAATTTGACACAAATTTGAACAAAATTTACAGTCGCCAATATCCGTCTAAATAGATTCTCCTGCTCCTGTTTATACCGGTACCGGATTTGATAGACTTACAAAACAGCTAATCTTTTTAAACCAATTTGAACTGTATCTGACCGACATAAGTTTCAAATTACTGTCGTGACAGTTCGCACGACTAGCTGATGTGAATGAGGGCCAACCCCAGATGGCAGAACTGGTCTGATCAGTTTGAATAAGCCATTAGGAATCCACAGCAATTACTGATGCCGCAAATGGGCACAGTCTAGCCTCTCGTATTACTGTAAGCCTCTAATTCTGTTTTCTATGTTTTTATAACAGTTAAATGGTGTAGCTATTGTCTGGAACGTATGACTTTTAAAGGATGTTTTACATACTAGGCTGAGAGCTTTAGCTACCTCATCTAAAAAAGTATTCGAATACAGAGGCTAGTGTGTATGGATAAAAAGTGGCCTTCTGAGACTACATAGATAAGTAAGTTAGTTTAATCATATAGAATCTTTATTCTAAATAATTAAACAACAAAAAGTGTTTCTATGTATTCTTTTTCATTTAAAAAAAATGTATATACGTATTCTATCAGGTATCTAATTCCCATAGTACAAGCTTTGCTTGGTTTGGGACTAGAGTGTGATGTGTGAATTATCCGTGAATATTTTATTAATTTATTTAAAAAAAAACGTAAATGTCAATTACTTACAAAGTAAGCAACCTTTTTTTGGATTGGGTTTTGGAAACTTCTTGTACTACTTAAGGCGACGGGTAGGGTGAAATTTTTCATAATAAATAAATTTGTCAATAACTTCCAAGTTTATTATTTATTTATTATATCTATACACACGTTAAACTTGTAACACGGCATAGTTTTTGCCGTGGTGGTTAAACTCTAGACAGTCAGCGTGGCAACGTCACAATTTCAATTTCAACAAAAATGCTGACAACGGCGCAAAACACATAATGAGCCGCGCACAGTTCGGATAGTCAAACTCTAAAGCAGTGCCTTATGTATATTTGCGAGCACACAGCAATCAAACACTTATAATTCCTAAGGCGCTACTCTTCTTCTTCTTTAAACACCTTAATGTAGAAATGTTTTCTTTAGAGTCACAAGATACGAACCATAAGAATAGCTGTGCTGAGTTTGGTACCAAACAAATCTGCCAAACCCATAAAAAATGGGATCTTAAACCACACTTTTGCAAAAGGTGTTGGTACTAAACTTACATTTAAAAGTAAACTATATCCAAGAGCACAAATTTTGAGTAACAATACACTAGTTCAATATATGTGTTATAGGAAATAATAAGTTTCACAACTCCACATGCTATCACTTTTTCTGAAAACGGTTTTCGGTTTCCCCAAAAACACGCATTTGGCTATACCCGTCACCTTAAATGCAGAAGCTTAGCTGTCTTGACATTCGTAATCCGAAGCTTTGCTTGATATTTCGTAACTTTAACTTTAAGTTGGAAGTTGTTACAATGAAATACTTTCCGCATATTTTCTTGTTGGATGTATGAACTATAAGAAAAAGTTTTGAGATACATGAAAACGCTCTTTATGCTCATGTGATGGATCTAAGTTATTTTACTTAAAACTTACATAAAATAAGCTAAATAGAGTATGTTTATAAAAACTGTGACAGCAAAATTAGTACTTATTTTTAGTAACTTTCCAATGTTGTAATACTTGTATTATTTTCCTCAGTTACCGTTTCACAATTTATCGTACATATTTTTCATATAAACCATACAAATGTTTACAATAAAGTCACAAAGTTACAGAGTTGTAGGTTCTTGAGACGCATTTTGCGTTTGGAGCAAACTATAATGATCTAGGCACGATCGACCTCCGACTCCTCGTGACTAGTCTAAATCTAGATTAAGCCTAAACCTGGCCTTAGTTCTTGTTTTCCTAGACTGGTTCCAAGGCTAAGCTTGTAAAAGTAGTTTTGTATTTCTGAGTAATACAGTTTGGTACCTACGCCTTAAATAAGTTTGTAAATATATATGGGTGCAAAAGTAAGTCTTAAATCTACGGTCATTTCAAGTTACAAACTGAACTTGTTGAAACACTTAATATCGATAAATCATTTGATACATAGTAAAAAAAAGCATGAAAGATCCTATTATTTTTTACAAAATTTTGGCAAACAAAACTCTCTAATCACATTTGCCGACTTAAATCAATCTATAAACAGATTTAAGTATTCGCTTTGTAAACCTAAAATTCATAATAGGTGAATCAGCCTAGTAGCGTTCTCACGTCCAACAATTCCACAGGAACGACAAAAACACATATTGAATCGCCGTCTGAATACCAAGTACACTCGCACGCAAACCAATTCGAACGAATGGTATTTAATAAGCAAACCACGAGTGAAGGACGATGTGCGTTACGTCCTGCCAGTGCGATGTCCGTACGATTAGCTGGCTAACCACCTTGGTATCGGGACTCAGCACACGCCTAGAAAACGGTTGAGAAAAAAAAACTTACGCAAGACATACACCTAAACAAACTAACCTAAGAGAAAAACATAACGTCAGACTAGGCAGTATAGTTCTAAACTATAGCCTGTTCCGAGGAGCGGAAAAAAAAATGGTTGAGAGTTTTTACGTTAGAACACTCTGTGGTAGTTCCAAATTCAAACAGTTCGTATAGAAGAACGAACCTATGAAGGAGATGGAATTATTCATTCATTCATTTATTTATTTGAAAAAAAACGTGGTAGATTTTGTACAAGATGTCAAAGTGGGTATGTAAGTTCACATATACATATATGCAAAAAATTAAGTCTTATATCTAGTACATATTAGATTCAATGACAGCAATCTTTGTACAGGAATCGATCGAAATCTACTGAAATCATGAATCGCTGGTGGATAAGGGAGGATTTAAAATAAATAGAAGTGTAATAACATAAAGAAATGTATAAATATTGAATGTAGTCTTGTACCTATCTGTTCTTTTAAACGTTGTCTGGAAGGTTCACCAAGTGACAGATTCCATTGACCGTGAATAAAATAAACTGTTTTAAGCCGAGACAAATCATGACTGCAGCCAAGGCCAGCCATGGTCGTTGCCTCAAAAACCTCAATCTAAGACTTTTCTTTGCGGTTGATAAGTCAGCGGTAGTCACAGTTGACTACGAATTTCGTTGTATTAGTTTTTCTAATTAATCAGGCAACCGCGATATAAACTATCTAATTTGATATTTAGTATCAAAACAGCTTTAGAATTATCTTTAGATCATTTAGTTACACCAAAATATATGTACAGTTTTGTAAAATAACAAATACCTATAAGGAAAACGTGAAATACCTTCGGCAACAATTGACCAATCCAAGGAAAAGTTGCGTAAAGGAAGGAAAATTCAACAATGACAGACAACATTTTCTAGGCCGCTGTTTCCTTTACTTGTTGTCATGGTCACATGGTGTCCACCAAATCGACCAATTAGTCAAGGCTCTACGCAACAACCCACGTCGTTCACCTCTGCAGATACGTGAGAGCTCACAGTAAACTGGTGATTGTATTTCACATAGTAATAGGTATATTTACCTAAATAAACAGTTCCAAGAAGTTAGTCGCCGTCTAACGAATATCTTTGCACAAGTCATTTGCACCTGAGCGACCACGGTGGGCCGTAAACCTTTTTCTCTTCAAACCTTTTTGTACTCAAGTTTTTTTTTCAAAGATGACGATTTGTTTTTTACGTTCTTTTTGTTGGCGATGGTCGCAAAAACTTCAATGTTTTTTTTTGTGGATCTTTTATTACGGTGTAGGTAGTTAAAGTGTTTTATTGAATGATGATTGCAGTGAACTCTCAACAGTCATAAACGTCATTGTCAGACTTTTTATGTTTACTTTTCTAATTAAAACTATTCTCACATTTCAGGGCACAGTTTGGCATCATCGCAACCTACGATTAGAGAAATATCCCGAAGTAAGAACTGCATTACCGACAAAATTGAGAAGAAAAGAACAAGAAACGAAGAGACAATGTAGATTGGTTAGTTATCTTTGGTTATCTAGCTGTATGAGTATAGTAGACATCATAAAGCTAGGTTACCGGAGTTAAGTGCCATCTACGACTACGATCACATTTACAAAACAGAAAACTGAAGACCTAATTTAAAGCCTAGTACTGAAGATCTATGAAGAGAGAAACTACTTAATTGAAATCACATTTAAAAGAATATTTTTTGTTAAATTGGTTTAGTTATTGTTAAATTAGATTATATACAGTTTTTAGTTCTTACATGAGACATAACATTATTTCGATATTTATAAACATTTATAAATAAATAATAAATATGTAAAAATAAAATTAAGAGAAAAGTTTTTTATAATATATGCATTTTTTTATCATGTAGATATATTGTAAAAAACTTTTTGCTAAGACTTTAAATAAATGTGTAAATTAAGATAGAACTCTTAATTAAATTGTTATTAAAAATGTATGTAAAGTTTCTCTTCCAGTGGTTTCAAAACGCCTTAATTAATTTTATATTTAACTTAGGAAATTAATATTCTTAAATTAAGGAAAGACTTAATGCAGACAGAGTCACGGGCAGAACTTGTCATTTTCAATCTAAGTTGTGATTTTGTTCTGAAACAAAATTAGAATTTAACGAACGGGTAAGGCATTATCAATGTTCGGTTTTCAATCAAGTAAAATGTAACTTTGATTGGATCCAAGTTAAATCTACAACCAGAATTAGGAACTTCAAATCAATATTGTGATAAAGGTTCATTCACTATATATTTCATTGATTCCTTGTAAAATATATTTTTTCAAATCATGTATTATAAATAAAATAATGCTGGACCACACAACATCATCTAGCACCAAGTTAAGCAGAGCTTGTGTTATGGGTACTAGAAGACTGACTTACTTAATACTACATTATATAGATAGATATTTTTTTTATTATACATTTAAAATACCCGGAATAAATATTTACAGATCGTACAAACATTTATCACAAGGCGGGAATCGAACCCGCAACCTCCGCGTCGCAGACGGACCTTTGCCCGCCGCGCCACAATGGTCGTCAGATTGAAAGGTCTTCTAAATTAACAAATTCGATTGAAGGTACAATTAATTAATCGACCTGCAGATAGCTCAAATGTATCTTATGTATTTTATAGTGTAGGTACAGTTTGTAAATACCGTTACAGTCGTAAGTTTGTTACTGAATAAAATCTTCAAAAAAAAAGATAAAAAAATTAAAAAAGAAATGTTGACTATAATTTTATGTTTGTACTGTCTCTGTGTGTTCAGAGAGATGATGATGATAGATCGACAACAACACAAAATAATTAAAAAAATATAAAAAAAAATATTTTACACACAAAATATACAAGCAGAATTGAGTGTCTCTTTATTTTTTTAAACGTAGTTCGTACGAGCAAAATAAGTCGACTATGTAAATTGAATTTACGAGTTCAAATAGTTAGCAAACAACTATATATTCTCATTAGCAGCAGTTTCGTTGCAAAGTAGAAATAATATTTTTTATGAGAAATGTTTTGAATTTTTATTCCAGAGTTTTTTGTGTATCTATGTAAATTGAATGAATGACGCACTCGTGTTATTTATTAGTTATTAAGCTAATTTATTTATACTCTTTGCTGGTGTTCCTATTAATGAATAACACACAAGGTAAAATTTTTCATCATTTATTTATTTATTTATTTAATCTAAGATTCACAGTTTATTTGTTATCAATTGTAGGCTATCTATTTTATATCGCACATTAACCAATTTGAATCTACATCTTATAGCTTAGAATAATAATATAGGTAGGTAAACATTAATAACAATGCGGCGGGCACGCCAGACTAGTCAGCAATCATGTACAGTACATATCTACAACGAAAACTAAGATTAAGAATTAAAACAGTATATAGCTGAAGGTAGGTAGCTCGTACAACATAGACAAAATGTGTCAAAAATCATTTCATATCATTTCATCATATTATTATGTTATTCCTATTTATCATTTTTTTTTTAATCATTATTGTACTTACCATGTTTATTTTTAAGTACTGATTGTAATTACTGTGTGTGTGCTAAAGTTGCAAATAAATGTTAGTATGTCTAGTATGTAAGTATGTCTATACAAACCTTGATTGCTATCCAAAATTAATTCATCACGAATTCATTCAGGCGTGGCACGAGAGATAGGATTACAGTGCAATTAGTACAGAACAGCACGTTGCTCATGTTATTGTAGCTTTATCCTCCAATACCAGTATATTTGGTGGCTGCTTAGAATATAGCAAAACGGCATAAATAAGTATGGTGGTAGTCCCCTAATTCTACAAATGCGAAGTAGAAAATGATAAAATGGAATGAGAGAGAATGAATGCAGATGTACTGAGGAAGGCTGGAGGACACTCTTCGAAACTAGTAACGTCGTAGGTAAATGTAATCTTAAAAACCTTGGTTCACAATGTATATTGCGAGGTGAAACAATGGGTTCACCCAATATTATTTGTTGTAAGAAAGATACATTTATTGTGTTCTAAATATGTGCTCAAATATAAAATAGATATCTATTGTTTAAAATTGAATGTTATATTTTTTATCTAAACTATCTAAACTATATATATATAATATTATAAAGAGGAAAGATTTGATTGTTTGTTTGTTTGTTTGTTTGCATCGAATAGGCTCCGAAACTACTAGACCGATTTCAAAAATTCTTTCACTGTTGTGAAGCTACATTATCTGCGCTGAACATAGGCTATATTATATATTCAAAAAAAATAGGGATCCTTGCTAAAACTTCAATTATGTAACCCAAGGTGTATAAAAAATACCTTACATCGCGTGCGCTGCGGAAACTATTGATGATAGAAAGAAATTATGTACTACAATTTTGTAGAACACATCATCATCCACAAAAAAGTCAGCGACAGCATATGTCTAACTATTATAGATATGTCATAATAAGTGTTTTAATATAAAAAAAATATAATTAAAATGACGACTCCAGAAAACATTCTATATTTGTGCTTTGGTATTAATCCTTATGTAAATAAATTACTTTAAAATGAAGACTGCTTCAATACCTTTATATTACTTTTTAAATTATTTAATTCGGACATTCTATTCGAAAGATATCACGAGTTCAAAAATGTAAGTACTAGAAAAAAGTCAGCGGGCGCCGCGCCGCTGCCGGTCACAAGAGTATATGCGGGGGGTTACATACTATAGGGTCTTTATTTTTTATCATTTGGAAAATACATTTATACTGAGTATCATAGGCTATATTATAATGATATTTTTTATATAGGCTACCCGTGCGAAGCCAGGGCGTACTACTAGTTGACTATATTTGTAATTTTTGACTACACTATTGTATTGTATTATTAATAAGTAGGGTACTATTTCTATTTTAGTTGTTCAGAAGAAAGTACTTGTCCCAATAAAACTTGATATTCGAACATTAGCGACATAAAAACACAGGTCCATAAAATGTGACAAGTGACAACAGTGGCTCTACCATGAGTTTTTAATAAACTATATTTACTATACTCGCTAGCGTCTGTAGTTAAAAAATTGTATGAAGATTTGTACAGCGCCTCTAGCGGATAGTTGGGTACTAAAATTCGTCATACTAATATTGACGTAACTACTGTAGTAAAGTCAGGCGATTTTACTGTGACAACGCATGGTATAGGTACCGACAGAGGATTAACATGGTAACGTATTCGAATCACACGGCGCGTCAATGCCCGCTCGACTGTCAAACGTTGCAGCGTCACCGCGCAGTGTGTCTGAATGCTACCATTGCGAGTGCGACACTTAATAATCTCTCATGTCTTAATTGATTAAATATACCGATGACGACCGATGTGGCGCGGTGGGCGAAGGTCCGCCTGCAACGCGGAGGTTGCGGGTTCGATTCCCGCCTTGGGAAATAAATGTTTGTTCGATCTGCAAATATTTATTCCGGGTATTTTAAATGTATAATAAAAAAATATCTAGCTATGTAATGTATTGTATTAAGTATGTCAGTCTTCTGTCAGTACCCAAACACAACCTCTGCTTAGCTTGGGGCTAGATGATGTTGTGTGGATTGTCCAGCATTATTTATTTATTTTTATACCAGCATAAACACAAGAGCGATAATGTACTACTATGTTAAAGTTTGAAGATGCTTTGTGGCATTGTAGCTTCAAATGATGTAAAATGTCCCGCTCAAGTACTGAGTAGTTTCTAGTGTAACATAATTTGGCGACCGACAGTTCAAGTCGGTGCTAGGGAAGTGCAAACTTTGAAGTGTAGCTTGTTACCCTATTCTTAGAAGTAAATAAGTTGGTGACATACGAGTGATCTAGGTAAAAAATCTCAGTTAATAGTGGTTATAGATAATTTATTTCTCAAATAAAATTACATTTTTCACTTATTGAGTAACATTAAAACTTATCTACTTATAGTTCCTAACAGCCAAACAATTTGTAACACACATGTACGCAAGTATAAAAAAAGTGCCATAACAATTACCCGCTAAATCATAAAAAAAAAGTTATCTATAGATCGTTTGCAACGGTCTGTACAAACGGTCTGCTTATAGGTTAACTGTTCTTATGTATTTTAGATAAAAGATAAAGATAAATTTATTTTCAGAAAAAACATGTACAAAGCCTTTGTAACCATAATCACTAAATTACATGATGTGAGAAACAAAATAACTTAAAATAAGTTTACAAAACCATACCCTCCGTGGTAGATTAAACTGAGTTACGGCAGGGTATTGATTCAACAACAAAAATTTTTAGATAGTTGAGTGTAAATAAAATGCTGTACAAAAATGAATATGCTCGCAATATAAAGGCTTAAAATATAAAATGTATACAAAATAAATGAGTAGAATTATACAATGTTACAGGTAAGTTGCCATTATAATAAGATATAACTATGACCCTACTTTCGATCCTGTATTTTTATGAATTGTAGTACACTCGTATAAGCACAGTCACGCACAGTTTTGTGTTTTTTTTTTTTAATATGTTATCTACCGTGGTGTTGTATTCTTTTGTAAACGGTATGTATTGTGAAAGTTACAATAAAGTATTAAGTATTATTATGTACATTTTGTAAATACTGTAATAGTCTTATGTTTGTTTGTGAATAAAGATTATACATTAAATATGTACTTATTCTTTAAATTATTAATAAAGTTTATTCTATCGAGTGCATTCATTTTAGACCTAAAACTTCGGTGACGTAAATAGTAAAATATATGAAGGTTTTACAAACCAAACTAAAGTATATTTTAATTTGCAGAAAATAGGTCAGAATATATTTAAACAACTTTTAAAACAAGCTTTGAGCTATATGTTTTTTGGACTTAACTTGTAGTTTGTCACAATGATGTGAACATTACAAATATCTGGAATAAGTGACTATGTATTTAGTTGCCTGGAATAAGTTTGGGTGTTTGAAAGTAAAAAAAGAATGGAAATATAGATTTATCTATATATAGTTTACTATCTGATTTACAAAGTCAAAGATTCCTCTTAATCCTGCTGAATTTAAGTTAATATATTAAAAAGTCAGTTCAACTCATTTCATTTATTTTTTCGCATAGGTATCTTACAATGTTGCTATTAAGAAAGCCAAAGTGTAGTAAAGCCAAAGGTAAGTAGGTATGTACCCAAAATATGCGTAAAATAATTGATCTAAGCATAACATAACGGCCGGTTTCTGGAAACCCAGATCACGATTGATCCGAGTTTGACACATAGTAGGTAATTTTCGTTGATCATCGTTCGAGAAACCGGCCGTAATGCCTTGATCACACGTACCGAGTAAACCGGCGAGACAGTGACGTATTTAAGATACACTGCGCGCTAACGCTGCAACGTTCAACAGTAAAACTGATGTCGACGCGCAGTGTATCTCAAATACGTCACTGTCTCGCCGGTTTACTCGGTACGTGTGATCAAGGCATAAGTGTTCTAAATGATCTAGATCATTCTTAAAGTCATTTTTAACTCCATTTGCAAAGCTCATTATTTATTTGTTTTCCAGAACCTCTAAAAGCATGTTTACCCCATACCTAGCCCAAGTGAATGCATACAAGGTCGAGATCGCTGTGCCACTTACCGCGTAACGAGGTTTGCTCGGAGAGAATGTAAGGCGTTACGCGGGTTTCAGAGCTTCGGCCAGGAAACGAGAAAGAACCTACTTTATTCTTTCTTTATTCTTTATTGTACACACACAAACTTATACAGAAAATATTAACTTAAATAAATTAGATGTACAGAGGCAAGCTTAACCCTAAAAAGAAAGAAAAGGTAAATTATTGTTTATTCATATAAGGTGTGATTTTCATGTTGTCAAAACATGTTACCAAAGCAGTGGTAGTGAGGTTATTATTGTCTGAAAATAGTAAACTATTTGCTGAGTTGTTGTTTTTAAGGTCTATTATTTTATTTTTCCAGCACAGGGGATGACTTCACCAATAATAAAGGGATAAATGTGGCAAAGTTCTACATGAACTATATTTGAAATGTATGTTGTGTTCAGTTGACACGCAAGAAGAAGAAGGTCTTTTTTGTGTAAGCTTTGTGCTGTGTTTGCTAAATAAATATTTATCTATCAATGCGTTGGTTTACATAGCTATACAACCTTTCGAGGTATTTCAACAACTATACCTACGTTTAGAGTAGGTAGGTCGTAGGTAGGTACACGTCCACGCTTAGTTTTATCCCTGTATCTCAGCCAAAAGTATTTTATAAATGACCATTTGTCACTATTATTAATTCTCTTCATATAAGGTATAACTTAATAAAATCACTTTTATATGATATTTCCGAGAAAGGTTCTAACTTAAAAGCCAGCAAGTAACTCAAGTTAGTTTTATTGGGTAAATTCGTCGTTTTGTGGCAGCCATCCAGTCAGCCCTTTGTCCGATCGGGAAGATGGCAAATTGGGGACAATTGGATGTATCCTTCAGGACTGAGAGAGACATTATTTCTTGGGTCAGTCCCGTGAAACTGGCGATCTGGTTTATGGGGTGATTCAAAATGAACCTTGGGAATTTATGCAATGATTCTTTTATATTGTTTATAAGTTTTTTTTCATCAACCTACGCTGTCCCACTGCTGGGCAAAAGTCTCCACCCTCCATCCAATTATATTAATTTTATTCTTGCAAAATACGTTTTCCCTCGAAAGAGTCTAAATATAACTATGGGCTACGTCAATGGCACTTTTTGTGGCATCGTAAAGATCTTTTAAGTGATGGCTTATCATGACAAAAGGTTAATTGGAAATTGGAAATTTATAATTCACTTATGACAAATGTTTCAGCATTGGTAGGTATAGGTAGGTATAGGTAAGCTCGGTTTTCCTTGGTGATGGGTTCAATCCCCACCGATACGTTAAAATAAATAACTATGCTTGCCAACAAGTAAAGTGCATAGTATTGTAAGAATATGTAGTTATAACATATTAAAAAAACAGTAGATACTATACTGAAACAACTATCATTTAATAAAAAAAAAATTGACTGACCACAGACCTGAAAAAGTAGAAGAATTTCTCAACTAAGACAAGAACGAAACAAAATAAGACCAGTTATGAAGTTGAACTGTTCTATTCTATATAATTCAAATGGGATTATTCTCTTAAGAAAATCGTATGATTTTGTTATGAAATCATCATGCGAACAAATGCGCACAATTTTCATGACTTTTATGATATTACCCTAGCCCCCAAAGATTTTTATAATTTATGAGAGAATTACCCTATTTCACTTTCTTATCTCGAATTAGGTACTAAAGAACAAGTTTATGATATGAAGGGTAGTTCAAAGAAGGTAACGGACATACTTAGTTCGTTTAGAAAATTCTATATTCTATAAGAAAATCTATTTTCACAAAAAGAAAAGGATAGCGTAGAATAGAATAAGAAAAAACAGTGTAGTCATTAATGTGACAATCGTAGACGTAACTGTTGTCAGTCTAGCGTTGACGCACAGTGAGACTCAAATATGTAAGTTTACATAACGCGTATTGGCATATATGTTCAGATTTATCGGATATATTTAAATTAAGTAGCTTATATTGTAAATACTGTACAACTATAGTCGTAAGTTTGTTGTAAATTGGTAGAAATATTCGAAATAGCAGACTACCAGGTTTACAACAACGCCTAGAGGTTTTCAAGAGCAAGCGTGTAAGATTTTGTGTAAAAACATTAGGCGTCGCCGCACCATGCCGGTAATCTTTTCTTTTTTATTTGCTCTTGCTCGACCTTATATCAATGATTAAATACAGTCTGTCGACTTTAAAAATAAAATAATACTATTCTGTTACAACATGTATTACTATTATTGGTGTATGTTGTGTTGATGGCACTTAAATAAACAAATACTTCATAACATACAGTTTAGTCTCAAAAAATACACTAGAATACTACGCATCGTTTTCTTTAAAGCACACAATTGAATTTATTTAAACTCTTTGATTGACTTATATCAATGTAACATTCGCGCAAATCTTAATTTTGTGAAAAATCTTAGTTTGTAACTTACTTTTATAAAACAAACAAAAGAGAATCAAACAGTATAGGTACCTAAATATGAGTAATTTAAACAGTCAAAATGAAATCAAAATCAACAATAGTTTATTCAGTAAAATCACAAGGATCATTTAGAATCGTCTTATAAACGATGTGATTCTAAGAGCGTTTTCACATTATCCGATCCAATATTGGTGTCGGACGCCGATCCGATATCGAAGTAAGTAAAATGTATGAAATATGTACCTGTCTTTCATATTGTCCGGCCCGGTAGCGGATATCGGAGGTACATATTTCATACATTCTACTTACCCCGATATCGGATCGGCGTCCGACACCGATATCGGATCGGATAATGTGAAAACGCTCTTAGTCACAGTTCTACGCTACCAGGGCCTAGAACAGGGGTCACCAATTAATTTCGCTCGGGGTCCATTTTAAGAAATGAAATGATCTTCGCGGTCCGCACATTTTATAAAAAAAATATTGAACATAGGTAATTACGGAAAACAAAGGTATTATTATTTACATATCAATGAGAGAAGTGACATTTTTTATTGTTGATTATCTGTTTGATGTTTGGAGTGGAATTGGTGCAAACTATTGACATTACTCGTTACTTCGCCTGGAATTTTTCGAATTAACCTCAACAAAGTACTGCGTGGGATATATTTTTCGGTCCGCATATAATGGGTCGGCGGTCCGCATGCGGACCGCGGTCCGCCATTTGGTGACCCCTGGCCTAGAAGATCGGCAAAGAAAAACGGTTGAGTGATATAACTCAAAAGCTTCTTATATACTCAGTTGTTATGATAATGGACAAGGATTTATATTGTTGTATCATCTCATTACTTACCCCCCTTTAATTCCATTCGAGTGCTGAAAACACCCGCCAATGTCATTGAGCTCATTGTTTCAGGGTTGCTCGGTGTTATTCAACGGGATTGCAGGCAAAATGGCGACGAGGTTGCAAACAAACAATAATATTTTTCTTCAATAAATAACATTGAATAAATAAATATTCACGGACAACTCACACATCACACTGGATTGAATGATAGCATACTTATTTTTGTAAATACGTTCATAGAATACATAGTATCACAAAAGAAATATTTATGTTCATCACACAAAAATTTGCTCTGGGTGGGAATCGAACCCACGACCCACGGCACAGAAGACAGAACAACTAGGAACTCAGCTGTGACGCCTGTCACAGATTTATTTTGTAGAGTTTAATAGATTCAACATTCGAGTAGGTAGAGTAGCCGAAAAATTTTGCACATCAACCTTTGGGACAGATTTTTCCATATAATAATGAAATGTTAGCAGAATACTTAACCTACTTGTACCTATTACCTATAATTTTGATATAAGTTGCCTTTTGATGGGAGTAAATAAACGTTTATTTTATTATTTATTAAATGTAGGCTTGTAGAAGCCTTTTTAAACGTACTACTATGTGAAGTAGAAGCAGCCCTGTGAAGCTTGTTAAGCCCCTTTCGCGATAAAATATAATTTACGTCGTAATGAAGTAATTTCCGACACCTCAGCGAAATCGGGGATTACGAGCATTCGTTAATTTTGTTACTTGGAAATTAATATTATGGTCTAATTCTCATTATATTTTAGATAATTCAAAGAATCTTTATAAATTATAGTTTATAATGCCTATGATATTCTGATGTAAAAGTTACATTATTAGTTTAATATCGTAAAAACTTATATACTTATTTAGATTAATAGTATCAGTTTTGAATAAAGGAATCGTGTCAGTATAAATTCCGTTGAAACCACAAAGCCGAATGCAACCTTGTTTAGCTTAAGGAGCTTTTTCTAAACGCAATTTAGCTTTATACCTCACGGAAAAGGAATAAATATATCAACCGGCGTGGAACAGCGGCTTAAGATGTGAATTTTCAGTTTAGTGTATTATGTAACTCGCGACAGGTTTGCAATAACAATAACTTAGTATCACTGTTTATAATGTTCAGAACTAAATTTTTTTTTGTATTATGATGTTAATTGATCAGTGGAAGGCTTTCGACCTTTGCCCAGCAGTGGGACAGTATCGGTAAAAAAAATATGATGTCGATTAGTGTCTAATAATTGCCGATTTAAATCACAAAAAAAAACATATTTTGTTATCAAGATGAATAAATTCTACTATTTTTATGATGTTCGAAAAATTGTTTTAACCGACCAAAAAACTGAGGGGGTTCACAACACAAGTCAACGTGTATATGTTTTTAAATTACAGACTACACTAATATAACAGTACTTATTCTACTACATTTTAACAGACTTCAAAAAGCAGGAGGTATGCAAGTCCATTGAATTTGTTCTATTTAAAAGCTGGTTTATCTCGTGAGGTGGATTTCAAAGTCAGTTTTCATTTTTGTTTCATAATTCACTTGTTAGTTTTCAAGTGATTGATAGTACTAGGACTAGTGTAGACGCGTAGCACTCGCTACGAGATCCTAGCAATAATGCTACGACGTAGCACCGTAGAGCGTAGAGCGTAGCAAAAAGGATACATTTCATTTCTAATTGTAAAGTGAATTTTTGCAAATAAAACTGAACTTTATCACAGTACACATAAGTATCAATATTTCATAGCATCCTTTCTAAATAGGAAAACAAGGTGCGGGACTCAGCCGTAGTTTTTCTCATGATATTTTCCATCACCGTTAAACACCGATAAATCAATAATAACTAAAATATTAAATATTAAGTTTTTCTATAATTTATGTTTTTTTAATATTCTTATTCGTAAAAACTTTTATAGCTAAGATATTTATCAACGAAAATTATGTCACAATGCTGTGTGTTAATTTAATTGATGTTTTTGTATTTTATCTATTTTGCTTATTCATTTGACATTTATTGTATGTTTATTTTTGTATTTAATTGTAGACTTGTAGCTCAAAAATTAAATAATTAGTGTAATTGGTTTTGCAAACCGTTCTTGTCTGTTTGTAATAAATAAACAAATATAATAAATAAATAATCAAAAATAAATATGTATAAAAAGTAATTGTAAAAACAGATTCGTAGAAACCAAAGTAAATTGTTTAAAATATCTTAAATGAAGTCCTAACCTTCCTGCACCTGCAAACAATTCAAAACTCATTGAAACAATTGGAAGTGGATTCTAAGTTTGTCTGCGGTTATGCCTTGATCACACGTACCGAGTAAACCGGCGAGACAGTGACGTATTTAAGATACACTGCGCGCTAACGCCGCAACATTCAACAGTAAAACGTCTCGCCGGTTTACTCGGTACGTGTGATCAAGGCGTTAGTTCGCGGTTCTTCAGCTGAAACAGTCCGTCTTGGTTTCGTAATAAAACTTAGCTTATTGCTTTAGCTAAATTAAATGAAGCTCCGTATTTTTTTTTCCTAACTCAAAAAACGATATAAATACATATACACACTCTACTCCCAAACTAAGCAAAGCTTGTACTATGGGAAATAGATTGCGGACACTCATTATTTTTTTTTTCGTAAATACATACATACAATAAAATGTAACACCCAGACACAGAACAAATATCACACAAACATTTGCCCTGGGTGGGAATTGGACCCACGACCCACAGCATAGAAGGCAGAGCTACTACTTACTGAGCTGTGACGCCTGTCAATAAAAATCAAAACATTGAAAAAACAATATAAATAAAAATCCTATGTTTTATCAAAAATAACTCGAAGGTTCATATCAATTTCTAGAAATTGTCAAATTCAAAAGCTTATCAAACCTGCAGCTCAACTCGACGTGGGTTTTGTATTTGAATACGGGTCTTGGAAGAACCAGTATTTACTTTGCCGATTTCATAAAGCGAGATGAAGCTGCTGAAATTATATCTTCAAAGGTTTATGCGGGACTCATTGTCTAAAGCAAGATTATTAATATTTAATTTTATTGTATTTTCATTCGTGGACCTTTCAAATAACTGAGATAAGAATTCTGTTAGACATAGACATGAATTCTGTAGCTCTACCATGAGTTTTTACTGTACTATATATACTATATGCGCTAGCGTCTGTAGTTAAAAAAATGTATGAATATTCGTACAGCGCCTCTAGTCCCCGGTTCTTCTAGGCTCTGGTTGCGTGGAACTGTTACATATAATCATGTAGTACAGGGGTCACCAATTAGTTTCACTCGGGGTCCATTTTAAGAAATGAAATGATCGCTGCGGTCCGCACAATTCATAAAAAAAAATTACAAAGATATTATTATTTACATATCAATGAGAAAAGTGTAATTTTTTCTGTCTGAAGTTTGGATTGGAATTAGCGCAAACTATTGATATTACTTGTTACTTCGCCCGGAATTTTTGAATTAACGTCAACAAAAATAATGCGAGGGATATATTTTTCGGTCCGCACACAACTGACCGTCCGCCATTTGGTGACCCCTGATGTAGTATATAAGACGATTCTAAATGATCCTTGTGATACTGAATAAACTATTTTTGATTTTGTTTCTTTTTTAATTTTTGATATAGAAATAAAAAATAAAGCTTTTAACCTAACAGGTTTAGATCACGTGGCTTAAAGCTACATTTGTTTTTAAGGTTTTTTGTTTGTTATTTCGTTCTTTGATGGTAAGAATTTAGTCAAAGTTGAGGAAAGTTAATTAAAGTTTAAATGTTTTCATTATAAAAAAAGTTTGTTTAAACAACTTCTTAATATAATAATTTGGTTCCTAAAGAGTATAATCTTTAACAAACATTTTCTATCTTATTAAGATACAAAACAGCGTTAGATAATCCATTTATACCAACAAAAAAACTCATTTTTACTTATGGAAATCGGCTTTGGATATTTTTTGGACATTATTCGTGTACATTTTTACAACTACATACTTACATAGATGGTCCAAAAAGATAAGCTCCGCCGTAACAGTTTGCACTGCCGTGACCAGGATTCGAACCTGGGTTACTACGGCCACAACGTAGGGTCCTAACCACTAGACGATCACGGCTACCGGAGCTGTGAGAGAGGTGACAAATTATGTATTTGTATCAATTTATTTTGCGCACGAGTGGTTACACTGCAATATCTGGGATATTACAGTGTTGGCAATACTGCGATTACTTTCACTTATTTTAATCAATCATGCCGAAACTTGTTCTGAATTGATAGTTATTAGAACAAGCTATGTTTAGTGCAGTCAATGAAACGATAAGTGATTAAAAAAGGATTATTTCAACCATAAAAATTAATAGCATAATAGACAGGCACAGCTCAGTTGGTAGTAACTCTGCCTTCACATCACCATAATCTAAATTAGTTTTCACTATTTTAAGGTTTTTTATGGTTTTTTAAACCAGATCTGGGTTTAAATAACGCTGGGAAGCAATAAAAATCAAGGTATACCTTAAAGCCAGTTGTTTTAATAAAAAGCTATACATATACATAATGTACAACAAGTTGGGTACGTTTACCTCATAATATACAGCTAATGCACTTTTACGAGCCTCAGTTTATGGCACCACATGGGATCGTTGACGACCACTGGAGCACGCATAACCTCATAGACTTAAGCTTAGTAGTCTACATTTACTATACGGTACGGTCGATAGCCTAAATAATACCTTTAAGTAACATACAGTGATTCTTTATGTAGGAATTATATGAGTGAACGAAGATATGTTGTGTGGCCCACGATTGTAAAAAACCAGTGTCATTATCGACAGAGACTTTTCTCGGTTAGAATATGATGCTAGCAGCGTGTTTTCAAGAAAATTCAATTACTGCTCTGCACTGTAGCTGCATGTTATCTTTGTAATATCGACATCAACCACGGTACGGTGTTCCTATTTATTCAACAATAGATAAATTCGTGTAACTAATAAGGTGGCACTTACAAGAACCTCTCTTTTTGTAGGCTTAGATGGCTAGATTTTCAACAATCTTGCATAAAAAATAACACAAAAATATATGCTCCGCCGCGACAGTTTGCACTGCCGTGACCAGGATTCGAACCTGGGTTACTACGGCCACAACGTAGGGTCCTAACCACTAGACGATCACGGCTACCGGAGCTGTGTAACAGCAGACAAATTTATCAAACCAAATCGATAAAATTGGAGCACTTTCTAAAAGACTTGCGTAAGAGTCGTAAAAAGCAGCGAGAGCAAACGACAAAATCTGCGTTGCTAATTGATATTGACCTGACCACTATGGTCAAAGCTAACATTTGTGTCATTTGATTAAATTGATGTTTTTTATCACTGTTTATGAAAAACATCGAAAATATAGCGGGCGACGCACGGGCTACGAGCGTTAATTGAAGATTAGGAGTAAAAATTCTCATCGTAAGAAATACAATCTGTTATAACTACTAATTATGCTTTAATTAAACAAAAACAATCTTTGATCCCTTTTAAACAGACTTTATTCTAACAAAAATATACACTTTGTTAAAAAATCTTATGTAATAACCATCTTTCCCCGTTTCCAATTTCCTAAGAAACTCTTTAAGCCTGAATTGTAATGTAAATTTTCCTTAACCTGTTGAATGCCAAAAAATATTTTCTCCCGTTTCGTCGCCGCGTCTTTGGAGGTTAACGTTTAGAACGGGGGGCTATCCAGTAAGGGGAAACTTGCGTGACCGAATATCCTTCCATTTGCAGTTCAGTTTTCGATGATTTTACTACAGTAACTCATCAGTATTCCGTGGCATTTTTGTGGACTGACGTGACTGAGGTTTATAAAATTATGACTGAGCTGTAAAAAATGACGTCTATGCCGCGGCCTACCTGATTTTTCGTTAATTCTATCAAATTCTATCAAAATATCAATAAAAGATGAAGAAGAAAACTGAACTGCAATTTGATTAAATAACAGTTCAAAAACATTTCAGATGTCAGGATACCCCCCAGATGTATGTGTACGTGACTTGTATGAACAAAAATAAAAATAAATATTCACGGAAATTCCACATATCGCGCTCTAGTAACTACATAAAGCTTGTACTATCGAAACTGGATTACTGATAAAATTCATATGTTTTGTAAATAGTAAAGAACCTGATAATCCAAATGATTATAAAACCCTTTTTGCGTATTCAATAAAAACGCAGAATACAAAAATTAGGTTAGGTATGTAGTTTTTATTGTAGTGTAGGTTTTTCTTGATTCCTAAGTAAGTATATATACAATCTAAAATATCTCTGAAATTTCTTACACAACAGAGAGCCGCAATCATTATTGTATCCAAACATAGTTACGTGCCCATAACCAGGAGGTAAGCATAAATACATGTGACAATCGTACCCGTATCGAAACAGTGACGTATTTGATATACATTGCGCGTCAACATCAGCTACACTATCAAGCGTTGCAGCGTTAGCGCGCAGTGTGTCTTAAATACGTTACGTATACGATAGTCACATTTATTCGTGTTCAGCCTCCAGTAATGTCTATATGGGTCAGGTGTGCACCGGCGTGGAGGATTGCGACCGAAGTTTGTTGCGTCAACCGGAAAATTGTCCCATCATACCCTCGTATCGATCAATTTCCAATAACATATCACAATATCAAATGTTGTTTTGATACAAATATAATAAAATATATAAATAGAAAACATATTACATTATAATCAAATCAATCAAAGCTATTAAATATTCACGGACATTTCACACATCACACTGTAGTCCCAAACTAAGCCAAGTTATGGGAAGAGACTGCTGATAGAATATTTTTTTTTGTTCATACATAGTTACATTCATAGAAACACCTATTTCATAAAAGTTTACATACAATACCAGCAACAGAGGTAGGACGGCTTGCAACATAGCCGTTAGAAAAATATCAATTGGAACATTTTGGCGCAATACGACGCCAAAATAAATGTGACAATCTATTGGAAACAGATTTTATTTTATCATTTCAATTTAATTATCATTTTTACACAATATTGAAAATATTAATATCATTTGAGCTGTATGTTAGTACATACAGCTCAACTGATATTAATAGATACATAAGAAACAGTTGAGCTATCTAAAAATAGTTTTTTAGATAGCTCAACTGTTTCTTATGTATTTAACATATTCCTATGTAGATACATTTTGTCAGTGCTGTAATAGTCGTAAGTTTGTCTGTGATTAAAATGCATACATTAAAACGAAATAATGGTGTTTTAATTCGTCACATATTAAATGTCATTGTCAAACCTGATAAGAGAAAACCGTCCGTAGATCTGCAAAATTTAGCACAAAGTTAAAACAACATTGTAGAAGGCACTTGTGGATTTGTTTCTCAAAAACACCTTTTATGACAGTACCAGTAAAGTCGACATTGCATTGAAAGGATAAAATAATATTCAAGAGTAGGTAGAAAGTGTTTTCACAGGAACAGTGGTGTCGTATTGCGCCAAAATGTTCCAATAGATATTTTTCTAACTTCTATATTACAAGCCGTCTTATCTCTATTACTGGTATTGTATACTCTATACAATTTTTATGAAATATAAATATTAAAATACAAAAAATAATAATATGCTCAATATTTACATTAAAAGGCGTTACAGTTCAGTTGTAGTAGCTCTGCCTTTCTGTCGTGGGCTCGATTCCCACCCATAGCAAATGTTTGTGTGATTAACATAAATATTTGTTCCGTGTTGTGGTGTGGAAGTTACTATGTAATATATTATGTTCATATGTATTTACAAAAAAATGTATGTTTATATGTATTCTATCAGCAGTCTAGTTCCCATAGTACAGGCTTTGCTTAGTTTGGGACTAGAGTGTGATGTGTGAAAAAGTCCGACTGTAGAATGAACATGATTACCAATTGTGTATTTAAATATGCATACAAAACAACGAACCAACTATGGTATATACAAAAATAATAAAGAAATTATAAAATAAGTCAATTCTTATTTTATCACAATATCACGAGTTCCAAATCTCGAAAACGTGACATCATTAGTATTTACGTTGCAAAAACAAAATAATTGTGATAATATTTACGCGTAACTACACTTTGTCATTTAATTCTATTAACCATTTTTGAGTTTATACACGTTTTCAGTTAAATCTACATGGTTTCAAACCAAAAAAAGTTCTGTGATTGTGAGCCATTCGCAAAAGAATTTACTGACAAAAGTATTTCGTTATTGAAATATTATCATCTCTGTTATACCCATGTACGTCTCAGATCCTGAAAGCTTCGTATCTTTACAGTTTCAGCTTCAGTCGAGACGCGATATTCGCGCCGATAGCACGCTTTCCTTGCTCTGACTGCCTGAAACGTCCCGCGAAATCTTTAATGTAAACAATTTTTTTTTAATCTTTGACGACATACACATACCTATTCCTGTCAATTCTAGTTGCAACTTGCTGTCATTTATATCTGGCCAGTGTTAAAAATGTAATAAACTTTTCAAGATGTGACGTTTTTAAATTCAAAATAAACAAAAGACGAACATTGTTAGTTGTGAAAAATGAGGATAATATTTTCCGTTGTGAAAATAATGGTAACGAAAAAGTGATTTTGGAGCAGAAAAGCTGGTTGCGGCCAAATTAAGCCGGATTTTAATTTTCTCATCGGTAAGATTGATTTGGTTTTACGTATAATATTCGGGACAAAATGAATAATGGGGACCTTTGAATATTTTTTTTTGTATTCTTATAAATTATAGTTTATTGGTAGAATGGCGACGAATCAAAAATAATTATTGTTATTCTAATTAAACTTTTTTTTTCTCTTCTCTATATCGTCCCATTGCTAGGCAAAGGCCTCACCCATACCTTCTTAATAAAAAAAAATATTTTTAACGTTATAACTTTAATATTCTTTTTTATATCAAATCATAATATAATTATTACGCACACAAATAATAATGAGAATGAAATTCGGTTTATCCTCAAGTAGAATCTTATTTCGTCACCTAGCAAATGGGGATTCGGTATTCTAATGAAATACCCACTTAACATCGAGCATAATCTATTGTTGTTAAATTAACTTTCCTCATTGGTTTGATTAGTTTTGTTAAGCTTATGATAAGATATTGTTTATCTCAATGACGATTTATTATTACGCTTATACTATTGAATTAAATTTACATAAATATTTTTTATATGTGAATTTAATTCAATAAAAAATCATTTGGGAATTTCACACATCACACTATGTTTCCTAACTGAGCAAAGATGGGACGGAATAGTATAAATTACGGGTTTTATTATAAATACATACATACAATACATAGTAACACACAGAACAAATATCAATGTTTGCCATCACGCTAATAATCACCTAACCTAAATTGACTGCCTAGTTTTCGTGTAACGTTTCATGTTTCGTGCAATAATCTATTAACAGTGGATCAAATAATTTTTATGAATTTTCAAATACAAATTCATTTTGTTAAAGTCATAAGTTGCTCGACATAAAATATGTGACGTAATCGTAAATAACTTAGAAATCCATTTATTGAGATCCTAGTTTCATTTCCTGTAGTTAATTTATTATTATTAGACCTTGCAACAAAGTAAGAAAATATCATAAAAAGATATAGATCTTATAATCACATAATATAGAATCCAATATTCAAATAAAATAGACTGTTCCAATTTTAAATTGCCTTATGTCAATCATCTTATGCAAACTCTTTGGTAAAATCCTTTCCGATTTAGTAACAAAAAAGGTTTGTCAAGTTATAATAAAAAAACATGGCCTTAACTTATCCCCATAGTAACTATGCGTATATACTATGCCTAGAAAGAACGAATAACGATGAGATTACAGCTGAGTCTGAACTTTATCTTTTGACATAATATAAGTCGGTAATAATGAAACTTTTCCTTTCTTCGGCAATAATGGCACATTTTCAATTCAGACGCTTGAAAGATCTTTTGAAGAAAACATGAATACTTGGCAACTGAGACGAATAATAACCCATATACTAGATCAGTAGAGGTCAGATTATCTCATTTATATTTATAGTAAACGTTCACGTATTGTATACTATTTTATATTTATATATATAGAAATAAAAAAAAAACAACTCTATGGAATAGAAATAGCCGTTTTTTTCTGTTTTGTTTATTTGTTTGGATAGTTTTGAGAAGGGTGGTGCCTAATTAAAACTAATTAAAACAACATTAACCTACTGCCTAATTAAAACTTTTTTGAATGGATTTAAATTTGATAGTCTATGGAAATTAAGCCCATAAACAGCCACTTACCTATTACCTACGCCACGTATACTTGCTAAACCATTTTGTTCAAATTGTGGTTGAAATACCTACATTCCCTACGTATTTTGCACTTAGCTAAATACGTTATACTATGTGTTAGGTACATTCGTATTCGCTTGGATTACGAGAATGTTTCGGATTAGCTGTAGATAATGTCTTGTAACGAGAATGAGAGAAATAATGAGAGATTTTTGGACAAAGAACAAAGAAATAAACGTGAGTGTTTGGAGATTAAGATTAGGTTCTAACCGTTTGAGGAGAATAAGGAATATGTCTTGCGAAAAGGAAAAAATCTTCCACTACCTTTGGTCGTCCGGGGAAATGTATTTGGTAGGATTATTAAGTTCAGACTTAGTGATAACTTTACTTCTCTTTTCCGAGTGTGTATTTTCTATCATCTATCTTCACAAATATAGAAATATCTCTCTCGATATGCGTCACAGCTCAGTTGGTAGCTCTGCCTTCCATGCTGTAGGTCGTGGGTTCGATTTCCACCAAGCAAATGCTATGATGAATGCTGTGATGAACATAAATATTTGTTCTGTGTCTGGGTGTTACTATGTATTACTATGTATGTATTTACAAAAAAAATGTAAGTATTCTATCAGCAGTCTAGTTCCCATAGTACAAGCTTTGCGCTTAGTTTGGGACTAGAGTGTGATGTGTGAATTGTCCGTGAATATTTATTTTATTTATTTCTTGTTTCCATAACACAAGCTTTGCTTTTATCTCAATAAAAATACGTTGAGTTACGAGTACCTGTGTAATATATATTGTTTTAATAAAAAAACATGAGTTACAAATCGTAAATAATTACTTGAAGTTTATTCAGAATCCAGATGCCGAGTATTGTTCTCTGGGAACCGTCTGAGAGCCGAGTGTAAGTCAAGTGCCACAATTTGCTACTCAAAGTTACGTTAATCTCGTTCTGTTTACCACAGCGAGGCCTGACTTACCTGTACCTCTACCATGAGTTGTCACAGTAAAATCGCCTGACTTTACTACAGTAGTTACGTAAATATTAGTATTACGAATTTTAGTACCCAACTATCCGCTAGAGGCGCTGTACAAAACTTCATAATTTTTGAAGTGAAAACTTCTTTAGCGGCGCTGGGTGGGTAAAAACTTTCAAACTCGCGTCAGGGTCACGTGACGTCGAAAAAGCGTAAGATCTTATTTAATTTTTATACATTGCTCGTAAAACAAGAGACGACAAAAGAACACACTTGCGGTCACGCGACGTATGACTCAAACAATTAAATAGTGTTGTGGCGACATGACGTGACGATGACGTGGCGACATGACGTGACGTGACGATGACGACGAAGCCAACGAAGACACAGACACATTCGCGCTTGCGCGATGACGTGACGATGACGTGGCGACATGACGTGACGTGACGATGACGACGAAGCCAACGAAGACACAGACACATTCGAATGTGTCTGTGTCTTCGTTGGCTTCGTCGTCATCGTCACGTCACGTCATGTCGAATGTGTCTGTGTCTTCGTTGGCTTCGTCGTCATCGTCACGTCACGTCATGTCGCCACGTCATCGTCACGTCATGTCGCCACGTCATCGTCACGTCATGTCGCCACGTCATCGTCACGTGACGATGACGTGGCGACATGACGTGACGTGACGATGACGACGAAGCCAACGAAGGCTTCGTCGTTGTGTCACATTCGCGCTTGCGCGAATGTGACACAATGACATGACACAATCACGACTGTGGTTATATTTTTGAAGTGAAAACTTAAAAGTGAAAACACAACGTTAATATTGAAGTTTTCACTTCTGCCGGCACTCCCGGAGTGCTAGCTTTTTTTTTTTTCATAAAACTTATGGTAGAGTTACTGGTATTTGAATATACATCAACTGTCTTCTTGAACGCATTACTTGATACAGTAGACCTGACATTAACACTTAGAAAATAACGGTAAAATTGCACTCAAAATATATGAAACATTACGTAAATATTTTTCAAAATGCAAAGTCATGTCTATATGATAACCCCTAGCTAAGCAGAGCTTGTGTTATGGGTACTAGAAGACTGACATACTTAATACAATAAATTACATATTAAATATCTTTTTATTATACAAATAAAATACCTAGAACACACGGAACAAATATTTGCAGATCGTACAAACATTTATCCCAAGGCGGGAATCGAACCCGCAACCTCTGTCGCAGGTGGACCTTCGCCCGCCGCGCCTCATCGGTCATCAATTAATTCAACTTCCTCTCAGTAAAGGGTATAATTGAGTATTTGTAACGTAAAGCATATGGGTCTAAGTGCAAATCAGCCTAGTTCCACTATTGAGAGGTGTGGGTAGGTACTATGGAAATTGAGGGTAAGGGCGCGACCGCCAATATTTACTCAGGGCGTTACAGTCCATAAAATTATGTTTGCTATATAATACTATTAGCTAAAGGCCCCCATGATTTTATGGTTACAGTCTCTTTAATCAAAAAAGGGTTTTTGGTAGAAATAAGATGGTAATACTTCCCTGGTCGAGCTTTTACTGAAATCTCTGCTATTTAAGTTCGTTGTGTCTTGCTATATAAAACATGACATAATCAGATTAGAACTAGAATAAAATATTAACGCAAACATTGCAAAACAAATTATTATACAAAGATGTGTATAAAGACCACCATTAGCCATAAGTACCAGAAACCAGCGGTTCCTATAGCGCTATACTTATATAGACACCATAATTTAGATCCCATAAAAAAGCTATATTTATTTACTAAAGCACAATGTTTGAAATGTTGTAATACTTATTTATTTATACAATTCAGGTTTGACAAGTAAACCACTGCAATAAAACTGAAATCGACTGCTATACAATATTCGTGTATTTATAACGAGGAAGCCATTTCCTTACGTCACAGGGTGAGTAAGTAGTACACCGGATAGTCGTAAATGTGAAGTTGGATAAGTTCTTAACCTATATCCAAGGAGGTATTGACAAATGAGGTTAGTATAATATCTAAATCAAACTCGTCCAAGGATTTTATTTATGTTATGCATATTTTGGTTTTTCAGATTCTACTTAGTTTTTAACGCAACTTTATGCGTACTTAGATAAAGTTTCTAGGCTATTTTGATATATTTACTAACTCACGGAGAAGTCAAAAGTATTTTCCAAATAGTCTTGATTCAAATGACATTTAATTTTGCTTTTATTTATACTTAATAAATTTCGACATAATAAAATTTTGTCAATTTAATTTTATAAGCAAACCTCGACCTTCCTACCATCCTGTAATATTGTAGTGACAACCTAGTTTTAACCATATGAATGCAATATATGAATTGAGTATTGAGTATTTCTGGTCCAATATTTATCGACTATTAAACTGCGTTAGTGCACCTCATAAGCCTTAAACACACAATTTATTTATTAAGCGGTATTACTAAGCGGTATTACCTACTCTCTAGTTTATTTAGTAACTCAAATTGGGTTTGTTTGGCAACCGCACCTTCGATAAAGTGCCGAAACCTCTCAGCCACCTCAAGGTGACCTTTATTTCCATAATTTAACCCAAGATTTGGGAGCAGTTAACCTCCGCTTCTTGAACTGAAATTTCGGGTTAGATTCAGTAAATTCCATTGACAAATAGTCGTGTTTATGTTTATTTATAGCGAAGTATCAAACCAGGGTTTATCAAGGCGAATATCTAGGTCAATTGCGTTAATTTCGACCGTTGCGATACTGTATATAAATAATTTCCATGAAAACTTTAATCAATTAAAGATTTGTATCGTAATGATCCTCCTCCTCGCGTTGTACTCTTCATGTAAATAAAAGATTCCTCTGTAAAATCTAAATATTTCTCCGGACGATGTCACGCCAATCACTTCTATCTTTGGCGGCGTGTACAGCATCATGTATTTTGACATCCATGGTTGATCGTAGTCGGTCCGACGAAGTGGGCTGCGTCCTTTTGATCGCTTACCGTCAAACTTCTAGGTTCTGGTTGCGTGGAACTGGCACCTAGAATCACCTAGTATGTAAGACGATTCTAAATGATTCTTGTGATTTTACTGAATAAAGCAATTTTGACTTTGACTTTGACTTTCCGGTAACGATCAATTGTGCCAGGTTTCCACCATCCTCCATCGTAATGATATTAAATTTATTTATTTACTGTATTCTTCTTCTTCCTTTTTAAATGGTCCGTCTGACCGTAATGTAGGACAAGCAATTCTGCCAGTGTCAAGTGTTTGTAGCGCCATCTATATCGCTACATGATGAACTACATCGTAGTCTACGCAACAGACCAACAGATGGCAGAAACAAGTCCTAGATCGCGCTTACGAAGTTATCACGGAGTTTGAACATAAGTAATAGAACCGATGACTATCCATCGGTCCTCGGACCCCGAGCCAAAGGTCGCTCGGCGTGGAAGATCTTCCCTTTTCGTAGGAGATACCACACCTATCTCCACAGTGGTGACAACCCGACGTGATCCAGCCGTCCACAGCTTCGGAACAGCTGCCGAAGCCTGATGACTGGAGTTTCCTGAACACGCACAACCTTCTTCAACAATCAAGCCGATCTAGCTACGCATCATCTCGTCTACCTTCTCTCATCCTCCCAGCTTCTATCAGCCATGCAGCAGCAGCAGCATCCATCAGCCAGCAGCCTCCGCAGTTCCATCGCAGCCGCAACTGTCAGCTTCCTGGACCTGCAGGCTACCGCGACATCTTCATCGTTGCATCTATCACATGAATCACAGCACCTGTCTCGACTCACCGCAGACCCGCCAGATTCACGCCTCCTGGATTGCAGCCACAACCAGCGCATCTCGTTCCGTCTCGACTCACCGTAGACAATGAACGCCTCGCTCGCATCGCATCCTGCCCTCCGCGTCTCGACTCACCGTAGACAATGGGCAACACTACTGGCACATCTTGGACATCATCGACGCTGCTATCGACGATCGATCTCCGGTCTGGAAAGGGAGTGATGTAGCGCCATCTATATCGCTACATGATGAACTACATCGTAGTCTACGCAACAGACCAACAGATGGCAGAAACAAGTCCTAGATCGCGCTTACGAAGTTATCACGGAGTTTGAACATAAGTAATAGAACCGATGACTATCCATCGGTCCTAGGACCCCGAGCCAAAAGTCGCTCGGCGTGGAAGATCTTCCCTTTTCGTTGGAGATACCACACCTATCTCCACATGTTTATTTTGAAATATATCTCAGTCAAGTCAGTCAACCAGTCGAATGTACACTGTGCGGTGTTGTCGGCCTGGCGTTGACGTGCAGTGTGAATTGAAGTTAGATTACTTACGGAAACTTGTACTCAATTCAGACTACACGTCAACGCCAGCTGACGTGCATGTTGAAGCGATCAGATTTGTTTGTACTTTAATATACTTAGTTTATTTTGCACAGCAACAAACTTTTATAAAAATATGTAGAAAACTTAAAAAATAAACTCTATGATATATTGGTGGCCTTATTGCTAAACAGCAACCTCTACTACACAACTGTGATTTTAAATTCAAGATCATAAAGTAATTTATACCTGTATCTTTGAAATATATTCACGGACATTTCACACATCACACTCTAGCCCCAAACTAAGCATAGCTTGTAATATGGAAACTAGGTTGCTGATAAAACACTTATATACTTTTTTTTCTAAATACATACATAGAATATGTATTCGGTGTTACTATGTAGTAACACCCAGACACAGAACAAACATTTATGTTCATCACACAAACATTTGTCCTGGACGGGAATCGAACCCACTATATGTATATCTAATTTTGTGAATGTACCAAGTAAAGATGGGTACTTATCTTTATTTATTCTCTTTTCAGCAGGATTCAGTAGTGCTTGAGACATGTCCCAGATCACAATAGCTCTTCAAACCTCTAGGCCAGGGGTAACCAAATGGCGGACTGCGGTCCTCATACGGACCGCCGACCCATTGTACGCGGACCAAAAAAATATATGCCCCGCAGTATATTTGTTGACGTTAATTCGAAAAATTCCGATTGAAGTAACGAGTAATGTTCATTCCAAACTTCAAACAGATAATCAACAATAAAAAATGACACTTTTCTCATTGATATGTAAATAATAATACCTTTGTAATTTCCGTAATTACCTATGTTCAATAATTATTTTTTTTTATAAAATGTGCGGACCGCGAAGGTCATTTTATTTCTTAAAATGGACCCCAAGCGAAACTAATTGGTGAACCCTGCTCTAGGCGAAACCTATTCAAACATTTTTATAGGTAAGTAGTCAATTTCAACACAAAAAGATTACTTAAAACTTCAACATCAAATAAAACTTTCAAACAAGTAAATAAAACTTTGCTTACGTTTTTCTGACTAAAAAGATAAGGCGATGAAAATATTTTTCTATTAAATAAAATATAGGCATTTAACGTTAATAACATTTCTAAACTCAAGAAAGTTTCGAAAATGTTATCAACTTTAAAAAAATATGTAAATAAGTATTCTATCAGCAATCTATATAGTTCCCATAGTACAAGCTTTGCTTAGTTTGGGACTGTGATGTGTGAAATGTCCATGAATATTTTTATTGTTCATAATAACTATTGTGTTTCCAACCGATGAAACTGTTCTCGAATTAAATCTATCATTGACACCAATGGATGCTAGAAATCTAGATTAACAAATACAATGATTGATTCGTCGGAACAGAAGCGCTCAGATGAAAATACCAGTACCACAAGTACGAGTTTGTGCACACACGGATCACAGAGACACGATCGCCGAGCGCCACAGATTTGGTATGGAGATGCAAGCTTCTAAAGAAATCGCTTGGAGCGCTGCTTGGATCTCTATACAAAATCGGTGGCGCTCGGCGATTGCGTCCCTGCGATCCGTGTGTGCACAAACTCGTACTTGGGGTACTGGGCAATGTGACCTTAATCTAAGACTGCTCAATCTCACCGCTCCCTCGACATATTAGGTGTGGCAAAAGTATATTGCTCTATTCGATTTATTCGAACCTACTACCCTGTTTCGTGTCAATTGTATTACTGAGTTGTCTTACCGATAAACATACTGATAGTTGTGTTACTGATAGATAATGTCAGCCGACTGATAAATGCAGTATTTATATATATTTCAGCGCGGCAATGCAGCCAGTATCTTGGGTACGATTGGTAGATACTTATTTGGATCTGTTGAACTGTAGATCGTTTGCAACGGTCTGTAGTATCAACTGTTTCTTATGTATTTTATATGCCTATGTTTATGTAAATACTGTAAAAATCTTAAGTTTATGTAAATAACATTTGTAAGTACTTTGTAATTATGTTTTTGTAAAAATATGATAACAAAAGCAACTTCAATCAGAGATCAGTATTAGAATTACTCTTGTATAGATATGTATATATAGATAAGTACTTTCATCTGTTTTTTAAAGTTATTTTAAAAATGAAACACAAATAACAAGCCACCCTTCTTGCTTGATTACTTGTTTATTAAGAAAAAGAATATATAGTTAGCATTCATATTATAATATATTTAAACATAATGAAAGTTAAAACAAAACAAAAGACAGTAATTGCTCCTTGTAGTCACATCCCACAGTCTTGTATACTTTTAAACAAGCCAAGACAATGAAAATATTATTTAAGAGAAAATAAAGAAGTCACCGCTAGAATTTCCTCTGAGAAATATTATATTTAAAAGTATATTTGAAGATATTTTTTCATAAATTATACGTTTAATTTCTTAGTTTTATTTCATACAAAATCTTAAAAACAAACAGTTAAAACCTAATTAAATAAAGTTTCACGTGTAAGCGATTCCAACACGTCTAATCTGTCAAAATTTTCTTTACAAAACAAAATTGGGAATTCTCAATGTGCGTATCATACCTCAACTTTTTACTATAAATTCGTTTATTACGAACATTTTTCAATTAATTTCAAACCATTAAACCAACATAACATCAAGTAATATTATTAAAAGTAAATAATTATATTCCATAAAGCATTACGATGCTATCTTTTGATCAAGAGAACGAGAACAAAGGACGTAATAAACGTTCAGAGATATTACTCTCGAGTTAATAATCAACATTTGCATGTAATACGCAGCTTTGCCAAGGCTTCAATGACATAACCTTAATAGATACAGCTATGTTTTACAATTTAAAAGTAAGTAGTTTTTTTAAGCTATTGCATAGCTTCTATCGCAGGCCTTGAGCGTGGAGACCGAATCCAGAAATTCCGTAACGAAAATAACCTAACACTGCGCATGCGTAATCCAGCAAAAAAATGCTATGCAATAGCTTTACCGCGGCAGTCACTAGAAAAAACACTAGATTTTTTTCAATTTAAATAACTGAAACCCGCATTAAATTGGTGAATCATTACATTAATAAAAAACTTGATAAACATTCACGGACATCTTACACATCACGCTCTAGTCATCATCAAAGCTTGTACTTTGGGGACTAGATTGCTGATAGAATACTTATGTACATTTTTTATGAGTAACCAGGTTTGGTGTGTTTTGTTTATTTAACCACCAAGAGTTTTACAGTAAACAACATTGAACAAGGCAATCTAACGTAAAACTTTCCTCGCATTTCCGTGCCATTATTAAACCGCAGCCGAGTACAAACCGCGTTAAACTACCGACTACGAACTTTGCATCATGTTAACAAGGCGTATGAAAATCCCGCTTAAAGTGCAAAAGTTTATTTTGTATAAAACAACCTACAGGCCTATATATTTTACCTATATATAGGCCTATCTTACGGCCGGTTTCTGGAAACCCAAATCACGATTGATCCGAGTTTGTCACTAATTATTTGATTTTTGCGTTGATCATCGTTCGAGAAACTGGCCGTTAGCCTCTCAAAATCTGGCTGGTTTTAAATCACGTTCAGTTTTTATAATAACTCATCCGTATTCTGTGACATTTCTTGTAGATTTTGTAAACGTTATTATTTATAAGATTAATACGACTCAGTTGACGGTTGAGCTTTTCCAAAAAGACTCTACTACTCGGCGTATGGTCATGGCTCAATCACGAAATATTAAGACCAAATTAATCGTACGCTTTAAAAACAATATTATTGGAAGGTGTGTTATGCACTATACTATAGTTATTACAGGCAGATAATATCGCTTGTATAAGCCTTTTAAAATTACAAACACCAAAAAGTTATGAAAACGGGTTAAAAATATGGACGTATAAAATGGAAGATTGGTAGCTTTGATCAAAAACATATTTTTAACCAACCGAAAAATATTTTCAATGCGGAAATCGAATTTCGGGAATACTTGATCTGCAGTAAAATTAACGCTACAAGAGAATACATCAAGAAGCTATACTATACATACATAGGTCTTTGAACTGAAGCACATCTTTTATCAAAATTTTCGTTCAAGAAAATGTACTCAAAAACGAATGTTTATAGCCTTGCCTAGTTTTAAGTTTTTATAATATTTGTAAGACGACTTTTTCGCACTATAGGCCTTATTTGAGCAGTCCTTATTTGTATCAAGTATTACAGAAAACTTTTTACTTAGATTTTAAATAAAGGTGTACTTATAATATAATAGCTGAGAGTTTATACATAAATACAAAAACGTAGATGTTTGCAAATAAATGTACAAGATACTTTTCAGTATAATAAAATATGATATACTAAAGTGCTAATTACAAGACAGGTGCAAAACTTATAATTACAATCTACTTCATACTTTTAATTTATCTGAAAGCTTTCCACAAGTTGATTCATTTCTGCGATCTTCGTCCCGGGAGATGGATGATAGATGAGCTAACTCAGCGGTTGCTTTACAGTCACCGATACAACTCCTACACGATATCGAGATACTGAGGACTAGAATATAATGGTACCGACACGAGTCCAACACGATAGATCTTGACGATTAGATTATTATGTTTCAAATTATCACGATAATAAACAACTCTTCAAGGAGGGAAATAAGTATTGAAAAACTGGTTTAGAATAATCTATTTTATAAATGAATACTTTCTTGCTGTCATTTTATTGATTTATTATAGAAATAAAAATAGAAAATGTTTATCAACACCAAGACACAATTTAACATTAATATAATATATGTATAATGGATAGGTCGATAGATAAAGATTTATTTGTAAAACATACAACATCGTATCGGTGCTAACACCGGTGTTTTGATTAAAGTCTGAAATGTCGGTATCGTGTAGGTGTGTGTAAATGCACACGCTCACTTACTACGTCTGTGTATTTAATAATGTGCGAAAACTCTTCTAGATTGCAAAAGTTTCAACATATCTAGGGGAAACTAGATTTTATAATTTTTGTATATGTTTTGAGATACAAATTTTCCCCCGGAGTTTTGATAAGGGGGCCTTCAAAAGAAGGGTATATCTCTACTTAAAAGGCCGGCAGCGCACCGACAATGCCTTTGGTGTTGCAGGTGTCCATGGGCGGCGGTGACCACTTCCCATCAGGTGGCCCGCAAGCTCGTCTGCCTGCTTTGGCATAAAAAAAAAAAAAACGAATATGTTAGATTTAAGATACAAGGCTTTCTCTACTCTATCTCTAGTCCCAAACTAAGCAAAGCTTGTACTATGGGAACTAGATTGCTGATAGAATACTTACATACTTTTTTTTATAAATACAGGCGTCTAGTCGAAGCGACGCGTGACCCGAGGGCTGGTGAGTATCTGGCCCAGCGTATCAGCATTGCTATTTAGCGCGGCATGCAGCCAGTGTCTTGGGTACGCTTCCGATTGGTACTGATTTGGATCAGTTGAACTATCTATAGATCGTTTGCAACGGTCTTTAGATAGCTCAACTATCATCCATCTCTCGGGACGAAGAACTATTTAAGAACTCTTATGTATTTTATATGACAATGTACACTTGTAAATACATACATAGAGTACATAACAACACCTAGACACAGAAATAATTATTTATGATCATCACACAAACATTTGCTCTGGTTGGGAATCGAACCCATGACCCACAGCATGGATGGCAAAGCTAAATACCAACTGAGCTGTGATGCCTGTCAAAAAGGATCAATATAATAAATCCGAAAAATTATTTAAAAGTTTAATCACCGCTGTTTTTTAGAAAAATAGAATTATCGTGACATGCATTCAAGTAGCTACCTACAACATTGAACCATCACGATCTTACAAAACAAGTCTTTACTTAGGAGGATAAATAATATTATTCCTAAGAGCTATTTCCTCTGAGATCATTTCATTGAAAGGATTCTGGGTCGCGTCGGGATATTGAAATCAATGAATAACTTATATCCCCACTGGTCCACAGTATAAATGTAACTAGGACAAGATCAATTCTATGCATTTCAGACTCGTCGTTCAAGTCGTTGCAATAATCGTTATGCTTAGAAGAAGGCGGTATGTCATTTCGACAGTTTGAATTTCAGTCAGATCGATTTTGCAAATATTTCTTCGTCTTCTTTTTTATACGGCTTCTTCTTCTTCTTTTCTTAGTGGCTTTTCGCAGGCTAGGGTTGCCACGATTTTGCCAATGTCGGAGTTTATGGGGATTTATGTTTACTAATCTTTTAACAAAAAGACGTAGATCTGAGTGTTCAAAAATGACCGGTAATGGAGGGAGACTCTAAAATAAATTATATTAAAATTAAATTATGTTAATTATTAAACTATATTAATTATATTAAATTATAAATAAATTACTCTAAATTATACGGCTTCAGTCAAGTGTTTATTATGAATAACACAATAAATGACAGCCGACTTGACGATTGACTGACTTGACTGAAATATATTTCAAAGTAAGCGCTTGACTCTGTCAGAATTGCGTGTTGTATTGGCGGGCTTATTATATTCAAATTTAGAATTCTGCTCAAAAAACAAAACAATCGATATGAATGTTATACAAACGTTTTATTTTTAATTTTAGTCTGTTCTTGACGTTCGTCGATAACTACTTTTTTCTTTTTTTTTCTGATCGTCAATCAACAAACAATTTGGCTGTCAAATGCTTTCGAAATAGTTCGGTCATGTCAGACAGTGATTGAGTCGATTGTCGTTCGTGTTATATAAAATAAAACCTATGAAATAACCGTTCCAATCTTCTTTCTTTCTATCCGTAAGCTTTTGAATAAAAAAAATAAAAAACGAGACGATCAAGCGATGCAAAATCGAATTACGGGTTTACCGACGGGTCATTCCTTATTCATCTCGAAGATTGAAGTAAATTTTCTTTATATTTTTTGTTTTCTTTGGATACCGAGAATTAGAAATTGGTTTTCCCAACGCTAGACTGACAAACTGCTGTTTTAAATTGATCTGACGATAGAGGGCCACACTACACACACTGTTTCAGCAATCTGTCGATTTAAAACGTCTCATAGTATATTCCTGAAATCAAGTAATTACGTATAGTTTGCAACGGTCTGTAGATAGCTCAACTATTTCTTATGTATTTTATATAACAATGTACATTTTGTAAATACTGTATAGTCGTAAGTTTGTTTGTGAATAAAGTACGTATTAGAATGATCAATAAATCGTGAATACAAACATTGTTCGTGGCAGATTAAGCGTAGATTAATTAGGGGAGCGAGGGGCTTGTTGTAACAGTTTTCATTAAAACTAATATATCTTGAGATCTATTGATTATATTTTTACTAAATAAAAATGGATGGATACTGTAACTCTTCCTCTACCAAATCAAGTAAAAATAATACCATAACTATTGGTCATTATTTTACAATCAATTATTTTCTAGAAGAAGTACGGTGTTACAACTTACCTCGTCCTTGGGGCAAGTTGTAACGTCTACCGGGGCAAGTAGTAACGACCAAAAAAAACAACAATAATACCTCTAATCATTTATTTTTAACAAAATCATCTTTTCATGACATCTTTCTGGATTAAGTATTATGTAATTCTTATCAAAAATCAACTCAAATACACTTTTTTAGTAATCAACACTTAAAAATGAAGTAATGAACAGTTTTATTTAGTTAAACACTACTTATAATCATCATGGCACTTTTAAATCACAGTAAGTAATCAAGTTATTTATATGTAAGGTATGCTTCGTCATTATCTCTTCTTAATAGCTATCTAACAAAGTATTATACTTATGTATGGCATGTTGTAACGTTACAACATGCCCCGGAATTTTGTTACAACTAACCCTATGGTATGATTTTTAACATTTATCAAGATAACTATTTAAACAATTTAGCAATCATAAAAACTGTTACACATTATCAGAGATAGATAAATTTGAATGGTAACAGGATATACAAAATTTGAAATTAGTCAATATTAAAAACGCAAACCAAAATTTTACGACAGTACAATTTTATATTACCTGGCAGAAATGAAGCGCGTGCACACTTCCGCTCACTCCGCTGGCCTTCGGAACATTGGCTATGGCAACATGATGCGGTGTGGTTTATAGGTTAAATCGAGTCAAAGAAATACATTAATAGCGTTTAAGATCCTAGTGAAAACAGCCTGTTACTACTTACCCCTGTTACAACAAGCCCCTCGCTCCCCTACTAGGCTTTTTTTAATAAAACGTTTTTTTAGTTAAGTTTAGGTCCTTTTTCTTTTTGCATTTTTTGGGTTTGCAAACTAACTCATATTTTCTTATCGTTTAAACCTGGCCTATACACACATTTTAAACCCATAGGCAAAATTGGCCCAGCTGTATTTTAGTTACAAACATCATTGATTTTAAAGAAGATTTATAAATAATGCATCTTGCTTATCATAAATGCTAGTCTAACAGCAAAGTACTTTCATCATTTTGCAATATCAAAAAGTATTTTTAAACCGTCTGCGATATCACTCACGATAATAATATTTAAATGTAAAATGTAAAATTGATTCAAAACCTTTGTCTCGCAATTTCAAGCGAGAGAATAAAGGTCTTATTCGAATTTAAAGAACTTGAGAAAGCAATTTAAAATAAATAATTTATAGATAGCTTTTGAAAAAAATGCGCTTGATTTTCCGACTCGGCACATTTTAATGCGCCACGATCATAGGTCAAACATATTTACTTTATGGATTAAAAAAATTAGTAGGTAAATACTCTTTTTTAAATATTTTCTTTATGAGAAGAGCTGAAGACCGGGCGCAGTGGTGCGTCTTGGGAGAGACCTACGTCCAGTAGTGGACTGATATCGGTTGATGATGATTTACGTATTGAAATACAAACTTATACTAATTCTAATATGTTTTTGTTTGTCGATAAATGGATAAATAGACAACCTATCGGAACCAATCATTGGTTAGTATTAATTTAAAAAAACTATTATTAAACTAATGTAATAATTTGTATGAGATCATTAGAACAAGTTTTATTAAAATGTGTATCTACAAAGATATTAAAAATTGCATCTGTTCTCTTTCTACATTGGAATATTAAATTTGCATGTTTTATATTTGAACTCGATCTTTTTACGTAATAAATATAGTTCGTGTATTCTATAGTATTACGAGAAGCAACTACATTTCTTTTAAGATTAGAATTTGTTTTAGTTATATACTAACTATGACTAAACTTACTTAATTAAATTACTGTACAAATATAAGAACCAATCTCAAAAATTGATACAGTGTTACACAGAAAATTATTGTTTATGTTCAAAGTAGCTTAAACTAGTAAAAGATATAACAGTTCAGCCGCAATAAAAAAAACACTAAAAAAATTAATATACTGCTAGAGCGAGAGGTATACTTAGGATGTTTTGTCTAACCATCCTTTTACCAAAATACAATATTTTTTAAAGTATTTTTTTCAAATCTCGATTTTATTTTCTAACTAAAATTACCACTTAAAATCTTGTATTTTGGACAAAACACCGTAGCTTAGAAGTCACTCAGCTACATAAACAGTAAATGTACACTGGTTGTACCAAACGAGGTCAAAGAAAAACTAATTAAAAAATATATTCCACTGAACGACGCCGCGAGACACAAAATTGGGGTGTATCTTAGACACCAGGTCTAATGAACTTAGGGGTAAGGCCAATTACTATTTACAGGGCCAGGGAGTAGTGATGACAACCGGGAATTACCCATTAGCCGTGAAGAGCTTATGTACTTAGAACAATGATATTTTACAAAGGACTTTACATTTTGGCATTTAAAATAGAACGGCTGAAATATGCTCAGATGATAGTAAGAGCTCACTTCTTGGAAATTTTGAATAGGAGATTATTTTCAAAACTCTTTTATTTTCTCAATACTTTTAACTTTTCTAGAATCAAACCGAGAAAAATCAACGGATTGTGACAATCCTTGCAATTGTCTCAATTAAAACGAATAAATTAAAATAACGGTTAAGATTTCTTCATTATTTAAATAAATACTAAAGTTTAAGCACCCCGTGATCTCTATTTAAGTAGTTTTAATGAATTGCTTTTTTAACGTATTTTATTGTAAGTTGGTCCGCCATTTTGAACTGAGATAAAAACGCTCCTCTATTTGAATACCGACACGTGTCGATACACTTTATCCTGCTCCATTATGTATTGTGAAATATCCCCGAAAGCCGTTTTGAACGTGACTGTATTCTTTGGGCTTCGCATTTTTAGAAAATGATTGGCTTTCTTGCTAGACTGGTCTTAAATTTGCCCTGTCAGTTGTCACTTTTGACATTAGTCATTAGTATGGGAACTATTTTTTAGTTTTTTAGCATAGTGACAAAGTAAAAATAACAAAAAAAAAGATACATATAAATAGGCAGATAAATGAAAGCTGGTATTTTTTTCGCGCCTATACTAATAATTTTGTAAAATAGAAATACAAAATATTGCACATTGTTTTTCAAAGTTTCGGGATAGGTTTTGGCACCTTGTATTTCATAAATACATTATAGTATATGAGAGTAATTTATTCACAAACAAACTTACGACTATTACAGTATTTACAAAATGTACATTGGCATATAAAATACGTAAGAAACAGTTGAGCTATCTACAGACCGTTGCAAACGATCTATAGATCGTTCAACTGATTCAAATCAGTACCAATCGGAAGCGTACCCAAGATACTGGCATTGCCGCGCTGAATAGCAATGCTAGTTTATTATATAAGTAATAAGTATGTTTATTCACAAACAAACTTACGACTATTACGTTAGTATATCAATCTGGGTACTAGTGGTACAACTAAAATAGATCAATCGCATCACTGTATATTATAGCTGAATATACTGCATAAAAATGTATTTACGATGTTTGATTGATACAAACCAGAATCTGTTATTATTGGCACGTGATTGTGAATCTGTTTAAAGGATTGATTAGTTATCTGTTAATATTATGCATGTGAAATGTAAACGTTTGTTCTTGGTGGAATCGAACCCACGATCCGCACGGACGGCAGTTACTACCAACCGAACTGTGACGTCTGTGACATAGAAATGATATTCCTTTGATTCACTCTTACTCAAAATAACATTATCAATTTTCGGTACAAAAAAAACAAAGAAAATCTTGCAAGGTTATTAAGCTTGTATTTAAAAAATATAACTTGACAAAACTTCAGTTTCAAATCTTCAGCCCACGTCTTGAGGTATAACATTTATAAACTCTTGTACCTTTCGTTCTATTCGCAAAGGATCGATGGTTCTAGAGTATCATCGACATTTCCCATCAAGATTCGGATGCGACGCGGTGGATCTACACTTCCTGTACAACCTCCTTGTAGATGTACAAGTGTCGTCGTATCCGAGAGTACCAGGCACATACTTCACCTGAACTCTTGGTAGGAGATTTATTCAGCGAGCGAAATTGCTAATTGATTTGTTGAGTTTACAAAACTCTACTGTTATAAAACATATAATCATAATCCTACTACTATTATAAATGTCAAAGTTTGTATGGGGGGATGGATGTATTTGTCCTACATAAAGGCGAAAGTTTGTGTGGATGTATGTTTGTAACTCTTTCACGTAATAATAACTACTAATTAAATTTCAATGAAACTTTACAATAATGTAATTTATACTTTTAACTAGTTTTAAAATGAACATTCAATGAATCTTCTTCTTCTTTGTCCTGGTCTTATGTCCCATTTCTTTTGGGGTCAGCCATCCTCGTTTTCATTCGCCATACAGAGCGCTTTTGCGTTATTCGCCCTGGTAGACCACTGACCTTCGCTTAAGGGGGACACCCTAGCCGTTATATCTCTTTTCTTATGTTGTAGTTTCATTAAAACAAGAACATTAATAAATTTACATAAACAAATTAACATTTTAAAAAGTTACTTTTACATTCTAAAAACACATATTTTATTATCATTTCGAAGCTAGAGCTAACTAGAAACTTCCTAGGTATCTAAGTTAGTTAAGACCGCTTCTATCCTGGTTTAAGATCCCATATTGTTCGTGTGAAAGATAAACAGAGTCCCGATAAGCTGGTTATACTCAGATAGATAATGTTTGTTTTAGTAAAAGCCAGTGAGTTGAGCCGGAGAAGTTTCTAGACTATCGGTATGGCTAGAAACTTGAACTAAACTTGCATTTAACAATGAACTAGTAGGTACAATTAACAAGTTAGGTTTTGGTCGCGAAGAACTGATACCTAGAACCTCAGGAATCATTGTGATAACATACAAAAATGTATAAATAATCAGACCTTTTACGCGCCTGCGACGCGGAGATTGCGGGTTCGATTCCCGCCTTGCGATAAATATATCTATCTATGTAATGTATTAAGTATGTCAGTCTTCTAGTGGGTACCCATAACACAAGCTCTGCTTAGCTTGGGGCTAGATGTTGTGTGGATTGTCCAGCATTTATTATGTTAATTTTGAATACCAAGCAGACATTTTATCAATACCTCTAAAGATGTTAAAAATTTTCTATACAATAAAAGTTTCATTTTGGATACAGCTAGGTCAAGGAACATTTTTTCATTGTCTCCTAGTAGTTCTTTTGTTTTAGCTCTAGGTCTAGAGCATTTTCTGGGACAATGTTAGAGGCGATACTTGTGCTCTTTTGTGTCGCTATTGATCTCAGTTTAGATGCTCTATATAGTTTTTTTTTGACGTGACAACGTCTATAACGTTCGATAGAGTCGGCTGCACGCACGAAAAAACATGACTCATGCGGCGTTACCTCGCTCTGAGGCGTTCCATGTAAGGCTTGAAGTGCAAGCGAGAGCGCGGAACGAGCGACAAAGAAGCACAATCGGCCTTTGCGTTCGTTGTCACGTTCTACTATCGTCAGTAAACAGTCTTTACAGACAACCATTTTTTTTTATTTGTTGCTGTCAAAAAAACTAAATAGTTTTTGAAGTGAAAACTTCTTTAGCGGCGCTGGGTGGGTAAAAACTTTCAAACTCGCGTCAGGGTCACGTGACGTCGAAAAAGCGTAAGATCTTATTTAATTTTTATACATTGCTCGTAAAACAAGAGACGACAAAAGAACACACTTGCGGTCACGCGACGTATGACTCAAACAATTAAATAGTGTTGTGGCGACATCGTACAAGGCGAGTACAAGGCGCTGCCAACACGCGGTGCGGTGCGGAGCGCGGGGGCGGAGGACCGAGGAGCGGCACTCGCGCGCCGGCAGCCGACAGACGCTCTGAGCACCCTCGCACGGGAAACACGTATCGCTCGCCGCGCGCGCATAACCAGATAGACGCTATTATATCGTACGAATCGTTTCGCCTAACTTGTAAATACCGTATTTGTGTTGCAGAAGCGAGCTATTCGTGCAATCTATAACATGGGTCCCAGAGAATCGCTACGAAATAAATTTAAGGAAATAAACATAATGACAGTGCCTTGTCAGTACATTTACGAAAACTTAATGTATGTTCGAAAAAATATTAATCTTTTTGCTAAAAAAAGCGACAATCATAATGTTAACACAAGAAATAAGGATAAACTCGCTGTTCCCATTACTAGGCTCACCAAAGTAAATAAATCTTTTAAAGGGCAATGTGTACGCTTCTATAACATAGTCCCAAGCTATGTTTGTCAATTGCCGATTGGCAAGTTCAAAAACGTAATAAAACGAAAACTCTTATCAAAAGCATATTATAAAATATCTGACTATTTAGAAGACAAGCAAGCTTGGGACGAACTAGCTCCAACTATATTAAACAATTGTAAGAAGGATCATATGAAAAAAACGCTAGAATCCAGGTCTAGTTTCTTGCCAGTTCTTCTAGACACTGGTCGCGACGAACTGGCGCCTAGAATCATCTAGTATGTAAGACGTTTCAAAGTGATCCTTGTGATTTTATTGAATAAATGATTTTGAAGTTTGAAGTTTTGAAGTGTATTTAACTGTATCGCTTCCATCTTATTGAAGTGAAAACTCAGTCAGGGTCACGTGACTCGTGACGTTCATCGAACGTGACGTTCATCATTCGTTGTCTTCGTCGTTGTGTCAATGTCAATGACATGACACAATCACAATGACACAGACACACTCGCGCTTGCGCGAATGTGTCTGTGTCAGTGTGTCTTCGTTGTCTTCGTCGTTGTGTCGACATGACACAATCACACTGACACAGACACATTCGCGCTTGCGCGAATGTGTCTGTGTCATTGTGATTGTCATTGTCATTGTCATTGTCGTTGTGTCGACATGACACTATCACACTGACACAGACACATTCGCGCTTGCGCGAATGTGTCTGTGTCATTGTGATTGTCATTGTCATTATGACGACTGTGGTTATATTTTTGAAGTGAAAACTTAAAAGTCTTCTTCTTATCGTGTCGATGCTAAAACTATACTTTGTTGTAGCATCGTGTTGGAAAGATTAGCCAGACTAGACACTGCTTTGCCGTGCTTAGCTGTTACCGGTGTGCGCCACGAGGAGGCTCTTTCCATGCACCCTAACTTAAAAGTGAAAACACAGACACATTCGCGCTTGCGCGAATGTGTCATTGTCATTGTCATTGTCGTTGAATCGACATGACACAATCACACTGACAAGAACACATTCGCGCTTGCGCGAATGTGTCTGTGTCAGTGTGTCTTCCTTGTCTTCGTCGTTGTGTCACATTCGCGCTTGCGCGAATGTTACACAATGACATGACAATGATTCGCGCTTGCGCGAATGTGTCTGTGTCATTGTGATTGTGTCATGTCGACACAACGACAATGACAATGATTCGCGCTTGCGCGAATGTGTCTGTGTCATTGTGATTGTCATTGTCATTATGACGACTGTGGTTATATTTTTGAAGTGAAAACTTAAAAGTGAAAACACAACGTTAATATTGAAGTTTTCACTTCTGCCGGCACTCCCGGAGTGCTACCATTTTTTATCTGTGAGGTAAGGATTGGGATCGCTCCTATCAGCGTTCAATGTCGCTGATTTTTTTAATTTTCTGTTTAAATCAATGTGAAAATATGTTTTTATTTGAACATTGTTTTGCTGATTTCAATAGCAATCCAATTTTAATAAAAGCTTTACAAACAGAACTTATAAAAATGGCCTTAAATAAAATAGAAGATAATATTATGTCTAGTCTAAGTTTTATGCTTCAAATATTTCTGCTAGGTAATTTCTTTTGCATGTAAATGAAGATGCCGTTTAAGACTAAGAGCGTTTTCACATTATCCGATCCCATATCGGTGTCGGACGCCGATCCGATATCGGTGTCAGACGCCGATCCGATATCGGGGTAAGTAAAATGTATGAAATATGTACCTCCGATATCCGATATCGGATCGGATAATGTGAAAACGCACTAAGTATGTTGTCTAACCCGGCTGGGTCGGTTTTCGGTTATAATGCTAAACTCTGTACAAAGTTCAAGTAATTTCATTTGAATACTAACTCGTACGACATTCATATTTGGATTGTAAAGTAGGGATATATGTATAATATATCTACATATTAATTATTTCTGGGCGTCTAGTCGAAGCGACGCGTGACCCGAGGGCTGGTGAGTATCTGGCCCAACGTATCAGCATTGCTATTCAGCGCGGCAATGCAGCCAGTGTCTTGGGTACGCTTCCGATTGGTACTGATTTGGATCAGTTGAACTATCTATAGATCGTTTGCAACGGTCTGTAGATAGCTCAGCTGTTTCTTATGTATTTTATATGTAAATGTACATTTTGTAAATACTGTATAGTCGTAAGTTTGTTTGTACATATTAATTTATTGAATAAATTAGTTTAAAAATTATTAATTCACAAACAAACTTACGACTATTACAATATTTACAAAATGTTTAAATAAAAAAGTTGTAAAAAAGCTTGTCTGTGGAACCGTTGTAGGTATAATAATTAGTAATTGCATTTAACAACCTGGTTGACATTCCTGAACTTGACCTATTCAATAGTAAACCTGGTAAAATTAATAATATTTTAGCAAGACGCTGGTTTGGCACGTCATTTTCATAGATTTTCTGTTTTGTTTTTACTTATTTTTTGTGTTGTTTTGGGTTTTTTTTTTTTTTTTTTTTTTTCCTCTTATTTGTTGATACACGCAAGCAAGTTGAAATATAGTCTCAATATGCGAGAACGTATAACTGGTCAGCAGATATAATTTTAGTTTAGTTATTATAGTTTATAAGACTGTTTGTTTTCCTGTGAAATAAAAATAAATAAATAAATAATATAATACATTTATAGAAACGCATGTATAAAACATGTCCACTGATCGATAGTGGACATGTGTGCTATGTACTCATCTAAATCAATCTCTAATTGTGATTGATCTGGTTGATTTTTGATGCGATTCAAAAATGTCACAATTTGTCGAACAAAGTTGTTTAAATAACAACATACCATTTTTATCAAAAAGCATAAAACTCTTAGTACTAATATGAATATTAATCTATAGTAATATTAATTTTACCAGCATATCCCGGAATGCTGAGCTATCTTTTGCACAGTCATGGACCCATCAAAAACTTGCTCTGTAACGTCTGTAACACAAGGATAATATAATGATTCTATATTTCTTCAGGAAAGCGAAAGGCGTGTATTCTCACATCTGACAGATATATATTTTTATATATATTTTTTCTCTAGTCCATATCGTCCCACTGCTGGGCAAAGGCCTCCCCCAAACCCTTCCACTTCTATTAAATAATAAATATTCACGGACATCGCGCTCTAGTCCTTAACTAAGCAAAGCTTTACACGAACTAAATTGATGAAAGAATACTTATACATATTATATATATAATTTATATATATTGTATATATTAGATTCATCTAGCCCCAAGCTCTGCTTAGCTTGAGGCTAGATGATGTTGTGTGGATTATCCAGCATTATTTATTTATTTATTGATAGATTGAAAAATACATTGAACACTGTCGTGGTTTTGGACAAAAATACACCCTGTTTATCAGCTGAGCCCAAAAACTCCATATATGAAAGTAAAACACAAGTTTCCTTCAAATAATCCATCATTCTGCTTCGAGACTGTTTTCGCTGAACAAAAATTGTTTTTTAGCGAGAAGACGATAAAACTTGGATTTATTCAAGAGAAATAATTGTGACATCGTCATTTTTATAATAGGTCTTTTAAGACGGTTTTAGTTCTAATTTAGGAATAATATTAAGTGTTGACAAGGGGCTGACTATTTTTATACTAGTATACATTTTTTTATTAGAATAAGTCATAATTAAATGTATTGTTTTTACTTTCTTTCTACACTGAGAAAAATGTCATTTTGGCATAATCATAAAATATCGTGACGTTGGTTTAAAATAGATGCGTTGTCTTATAATATGTTGATAATAAGTAAATATTACGCTAGAACTGAAATGTGTTAAGATGGAATCGAATGTTTTGGGTAAATAATGCAATATTATGATACTTGTCATCGTAAAAATTTGTAATTATGAAATAACATTACCTTCTTCAAATAATAACACAATGTAATAGAAAATGGTCCACTGTCCCATAAATTAGTATGATAATTATAAATAAGATTCTAATTAAAAAACACAATGACAGTCACCGTAATATAAATAGATTTCATAGTTTAATATGAGGAAGTATCCTCTAAAAATACGATGACCTCCCCCTAATGTACTATATTAAATTATAATGCTTTAGACTTAAATTTTTAAAGTAAGCATCATTTTTTAATATTACAGTCATATTATTTTATGTGAATCCTATGATAATACGATTAAATAATCTCATATTTTTAGAGTAAGCATCAAAGTTCAATATTATAGTCATATCATTTTATGAGTATCCTACTAAATTATTATTACAGAGACCCATTTATGAGTAGCATCTAACATTTGAATGATGTCCTACAAATTTATGGTGACGGCATTATTTAATGTCTCCCTCTCTCATTTCATTCCGCCGCCGCGTCATTTCGTTCGGTCGGCCTGGTCGGCCATTTGTATTTCACCGCTACAGCCGGCGCACGACTTACGAGTCTCAGAATTAAGTTTAATTTTACAATTTTTTTACATTCGTATTTTTTATTCTTCTTTTATAATAAACTACAACAATTCCATTAGTGCTAGTGAACGTGTGGATAATGGATATACCTACGCGTGATCTTTTAAAGAAGTGGAATTTGGAACGCTACATCGACCGTTTTGAATGTAAGTTGTCAAACCTGCATATTAAGTTTCTAGCATGAGCTCACACATTACATTCACACATTCTAATTTCCAGCAAGAATAGGGTCAGAGTGTCGTCTTAGGGGCACTATGAAAAAATACTTTAAAAAATTTCGCGACCAATTTCAAGGTTATACATAACCTAACTTAAGGATCCCTTCCACATGGTTTTACGACAAACGGTTGGTCGGAGACAAAAACACCAAGACACTTTTAGCCTTTCTAGGTGTTACATACCTACTATAGAATCGAGAAAATAAACGATTTGCGAAAATAACACTTTTTTGACCGCTGTACACTCCAACCAAGAATAGTCTTGTCGTATGGTACCTACCTAGATATACGTTCATATTTATATTAAACACTAGATTCGATGTGCAACTGCAACCCAAAAAAAAAACAAATAGGTACCAACCTACATTTTATAAAGTCGATGCGACGTAGTGCATTTCACAGCTGCAATCAGGGCGTTGTTAAATTTACCTATTTTTTCAGCTGAAAGAATTGATATCGCAACAATGCAGATGCTTTGTAAACAAGACATACATAGTATGTTCCCTCAAATAGGGGACAGACTCCGATTTGAAGCAGCTTTGGCCATGTTAAAAAGTGACCAACCAAAAGATATGGTTTGTTTTCATGTTAAATTTTATTTAAAAAAAGTAAATTTTGTTTTAAACTGTGCTTACACATGCTTTGGGTTGCTTTAATGCACATTCTCCTACATGTAGGTAGGTATCTACTTATTAACTTTTATTTAAAGTCTTCTTAGGATACCTAACAATTTAACCGGTGCAGTATTTATTTAAAAGTGGAATAAAATCCTAACTTTTCATCAGTCTTTTTAGTTTACCAACTAAGTACATTATTATTAGATACCTTTTTAAACTTCTTGTTCAATTTCAGGATAACTCCTACAATTCATCACTCTTTGAAGAGGTGCTGAGGAATGACTTGTTAATTAATCTACCTTGTAACTTAGAGCCTCTGCCACCCTGTGAAGGACTGCAAAGCTCAATCCTCAACCAAGACTGCGAAGCAGGACTTAACCAGGAAAATTTGGTAAGTTATGCAAAATTGTAGAAAAGTACTCGTACTTACTGTTTTTTGGTTCAAGAGCAATATGTATTAATTTGTAATTACATCCATACTAATATTATAAATGCGAAAGTAAGTCAGCTGGGCAGGACCTTTTCACATTTTCATACCTAAGACACTGAACCGATGCAAAATTTGGTATAGACATTCTTTGAGACCAGGATCAGTCCTGATCTTGATCGATTAGTTTTTATCAGGGCCGGATCAAGGGACGAGGGCAGGACCGTTTACACCTGCAATGCTGAACCAATTACTAGTAAAAAAATATAACACTTCCCTTGAGTTAACTCCGGCTAGGGCTACCTATAGCCTGTTAGTTAACGGTCGCACTCAGACACATTTAGTGATTATTTCAACGATTATTGAGGTTAATTGACCGTACATACTCATATTATCACACCTTTTTGTTACATGTACTATTATAACATTGTCTCAAAGTAAATATTATTTTAGGATGGTGACATACTGGTGATACCACTGGACTCGTCGTCGTCAGTGGGCGAAGCAGTTAGTCAAGAGTCCACCGGGAGCAATTTAGTAAGTTATTGCCTATTATCCTGTACTTTTGATATGGAATTTAAATTGACATTCAATATTTTTAAACTGCCTCGATGGTCGAGTGGTGAGTAGGAGCTATACTGTCACAAAGATCAGTAATATATTTGGAGTTGGTGACAGCTATAACTAACAACGAAATTCATGATGCCTAGACTGGCACCGACTCTAACTGATCATTATACTGAATGGAAAGTAGATATTGAACCTGTATTTTTAACATTTTAGTGTCATTTTTTTTTAACTTTTACCTTGCATATTTAGTTTGTAATGCCATACTTATACTATTTGTGTTTCAGGTGAATGTCATACTGAATTCATCAGTCGAGGGAAAACAAATAATAGCAATTGGGCAGAAAACGGGCGCCTTACCCTCAAGCGTGCGTGGACGTTTATGCAAGCTGCTTATGGAGAAGCTCATTACGGCCGAAAACCCGGTACTTCTGACAGATTCGCAGTTGCTTGCTACATCCTACGACATTGGCAGATTATTTAAAGAGGAGTCACCACCCCTATACTACGCGCCGTACCTGCCGGCTGATGCTTACCAGGCTAAGCGCAATATCTCTGGCTGGTTAGTCACCGCCAGAAGGGCTCGACGGCAGCATTTAGTTTCGTTGGGCCTTATTGAAAAGCCCAAGTCACGTTCTCGCTCCAAGTCCAATCCTAGGCTAGACACCCCTCCACTCGCTGGAATCGACCTAACCGGACTTAAAGAAGGTAACTCCTTTTCAAGAAATTTTATGTTTTCAGATTGAATTAAATTATCAAGAACAAAATTATTAAGAAAAATATCTGAATTAGTATAAATTTTCGTTACAAATTACAAAATATCTGAATCTAAGAACCGTTATTGTTATTGTACTAATTATTAATCGTTTTAATTTTTGTGTGCAGGTGAAGTGGAGGACGTAGCGTCAGCATTAGAGCAGCTGTCAAGTCCTTCAGCTGGTCCGTGGCAGGAGGTCAGTACCCTGTGGCGGGAGACGGTGCGAGCTCGCCTCCGGTACTTGTACTACGAGGAAGGGACATTACAGGAGTACTTCAATAAGTATCCTATCCTGAAGTCAAGTGATGGATGGCGACTCCTGACGTATGACTACGAAGCACTGTTCCCTGATAAATCCGGGGGCCTCGACGCCTTGGATGCTTCATCGGAAAACATACTAAAAGCTGCTCAGCAGAAGCATAACACCACAAAGGACTCGTTTCTTCGTCGAAAAATAGCTGATACATTGGCAATTTGTGACGGTAAGGAAATGATTCTGTTATATAGTTCTAGGTGCTCGACCTTCCTGGGTTGGTGAACCCGTTATAAAATATATAGACAAAAAAGAATTTAAAAATTATCTAACATGGTGCAGTCGTTCAGAAGTAACGGGCGGACGGACACACATTTCGGCAATTCATTTTTACTTATATAGATAGATTTTATTTTGTTCTGATACTTTTCCCTATTTGCTCAGTTAATGATGATGTGTTGTGTCAAATATACTATTATTATTTTCTTTCCAGATGAAGAACCGGAGACAAAATTAATAGCAGCGATATTGCTACTCGGCTGTCTCTTTAATATTCCTCCTGCCCGCCGATCCAGAAAAGACTGGCAAGCTTCACGAGCGGAGATATTGGATGGATTTGTGACCATCGTGGATGATGACGCAGACGTGCAAGTGGTAATTGAGGAGCGTCGCCAAAAGCTTCAAAAACTAGGTATTAACCTCCAACCATTTATAATTTGGTGCCGCCAGTCAGGTGTCTCCTTCACAATATGTGACAATACGTTTTACAAGTTCACAAAACTAACTGAGGCTGTTGATGTGACTTTTAAAATATTTCATGCTACTGCGGCTAAATATCCTACTGAAAGCTATAACATTTGGCTTATTATCCAAATTGGTTTTTACAAAGTCAAAACATCGTACGATCGTATGTCACAATCTGTGAAGGAGATATTAGTTACTCTCGGAGTCACAATTTAAATTAAGATGAAGTGTCACAGTTGTAAAAAGACTTTTCCCACGTTTTCTTCACTTATTACCCACATAAGGAAAGAATGTGAAAAAATTGATATTACTGGAATTTATAAATGTGGTGAAGACGCATGCTACCGGTATTTCACGGACATTAGACAATTTAGAAAACATGTTAACTTAAAACATTTGAATAAAGTAAACACTCGTTATTTGCCATCCACCTCAAACGAGGCTTGCGTAGTTCCTATGTGTGAAACAGAGACTACCGAAGTAGCAACTGAGCACAACATTGAAGCTGATAGTGAACCTGAAGTCCTTGATAATGCTGATAGTATTATTCATAAAGAAGTTTTGAAATTTATTTCAACGCTTTATGTAAATCCCTCTGTATCTCGATCGTCTGTACAAGCTATGGTTAGTCATTTGCAAACCCTTCTTGACAATATCGCACCGTCTTTAATGTCCGTATTCGACCCTGTGCTAGCTGATGAGGAAAGCATGTCTGGAAGCGAAATTAATAAACGACTTCATAAGTTCAACACAGTTTTGAAGGGCATCTTTTTTCCGTTTCGTTCAGAATATTTGAGATTCCGAGAATTTAATTTATTAGGTTCTTTTATACCACCACATGAAGTAATCGTTGGTTATTGTCCTGACATTTCACAAAGGAGTAACACTTTAACATTACACACCAAGCAACGTACAATGCAAGTAATTCAACTTCACCAGGTTTTGAAGAATTTTTTTTCCATTGACACTATTTGGAAAGATGTAACGGATTATTTGAACCACCTAAAAGGTAATTTAGTAACCCGTGAAGAAAATCCGATGAGGCCAATGTGTCTAGAAAATGTAATGCAGGGATCTGTATGGCTGGCAATGTGTACACCGCAGGCGTCGGACATTATTCTTCCTTTAGTAGTATACTATGATGATTTTGAAATTGGAAATCCTTTGGGGAGCCACGCTGGGGTGCATAAGCTTGGTGGTGTATACGTTTCCTTGCCAGCACTCCCACCACATTTATTTTCATTGTTGAATAACATTTTGCTGTTAGCTATTTGCCATTCTGCTGACAAAACTAAATATGGAAACAAAGCTATTTTTGACCCTGTTATTAAGGAATTGAATTACTTGCAAAACAAAGGAATTTTTATAGAAAATAAGTTTTTTAAAGGAACCGTAAAATTCAAGGTTGTTGCTATAACTGGCGATAATTTAGGCCTGAATTCAATTCTCGGGTTTACTGAAAGTTTTTCAGCTAACAAGTGTTGCAGAATCTGTAACATTGACAAGAAAGGTTTGCAAACTGCTCTATATGAAAACAGTAACTTGCTTAGAAATATGACTTCATACCACGCTCAATTGCAAGAAAACGATACAACTAACACGGGCATTAAAGAATCATGCTGTTGGCTTAAGGTGACAGGATTTGATTTATTTCAAAATGTAGCAGTAGACCCAATGCATGATATATTAGAAGGTATAGCTCGTTATGTAATGACCTTTGTCATAAACCACTTCCTTGCCGAAGGTCTTTTAAAGATCTCAGTATTGCAACAAAGAATAATTTCATTTGATTATGGACCAGATAGGAATTCAAAACCAAGTAATTGTTTAGTTGTCCAAGGTTCGAAAGTAAAATTGAAAACTTCAGCATCAGAAATGCTTACCCTTATTAGATACTTCAGCCTAATAGCCGGATTTTACATTCCTTTAGAAAATAAAGTATGGAAATTATACATTATGTTGCGGCAAATCACTGACAGGTTATTAAGTCATAGGGTCTTTAGTGACACCAATATTCAACTCCGGGTTATAATAGCAGAATTTAATCAATTGTACATGGAGCTAACAAAATCACCCCTGCAACCAAAGTTTCATTTTCTGACTCATTATCCTACCATGCTAATGAAGTTCGGCCCCGTACGTAACATGTGGGCTATGCGTTTTGAAGCCAAGCACAGGGTATCTAAGTTAGTGGCTAGATCATCTTTTAATCGAGTCAATGTTTGCAAGACTCTAGCAATAAAATGTCAACTTATGCTCAATGACTTGTTTGTGAAAAATGCAATACCTACAACAAAAATACTAGGGAAAAAATCTGCATTAAATTCAGGAGACACTGTCAAGTTTTCTCTCGGCACTGGCGTTGTCCTCAAATATTCGGTTACTTCCGCTACAATAGCTGGTGTTATATGGCAGCAGAACTCTATTGTTACTGTAGATATAGATGATGAAGAATTATTACCCACTTTTGGCCGAATTGATGCAATTTTGGTGACAGATACTGAAGAGGTTTTTTTCCGTTGCTGTATGTTTGAAACTATTGAATTTAATTCTCATTATGAAGCTTATGAAGTTAAACAAGGTAATGATTATCTGTGCCTTCCTTGCCAAAATGCCGTTTCTCCGTGTCCTAGCACGCTCACTCTAATGCGAGGTAACACGTCATATATTACAAGTAGATGGCACCTAGAGTAAAAATTTCAAAATTCTGTAGGTATTCTAACGGCTTACGGTCGCTGCTAAAATTTTATTTTGAATCCAGTAATATCAATTTTTTTTCAAACGTTTACATAATTATTAATTATGTACTCATACCGTACGCGGCGTTGCTAGTTTGAGGCACTGCAGAGTCCAAGGGCAGTTAATTTTTTATAGCAGAGTGCGCTCAACTAGTAATCTACCCTTAGTTACGGTATTTATCGGATATCCCTTTAGGATATCCTATAAAGACGGCCCGATAACGGTGTCCGCATAAAGTAATGGTATGAGCCAGCACCAATAGCTAGTTCAATAGCTGGTTTAATAATAGATTTTAAAGTAAAGTATTTGTATGTACAATTATTTATTTATACCGTACGCGGCGTTGCTAGTTTGAGGCACTGCAGAGTCCAAGGGCAGTTAATTTTTTATAGCAGAGTGCGCTCAACTAGTAATCTACCCTTAGTTACGGTATTTATCGGATATCCCTTTAGGATATCCTATAAAGACGGCCCGATAACGGTGTCCGCATAAAGTAATGGTAAAATCATTCTAAAATTCTATTCTTTCGCCTCCTTCAGCTCTGAAAAGTGTGCGTTCACCTTTAGTAATAGATTTTAAAGTAAAGTATTTGTATGAGGGAAAGATTAGTCTCATCGGAGTGTTTATAGTAGCACTTTACTTGAAAATAGATTTTTACTATAATAATATAACCAATTTATTGTATGCAGCTTTAAGGTGAAAGCGTCAGGGTAGCCCGCGAAATTCAATTTTTTTTACGTAGTACAACTTATGTACTTACACTCGCGTGCAACATTTAATTAACATTCAACCTAGTACTGGCCTGCAAATTGCAAAAAACGTAAACAAAATGGCTACCCTGAAACAATCAACTTAAGGGCAAAAGTGTTTTAGTTATAGGTACATTAATGTAAAGTTTGTTATTTTTTGTAAATTAAACTTCTACTCGTCTCAACCTTTATTTTAATTGATTAAAACTAGAATTATTGAACATAATGTATATAATGACTATTTATAATGACCGACAAATAGATATTGATTAAAACTAGAATTATTGAACATAATGTATATAATGATTAATTATAATGACCGACAAATAGATACTGTAATCATTAAGGCGAGGATGTTTCTAAACAAAACAGTCTTCTTTTATACTGAATAAATGTTTAGAGTAAGTATATAATAATTATTCATTCATACTATGGAAATAAAAATACCATTCAAATTTATTTCTTTGTTTAATTTATACATACATCCTTTCTTACCTTCTTACCATTCTTGCCAAGGTACTTTTTCCTATTTTTTTACTTGCTCCCCATTTTTTTAAGGTTCAATTTTAGGGTTCTTCAGTTTTTTCTAATAATCCAAACAATTTCTGTGTAATCCACCAGTATTTAGTTGTAGTCCTACTGATGGAGAATGAGTAGAACTACAAGTAATCACTGGTGTATTATAGAGATATTAATTGGTTAATTAAAAAAACACAATACTCCTATTGAGGGCGACCTCCGTAAGATAATAGGCTATAACCAGAGATATGAGGAAATAGTAGGAAAAGTAATAGGACCTAACCTAAAATACGAGGAGGTAACCGAGAAATAGTAGGAAAAATAATAGGATATAACTGGATATATGAGGAAGTCACCGAAAAATAGTAGGAAAAATAATAGTATATAACTGGATATATGAGGAAGTCACCGAAAAATAGTAGGAAAAATAATAGTATATAACTGGATATATGAGGAAGGCACCGAAAAATAGTAGGACAAATTGTATGACATAACTGAATATGTGAGGAAGTCACCGAAAAATAGTAGGACAAATTGTATGACATAACTGAATATGTGAGGAAGTCACCGAAAAATAGTAGGACAAATTGTATGACATAACTGAATATGTGAGGAAGTCACCGAAAAATAGTAGGACAAATTGTATGACATAACTGAATATGTGAGGAAGTCACCGAAAAATAGTAGGACAAATTGTATGACATAACTGAATATGTGAGGAAGTCACCAAAAAATAGTAGGAAAAATAATAGGATATAACTGGATATATGAGGAAGGCATCGAAAAATAGTAGGAAAAATAATAGGATATAACTGGATATATGAGGAAGGCATCGAAAAATAGTAGGAAACTAAAACTAAATTCATGGTGACACATCATCTTAAATACTGTTATCATCAACATCAGTATTATCATCGTTCTTTTTGGTGAATCACTATGCTCCGTCCTTTGAGTGAATTCATCATACTTTAAGCTGAATTCACCTCTTTTATGATTGTCAGTTTTCTCAGATAGCTAAGCTAGAAGCCTGGATATCTTCTTGCTTAATTTGTAAGCGAGAAACTGAGAATTTAGTTCAAGGAGCGCAGTAATAATTTCGATTTTATTGAATAAATAAATAATGTGCATATCAAAGACAAATTAAGCTATTTTAAAATAAATATTCAACGACATTTCACACTTGTCTTTTATTGGGCATGGCTCTGTTCATTACCCTCTCATTGTACGTCCGGATTGGACAAACTGTATAAACTTGTACTACTTAAAATTAAGATCTTTTATGTACAACAGTTAAACATAAAATATTTCTGATTTTCACATCACGCTCTAGTCCCAAACTGAACAACATCACTATGAAAAATAAATTGCTGATAGAATACTTGCAGCATTTTTCATAATTGCCATGACATACCAAAATATTCTCTACAATGCCGAAAATAATTCATCCCACATCATTAGCAACTTCCCAAATATTATAAAGCGAACGAGGCGTTTACAATCGGACGGAATTGCATTGTGGCTCGTATGTTGCCATAACGAAGTTAGGTGAGAAGTCGAAACGGCTGCTATGGACTTGGTAAATTGAACTCTAGGTACAGTAGAATAGAAATCATTTTATTGTTATTCATTATTTAACTATTAAATTAAATGGAAATACAGTCAGTATCTTGGGTACGCTTCTGATTGGTACTGGTTTGGATCAGTCGAGCGATAGCTCACCTATAGATATATAGATCGCTTGCAACGGTCTGCAGATAGGTTAACTGTATCTTATAAATTTTATAAACATACCTACTATGTACATTTTGTAAATACTGTAATAGTCGTTAGTTTGTTTGTGAATAAATTTTAATTAAGAATTAAACATAATAAAAAACAGTATAGGTATTGGTTTTTTTCAAATGACTTTAATAGGGAAATTCTGAGGTCGACTTAAAATACGTCATATTTTTTTAACATTTTATGTTTTATTTGTACTTTCAACCAAACTTGATTATGGTTTTCGATTTTATGAAGGTTTTGTATGATTCAGATCTTCCTTTTAATACGTAATGTTAATTGTGAGTATTTGACTGTCTGCTTCTATATTACCCGTAGGTATAACAAATCTTATAGGGACATGCGTAAACTGTATAGTAACAATATACAATTTTATCTTTGAATACTTTATTAGTCTGGAAAAAATTAAAGTCTTTCATAAAAATCAAAACACCTTTAAAAACTTCATAATGAATTCATTTTTGTTCTTTTTAAAGTCGCTGGAGGCGTTCAAGTTGCAACTTTTTAAATGTAGTCTGCGAAGTTTTTATATCAATGTTTTGGTAAACATTGTACAACTTTTTTTATAAATTTCTATTTTTACATGAAGCCGTTTAGTTCTACAGTAAATCTAGCTTATAGCTACTATAGGACTTAGATTTTTGTATATAACTATCGACTCGCCCTGGTTTCGCACGGGTTCAAAACCGTACATTATTACTCAGACACAGAACAAATATTTGTGTTCATCATACAAACATTTGCTCTCAGTGGGATTGAATCCACGACCAACAGCTTGAAAGGCAGAGTTACTAACTGTACCTCTACCATGAGTTGTCACAGTAAACTCGCCTGACTTTAATACAGTAGTTACGTAAATATTAGTATTACGAATTTTAGTACCCAACTATCCGCTAGAGGCACTGTACAAATCTTCATACATTTTTTTAACTACAGACGCTAGCGTGTATATATTGTAAAAACTCATGGTAGAGCTATTGAGCTGTGACACCTGTCAACTACAAATTATATTTTTCCATAGCATAGCATAATATAAACTCAACTGTGAAACCCATCTTCTTGAGAATCTCTGATTTGTGATTTAGATAACGTACAAAACACCTTGAAGAAATAATTAAGATTTTGATTATTCTCCTTGAACACGTCCAAGATCTAATCGTTTTTCTCGGAAAATTGAGAGAACTGAGCATTGTCTCTTAATCAAGGACTAACTTCAAGGTATTTTTAGATGAGCTTTCAGAGATTAGTTTTTTTTTAATTTATCATTAATCAGCCGTTGCTGTCCCACTGAAAAATAAGTAGCTATTTTTACTTACTTCGTATTTATATGTTTTAGCAAAAATCATTCATGATTTTTTATTTACTTAGTCATAAATACATTTTATGTAAGAAACTCAGTTTTACCAAATATAGGTAGGTACTGGCGCAATTTTTTTTTTCGCTCATTATCAAGTCATTAAAGTAATGTAAGTATGTATTCAAAAAAAATACCGTGACAATATTGACAGAGACCTAAGACTAGCTCAAAAAAATTTAAAAAAGGTGTTGACATTGACATATTATATAGTACATTAAATACGTTTATTACATAATAGTTGAGCCTTAAACCGTTGGATAATTAACCACGGCTATATTATTATATAAATAAACAGAAAGTTTGTTAGTTTGTACGAGATTACATAAACGGAAGTCATTGCACGAATTGGGTAATCGCCAAACTGATTTGTGGGTAGTTTACAAAGCAACTGTGAAACTAATTAGTTAATTAGAAAAGGATGTTGTTGAGCTAAATTGCGCTGCTTTTGATTTTGTTTTGCTTTGTTTATTGGCTCTGCAGTATGTTATTGAAGTATGTAATTACATGAGTAGCTCACATATTTCTTAAACTTCATTGTAATAGTCATATTTTCGATAATACATTTTATTATTATTTATTTTACAATGATATAATATGCTACAGACAATACAAAAACTCTGACTCCATCTTTGATTTAAATATTTATTAGTTAAAATCTACAAAAAAATGTATCTACTTAATTAATTACTAATATTTTGGTTTAAAAGTTCAAAATGATTTATATCGAACGATGATCAACGAAAAAATTAAATAATTACTATGTGTCAAACTCGGATCAATCGTGATTTGGGTTTTCAGAAACCGGCCGTTAAAGTAACTAATTAAATTCGCCAAATCAAAGCTATCATTAAACTCCAGCTTGATTGTACTCAATCAATAGAAATATTCTATTATAAATTCAATTAATTTTATAAGATGATTATGACGTCCGTTCATTTATCCCTTTCATAATATTATTTCCCAGAAGTGTTTGTATATTTCCATTGGTCTCACATAGCTGTCTCTACCAGTCCTGACGTCATGTCCGCCTGAAAGGACTGCGCTGCGGGCTAGTTTACCTTCCAAGATATTGTGTATAACGGAGCTCTGAAAACGGATAATTGTGCTCGGATGAGAACGTGAGCACACTTTTTAGGTATACAATAATAAAAGTAAAGATAGATAGATAAACTTTTTATTGTACACAAAGAACATTACAACTGATTTGTACAATGGGGATGGAGAGGATAGAAAAAAACCGAAAGTCGGTGTACAAAAGTTCTAAAAAGAAAAGAAAACTTTACATAAACAAATTACAAACTATATAATATCCTAAGTTATAAATAAATATACCTACACTAATATACAGGGTTACATGGAAAGTCGTGCTAGATCCATTAAGGGCGTGGAGTACACATCATTTCTGACTTATTTTACTAAGAAACACCCCACCCTAAACTTAACCCATTTCGAGATATTCGACTTTTAAATTTTTACTAAAAATTGCAGATTTTTAGGCTACTAAATTTATTTTTGTTTTTTCTGTGCATCTTATTATTATTATTTTTGCATTTTTACATGGATAATAAGATGCTTTAGGATGTCAATCATTAAAATAGTGCATAAGTTAATTGAATAGATCGTAGTAGAGAAGTGAAACTTATGAAATAAAAAAATATTTTAGAAGGTTTGTTTTTCTCTAAGGGATATCTAAAAAAAATATTATGGCACTTGTTCGGCGGATGTTATAATAAATATCTACGTTTCAACAGCTACCTAACGACGTATAATAATCTAGGGTTTGTATTACATTTCGTGGAAAAAAAGTAGTTGGGACGCTCCAGGTTGCAGTTCTAACGGTCCCGCGCGAGCAGACAAGTGAAGATTTAGGTAGATGCGAATGAAAGAAAAAATGTATAGAGACCGGCTAGGGCTGGGAATACAACAGGGGAAATTGTTTGAAAATGGTTGTCAGTATGCTTTTGTGCGTCGTACATAGTGAATGTGATATCGTTTTGCTCTTCTCCTAAACATCTGAAGAATATGCAGATATGCTTATTTGTTACGGATACTGCGATTGTGTGTCTGCAAATAAAGCAAAGCAAGTCAAATAAGCATATCAGCATATTATTTAGATGTGTAGGACGTCATTTTTAACACTTCCGTATCACAGGTACAAATCAGAGTCCGGTTAACGAGCACAGTAGTCAGAATCAGAAGAAATAGTTCAGAATCACAGCCAAGTTGAGAAAAAGAGCAAAACGATATTACATTCACTATGCAGACTGACAACCAAAACAATTTCCCCTGTTGTATTCCCAGCCCTAGCCGGTCTCTATACATTTTTTCTTTCATTCGTATCTACCTAAATCTTCACTTGTCTTGCTCGCGCGGGACCGTTAGAACTGCAACCTGGAGCGTCCCAACTCCTTTTTTTCCACGAAATGTAATACAAACCCTAGATTATTATACGTCGTTAGGTAGCTGTTGAAACGTAGATATTTATTATAACATCCGCCGAACAAAAGCCATAATATTTTTTTTAGATATCCCTTAGAGAAAAACAAACCTTCTAAAATATTTTTTTATTTCATAAGTTTCACTTCTCTACTACGATCTATTCAATTAACTTATGCACTATTTTAATAATTGACGTCCTAAAGCATCTTATTATCCATGTAAAAATGCAAAAATGATAATAATAAGATGCACAGAAAAAACAAAAATAAATTTAGTAGCCTAAAAATCTGCAATTTTCAATAAAAATTTAAAAGTCGAATATCTCGAAATGGATTAAGTTTAGGGTGGGGTACTCTACGCCCTTTACAGATCTAGCACGACTTTTCATGTAACCCTGTATATAATTTATAAAAAAAATAATATTAAAATAAAAAATATTTGTTATATAATAAGTTGTCGGTAAATGTCTAATCTTAGAGTACTTTGAAACACACAAAAAATTGTATATACTTGTTGACTTCACAACCTCCTCCGTTTTTTTCGTCGGTTAAAAAATTCTCAAAGCTTTGCCACTTATTACACTTACACAACTTCAATCAATAGAAAAAGAAGAAAAAAAACTTCTCTAATTTTTATTAAAAAGACAAGCGTAAATATATAATGTTATTCAATAATACCTACTTTAATGCCTACTTTGCGCTACTCATCAATTGATTAGCGTTTCAGTACACAAATGTACGGAACCACGAGAGATTTCCACTAAATCACTGCACGTGGTACAAACTGGTACGTATTAAGCTTAATACCTCCTTTGTTTGCATTAGCTAATGAACCATTTAATCCTAGATTAAATCGTGTAATACATTGAATATTGACTCTTACATGACTGTAATACGGTTTATATTTTAATGACTTCAGAGTATATTATATTTTCAACAAATGTTGCTGATGACCTAATCAGAGTATATATATTATATGTCTTTATATATATTATAAAATATATATAAAGACAAGTTTTAAAAAATACTGGTTTACGTTCCTTAAGTTCATGAGAATAGCGAATGTGATATTTTTTATCAATTTCTTCAATATGGATATCAACATAGAGGAACAAATAGAATACGATTCACTATAATTTACAAATCCAAGATGGCCGCCGTCACAAAATGGCGAATAACAATTACTTTTTCGCAATATCTTTAATATCAAATGACCCTTTTCAGTATATTTATTGTCTCTTTACTTGTAGTTGTAGTACTATACACTATAGAGAACAAAGTCGGGGGTATTTTTAATTTATACTTGCTCTATATTTATCTTTTGTTTCAAATCTGGTCGCGTGGAACTGGCACCTAGAATAACTTAGTATATAAGACGATTCAAAATGATCCTTGTGATTTTATTGAATAAAAATATATTTGACTTGACTTGACTTAACCACCTTATTCGCCACATTGCCATTTCCAATGGTAGGATATTAAATCAATTGCCACAAGCCACGGATGATCTGCATTACATTACCACAATTCAGCCTGTAATTACATGCCTGCCTACCCCTTCGTTACAAAACCCTGTGTCTGACATACCTCAATTCAAATAGGTAATTATTCGATTGAGTTCACAACCAAATTCTTTTATAAAATGTATTGTTCAAAATGAGAAAACTAAGCATTGGAAATGTGGTAATGTAACCAAAAACCTTAAATCTAATAAACTTGAGATTTATCTAAAACTATAACCGTTGACATTATGTCACCATTACGTATGGTAACCAAGACATCAAGTCTGCGTTAACTTTTTATATGATAGATAGTAAATATTTAAAAGATCTTTATAATTCATAAACAGATTTTCAAAACCTCTGAACAGAGGTGTGTTTTTTTTTTCTTATAGGTACATATAAGCAGAAAGAGGTTCAATATTCTGTTAAAAAAATGATCGGCAAAACAAAATGTTTTTATTGAATTAAATGAATAAAATTGCAATAACAAACACTACCTATAAGGTTTAAAGAGAGATAAATTGAAAATGGCTGTCATTTGCATTGTAACAAAACGGCAGAGCAATTATTGAATCTGTCGAACAGAAAATTAAAATACAATCAGCATTTGTAGGTTATCTAGAGAGTACCTACTAAATGAAGATTTTTTTTATTTGATAACTAAATGAGCACGAAAATAAAACATTTTCTATTTATTTATTTTTATTTTTTTAATATACCACGCTCTAGCTCAAAACTAAGCAAAGCTTGTACAATGGGAACAAGAATACTGTATATTTTTTGTAAATACATACGTAAATAGTAACACCAAGTCTCAGAACAAATATTTGTGTTTATCACACAAACATTTACTTTCGGGTGGAATCAAACGAATAACATGGAAGGCAGAGCTACTACCAACTGAGCTGTAACGCCTGTCACAGCATATTTGAGGTATCGCTCATCGAAAATTCATCCCACTATTTAGCGTAAACCACTGTACCGCGACATGATTTAGATTGCCCAGCTACCATCTATCTATGACGTCAGCGATACGATCAAATAAACAATATTTCACACATCATTAGTCTTAGCATACTGTCACTAGTATTCCACAAGTGTAAGCGTTTAGACTTGGATCCGACAACTACACGATAACGACATCTTTACAGACACTGTGTGGAAACATGTAAGACACAGAGATAGAGACAAAACTAAGCGTTATCCTAAGTTTACGAGCGTAAATGCATTTTTGTATATAAAATAAATATTCACAGACAATTCACATTATTTTATATTTTTTTGTAAATACATACATAGACACAGAACAAATATTTATGTGCATCACACAAACATTAGGTTTCGGACTGAACCAACGACTAACAGCATGGAAGGCAGAGCTTCACCAACTGAACGGCGACGCCTGTCAAATAAAAGATCTTAGAATACATTTCCTCACTTTGTAACAATCAGAGCAGTACCATTTTATGTACCAAGCCAATTCATAGTGACTCGTTTCATTCTCTCACAAAATAAGACCGTATGAAGGGTAGAGAGGTGGGTGTCACATCGCACTTCGATTTATGAAACGAGGTTACGGAACGGAAATCGCTCGCCGAGTTCGGGATGCGGAAATATGAAGACTGTTTAGATCCTGCGTTTTCATTCGCTAGTTTTTGCAGCCTTTTGGAACTGCAAATATATAGACTAAATAATGATATGTAATTAAATTATATTAATGACAATCCGTGGGCCGCAGGTTGATGAAAGTGGCCCAAAACCGCGTGGAATGGAATGAGCGGAGGGGAGCCTATATCCGGTAGTGGGTCAAGTCAGGCTTTGGATGATGATGATGAATAATAATTCTTTAAAGACATGCTCTACAATTTATGAAACAGATGATATGATGATTTATTTTTATTTTTTATGGCATAAAATATTATATGTGTTGCAGATATCTTGCGACAATCAGACATGGTGTACATGGTTTTGATAGACGTAATAGACTTTTGCGTAGGAGCCATGTTTCAGAATTGAAAAGCTCTAAAAACAGCTTTGAAAGGAAAAAAAAGCTTTGAATGTAGAACACAACAACATCAGACTCGAGAGTTTTCAGCTCAACTCGAGCTGTGGTCCTGTTGTATGTTTTATTTATTGAAATAAATGAAAACGTTTTACGCTTGTTTTCAACGAACAAAACAAAGAGTTGTCAGAAACTATGCCAGTGGAGTTTAAAAACATTTGCAACCTCATTTGTAGGCCGTTTATAAACACCGCAACTTCTTTATAAATGTTTATATGATATAATCAAATATTCTTGAACAATTGTTAATACATATAAAAAACCGGTTGGATCCAGACCTTTTTTTTTTTTTTTTTTTCTTGCCTGTTTTCTTGGGTTGGATTCATAATCCCCATTGAAATATCCCCATAATGGGGATTATGAGACTTTTAATCCCATGAAACCAACACGTTTTCTTGACTCTGGTTTCGACAAATTGGCGCCTAGAATCTTTATTCTTTATTCTTCTTTTTCTTTATCAATATTATTACAAGCAGAATGCTAGATATTCTGTTAGCGCTATGTAGCAAGATCTTACTATTGTTGTTGTAAGCTGTGATGTTGTTGGTTATACATTTACAACTATTACTTCTAACTTATACTATCTGATTTTATACAATGTATTAACTGTTTTTTGTCTCAAATAAATAAATAGAATCGCTTAGTATGTTAGACTAAGTGATCTTTGTGAAATAAATATTCAAAGGATAATATAATGTAATTATGCAAAACGTGATTTTTTGGTACGAAACCCTGCGTCCGACGCGTACTTGACCGGTTTTTATATAATTTTTCTTAGGTACTTAATAGAAGTTTTATTTTCCAGGCATTGCGTATTTTAATAAAAACCTGATAAAGAAATTAATGTTGTTCAAACAAAAAAGAAATGCCACGAAATTAATTTCAATTCCATCAACTTAGAGGGTCGTTTGTCTTCTTTCAGACTCGAGGGACGTGATTTGTTACGTCCTTATTTATTTAGTAATACTTTGAAATAAAACCATTGACTTATGAACGTATGATCTCTCTTACAACATTAATCTATCTAAATTACAGATAACTATATTACAGAGAGATCTCGAAAATCGCTGTCAAAATAAAACTAAAGACATAGATCGTATCGATCTATCTTATAAAAAGTTAGCGCAGACTTGAAGTACTGATTACCATACGTAATGATGGCTTAAAGTCAACGCTAACTTTTTATAAGATAGGAGGTAAAAAGTCTTATCTAAATCTGTTTTATTTTAGTAATAGTTTATTATGTTGGTATAACTAGGTAAAAATCTTTTATATGTCAACCTACTGCTTGTTAGAGCAACAACTGATAAATAAAAATGAGAGTGAATTAAAAGATAACAATAAAAATATCGATACAAATACGAAATAAATAGCCAATCAAATTAAACTAACTAAGTAATTGCAATTCTGTTGGAATATTAATGTTATCACAAGCATTCCCTCTCAAAATTATTGCAATGTTGGCAAACAAAGAAACATATTTTGACAGCTGTATTCAAACGAAAAATAATAGTTAGGTAGCGCCATCATATCGTGGAAGATCTTCCACGCCGAGCGACCTTTGGCTCGGGGTCCGAGGACCGATGGATAGTCATCGGTTCTATTACTTATGTTCAAACTCCGTGATAACTTGGTTTGCGAGATCTAGGACTTGTTTCTGCCATCTGTTGGTCCGTTGCGTAGACTATGATGTAGTTCACCACGTAGCGATATACATGGCGCTACAGTTAGGTAAGCTAACTAGTATAGCCGCTAACTGGTAAACACTGGATGAGAAGAACCGAATACCGGCCCTAGTGGCGCATCTTGGGCAACGGCGGATCCAGGGGGGGGTCATGACCCCATGACCCCCCCCCCCACCCCTGAGCTGGTTCCAGGACTTAGGTGGACCACTAATTGAACATAATTATTTTAATTATATATTTTGTCACCGTACAGATATAATGTAACGACATACCTTGAATATTTAATGTATTTAATATAATAACTTTGTATGACGGCAAACGTTTGGGAATTACATTATCAATATTATATTATAAGTTCTTGACTTGACCGACTATGTGACCCCCCCTGGCGCCAAAGCTGGATTCGCCCTTGATCTTGGGAGAGACCTAGGTGCAGCAGTGATAATGATAATGATTTGTTTCCATATAGAAACTCTATGTAAGTTTTTGCTTTTAGAAACTGTCAAAAGTAGTAAATTTCTTTTCAATAGGTAATATTAGCAGACAAATGGAACGTTAAATTCAAAGTTTCATTAATTTTGTTAATTTATCTGCCACGGTTCATGAAATATAAAATTAGTGTTATCTTTATTTGTTTTCTATTTCAAATAAATTGAAATGGCTATGCCAGTGATGTTCGTTTATTTAATTACTCTTTCCATAATTAGTTTCTGTTATTGGTTTTCAGTATAATTGGATTTATGAAATAAATTATTATTTACTTACACTAACACCACAGAGGACTTTCTGTGTTATAGCTAGTTCCGGGAAGTATCTTCAATTGTATATTATTTTTCCTGCCAGTAAAAAAAAAACAAATAAATCGCCTTGAGGTGTGTCAAGCATTACTCTTGGCCAAGACGCGTCTAAGAGTGAAAGTGCTCCAGTTTTATAAAAGCCGACAAATGTGAAAAGGTGCTGAAATATCGGCGACACGCTGAACCCTTGTTACTCTTGAAATCAGTGCCTTTGTACTCAAAGAAGTGTAATAATATATTTCAAGAGGGTTATCACAAGCTCCGGTAGCCGTGATCGTCTAGTGGTTAGGACCCTACGTTGTGGCCGTAGTAACCCAGGTTCGAATCCTGGTCACGGCAGTGCAAACTTTCGCGGCGGAGAATATATTTTTGAATGAGTTTTTCTACTATAAATAATAAGTACTAAAAGGACTTAATTTTACTCTATATTGTAAAGTAGCTATCCTTGTTTAACAATAAACAAATTCGATAAATAACTAAAACTATTCCGTAAAAATTGATTATAAAATACACATAGTTGTGTTGTTTTTTGTGAAAATCTATGCATGAACCTCTACAGGCTTACCACGATGATGTTTATAACTACTCGTATTATAATGAATAACAAAACATTTCTTAAAAAAACTTTGGCTGAGTAATTGCTTGGCTAACTAATTTATGTGAGCAACTAATAAGATTCTAGGTAATCATCTTGATAAACGAGCATTTTTATTAAACGCAAAAGGTATTTTCCAGTAATTTACCTTAAAGGAAGCATTCTAATGAATTGTAAATAGACATCACACCATTTTTCACCTTGATTTATCTATTTTCAGCCAAAAAAATGTACGGTAGGTTCCAATATCTCCCGGCTATTGTATTTATAAAACCTAGCTTTTGTTAGGTCGAAAATAAACGTAAAATAGTCATAAAATCCATGTTTTCGGGCTATTGGAGGTGTGAATCACGATAGAATACCTACGCACATAAACCTCTAAACCTGTATTAAGATATTCCTATATTTTATCGTAGCGCGGAGAACGAAGGTCTGGATCTTGAAATGTCTTTTTTTATTTTTAAATCGCATCAGCGGAGCGAAATGGACGAACTGAATATGAAAACTGATGTGCACTAAATAAACATAAAAGTTATCTTAAAACTTTGTACTAATGTAAGTTCAGTAAATAAAGGCTTAATAATAATAATCAGCGGAGCAACCGATTATTTTTTTGTTGAAAACTTGATAAGGATCTTATTTTTTCTCTGTAAGACAATTACGGCCAGTTTCTGGAAACCCAAATCACGATTGATCCGAGTTTGACTCATAGTAATTATTTTTTCGTCTTCTTCTTATCGTGTCGATGCTACAACTGTATTTTGTTGTAGCATCGTGTTGGAAAGATTAGCCAGACTAGACACTGCTTTGCCGTGCCTAGCTGTTACCGGTGTGCGCCACGAGGAGGCTCTTTCCAAGTACCCAGATTTTTTCGTTGATCATCGATCGAGAAATCGGCCGTTAAACTCGTAAATATCTTGTATCGATGTCGATATTTGTCATCGAACAAACGCCTAATCAAATACTTCTTACGTCTGCAGTCGGCTCCTGTACAGATTACTTGTCTAAAACAAACTTGCACCGCATTTAAATTCTGTTCACAAACAGAATGTCTTCATCTCAATTTCCTTGGAAAATGGCGGAAAATAAGACAAAAGGTACAAGTCTTGGAAGTCATTTCCACGTCTAGACAACGGACATTGCGAACAGTTCACTAGAACGACGGCAATAATGGTCGGGATACACGAAGATGTCCACAAAATGGCTGGCTAGATTGTAAAACAGCTGATTACGAAAATCTTTACTGAGAAAGTTGAATAAAACGAAGAATTTTTACAAAAATAACCTTTAAACTATTTTGAATATATTTGGAGGTGAAATAGATCTATTTATTTTATACAAACACACATTTACAGACCGTTGCAAACTATAGATAGCTAAACTGATCCAAATCTGTACCAATCGGAAGCTTACCCGAGATACTGGCTGCATTGCACTGAATAGCAATGCTGATACGACTAAATTCAAAAATTATAATACTAAAAGCATTTTACGAGCTTAGCACACTATATTGGATGCAAACTAATTTAAATTCCAATATTATTTAACGATTTCTAGATGTTGGTGTCTGGGGGGGTATGTTAACAACTGAAATGTTTTTGAACTGTTATTTGATCAAATTGCAGTACAGTTTTCTTCTTCGTCTTTTATGATATTTTGAATGATCGATTTTCATACCGTTTGATAGAATTAACGAAAAATCAGGTAGGCCATGCTCAAATCAGGTAGGTCATGCTTAAATCAGTTAGGCCATGCGCAAATCAGGTAGGCCACGTGCCAAACTGCGTAATTTTTACCAGCTCAGTCATAATTTTATAAACGTCAGTCCACAAAAATGTTACGGAATACTGATGAGTTACTATAGTAAAATCATCGAAAACTGAACTGCAACTGAAAGGATATTCGGTCACGCAAGTTTCCCCATGCAGGATAGCCCCCCTGGTAGGTATCATGTATAGGCATTAGACTTTACGATCATTTTACTAGCACCAAGACGCACAGTAATTGCACCAACTTTATCTTCTTTTGAATCGTTTTTATTTCAACTAGAAATTGAGATGTAAAACGGTTTTATCTTTATCTTTACGCTTTGTTTTTATTTTCTACAGACTTTAAAAGAAAATCAACATCATACTTCTCTGGTAAATTGAATTAGATTTTATAGGTCAGTTAATTTTTTATTTATATAAATCTTTGTTTTAAGAAGATGATAGAATCTTCTATCATGACAGGCGTCACAACTCAGTTGGTCAGCTCTGCCTTCCATGCTGATTTGCTGATTTGTATTTATTGAACAAAACAAAAACAACAACAACATTCAATCATAACATAAATAAGCTATAGCTATGGGTCGTGGGTTCGATTCCCACCCAGAGCAAATGTTTGTGTGATGAACATAATTTGTTCTGTGTCCGGGTGTTATTATGTTTTCTTTAAGTGTATTTCATTCTATGTATGTACGAAAGAAATGTATTAAAGTTTTCTCACAGCAATCTAGTTCCCATAATACAAGATTTGCTTAGTCTGGGACTAAGCTATCATAATTGTCCGAAATGTAAGAATCCAAAAGGCGTTTATCACAATTGTACCGATCAAAAAAATAGTATTATTATTTATATAATCAATTATATCAAGTATGCAATATCGGCTCTGAGCTAATTTCTATACCTTAATAAAACATCTAATATCAAGATGTTTTGATATGGCGCTTATATATTTGTTTGAGTATTTATCGTCGAGGCGTCGAGTGGTATCAATATCAGTGTCAAAACATTTAATGGCTCCAAACTACGATATTTCCTATTTATTACAATCACAATAAAACAAGAACATAACATGAAGATATTTTTGTATTTCAAACGACAATAAAATGTTCTTTCTTGGAAGGGAAGTTACTAACGATGCCCTCCGGCGCGATGGAAAATTCTAACCTTGTAAGACAATGTTTATTTATAACTCCAAAATATAAATGAACCATAATTTTATTCCCACGATACGAAAACAAAACGATTTGAAATAAAATTGCTTGATTTTATTAAATAAAAAACATTAGGTTTTTTTATAAAGTTTCAACATATTGTTTACATTGTTGCGACATGCAGTATTTAAAATAGTATTTTTGGAAGTTTTGTTATTTTTTTAAAGCTCTTCTTCTTCGTCGCATTATTCATTACTGAAGGTCGTGCCTTCGACTGGCTGTCTCCATGCTGTTCTATCCTGAGCCTCCCTCAATGCAACGGTGACAGAAAGCCCAGTAAGAGATTTAACTTGGTCAGACCATCGGCTAGGTGATCTGTCGCGAGGTCTTTTTCCGTCTACTTTTCCTGTTACAACCAGCTTTACCAAGTTATCTGGCTTAGCAGTTCGAATAGCTCACCACCTATTATAGTTGCACATTTATTACCATGTCGGGAATACGGTTATAAACGTGCAATTTAATCGCATATCTTGCAAAATTCTGGATTTGTGTACACGCAATAGTAGTATAGTAAGTTTTTATAGGCGATAAGATTTTCACTTAAAGTTGTTGTCCCGGTCTCAAAAATGTATTTATTTAACAACCACATTCGCGTTGAAACTGAACATTTGTGATTTTGTAACGTAAAAAGAGTTTCAATACATCGGTGCTTTAGTTACTTACTGTTGTTCCAGGGTCCAAAGATGAGTAGCAATGTATGGTAACGCAAGCGACGCGGACGCGGGCGACGACACGCGTACGCACGCGCTTGCCACGCTCATCGCTCTATACGTGCTAGTCGCTGTCATCGGCATTGTTGGTAAGATTTATATTTAATTTTATGGCTTTTAAGCCAAATTGTTTTAAATAAACTTTCCAATATCAATTGAAATAATAGTATCTTACTCTTTACTTTAACTATAGATATTATAAGAATAAAGCCAGAGTTATCTTGTAAAAAAAATCGATTTTTGAAAGAGCAAAGATAAATTAATAAGTTATCGATAAATCAAGATAAAAGTTAGTCATATTACTCAAACGGGTCATATTAATACTATTGAAAACTGTACACATACGGCCGGTTTCTCGAACGATGATCAACGAAAAAATCAAACAATTAATATGTGTCAAACTCGGATCAATCGTGGTTTGGGTTTCCAGAAACCGGCCGATAGAGTTGTGACAATCGTATACGTATCGTAGCACAGTCAAGACACACTGCGCGGTGACGCTGCAACGTTCGACAAGCTGACGACAATTCGTAGTGTAAGTTGAATACGCTACCATTTTGATACGTGTGTCACATTTCTTCGTGCTCGGGCCTCAGTTGAATGTTTTCAAAGTAACCTACTTTCACAAGAACAGAGTAAGTGAAGTCCGTGAGTTTCGGAAAACACAAGAAAATTACAAACCCAAAACTCGCAAAGCCTCAATTTCCAAAAAAATAACATCATCTCATTTAGATTCTCGACGCAAGTTTGCAGACTTTTATAAAGTTAGCTAGAGAAGTAAGATACGACTCAAAATTGCAAATCCTTTCATAAAAATTATATTGGATTCTACGGGTGTTCGCGCACACTCCTGCTTTCAAAATTGTATATAAACTTCAGCTGAGCTTCGTTTGGTATTCTTCGGGCTCTTGCAACTTGTATACCAAGCTGATTAATTTCCAGTCGTCTTACTTTAGAACATCTGTTGATTATAATATAAGACATAAGGCATTGTTAGAAAGATTACCATTACTAAAACAAAAATAAGTAATATTTTTTGTAGATAAATAAACTATCATAATTCCATGCTTAGTACCTAAACATGTAAAGGTTTTATGGCCACTTTTATTTGACACCTTCATATTACTTAATTTTTTTCTTATCTGTGAACAGTTTTAGGATACTTAAGTATTTTTTTATTAATATAATTCATTATAATATCTTTAATGTTCAAAGTTTAATTTTGTTTTCACAGGAAACGTCAGTCTGATGGCAGCATTAGCATCAGGAGGCGCGGCTAGGCTCCGCACACCACAGATGCTTAGCGCTTGTGCAGCTGACTTCCTGGTCTGTGCAGCCAGCGCGCCACTCGCCGCCACCCGCGCAGCCAGGATTCATCATCTGCCGTGCCACGTCACATACTACATCGAGGTCAGAATATGCATAAGTTTTTTCCAATCCTCGTATTTAGATCAATATTCAGAAAAGCAAAATATGTACTTGCTCATTAAAATACACTATAAAGAGAATAGGGCCAAGTACACTGCCTTGCGGAACTCCTGCTAGTGACCAGAAAAGTTGAACAATTGTTCAAATGTGGTTCCATTCATTAAATATAGGGTTGACTTATTAAAGTTTTTGATCTGTTTTGCCCAGCGAACTAGAATAATTGTAACGATTACAATACAATATTATTGATATGGCTCTACTTATTGTTTCAGTCGTTTCCGGTAGCAGCAAGTACACTGTCACTAGTGGCGATAGCAGCCGACCGTTGCGGGGCGGTGCGGCGTGGAGGGACCTCTCTGTGTGCGCGGCCGTTGATAGCGGTCGTCATTGTGTGGATCCTGGCATTTCTGCTGAGTACGTACTATTCAGATCTTCTATTGTTTTGATCGTTGTCAGACCCATACTTAGATTTTACTATCATTGTTTCAGGTGCAGCGGCAGTAACAGCCACATGTTTATACTGCCCGCCAGTCGCAGCGATCCACGCTGCCTTCACATACTGTTTCCCAGTGATAGCAGTGGCCAGATGTCACTGGTCCGTGCGTGTCAAACTTACTGCATTATCACTGACAGCTCGCGCAGCCCACGGCGAGCTGCCCTTACCGGTGCCCCTTATGAGAAGGCCTACGCATGTAATAATCGTCGCGGGCGTTGGACCCAGAGAACGAAGAGATGCTGTCGATGTCGGAGACATCAGAAAAAAGAAGCTTCAGCCTAGTCTATTAGGTCCTCAGCCTCAGACGTCAACGCTCCGCTCCCGACGACGACTGGGCAACGTTTTAATGGGAATCGCGGCGGTATTCGCGATGTGCTGGTGCCCTCATGCCGCTCTAGTCGTATCCAGTGCATTTGGATTACATGCGCCGATGATAATCGTACACTACTCATTACTGCTGGGATATGCGCATTCAGCAATCAATGCGGTGGCCTATTGGGTGCTGAATCGGCACTCACTGACGTCAGCGTGTGTTGCGTGGAGACTCCCGCAGCTCCGTGTGAGAGAGGAGAGACCGTCGTCGACCAATGAGGCAGCACTGGGGGCATTCCACCCGCGCCTGGCTCGGCCCGCACCCTCTCCTCGCCCTCCTCCCTCCAGTTTCCTGTACTGAAGTCCGTAATGTGCTCGGCTATATACAGTTACGCGCCACAAAACTCTTGGCACTGCAACGCGCCAGACTCCGCGCGTACCAGTGACCATAAGGCCTATATCTTCTAAGCTCTGTCGATCTGTGATTCCTGTTTCTCAGTGCCTCTTGGCCCCCGCTCGGGGAGCCGCTCGTTTCGTCGTTATAAACGTGGTTGTTTGAGAATTTATGGAGAATAATATCCGTGAAGCAATAAAGTGTATGAAACACTCACGTGAGTTTTATTGTTGTAGATGGATGGTGACGTGCTCTTTCATTGCGGCGATTTATTAGGAGATTTGATATTATTGTTTATTTATTTGCAAGATTTATTACTTATATAAATATGTGATATTTATTTATGTAATAAATCTTGGCGGGATGGTGTTTATTAGTGTTATATAGACTAGGAAGCAATATCCACCGTATTGCTATGCTGATAGTATAAAACTGTTATCGCTTTTACCATTCGCCTATTGTTTGTGTCTGATGTTAAATTAGATATCGTTGGCTTTGTGACTTTGTATCTGCCCGTATAGAGTTGGACTTACCTAATCTTATTTGTATAGTAATCAAATCCCTTGTCCATTATCTCGGGCCCGATCTTTACATAGTCCCAATGAGCAGGCTGTTGTAAACAAACTCGATTCAAACACAAACTCATTCGTTATGAAATACAAATTCCTCAGTTGAAACTTTTTAATGGTTTCATGGCGGCCATCCCCCATTAACGTAGCATAATAAGTTTTGGGTCACAACTCACAATAAGCGGATGCGAAGAGGGATAATTTCCTTTATTTATATAGGATTGAGGTTTTTGTACATAAAGTCGATGAATATCTTGATATAGATTCTGATTTTTGATTAGAATCAATGACTTAGCAATCGGGAAAGTGGAATCAATGATATGGATCTCAGTAATAATCAATATTTCTGGCTGTAATTGGTCAAGGCGACCGATATTTTGAAGAAAATACTTACAAAGATTTTGGCCATGGTTACTTACTTGGTCGTCGAAAATATCAAGATAATTTGTAGGTAAGTATAATAAGTTAAATATAAAGAACTGAAAATATGGAAAAACAAGCCTATACAATGATTAATTTGTTATAATAAAAAATAAATATTAAAACGAGCGTTGAATGGCTTAATTGACCGGATTTTAGGAAACCTCAAGAATCTATATTCTATATCAGGCCAAACGGCCCGAGCTGAAAGCAAAATCATAGAATTTTACCAACTCAAGATATTGAACACCGGAATGGTTAACACCTGATAGGTATATGTATATAAAAATAGATATCTATCTATCTACATCATATACATCCGAATCTCTTGCCAAAAGCATTAATAACCTTTCCTAAGTACCCAACCAGCTAATATCCCAAATGAGCATGAATTATGCATGAACAAAATGTGCGTGTTCGTAAAGTTAATAATAAGCTTAGTAGCTAAAATTGCTGTTAATGAACGTAGACAGAATAATTTCAAAATTTATATGTAGAGATTTTGTTAATGAATTTCATCAAAAGTTGTTATTGTGAAGTACTATTAAGTACCTATAAGTCAGTATTTGTAGGCCGCATGAATGAAGAGTAAATACATACATAGTACATCGTACATAGACATCAATGTCAATCACACAAAAATTTGTTCTCGGTGAGGATCGAACCCACGACACAGCAAGGAAAGCAGAGTTAGTAATGAAAGGAGCAGAGCTTATAGCAAGGTCCAGCAGTAGTTCAAGAGCTGTGGATGATGATGATTATGAACTTTATATTGGAGTAACTCATACACATGTTTCTCTCTGCGTCCCGTACTTTTAACTGACTTCAAAAAAGGAGGAAATACTCAATTCGATTGTTTTTTTTTTTATAAAAAATGTTGCCTATGTTTACCCAGGTTCTTTTCGTATATGATTGTAAATATTCATAAGCAAATCGAGATACTTATATTAAAATGTTGTTGTAAATAACGTAAACGAGGACCCAACATCTTAACTTTTCAGTATATAGCACACAAAACACTGAACCAAAGTTTGACATCACCATTGTTCTGTTTGTTTTCCAAATAAAATAAAATAAAAATAAAAATTCCCACAAATATTTTATTCTTGGCATAAAATCCACTACGCCAACTGAGCTGTAACGCCTACGTCTTCAAGAACAAGAAAATTGTATGATATAATAAAGTTCAATATAAAGTTTACCCCGCTCTAAGTAAGTTTAACATCAAAATTTCAAGTAAGGCAAGTAATACCTACACAAAAAGTTTATACATTATACACGCGATGAAACTGTTGCACGGACAAACGACTGAAAAGGGTTGACGTAAGAACTACTATTTATTCTGTGGTTAAACAGGGAATACCGTAATTATTCATTATTTTATCTTTTGTACAAAATAACATGGGAAAGGTTTTTAGCAGTAGTAAAACAGACTACATATTTTGAATCAGTCATCCTTGTATTGCTGTGTTTCGGTTTAAAGTAAATAAATAAAAATAAATATTCATAGACATTTCACACGTCACTTTAGTCCCAAACTAAGCAAAGCTTGTGCTATGGAAACTAGATTCTCGATAGAATACTTATATAAATTTTTTTGTAATATACAGCGTGTAACAATTTATGCCTATAAACCCGAAAGGGAGGTATAGTATACGTCATTGCGAACAACATTTGTTCTACGACTTTTCATTTTTTTGTATTTTTCATTCATGAAATCAATTTTTTACTTTTGTTCAACACGTCACTTGACAAAACATTTCGACAACCCTATTTACAGCTGTTATTATAACCTTTTGGTGTGAACTCTAGATAAAGTAGGTAACAGAACGGACACTAGTTAGTTAAGTATTATGTAACTTCTGGCCTTTTATAAGCCTATTTATACCTACTTTGATATTGATCCAGGTACCTAGACGCAAGGTAACATATTTTCCTGACTGAAATCCCTAGGCACGATAGACGTCTTTTCACAACTCTTGGTTAGCTAGTAGGTAGGAAGTAGCCTACCCAACTCAATTTTACCTTCTCAATTTTCTACTTACCTACTCGAGCACTAAAGCTACTTTCGTAACCCTGTTTCAATGATATTTTTGAAAAACTTAAAAAAAAATCAAACGTTGTGTCTACTCTGTTTACTAATCTTTGTTTATGTTAGAACGGCTTGAACGCAATGAATAATGGTGCTGTCCTTTTCTAAACTTGTTTACTGGCCGAGTAACGTCACATACACATGCTGCATACCATACCCGGACACAGAACAAAAAATTATGTTCATCACACAAACATTTGCTCTGGGCGGGAATCGAACCCACGACCCAAAGCATGAAAGGCTGAGCTACTACCAACTGAGCTGTGACGCCTGTCAATAGAGTGCTATCACAAGAATATGACCTAAAAAGACTTAAAATTGTATGTCTTTGGGCTACTTTTTTTAAATAACTAAATAAAATAAGATCCTCGTTCTACAAGCAACCTTTATTTCTTTACAGATAGTTTCGTTTCATGTCTGTAATACTTACCTACCTACCTTTGTATGTTACTATCTTACGTCCTATTAATATTATAAAGAAATTGTGTGGAATTTGTGTGGATGTATAAATAAATAAATAAATAAATAATGCTGGACATTCCACACAACATCATCTAGCCCCAAGCTAAGCAGAGCTTGTGTTATGGGTACTAGAAGACTGACATACTTAATACAATACATTACATAGATAGATATTTTTTATTATAAGTACATATAATACCCAGAACACCCGGAATAAATATTTGCAGAACATACAAACATTTATCCTAAGGCGGGAATCGAACCCGCAACCTTCCGCGTCGCAGGCGGACCATCGCCCACCGCGCCACATCGGTCGTCATGTATGTTTGTTACTCTTTCATACAAACATTTCTGAATGGATTTTAATGAAACTTTACAATAATGTAGTTTTATACATCAGAATATCACATATTATGCTATAATTTTGAAGGGTAATGCAAATTGTCTTAAATATAAGACAAAGTGATAGTAAAAGATGCGGGCAACAGCTAGTAATGATATAGTTTTAGCATTTGACAAGTCCTATGACGTACAAAGATGACGCATACCTATATTCTAACTAGATACGACAATACAGCAGGAATTAATTTAGTCCCACGCAAAATCATATCTCCCTTCCTTAGTTTATTTGTGATACAGAGGACTGAGCACGAATAAATGTGACTATCGTAAATGTAACGGATACACTGCGTGCAATGCTGTAACGTTATACAGTAAAGCTGATGTCTGATAACGACCGATGTGGCGCGGTGGGCGATGGTCCGCCTGCGACGCGGAAGGTTGCGGGTTCGTTTCCCGCCTTGGGATAAATGTTTGTACGATCTGCAAATATTTATTCCGGGTGTTCGGGGTATTTAATATATGTAATAAAAAATATCTATCTATGTAATGTATTCTATTAAGTATTTCAGTCTTCTAGTACCTACCCATAACACAAGCTCTGCTTAGCTTGGGGCTAGATGATGTTGTGTGGATTTATTATTTATTTTATTTATGTTAACGCGCAGTGTATCTCAAATACGTCAATGTTTTCATACGTTTACGATTGTTACATTTATTCGTGCTTACCCTCTTGCTTGTTATTCACACATCTTCATTGCCATAAAATAAGATAACATACTACAATATTAGATATTAATAACAATTCAGGTACCTATTTCTATTTCTAAACTCTGAAACTATTCAGTCTTAGCTTACCTACTGCCTTTTTTCATCATAATACCACAATATACCTGGAAAAGCAACTGTCATTTTTTCCAAAAAAAAAAAAACGAAAGTCCTGGAAAAGCAACTGTCACTTTTTCCAAAAAAAAAACGAAAGTGGTTCTCAAGTCAACGCATATAATATTTTGTTGTTTGATCACGCATAGATTTTTAGAGTAGTCCGAATTTGATAATTCTTTTTAAAGAGACGCTTTCAAAACAAGTCGAAGATACTTTTGCTTAAAACATTATCGGCCAGTTTCTGGAAACCCAAATCACGATTTATCCGAGTTTGACACATAGTAATTATTTGATTTTTTCGTTGATCATCGTTTGAGAAACTGGCCGTATGGCGTGTAAATAGCGGCGAGTATGCTGTCTTTTAGCTAAACATTTCTAGCTAAAATATCCTTCTTTTTTCACTTTAGAGTACTAACCACTCAAAGTAATAAATCGAAGTACTTTAAACTCTGTTCAATGGACCGTGACAAATTGTGAAAGTGCTCCTATTTCGTCAATTTAGACGAAGATTTTAATGCGATGAGTAGCCACTCACTACGATAACTGTCTTTGCCCAGTGGTTTAAATCTTACGTCGAAGTTGTAGGTTTTATTCCTGGTCGTGGCAGTGTAGTTGTGTGTTTGTTCGAAGAGCCGATCGGATCTTTTTGTCTAAATTATATCTAGACCAATCTATATGCCGATGGCCCATGTGCTGTTAAGTAGTATAAAGAACCAATCTCAAAAGTTGATACAGGGTTACACAGAAAATTATTGTTTATGTTCGCAAAATAGCTTAAACTAGTAGTAAAAGATATAACAGTTCAGCCGCAATAAAAAAAACCCTACAAAATTTGAATTTCTCGCTATAGCGAGAGGTATCACCTTAAGTACATAACCTTACTGATGACGTCAGTGTTCTTAATATCTTTTTTATATAACGAAACAGGAAAAGTAGAGCAAACCCAATGAAGTACTCATTTTATATGTAGTTATTCCAAACGGCGTCCAACTAATTATCTTAATGGCGCTAAATGAAGTTGGTTGTTAGATTATAAGAAAATAAATGGCACGGCTCAGTATCTTAAGTGAGCTATGTAGAGCAATAAACCATAAACTAAGCTTACTCCCCGTTAATCTTTTTGTCCTTGTAATATTAGGTGTTGTACTATCCATGTTTGGGAGGTTTAGAAGAGAAGTGGAAATGTTTGGGGGAGGCCTTTGCCCAGCAGTGGGACTATGAAGGATAGAATATAAAACATATTAGGTATAACCTGAAAGTAAAAAAAAACTGTTTAGTACTTAGGTTGGTAGGTACTCTAGCAGCAGTGTAAGTTGGTCGTAAAATGTAAGTTTAAGTCAAACATAATGATTGGACGTGCCTTTGACTATCTCCCTTAGATATTCATTCGGTATCATGGCTTTTAGAAGATCTGAAAATAAAATCTAAAGTACTGAAGATGATGAAAAATGCGGAAGATTAAGAAAAATTGTAATTGTGTGCAATGAGGCATGCTGAAAAAAAGTCAAATGAAATATGGCCGTCGTTTATTAAAATTTGAAACGCAGTTGCTCGCCTCTTTGCTGCTTCAACACAAACACAACTTGCTTGCGAAAGTGTTACCACTACGGTAAAAAATTGCTCCAATTATTTTACAACTGTGGTAATACTGCTGAGTTTAATATACCTTTCCCTCAAGCGCTTATATATTTGAATAGTACTTTTTGTGAGGGTAGAGTTACATTGGCGGAGAGAGGGAACTTTCTTGTGTTTTCATATTTCGTCGTTATAACCAGCGCTCCGGTAGCCGTGATCGTCTAGTGGTTAGGACCCTACGTTGTGGCCGTAGTAACCCAGGTTCGAATCCTGGTCACGGCAGTGCAAACTGTCGCGGCGGGGCTTATCTTTTGCTGAAATTATAAAATTGTTTAATTAATTTTATTCTTTATGTTTACGTTACGTTACTTAATTATAATTAAGGGCAAACCGTAAAGAGCACGGTGTAATAAAAAGTTTTAATTTTCGTGTTTTTCTTTAGTAAGAAGGTTTCTGAGGAAAACTAGTTTATTGTTAAAATGTTTTTTAGCTTCCACAAAACAAAAAGAGGTTTAAAGCCTTGTGTGGCTAATATTATAAAGAGGAAAGATTTGATTGTTTGTTTGTTTGTTTGCATCGAATAGGCTCCGAAACTACTGGACCGATTTCAAAAATTCTTTCACTGTTGTGAAGCTATCTTATCTGTGCTGAACATAGGCTATATTATAATGATATTTTTTATATAGGCTACCCGTGCGAAGCCGGGGCGTACTACTAGTAATTTAATAAATGAATAGAATCAATACCTTATTGGCTCAGTAGGATTGGCACCTTTCCAAATTTTTGATACTTATAATAATCATTGAGATAAAATAAATCAATAAAAAAAACGTTTACTCCCACCTGTTCTGTTGACAGAACAGGGATTTTATCCCCCTTTAGTTCAAAAAGTATCGCAGTTCAGCTCGTTACGATTCTCAAAAAATCATTTGTGTTTGCAAATATAATGCATCCCAAAATCACTTTACACCTACTTCATAAGTACGTCTATTTGTAAATGCAAATTTCTAGGCAAGTGTGCATCGTAGACCGCATCGTCCCCCATCAGGTGACATCGCGGTCAAACGCTTGCATAGAACCTAAAAAAAAATGCATTACCTCGCCAAGCGCGCTCTCTAAGAACGTGCGCTGTGAGGCCATCATCTGTTAAACAACCAGTTCAACTAGTGCTTCGTTTATAAGTTTAGATTGGAGTTCAAATTGTAAATGGATGAAGTTAGACTGTTGGAGGTAGAACAAATTAGAGAATTAGACTTGCGAACAACTTGAGGGGTAATTCACTTAATTTTTAGGTACTTTCAATCGTATGTAGTAGGTAACTGTCGATGACGGATGAAGTTGGTTTTTTTCTTATTTTAAAGCATTTTTTAAACAAGTAAATTATTTTATTTACTTATGTATTATATTGTATTAAGTATGTCAGTCTTCCAGTACTCATAACACAAGCTCTGCTTAGCTTGGGGCTAGACGATGTTGTGTGGATTGTCCAGCATTATTTATATTCATATATTCTGTCAAGTGCCCTCATAGATTATTCTCGTTGCATAAAATATGTACTTATAAACAGCACGCGTCATCAATAGTCATCATTATCTAAAGGTTATCTGTCATTCGAATAATGTATATAATTTAGTATGAATATGATAACCTATATTGTGTTGGAGGGACTTCAAGCAACACTAGAAGTCATGTCGAGATTATTTTTCCTATTTTTTTTATGTGTGCTAACTCTAAAGTGTGATTCTTGTAAGTATTTTTTTATATTAATCACAAGAAGTGACTAAAGATTTTCTTATTATTGTTTTTTATCGTCCTATACATCAATACAATCAAACTTGTCAGTAGCAAGTGATCAAATCATACATCAGTCAAGTCAGTCAGACCGACTGACAAACTGATTAACTGATAGGTTTTGAGTCTATGATTACTGACCTCACATTAATGAGTTAAGTATAGTATACTATTTCGGTTGTCTAACAGATATCATATTTAAAGAAATAGAATAGTTTTCTTCAGATTTGTCATAAAAATGTGTATTGAAACCTAACCAAAAAAAACTTCCATTTATTTAAGATCGTATTTCATCACGGTATAACCTAGTTTTGTAAAGTAACAAGTTCATTTTTTTTATTAGAATAAAGTTCCTTATTGCGCATTGCGAAAGAGCTAGACAGAAAATATTAAGACCAAAAATTGGAACGACACTTTTTTCTATATTTGTAAGCTGTGCGGCGTGCGCTTGTTTCTCTATCTGTTTCTGTCTCGAAATGAAATTCGTTCCATCCGGGTGTCCCTTGACAACTCTCTAGTTTTTATGTTTATTTTAGTAGACCCAGACAAATGTCAGCAGACACCTAGAGAAAAGCACTGCCTCATAGAATACAGCGTCCGGTACCGATGGCCTCATAGGATACGGTGAGTACATAAAAGCATATTAAAGTCTATTAAATCTTAATAAGTATAATAAGACGAAAGAGAAGACGTTGGATTGAATTGTATTAAACCAAAATGTAATACATACTTAGACTTATTTAACAAATACATTAACCTAAAATGTTATCTAGTTTTATATAATTAATAATATAAGCATAACATAGTTCCTATATAATTAAATGTTTAAGCGCCCAACCCCCCCTTTTTTGCGATACCTGGAAAAGGTGAATAAGTTTTTAAGTGCCTCCCTAATTTTTAAGACGTTTGTAACACTTATTTTGGCAAAATTAATATCTTGTATGTATCTTGTATCTATCTTGGAGGGACGATCTCGACTCATACGTGACGGAGTGGTGGATAAACGCAGGAGACCGAGATGAGTGGAAGAGTTTGGGGGAGACCTTTGCCCAGCAGTGGTAAATAGGTTAAATAAAACAATAAACTTAATATAATGTCTCTCTGTACTTTTATATTTGTATTATTACTAAGTTAAATTGACACTGCACTGGAACTTCAGTACTTAATTTAGTTAAATTGTAATTCTTTGTAAGAAAGATCATATAAAACGGTAGGAACCAGGCCGTAAGTTTCTTGCCCGTTCTTCTAGGTTCTGGTCGCGTGGAACTGACACCTAGAATCGCCTAGTATGTAAGACGATTCTAAATGATCCTTGTGATTTTATTGAATTAAGTAATTTTGACTTGACTATAAAACTGTAAAAGAGCCAAAAAAATTTTTTTCAGATAAAGTTTATTTTAGTACCAAAAAGATGTGTTTTTCAGATACGTCTACAATTGGTACACCAGAAGATGCTTCGAGATCCGATGGTCAAGCTACTGTCCTCCTGTGCCAGTACCCACTACTACCAACAACTTCCCCACAGAACAGCAGTGTATCTACGAGTGTGCAGGATGGGCGTAACTCCCTTCCTGCCGTTTTCGAAAAAAGTTAAAACTCTGCCACAATCAGTTTCGGGTAAAGGAGAGAATTTTTTTTTTAGTGTTGGACCTTTCTTCGTTTTTAATAATAAAATAAAGAAATATTCATGGACATTTCACACATCGCGCTCTATGTATCCCAAACTATGCAAAACTTGTACCTACTATGAGAAAAAAGAATTGAATATGAATGATATTCCTTTTGCATATTTTATAATGTATTTAAAAGATTGTTTGTTTCCACTCTGAAAGTGTTTTTTTTTTTAATTATTAGGTATTAATTGATTTTAAACCCAAAAGTTTTCCTACCCGATCCCTTGAATACCTTCTAAATGCGGATCAAACCTCCTTGATTTTGTTATATTAGAATGTAATTAAGTCGACCTAAAAAACTACTCATTCAAACCATTTTAATAGGTAGATATTTTGCAAATAATGAAACACGCATCGCAGTTGGGGCTGGGCGCGACTAATGACCGAACCGCTGAGCTGGGGACTGAGCACGAAAAATGTGACAATTGTGTACTTCACATATTTAACATACACTGCGCGCTACTACTGCAAAGTTTGATAGTAAAGCTGGTGTTGACGCGCAATGTATCTTAAAAACGTCACTTTACACACGTTTCGATACGTTTTCGTTTGTCACATTTATTCGTGTTCTCATCCTGGATGGTAGACCTGGCAGTTTCAGAGAATACAAAGACTGTACCTACTCCATACATGAAATATGAACTGGGAAATAGGTTTATATTTTTTACCTTCATTTAGACAATACAATATTTATGGTTATTGGTTTATTCATCTTTTGTTAGCAATTCCAAATAAATCACAATACAAAGGTCTGATTTAACGTTAAATGAAATATTTGAATAGGCATATCACATTCTACAAACATATCCTTTCCATAAACCGTCGTAAAACTTAACAGCAAAATGGCTTCCACGCTGAAACTAAAACGGCTTCAGCATACAAAATACTTACAAATAGCGTTGTCCTTGACACGTTGTCTCTACTTTTTTATTGGTCTGCGTCGACGCGCCCCATAATCCAAGTTGGGCCATCACATCGCCAGCCAGTGCTTATTGTGCGCCGCGGCAACAGGCTGCTTTTGCCGGGTTTTAATTTAAAAAAAAAAAAAAAAAAAGAACTGGCCGCACAGAAATGGGGAATAAAGTCGTGACGTTCACGGAACAACAGTTGGAGGATTATCAGGTTTGTTGTTCTTTGTTTGAATTTGTTTGAAAGTTTTCCGCGTTCGGCAAACAAATGAATGCTGAATTCAGTTGTTTTTGTCACTGTCATTGTTTTGATGTTGTTATTATATTTTAATATTAGTTTATTTTGAATAATTAATGTTTTGATGTTGCTTTTTCAGTTAAATGTTTGTTTATATATACTAAATAATATTTTCATTAAAATTGTACAGGACTGTACATTTTTCACAAGGAAAGAAATACTCAGGTAACATTTTATTTTGTAATCCTAGGACGGAAACTTTGTTACTCAAGTTAGCTAAACAAGGGTTATTTAAAGTAGACTAAGTAAACGTTGGGGTCGAGTTTCAAAAAGCTCTTTGGAAATTTTAGGGTGTTTTTATAATGTCACATTGGGATAGAAAAATATTTATTGGGGTTGAAACTTTTAGCCTCCTTAATAGTTTCAACCCCGATAAAGATTTTACTTTTTTTTTCTAGTAACATAATTTGGCAACTTTCATGCAAGTTGAAAGTCTGCACATATAATATTCAGGCACAGAACAAATATTTGCCATCACATCAAATTCAATGTTTGTCCTTATTAAGGATCGAACCCACGACTATGGGAAGTACAACTAACAAATACCAAGTAGGTTAGCTATGACGCCCATAGTCCTAATACTAAATATTTCAGATAGAGTGTAAAAGTATAAGTATATACAACCCAATGACGTCACTAGTCACGTGTCTCAAGGTGTCGATTCGTCTTATTTTCACGTGACCAAAACCAAAGATAATATAGCAGTTACTATGAATAAACTGTCGCACCACAGTTGAGTTAACAGTTAGTAAGATGGCGATCGATAATAGGAGCGTCATACTATAATCGGATTTGATTGGAAATGACATTGCGAAATGTGATCTATTCTTGATTAAATACATTAATTAATTACAATGGTATTTATAAAGTACTTTAGAAACAATCGAACTATCAGCGGACCGTTGCAAACGATCTACAGACAAAATTGGTACTGATTTGGACCAAAGCTATCTTTAGATCGTTTGCAGCGGTCTGTAGATAGCTCAATTTTACACTCAGTAATGTATTTTACTGTTAAAGGAACAGAAACAGCTAGGTAATACAATAATTTATCTATTATAGATGTTCCAGTTAATGTGATAGTCTGGAGAACGTCCAGCATTGTCATAATAACATTAATATTTATTATACACATATTAATGGATATAATATTTGTCTTGGCTAGGGCCAGAAGAAATATAAAAGTATAATAAGTTAGCGGACATTTACATTATTAAAAATATTTCTGGAATTTCTTAGTCTTTTTACAGCTTTTTATGTTTTAGAGAGTAATCAGAGGCACGTCCGCTTGGCAGATAATCGGACACAATGTTTACAGTACTCGAAAATCACAGTTTTTTAAACATCTCTGGGAATAGGGATTTCATCTCAATCAATATTATTGTATTCTAGAGTACCTAGTATACGAAACTAGTAGAATTTCAAAAAACTTCGCCAAACTTCGTGAAACTTCGCCAAACTTCGTAAAACTTCGTACAACCAGGACCTATCTAAAGTTTGTGAGCATGCAACAGAGTCAGCTACTTAGTCAAAATGTCTAAATTAAAATAACTTACATCGAGAAACAAAAGACAACCACCTTATTAGATTTTTTTTGACGTGACAACGTCTTATAATTCGATAGAGCCGGTTGCACGCACGAAAAACATGACTCATGAGGCGTTCTGAGGCGTTCTGAGGCGTTCCATGAAGTGACGTTGTCACGTTCAACTATCGTCAGTAAACCGACTTTACAGAGAACCATTTTTTTTTTCTTTAAAATTTAAGTCTTAATATAGGCGTCAGTTAAAGGAGGCATAAGTAATAGTCAAAAATATCTTTGGAATATTAAATAACTTTAGTCATTTATCAAAAATAGTTCTTCTTATTCAGCGCGGCAATTCAGCCAGTATCTTGGGTACGCTTCCGATTGGTACTGATCAGGATTAGTTGAGCTATCTATAGATCGTTTGCAACGGTCTGTAGATAGCTCAACTGTTTTTATGTATTTTATAAGCCAATGTAAATTTTGTAAATATTGTATAGTCGTAAGTTGAGAATAAATTGTTTTTCTTTGTTATATAAAAAACATTAAGACACACATTGTTTTCAGGGTTTTCAAGAGGTTCCGCGAAGTGAACCCGGAGTTGGTTCCAAAACGTATGACGGAGAACCAGGCGCACACCATCGCGGTTCCCGTCGAAGAGATAGAGAAGCTACCTGAACTAAAGGTCAGTTATTTGTAAACAGTTTAATGTAAAAGTAAACAGTATAAACAGTAATAAAATTATAATGTACAACTTTTTTTTTTTATTACAAAACTAACTTTATTCACAAACAAACTTACGACTATACAGTATATATATATATCTATATATGTACAACTGTATATTGCATAGCTTTGAAAATGGTAAATTAAAAATAACTGTGTTTTAGAAGCCAATAGATTCTGGTTTATTGAGAATTTATTATTTTTAAGATACACAATAAAATAACATTGGAAAAAGCTACAAGGTTTACTGAGGTTACATAACCTACATAACATAAGTAGTAAGCCCATCATTTGATTAAAAAAAAAAAGTTTTTTTTATATTTACTGAAAATGTAAAAATTACACAAAATGATTTCAAAAATTTTGTTTTGCATACATTTATCGGCGTTGTTTGGATTAGAACTCACGATCAAAACAGTGAAGTCTTACCACAGCCTTACCAAGCTAACCCAGTTTACTAGAAAAATATAAATCGATCGACTAATAAGTTAGCAATTACAAATAAGTATTGAAATTTTAATAGGTACTAGAAAGTTTCTTCGTAAAATGGTTTAACCTGAATAAATAATGTTCATGCCCTCGAGACGTCAATACAGTTCAAAACAACTAACTTTAAAGCAATACCGTCTCAGTTATTCTCGGTTTGAACTTTGGATCAGTATACCCCAAGTACGAGTTTGTGCACACACGGATCGTAAAGACGCAATCGCTGAGCGCCACCGATTTTGTATGATTGGAGATCCAAGCAGCATTTTTAGCAGATTTCTTAAAAAGCTTGGATTTTCATTCAAAATCGGTGTAGCTCGGCGATCACGTCTCTACGATCTGTGTATGAACAAACTCGTACTTGGGATACAGGTTGAAGTTTGTTCTCAACGCCTGGACTTCCAGAGGGCCACGAAGTTACAGTGACGAAGGCTACTGTCATCGCTTCACTGAATATTACATTCCTAAAGTACCAACTAATTAGTGAAGCGTCTCTGGTTTTCATAGTGACATTTAGTCAGGGCACACCAACGCCAAGACGTAGTAAGACATTATTTTGTTCATATAAAATAGAATATCTACTTTATTTCAGTACTTTACTTATTGCTAGAACATATAAAAATATATAATTATTTTAATGTTAAAATACTGAAATTGGTCATCACTCAGCTTGTGCTGGTCACGTCACTCTCTACTCTAATATCCTTTACCCTTAACTATGGGGTGGATTGGGGTGGATGGATGACATTGTTGCCGTACAGGGTAGGTCCTGGATACAAAAATCCCATATAAAAAAGAGTGGCGTTGCTTATACCCAGTAGTGGGCCTATGATGATGATTATGATGATGGGGTATAAGATAGAAGAGTACGTCAAGTCACGTGACTTTATAACTTTCAAGTGATGTTACGTTATGTTAGATTGTTTTTTAAACACTTTATTTTTTTGTTCAGGAGAATCCTTTCAAGCGTCGCATCTGTCAGGTGTTTTCTCACGATGGCTCCGGGAACCTCACTTTTGAAGACTTCCTCGACATGATGTCCGTGTTCAGCGAATCAGCCCCCAGAGATATCAAAGCTTGGTAATTTTTACACGATCCTATATATAAAACTACATTCCCGAAAACTATTTTATAAACTTCTACATTTTTTTCATTCTAAATTTTAGAGAAGAGCTTTTTCTTTATGAAACAAAGTTACTTATAACAAAATTATTTGTTATCTTTATGCACAAACAAACTTACGACTATGCAGTATTTACAAAATGTACATTATCATATAAAATACATAAGAAACAGTTGAGTTATCTACAGACCGTTGCAAACGATCTATAGATAGTTCAACTGATCTATAGAAACTATATTCCCAAAAAACTATTTTCATAGGAATAAGCTCTTCTCTAAAATTTAGAATGAAAAAAATGTGAAAATTTATGTTTGAATGCTTGGATCACAATAACGTCGATACTTTTAAATGTAAGTACCTAATACAGCATAAATAGGTTACTTTTTATCCTAAAAAAACCACACAAAACTAATAAATAAAATCGGAACAAATCAGATTCGCAGACAAAAACCACCAAATATTGTATTCAACATTATCCACGAATTCCAGTAGTAAATCATTGTTACGTCACTGTGCCCGTTCATGTCACTAATAGCTAAGTATTTAAGTAATTGGGTTGAAATCTAGAACAAAATCTTTAGGCGAAACTTACGGCTAGTTATTTTTGTTTAGGGCAAACTAAAATAATGGCGTAGGTACTAAATCTGTAAACTCACGCGATACAATCATTTGGCGGCTGTGTAAGGCACCTATAAAGTTGTGTTTCAAGCCCAAAAATTACTGAATGTAGCTATTTATGGTATTTTGTAAATAAAAGAAAATATATATTCTCAAAGAAAATTATTAATATTACAATACAATATATAAGAATAGAATAGAATAGAATTTCATTTATTAACAAAGATGTAGGTACACAAATAACAATAATAAAAATAATTTAGCAGAGTTAGTGTGACATCGATCTTTCGTCATTTTGTAATATTACAATATCAGACAATCGTCTCGTAGGAATAAATAGGTACTTACTATCTAATCACAATAAAAGGTAAATACAATTGATTAATTAATTAATTAATTCATGTAGGTTAAATCTAAATATACGAGTCAAAAAACAACAATTTTAAAAGTTCATCAAGTTCAAATAATATAAGATTAAAATAATAAACAAAATGATTAATTAAGTAAATTCATATACAAAATAATTAAATTAAAAATATTATGCTGTAAAGGGGCGTCGTCATTTAAAAATAAAAATAATACTAATTACCTAGGTACCTCAACTACTTAACAGTTATGATTAAAGCTACTGTAGTCATTTTCTAGAAACTCACTGACATTGTAAATGGTCTTGTAAAGGAGAAGTAATTTAATTTTGTTTAGAAATGAATGTAGGTACACACGTAATTTGTCTTATACTTAATGGAAGCTTATTAAATAGTTTTGGTCCAATAACCTGTGGTTGTTTTTTGGAAAGACTAAGTCTGCAGGTTACGGATTCGAGAAAAACTCCATTTCTGGACTCGCGATTACTACTTGCTCCTCTTATTTTGAAGTGACTGAAATTATGCTTGACATATTTTAGCACTTCTAATATATAAACAGACTCTGATGTTAATATTTGCAGGTCTTTAAAGTGGTCCCTACAAGATTCTTTGTATTTTGCTTTAACAAGTGTCCTAATTGCGCGTTTCTGCATCTTTAAAACTCTTTCACTGTCTGTCGACCATCCCCACATGACTATTCCATACATCATTATAGAGTGCACGTAAGCATAGTAAGTTTCCTTCAGACTTATTTCCGAGATCATTGGGCGCAGCTGCTTTAATGCATAAACTCCTCTTGCCATTTTCTGACAAGTGGAGTCTATGTGATATTTCCACGTTATGCCGGCGTCCAGTTCAAAACCTAACAATTTTGTTAAGTTTGAGCTGTTTATCACATTGCCGCTCAGCAGTGGCACTTTAAAAGTGGTTGATTGTTTCATAGCCTTAGCATTAAATATCATTATACATGTTTTTTCTTCGTTTAGTGTCAGCCCGTTTATTATGAACCAATCTGCTAATATTTGAATAGTATCACTAATATTTTTAACAGATCTGGAATGTTATCTGCAGAAATGATAACTGTAGTATCATCAGCATACTGTACAATATCTCCTACAATATTATTTTTTACCATATCGTTTAGGAAGACGAGAAATAAAGTGTTACCTAACGAAGATCCCTGAGGAACACCTATGTCAATACATTTAGCTACGGATCTTATTCGTTTTTCATTAGTTTTTATTTCGACAGTTTGTTCTCTATTATATAAAAAAGATTTTATAGGTATAATACATGCAGCCAGTATCTTGGGTAGGGTACGCCTTGGGTAGGTACTGATTTGGATCTATTGAGCCATCTATAGATCGTTTGCAACGGTCTTTATATAGCTTAACTGTTTCTTATGTACTTACTTATTTTATATATATCTATGTACATTTTGTATATACTGTAGTAGTGATAAGTTTGTTTGTGAATAAATATTTGGCACTCGGGGACTGCCGCGGTAAAGCTATTGCATATTATTTCGTTACGGAATTTCTGGATTTGTTCTCCACGCTCAAGGCCCGCGATAAAAGCTATGCAATAGATAACAACATTACATTTTTTTTTTTTTATTTAACCTATTGTGTCCCACTGCAGGGCAAAGGTCTCCCCCAAACTCTTCCATTCATCTCGATCTCCTGCGTCCATCCACTTTTTTATTTTTTATTTAACCTATTGTGTCCCACTGCAGGGCAAAGGTCTCCCCCAAACTCTTCCATTCATCTCGATCTCCTGCGTCCATCCCACATTTAGACATTTTTGCTGATAAGTGGCCGGTTATAGAAAGAATTTGCTTGCAGTACTGTGAGCAGTTAGAATATAAATAGTTGTAATTTGTCATAGTCTGCTATTGTCATTATTTTTAGTTTTATTTAGATACTTAAAAACTGTGCAATTACTTATTTTTTCCATTTTAAGGTATATTATAGTATTTTTTGTTGTCTTTGTTCATTTTTTAATTAAATTATTCATGTTTTGTAAATAATAGTATAGTATGTGTAGCGATTTAGATTTAATACTAGATTTAAGTTATTTAGTATTTAGAATTCTGTTAAGCTGCCATAATTAATAATAAATAAATAAATAAATAAATAAACCACTCCGACACGTATGAGTCGAGATCGTCTCTCCAACGTCTGCTCGGCCGGCCCGGTCGTCGCCTCATATTCTCGGGCACCCAAGAAGTCGCTATTCTCGCCCACTTCTCAGGTTGCATCCGACTAACGTGCCCTGCCCACTCCCACTTCAGTTTGGCTGATTTCCTGCCTACGTCGGTGCGGTAATGCCAGTCATCAACATTTTTTTTTTCATATCATAAAAATATTTTGTTCCTCAGGTACGCCTTCAGAATATACGACCTCGATGATGACATGTTCATAGGTCGAGAGGATCTTCTAGAAGCAACTCAACTCCTCTCCAAAGGGGAGCTACATCCCCAAGAGCGTGATGAGATAGTGGCGAGTGTGTTGGACGAAGCAGACGTGGATGGTGATGGGAGACTCTCCTTCATGGATTTCGAGCATGTGGTTGTCAGAGCACCCGATTTTTTGTCGACATTTCATATCAGAGTTTAGAAAATAAAGTTTGTATTTTGTTAGTTTTGATATTGATTGTTTTATTTTTATTCGGTGTAAGTAAAAACTCAAAAATAATAGATTTTTTTATCAATAATGGCTTAAAATGACAGAAAAATAAAAACAATAAAACAGTTATTCCATATCTTTGAAATTAAATAAATGAATAGGATATTATTAGTGGCAATTAATATTTCACTCCAATGGGGAAAGAAATGTTGAAATTGGTTGTAAGGAAAAAAGGTGGAGTTACCTATACTTAAATGATTTTTCTAATTTTCATGTACCTAACCATGGAAAGGCTAAGATTTATTTATTTAATTCTTTATTGCACAAAGATATTATTATATACCTACAATAGGAAGACTTAATGCTTAATGCTTTTCTACCAGCGAACCCAACGTGGTAACAAAAGAGCCATGGTAACAAAAAAGATTAAAGTTCAAGAAACGATACTAGTTCGACTTTCTAAAGTAAAGGCTTGATCTCACTGTTTTAGAACACGGAAGCCAATAATTACCTTTGATAGGAAAACCCATAGTGGATTGTGGACGTTGTGGTTATTGATGAGCCATGATATTGATGAGGTATCAACGTCTAGGATTAATTACATAGGTAATGTCTCGTACCTACTTTACCTACGTAGTGATTGGCTATTAGGCGTCCGACACCGCCAAGTATGAGCCATTACCGGCAGGATAGGTAACTAGAACTGATGGAAGGAGAATAGATGATCATCGCAGAGTAGGTAAGTAGTAGGTAGGTCTACTACCTACCACTACTACTACTACCTACACTACACTAATGAAGAGCGGTAATGATTTTGAAGAACATCTATTGTAGGCGATATATGACCAAAAAGTACCTTAGGAAAAAAGTTAAGTACTTATGTGCTTACTTATAAGTAGGTATTTACCTAATATTTTTTAAATTCCTTTTCTTGATCGACCAATAAAATAACATTACAGACCGAATGTGATGATTATTGCATTAGTATAAGAGTTTAAAAAATATTATGGTGCCATCTGTGTTTGAGTAGCCAAACTTACTATAAAGTTGTGTGCGGTTGCTCGATTAAGTTTGTATAGAATAGATGATAATATGATAATATTTTAGTTTTTAGGTTTGTTTCTATTTTAAAACGTATTGTTTTAAAATTGTTTAAAAAAAAATGTTATATTTTTAAAACTAGTCATAGGAAACGCACTTTGTTCTATATTGCACGTGTTCTCTATGGCTGTCATGGCCGTCAAATTCTATTTATCTATGGTAAAAAATTTGGTACCTTGCGCTTTTGTAGTCGCGTTTTTAGCAATATCATGGTAAAAATGCTATTATAGTTCGTTAGTTCATGAAACGTGCCTCAAGACTCGATAAAAACACGTAAAGTGAAGAAGATTAGATATTTTTACAAATTATATGGTTACTCGCTCTCATTTGACAAATTGCGCTAGACCGCATACAGAAAATGGCAGCCCTACCACGTAGAATAATCAAAGAGACACAGCGACTGATGCAGGAGCCGGTGCCGGGAATCAGCGCGGTGCCGAGCGAGAACAACGCTCGCTACTTTCACGTAATCGTCACCGGCCCGGAGGACTCGCCATTCGAAGGAGGACTGTTCAAACTCGAGCTATTTTTGCCAGAAGACTATCCCATGTCAGCACCTAAGGTTAGGTTTATAACCAAAATATACCATCCGAATATAGACCGACTAGGTCGCATATGCCTGGACATTCTAAAGGACAAGTGGAGCCCCGCGCTGCAGATCCGCACCGTGCTGCTGTCGATCCAGGCGCTGCTGTCGGCGCCCAACCCCGACGACCCGCTCGCCAACGACGTCGCCGAGCTGTGGAAGGTGAACGAGATCGAGGCCATCCGGAACGCCAAGGAGTGGACGCGGAGGTACGCTATGGACAACTGAGGCGCCGCGCGCGCCGCCGCGCGACCAAACTAACAGATATATCATTATAAGAGTGCAAGTTATGTTATACACCCTAGACCGAGTAACTTGTGGAGATACGCTGCGGATACACCCCTCAATGGGCTGCCCTTGTCTCGGAGTGGTCTGCTAGTCCATCAGATCATTCTCCCGTTCACTTGTAGCTTCGTTACAATATTAGGTATGCATATTTTTTTACTATAATAATAGCAATTAAATGAAACACTTTAAACCCTAATTGTATATATATCATGGTTGCAGATTCGGTTAATTTTATAGGAAAGATAATTGTTTGTTGTCGCAAAGTTGTATGTCTTTGTAAACGGTTAGCCGACACCATGTTCTGAGTGGAAACAATCAGTTCTGATCTCTAGCGATACTGAACTTTATACTTATTTTTTATTGTCTTAGCAAAGTGAAAGCTACCTAGATAAATTTGGTTTTACTGTTCAAGCTACACCAATATGATCTAGTACTATTACTTGTATAAAAGTTATCAATAAATTGTATTTATGTAAATTTAATTTGGCTTTGTGAGAATACTTCAAAATACATAAAATAAACAAAAGCTAAACCAATCTTTTATTTTCTACATGTTCTTGTAATCATATTGATCAGAGTGACCAATTTTTGTAACAAATAATTTTCCTTGTACTATCAATACAATGTGTTGTTTGACGAATCAATTTATTGCTAGAGCTCATTACTTACATTCTATTTCCATCAGAATGTAGTAGTTTTAAAAGGATAATACTGCTGCAATATGTGTGTATGTACTATTATTTGTCATTTAACAAAATAATGTTCTTGATATCAGAGATTACCACTTTCTAAAATTATTTCGCTAGGCCTGTGCTTATATCAGACTTTTACTGCTAATCTAAATTATAAAATGTCTTAGTATATAAATACAGAGATGCAAATATATCTACGGGCATGTATATGTTGACAACCAGTCATCTACACATAGGATTTAACTCTAAGGTTTCTTCGAATGAAACACTTGTGCAAAAAAAAAGACATATTTTTATTTTTTAATTATTATAGAGTAGGCAGGTCACTCAGGTGCTATATGGAGAGCTATCACAGAATTGGTAGATACGATTCAGAAGTTATCCAATTAAAACGAAGGTTTTCAACATAGATAGCCCAAAGAATTAGCAAGCTAAAGTGGCAGTGGGCTGGCCATGTTTGCTAAAGAACCGAGAATCCTTGGAGAAAAGGGCCTAATGGAGTGGAGACCGCGTTTAGGTAAAGTGTAGGACGCCCTCCGGCGAGATGGAGCGACGATCAGCGGAGTGAAGCTGGCAAACACATGAGAAGAGTCAAAGATCGGGGACAGTGGTGTCTTGGTAGAGACCTACGTCCAGCAGTGGACGATAGGTTTATGTTGATGATGATGATGAGGTAAGTTGGGTTAAATTCGAATTATTCTTCTACTACAGTGAAACCTGGTTAAGTGAGACATCAAGGGACCTGCAATGTCGTTTCACTTATAGAGGTATTCCACTTACCCAGTGTCTCAGATATACCTACAGGTATAAATAAATACCTGTCTCATTTACAGAGGGTTCCATTAATAGAGGTGAGAATACAGGTTATTTCAGTTATAGAGGTGCGATCATTAAATTAAATAATTATGATAAAAAAATAAGAATGAGTAAACAATAGTACATTGTTCACCGAGAGGAGAAAGTGACCGATTACCGTCGAGGGTGTCGTTTGGGTTAAATTCGAATTATTCTTCTACTACAGTGAAACCTGGTTAAGTGAGACATCAAGGGACCTGCAATGTCGTTTCACTTATAGAGGTATTCCACTTACCCAGTGTCTCAGATATACCTACAGGTATAAATAAATACCTGTCTCATTTACAGAGGGTTCCATTAATAGAGGTGAGAATACAGGTTATTTCAGTTATAGAGGTGCGATCATTAAATTAAATAATTATGATAAAAAAATAAGAATGAGTAAACAATAGTACATTGTTCACCGAGAGGAGAAAGTGACCGATTACCGTCGAGGGTGTCGTTTGAAGCCCGAGCCGCAGGCGAGGGCTTTAAAACACCCGAGATCGGGAATCGCACTTTCTCTTGAGTGATACATAGTGCTTTATACTACACCTACGAGGAAAATAAAAAACTAAAATTTTCACATGTTCTTTTTTCAAATTGTTTGACACCATCCAACACACAGCTAGTGGCCAGTGTCATTTTGCGAACTTGGAGATAAAAACTCACTGTAAAAACTTTTTGGCTTTTGATATTTAGGTTACCAGCGCATAGTCTTACCCAAAATTAAAAAAGAAAAACCACGTAAGAAATGGATTTTCATACACTTTTCTCTCCCGCTCAGATGCGTTTTCTCGCCGCATATTTGTTCGATATGCAATGACGTACTTTCTACCGTAAATTTGATAAAGTATCAAGGTACTTTCCGAGCAGGTGTAAGTATAAACAATGTTATCTCAGTTACAGAGCTTTATGCATATAAAATTTCCTCGCTGTCTCAGTTATAGAGGTAACTATGACGATAAATCGAAAGAACAAATCCCAGATATAGAGGCTTACCTCGTCCCACTAACAGAGGTAATTCAGTGCCAAAGTGTTGGGACCTCAGCATGAGTTCCAGTTATGGAGGTTTCTCACTTATCCAGGTCCCACTTAACCAAGTTTTACTGTAATAGGTATCACTTGAACACTGAAGTTCTCTATAGAACTCAACTTTTACGTAGACGTTTTTAAGATCCTGTAGTGCATTATTTGATCTATCATAATAAGCGTAAAAATATAATTGTTTATTCTGCGTCTTGATCAATTACCCGGGAACCAAACTTGATGTCGTATATTTTTGTACTTGTGACATTTTGTCGATTTCCTTTGTTCTATTACATTCATCTTTTTTATCAATGGCTTATCTGCTTTTATCTTATCAGAGTTATTGACCTTTATCCTAATATAGGTCGACACAATACTTTTGTTTGTATACCTGTTTATCAACAAATGGCCTAGTACATTTATAATTAGGTACGTAGCAAGTCTTTAACCCAAAGAGTAACAAATTGCAGATCAGTCAAATCTCGTAGTAGAAATCAAATCAAGTCAATAAGTTCTACCTATAGTATTGAGGTTTTTTGGGAAAATACATAGTTTTATGAATGAACTATGTAGGTAATTTCGTGGTATTTACATACACTGGACAGATATAGCTAGCACAATTATTATTTTATTAAAAATTGAAATTCAAAAAACTGGCCTAGGAACAACAGGTTCCCCTACAAAGAAAATAAACAGAACACCCGAAATAAATATTTGCAGATAGTACAAACATTTATCCCAAGACGGGAATCGAACCCGCAACCTCCCCGTCGCAGGCGGACCTTCGCCCGCCGCGCCACATCGGTCGTCAATTATATCATAGGATATTACCTGATATTACTAGAGTCTCTCTCTTCAGCCTTTTTTTGTTGCCAGTTGTGTATACAAGAGACATGGGTTCTCAGCTTACACAATGAATTTGTCTTATCAAACAACTGGGTCTATAGGTCTTATAACTTCGGTGTTTTTCGGTACCTTTATTTTGATCTAGATATTCAGATCGCACCTATTCTGCACTAAATGACTAGGTACATACCCAAAATTCAAGCATCTTTAATCTGTTTGCTGAGGTCATGCACATCTGAATGGAAGCATGAAAGATCCACTAATGATACTTTCACTATGTAACAAAACTAAATATTTGTAAAACCGAATTCAATGTTCGTTTTATTTTCGCGCCATCTATGAGTGAATTGCGTTACTAGGTCACAGCAGATTAAGGTGTTACCGAGTGGTGGTGAACTGCTCGCTATAATTTTACTTCTTCTATAACAGATGTCGCTAGCGACATTAGTTTCATATCGAGTACGAAAGAGGGCGCTACTACACACGGCCGGTTTCTCGAACGATGATCAACGAAAAAAACAAATAATTACTATGTGTCAAACTGGGATCAATCGTGATTTGGGTTTCCAGAAACCGGCCGATAGGCTTTTAAGTGTATAATTTTGTTACCAAAATCAATAAGACGATCTACTCACCTAATAATGGTCGCTACTGTATCTTTAGCTTTTTACTAAGATGTATACACCATTCTGCAGCTGTTGATTGTTTTCAGCTAGTCAACACTGGGAATAACATAAAATACAAGGAATAAAATAAAAAGAAGTAAGTTTGTTCAATTTATTCTTAACTTTAATGCAGACTAGAATAATACTCTTAGAAATGAGAACAACAATAGTTATTTCATGTTAGTGTACCTACATACAGCTTCACAATAAAGGCTATTTTATTATCTGTGTTTCACAATATAAACAATTCACAACAGCTAGCAATATAAAACTTTATATCAGACTGTATTCCTAAACTTACGGTGAATATGACGGTCAAACTACATTTAATGGTACAAAGAAAGATGTTTTTGTATGAAATGTTGGCAATAAATCAGGTTATATCAACATCACATACAAAAACCGCTTTTCATGTTAGGTAACGCTGAAGCTGCTATGTAGTTTAACCTTTAAATGGCCAGTGTTGAAAATAAGAAATGTTTCTAGACAATTAAAAAATGGAGGGCACTGGCCAATGTGGGCAAAGAAATAGTAAAAATATCAAATAGAAAAATGGCAACATTTAGGCTCCGGATTTTAAGAAACCGACCAAACTATCGGCCGATAAAAAGTCTGCAGTCTGCGGGGACTCTAAAGCGAAGTAGTATTGGAGAATACTCATTCGCTTTATTCATTAGCAGTACCTTTGTACGCTATTTACTATTGAATTATAAGTACAGTCAACAACAAACGTTGATGAATAATTTAGGATTGTACAAATGTTTTTTGGAGTTGTTAATGTTTGTTTTGTCTATGTTGCTGATAGTACAATATATATTATACTAAATTCAATAGTTCTGTACTAGATACATATCTAAACTTGATTGTAATGTGTGTACCATTTTCTTTCTTAGTTTAAACCGGGCTATAAAAAGATCAAGAACTAAGCCGAAGTGGGATCATAATGGTGTTTTACATTCAATATATTATAATACTTATAAAATAACCCGTTCTCGGAGCGCTAAGCTTAGCTAAGAAAACAGGACATACATAAAAATATCATAGGTTACAGTCCCCCGACTAAAGACCTCTCGGTTCGGCTGACCTCGAGATAATACGATCTTAAAAACAAATGACAAAAAAGACAGTCGGTTACAAATAGTATTTAAAGTTTAATGTCGTATTATAAGCCGAACCGTACGGACTTTAATCGGTGGGCAGCTAATAGCGACACTATATAAAATTTACAAAATATGATATATTTTCTGAGATGCTACACGAAATAATGCTTATAACTATATCCACTAATCAATTCATTATATTTATTTGTTCACTGAAAATCGAAAGGTCTAAATGCTGTGCTTAATATCATTTTAAGATTATATTTGAAAAATAGAGCTGAGACCTTTCCGATATACTTAAGCTAAATACATAAGTTACATGTCATGTTTGAACTGTAAAGCATGATCTGGCAGATAGGCCTGGAACGAAATATAATAAATAAATAATAATATAACGAAATATAATGTAACTAGCGTCCGCCTGCAACTTCGACCGCGTTTCACTTCTCTCATAAATTTTTCGGTATTAAAAGTAATCTATGCATATCCAGGTTACGAACTATACACAATCCAAATTTCATCCAAATCAGAACATGAAGTAATTAATAATATGTACTTTTATAATATTAGTAAAATAATTGTAACAATAAAAGTGGTATAACTGTTTGTATGGAATGGTTTGAACAAATATAAATTTTTAAAAAAAATGTTACATACAACTTAAATAATCTTCTTTAAATATTTTAAAACTTATCAGTATCTGAAGAATATAAAAAAAACAAATTTAAACTATTTTTATTTTACACAATTTGAAAAGTGAGTATAAAATGGAACCGATACACAATGACAATTTTGATATCTTTTTTGTTATAAAATAACAAAAAGAAATAATTAATTATGAAGAATGGTTTATTTTATCGGCTCCATAAAAAATAATGTTGTGTAGGTGTTAATATAACAATAATATCTAAGCAGATATGAGTGGGTTCGATATTCGATCAATATAGTTACAAGTTATCGATATATCGAGTGTAGTTCTACCATATTTAAGAATGTTACTTTCTATAGCTGTCAGATTTCATTAACATTTGTTACCGAAAAACACAGCTTATTTTAAGTAACATTTTTAAATATGGCTGCCCGAGTAGCGTTTGATATTAGAAAAAAAAGTTTTTTTTTAAGATGACGAATGTCAAACGCTTTCGGTGTTTTAGAGATATATCTTATACCTAATTTATTTAGCCACTTAAGCTTATAGCATTCTCAAAATTACACATCACATTATAGTTAAATTTCTCTGAGTATTTACGTTAGCTTATTAAGCTAGAGTTGACCCGTCCTCGGGTTAAAAGCAATCTTTTTTCATAAATAATGGTGTTTTTATAACTTTTAATATTGAGTGATTCAAAATTGGCGAGGACGAGTTCGACCAATCGCTGCGCAGAGTATCAAAGTCAAAAAAAAAGTCAATATCGCACACTTTCCCGGTGCCGGTACAGATCAAACGAATACGTGTAACTTTGAACTGTATTAGCATTGACTTTGAGTACAAAATCCGATCATATCAAATCGAAGACGAAAGCGCACGCATGAATGAGACAGACGTCTTCAGTACGTAAGTGCAAGCGAGAAGGAGATATAGATCGCTTTCGCTTGACCTGTACTCGGCATTAGTTACTGTTTGCAATGCTAAGTTCTCAGAGGTCTAACCAACATGGCCGAATGTCAATAGTTCACACATCAGTTTATAAGTTCACTGAATACACTTTGCTATTAAAATCTTCAGTTTAACCACTTTACCTAGACCTCTAACTTTTCACTGCGAATACCAAACTTTTCGACGAAGTTCAACTACACCTTTCCAACTTTGCTTTATCGATTTTGAACTCTATGCATCACTGTTATAGAAGCGTTTCAGTAAGCAGGCACTTTTATATAAAAACCGGGTTTTCTTGGCCGGTTAGCAGCCGGAACATTGAGGTTGGCATCGTTTTCATTAGAATCTGGAAATTGGATAAAAATATTTTAGAAATAGAATAAAATCGGCTAAGTGCGAGTCGAACTCAAGCACGATAAGTTTCGTTCCAAAAAATCTGTTTATTGTAGAGTCCCTTTATATATTAATTTTATTCTGTTTTTATGTAGGTACTAGTTATTATAGCGGCAAATGAAGACATCATCTATGAAAATTTGAACTTTCTAACTACGGTTCATGATGACAGACGGATAGACAGACAGACAGCGGAGTTTCGTTGATAAAATTAGAGAAGTCCTTCTATAGAAAGTACCTACCATATTTTAGAGTTTGACAGCTTTAGCAAATTATATTTTATGAGAGAGAAAGAGGCGAAGGAAAGAAAGGCAGATACATATAGATATCTGTTTCTCTTATAAAATAGTTATAATTGGCTAAATCAATTGAGTCATAAAACATAACTTTATCGAGCAATACATCATAAATTACTACTACACAACATCACTTTCCATCCGGTGAGTTTGTGGTCAAAGGACGAACTATCCTTAGTAAAAAAAAAAAAAAAATATTTTAGCTTCTAACGGTCTATCTTAAGAGTTAGCGTAGACTTGAAGTATTGATTACCATACGTAAGGATGACATAAAGTCAACGCTAACTTTTTAAGATAAGGGGTAAGTCTTTAGAGATTTATCAGTGGTTTATTATACCTCTCCGACCGACGTGGCGAGTAGATTCACGATCCGTTCGTGCGGCACGGCGACTACGCTCTGCGAGTTGATCTCTATGATGCGGTGTCCGACGCGAACGCCGCCGCGTTCTGCGATCCCGCCGCGAAGCAAACTGCATATCTGCGGAAATAGCTCTTATTTATAAACGAATAAAGCATAATTTACTGTAACATTCAGTTAAATTTCAGTACAATCACGGGGATTAGAATTGACTAAATAAACAGATGAGGAATCATCTCTTTATTTAGTCAACTGACAGCTCAACGACTATCGGAAGATAGTCGTTATAGCTAGAGTTGAGCTGTCAGTTGGACTGGAGCTATGGGTCATGGGTTTGATCCTATTTTTTTACAAGTTATGGAAATATGGTCGCGTGGAACTGGCACCTAGAATCCTAGTATGTAAGACGATTCTAAATGATCCTTGTGATTTTATTGAATAAAGAAATATTTGATTTTGACTTTATGATTCCGATAGTCGTTATAGCTACAGTTGAGATGTCAGTTGGACTGAAAATACGGGTCGTGGGTAAGATCCTTTTTTTTCACGTTAAAGGCAAGCGTTTGATCGCTCTAACGCTAAACCCTAACGCCGCACGATCTCACCTGATGTTAAGGAACTTCTAGGAACAAACAATTGTATTAAAACATTAATGTTTGTTCTCTCTCTCTCGCAGTCGATTCCTCATTACTGAGGGTCGCGACCTCTCCTCATGACCTTCTCTCTGATCAGGTCTCTCCATTTCTTTCTGTCCTCAGCGACATAAAAAGCCTGGTAGAGTTGGGTATCCAGGGTGGTGCGCACCTGGTCTGACCAGCGCATAGGGCTTCGTCCCCTTGGTCGTCGTCCATCAACCTTCCCAGTAATAGTCAGCCTTTCCAAACTGTCTGGGCTACGTCTAGCGATGTGTCCGAAGTACTCCAGGGTGCGGGCCAGGCAGATGGTCGAGAGCCTTTTGGACACTTTGAGCTCTTCCAGGATAGAAACATTCGTTCTCCGCGCTGTCCATGGTATTCGAAGCATCTTACGCCAGCACCACATTTCGAAAGCATCAATTCGCTTACGGTCAGCAGTTCTTACGGTCCATGTTTCAGCGCCGTATAGGAAGATAGGAAAGATTAGGGTGTTCATTAGTTTAATTTTGGTTCTTTTGGTGATATTCCTATCGTTCCAAATTTTCTCGAGCTGAGATGTGGCGTTTTTGGCCATGCCAATTCTGCGGCGGATTTCTTTTTCGCACGAGCCGTTATTGCTGATGCTTGAACCGAGGTATATAAAATCGCTGACTGTGTTGAGGTTGAGGTTACCAGCGGGTATGTAATGTAATGTTTGTTCTATGCAAGTATTTTATAAAAGTTTATAAATATCACACCAGCAATCTAGTTCTTATAAAAAGTTTTGCTTAGTTTGGGACTAGATAGCGTTGTAAAAAATCCATTTATCTATTTATTCTAAATGCAGTTTCTTGCCATAGCCTAGAAAAACGGCTTATTTCTTTCACATTGCTATCACTATGTTGTGTTCATAACTGCTTATAAATAAATAATGCTGGACAATCCACACAACATCATCTAGCCCCAAGCTAAGCAGAGCTTGTGTTATGGGTACTAGAAGACTGACATACTTAATACAATACATTACATAGATAGATATTTTTAATTATACATTTAAAATACCCAGAGCACCCGTAATAAATATTTGCAGATCGTGCAAACATTTATCCCAAGGCGGGAATCGAACCCGCAACCACATCGGTCGTCATAATTATAATACTCACCACTCCGTTCTGTACGCTGAATCCAAGTTGGTACTTGGTGTCTGGCCGTTTTATCTTGACCTCTACCACAGGCGCGCACGGCACCACGGTGAGTTTCACCACAGTCTGGTTCTTCGAGTTCTTGATGTAAGTCTGGCATGTCGATAGTGGTAAGCCGACGAGACTGACGCCGTTGATTGCAATTATTTGGTCACCTGAAATTAAATATACTTGTAATTTTGTGAGATAAGATAACAGAGAAAAAGTAGAATTTCAGATCAATATACCAGATAAGTGATCTATCTAACATACATTTATAGCGCCATCTATCTCGCTACATGATGAACTGCATCAAACATCTACGCAACAGACCAACAGATGGCAGAGGCAAATCCTAGATCGCGCAAGCGAAGTTAACACGGAATTTGAACATATAATACATTATGACCTATTTACCAAATATTATGGCCTATTTACCAAATATTATGGCCTATTTACTAGACATTATGGCCTAACAACCATACATTATGACTTAAAAACCAATTATTATGACCTACCATACGTTATACTTATCTACCAAGTATTATGTTTCTGTATATAACCTCAGTTATCTAACAGTTATTATGACCTATCCACCATACATTATGACCTAACAACCATCCAATGACCTGTTGCGCTGTTGTCCACAGTGCGCGGTGTTTCCTCCAGATATTACCAGTTATCTAGCAGTTATTATGACCTATATGACCTATCCACCATACATTATGACCTAACAACCGTCCAATGACCTGTTGCGCTGTTGTCCACAGCGCGCGATGTTTCCTCCAGATATTACCAGTTATCTAGCAGTTATTATGACCTATCCACCATACATTATGACCTAACAACCGTACAATGACCTACCGATATTGAGTTGTCCACAGCGCGCGGCGGCCCCCGCGGGCGCTAGATTGGCGATCACGACAGTCGGCAGCATGGAGCCCCAGCCGGACTCCACCACCACCACACCCAGGATCTCTCCTTTCGTCTTCGGTACCACCACCTGGTAATAAATTGCTTAGTGAGTATGAAGAATGTATTTTTTGTGGTGGCTGAATTATACAGATATTGTGCGTTGTATCTTGTCTTAAACACATATGGTACGTACACACTCTAATAAAAGAGTTATATATTTACGGTCTATCTTATAAAAATAGCCTAAATCAGATTGTAAGTGTTGTTTAACAATAGCGAACTTTAGCAGTAAAGCGTGTTCTTTAATAACACATTAGAATGATGTCTTATAATCGAATTTTAACAGTGCAATAACTATGGTCTCGCAATTATGTGCTTGATTCAGTTTTCATCCAAATAATGGCAACAATCAATTTTATTTTCTTTCGGAATGCATCGGTTTTAGTTTTATCCATCATTTTTGACAGAAACATAAATTGACTTTGGCACAATTGGCACGCTTTTGACATTAGAAAAGGTAAACAAAAGAATTTATTTCGTTTTATTTTACAGAAATCTTGCAAATACATAAAATCAAGAATAGAATTTTGTTTTCTGCTGTTTCATATTGGTTGTAAAAATACGACTAGCTGCTATTTCAGTACAAACACACACAAAAACCCTTTTCATTTTACGGAACCTGAAAATGTAACTGCAGTGTTGTATGTATGGTTTTTAAGGCTAGTCCTAGGTATATATTCTGGCGGAAAACAAAGCATGCGGAAGATAATATGAAACAAAGCATGTCAATGCTTCGCACAAAACACAAAATTGTTGTATTTGCCCAGACTCTTGAACTTACCTATACCAACAACCTCGAAATTTTATCCCCAAATTTGAACCAAAACAGCTATGACGTTTGTCATAGATGTATGTTTATACAGAAGCATATGCCTAAATTGTTTGTAAAATCTTTTCTCTCTCTCCCCGATATATTCTTACCTATTATTAATTTTTATAATTTTTGACCCGTACCATTTTCTTTCTATTCCAGATAGCATTATGTAAGAACTAAGAACAAGGAGAGCTGAAAATTAAAATAGACTGTATGGGTTCTCAGTTGAAAAGAAGAGTTATCATCACCTATTGTTTTCAGTTTGAAAAATAATAATAAAAGAAGATTCATTATTGATTTCTAAACAATGAGATCCACGTTCAACTGATTATACATGTGTTATATTTCTAGATGACTTTTATTTAATCCTATCTTCATATTTATGGTGTGTGTGTATGTACCTACCTGGTATATCATGAATAATCATGGTCAGATTCTAATTATTAATTGGCATAAAGTAAACCAAAATTATTATCATAAGCTTATTATAAGCATCAAGACTAGTGTTCTAATTCTAAATGGGGGAATAAGATCTGCACTGACATCCCGCAATGGGGTGTATTGTGCATTGTCCCCGTGCTAACCTCACCCCAGCCAGCCCAACTCCTTAAAGTAGCGGAGAAGGACTTTGAATTGGTGGAAGCAGTGTTCCCCGATGGTGTGGTGGATGACAATAGTGATGAAAAAAACTAGTGTTGTAGAGATATAAGTAAATAGATTATGCTTATGCATAAGTAGGAAATAATCAGAGGGTTTCCATAATGGTATCAGGTCAAGTCTTTATTAGGTAGTATATCATATTATATCCCCGTTGATCAGGTGATCAGATGATCATCTCTGTGCTGATGCAGTTGCATCTCCGTAAACCTGACACGTATACGATAAGTAAGAAGGTGAGTAAACATTTACATATGTAGGTAGACTAGGCAGCTACTTCAAGAGACAAATGAAAATGAAAAACCTTATTATCCAACATAATGTATTTGCCTCAGCATTTAATTACTGTTAGCACATGATGTTTTGGTGGTATACCGGCTCTACGCTAGTCTCTTTCTAGGTCCGAGCATACCTATTTCCAAGATATTTGATTATTCTTTTTGAATAATTTATTTAATAATTTATATAACAAGAAATCAACAAACAACAAAAATTTTCATCTCATTTCAGCATGTCTGTCCTTTTTATCGGTCGGCATTATTTTTTACTCCTTCGCTGTATACTTTTTGTACCATCTAATGTCTCAATTACTTAGAAAGAAGCAAAATAAATTTAAGAATTTATTTTGACATGACGGCCATTTTTAAATATCTGCTAAAGGAGGGTTCTGAGCACTTTAGTTTTAGGATACACCAAAAGGATACGTTTGGCTTATTGTTCGTTTATAAGACGACAAAAATATCACCAAGCCTTTAACAAGTCTTTAATTCTGCCGTAACTTTTTATAAGATAGACCGTTAATCGTATTACATTTATAAGCGTTCTATTATTTAAGTATTTAATCGTATTACATACATATTATAAGCGTTCTGATATGAAATTAATCTTAAAAACTAAATAGGTTCAAACACACATTTGTATGAAGATGTTCTGTGCCAAAGTTAATTATAAGTACATTAAACTATGCAGCTTGGTTTGTAAAAAAACTGATGATTGATTATTTTCTGGATTTAGCTTACAATGAATAAACACATGGTATGATTTTTTTTCTCTAGCCTAAATCGTCCCACTGCTGGGCAAAGGCCTCCCCCAAACTCTTCCACTTCTCTCTATCCTTGGCAGTGTCCCAATCCATTTCAAATACTATAAAAATATTATTACAAAAAAATATTAATTTGTTTGTTTAGTAAACTATCTGTAAGTACATCAAAACGAATTAGCTAATACCTACAAAACTAGTTTACGCAAACCGGTCCACGCCGCCATTTTATATTATTAAAAAGTTAACCAACCTCTTTTTGCAATTCCTTCTTGGCGAACATCTGCAGCTCATCTCCGAATATTTCCTGGCTGTTCAGGACTTCTTGGTAGTCCATTTCTTTCACAAAACTGTGGTCTTCAATCCCATTAGCTTTCAGGAACTCCATGTAGGCTACTTGAAAAGCTTGGCCGATAGACTGAGCAATGAATTGCGCCTACAAATAAAAGATAATTATTTTGTGTTTATAGTGAAAGAAGAAAGGATAGTTAGGAAATGTAAAACGATTGAAAGTAAGAAAATAAATACATTAGTCGCTAATTATCTTAATCTACACTCATTTGTTTATTGTTTTGTTTTGCCTACTATGATGGTATAAGAATTTTACTATAAGTACACATAAATAGCATTAAAAACTGGTCATAATTTAGTTTTAAGTATTAACCTTTTCTAAAATTATAGATATCATTTGACTGTACTTTTGGTAATTTAGATAGATAACTATTTATTTGACGAACACACAACACAAAGCTTACATAAAGTCATCTATTTACACATCTTAGAATTTATAAGCAGTTATATATTTAATTTACACATTTATTATTACATACATACGGTATATCTTATAAAAAGTTAGCGCAGACTTCATGTATTGATTACCATACGTAATGATAACATAAAGTCAACGCTAACTTTTTATAAGATAGGGGGTAAATACACCCTTCACTTAACGAATATTTTGAAAGCCTACCTGAAATTTCGCTCCCATATTAATAGTATCAACTGTCATTTTGATGACTTTTAAAATGTTGAACTATGTGTTGTCACTGTCACAGACTCAGTTGATATGATTCTGACCTCGTCACAAATTGCCTTGCTCTGATACTCAGCAGTTGCTTAATGTATTTAGATATAAAGTTTGCAAGAATTGCAGATTTAATGCAGTTGAGTTTTATAATTTAGGTAGGTATTGATTTTTAAGATTTGGGTACAATAGATTTGGTTTTATTTTTAATTTTATTTATTTTTAACCTTTATTACATGTGTAACTCATAAACACACTATGACAAATGTATAGTCGGGAAATTAATATTTTTTAATTAATATTTCTTTTAGGCAAAAATATTATAAACTTTAGTTCTGTCAACAATAAAAAAAAAAAGTGAATATATCTTTCAGTTTTTTTTATTGTTGACAGAATTTTGTTTGAAATTCACCAAATTATTTTATGAAATTAAAACTGTATACCTAACTGATTACAACAATAGTCAAATATATCCATATAAATGGGTAATAGTTTTCGAAGATTATGAATACAAATATTAAGAAAGAGAACACCAAATAGACCAAGACAGAGATAGCACAACTACACAGTCATAATAACAAGGTTGAATACGTACACTCACCTCTTCGCTCTCAAAAACATGGCATATCATCTTAGGCGTACGGTTCAATTTAGGTTGATCAGAGTCCGTCTCGTGCGGGACGAACCGTCGTCTAGCCATAAGAACTACCAAATCTCCAATATCAGCAATATACGATATAGTTCTGAGAGCATGATCCATCATGATTTCCTTCAACTCTGTGTTCAGAACCATTATTTTCTCTGTAGATATGAATAAATCTACTTCTGTGCTCGGCTGGTTTTCGCCTTCAGGTGCCTGGAACGAAAAGTGAGGTTATTTTGAGGTGTGGTGCGAGTGATAGCGAGTGAATTTGGGATTTGACTTACCAATGCCTGATTATCCAATAAAGTAAGCGGGAAGGGAAAAGATAGTTATTAATGTAACATTCGCATATATTATGGTAATACGTTGCTAAATACTGTTCAAACTAAGTACAACTAATTGAATATACTTAAATAAATTACCGTTTTAAAACTACAAACTATTCGGAGAGTATTTGAACGATCTATAAGTAATCATCTAATCACTATGAATAGTAGATGTAAAGATAAAAGATATTTTTTGTTTTTGAAATGTAACGATGATAGACGCACTACTAGAAAATCAGCGGTAAGATCTACTACTGAATAATACTTTACTGGGTTTTTTGAATGTTTTGTTATATTAAAAAATAATGAAGAATATCGTCAGAATTCCCCATGAAATATCCGGACGCACAGACAATAAGTAGTTCCATAAAATATCACTAACTTAAGACTATTTCAAAACGTACGCGTCGTCATCAAAGTTAATAAGACTAATATTATATCATTGTTAAATCAATTACTTTAACCTACACCACTATTATGAAGTCATTATCAGTCATTAGAGATTGCTGTCTTAATACATAAATTAGGACCGATGAGTCCGCGTTGCACGTTTCAAAAACCTAAAAGTTCCCGCTATAGTCAATCGTTTAGTGGAGCGGAGCGTGCAGGGCTTATGTCACTGTCAATTCGTTTAAGGTGACGTTTATGTACATTGATATACGCCTTAAATAACACCGCAGAACAGAGAGTACCGCTTCCCACAAGGGTCCAAAAACAATATTTTTATTAATTTATCTCGTTTGTTCGTTAATTTCTTACGCCACTCAAAATTACTAGCTAATTTCAAAGGCTTCATGCTCCTTATGTTTAAGAAAAAACTACTTTTGACAACACCCTATTTTGAGTTAGTGCTAGGAATCAGATTTCAGAGATTTCCCTGCCTCGGCCCTAATTTAAGAGTAATTTAGACAAGCTGATATGAAATATGTAACTCCATTCATCCGTAGGTAAACCTAGTCCCACAGTCAAGACGCTGCTGCATGCTCCGCACCACCATTGTAACCTTACGAGACCGAACTAAACACACTGCCAGCCAAACCACCTTTATCTTTGTGACTGCTTCTTCGACCATGTTCTTTTTGAGTCGCTTCTTGCGCCTCCTGCCATCTTCATCCACCTCGACCGAGCCAAGGAATGTCAGGCGGAAGACTGCCGCCGGGGCTGCGTACACGCCGGAGTAAGGCCCGTCGCATCCCCACTGTTGGGCAGGCTAACCTCCTCGCGAATCGCTCTCACGTACCGTTGTGTCAACGACAACATTTTGTGTAATACACGAGTTACATGACATGTACGTGTGACATGTGTCATAGCGCGACTGACATGTATTATGCGACATGGGGTATGCATCATACACGCCACGATGCAATTGCATGTTTTTATGTTGTTCGCGATATATATAGAACTAATTTGTCTTCGAGAAGTTTTGATTACAAAAAAATAGGATGAACAAACAAAGTTCTGTATTAAAAAGACAGTAGAAATAAACTGGAATAGTTCATATTTGTATATTCTTTTATTGATGGTTTATTTGGTAGGCTTGCTTTGTTTGTTTAATTTGTTTCTGACGACCGCTGATTGTATTAATTGTAATACCAAACAAAAACAATACGAATCGACGTCTCCCCGAAATTGTCAGCGGCAAAAGCAAGCAAAACAACTCGAAAACAAATACACAATGATACGTGAGAAGCGAGCGATTCTTCCGTTGTTATGAAAGCAGACCTAATAGAAAATTAACCTTAACTATGTTAGAATAGGGTCGGTTCTCGTGCTTAGGCGGTTGTAAAGCTAGTACGCAATGTCTGTGCAGTCCCTTTGTGTCGGAAAATGCCACCTGAGCCGGTGTGAATCGGGTATGTCTCATGCTTTATACTGTGCGTTATTATGAGAAAAGTGCGTGGATTCAAAAAGCTTATTCATTCAATTGTTTTATCGATCGGCTAGTCGCTAGTTCCCGTTTACAGAGAACAGAGTTCCTTGCAAACGTTCAACGTAGTCACAGTTCAAACATACTCAGCAGACCTACTTCAGCCTCTTAGTTCTGGAACATGCGTAGGGTTCGAGCACAGCACAATATGATCGCAAACTCAACCAAAACTTACCGTCAACATAGGATTAGTAATGGTACAAAGCATAGCATCAAGCGAACAAGCACAAATTTGAGAGGAGGCTAGCCGGCCAATGCGGGCGCCGACATTCTTCTTGGGTCGGGTCGAGGGGTGAGGATCACACTGAAAAAAATACTCTAGTGCCATGTCAATAAGAGCATAAACGGTTTGGCGGGCAGGTTTCGTGAATGACTTACCGATACACATTCACAGGGTAAATCTGACGCAGTATTCAGTCACTAGGTTACTAATTTGTATATATTTGTAGGATACAAAAGGATTATTGACTAGCATTCTCAGTACACTAATCCTAGATGAGCATGAAATTACATTATGTACAAATGACCATGGAAATGATTAGATAATATTGGCTGAAAGGATCTCGTGCACGGAACAGAAAAAATAGTAGAGGGTGCTTTTATAATCCAAAATAAGAAGTAATTTCTTGTGTAAAATATTGTAGGTGTAAAATTTTGGAAGCCCTTAATACTATCTAGAACAGGAAAAAGAGTTCTAGATAATACATACTTGTTTTATTCTTATGAACTATATTTAGAGTTAAAAATTTCAGTTTTCTAGTGAGACCGTACTCGTACGTATTAAAATCTAAGATTGATTTAAAAAAAAACATTGAAAGTGTATTAATATTGTGTTCAAGGCCCGTTGATTTGAGCTTTAAAAATTAGCTGTGTCAATAAATTTGCCAATTGATAGAAGGTAGTGAAGCATAGACAGAGACAAAAGTAATTTCATGCTCTCACTCATATAACATCTAAAACAAACATTTACACCGATTCACACGGGCTAGTTGGTATACTGCCTTTATTAAACTGTGTCATTATATGAGAATGCGTTTCATTTACACGGAGACATTGAAAGACTTAAAATCGCCTTTCAACTTTGTAGTAATCACACAAATAGTGCTATCTCGTTTTATCTACATAGAGACAGAAAGATACAACAAAACAGTGTTCATATTGAAAGACGAGTCTAAGTAAGACCGTAGAAGTAAAAGTTACAACAGATATATGTGGCTCTGATATTCCGTCTCGTTCGCACATACAGTTTTTATGAGCTAGAGCGAGAGACGACGCGTTCCACAAATATGTGTTCTGACTTCACTATCTGAATGATAAAAATACTCCTAATTGGTAAACTAATATACTAATGGGTACGGTATAAAAACTAATGTAACGACTCAAGATATTTAAAACCGTAGTTGTTCGAATAAATATAGAGAAACTTATAAGTTTTATCAGTAGATTTCCATGTCTTTGAGATGTCTTTTCAGCTACTGATCGTGATTCTCTGAACCTAGACAGACTTAACATGTTTTAAGTAATCACTGAATCTCTCAGTTGAATATTGCTTTAGTCATGTTATGCTTTCTAAAATATACTTTGTTAGACGTTGCTACGTTTATAGACTTAACGGTCATGTTTTATCTAAATGAATTTAATTACTCAATTACTTATATGTATGTATTTGGTAATTTTGTACATTTTGTCTGAAAATATTCGACAAATCTGGCAATTGTTTTTTACGAACCAAAATCCTGAACGATTATAATTATCAGTCACGTTTCTCTTCTTCTTTTGAAGAGTTTATCAAAATCAACCTTATTTATGACTTGCCTCATTTGACTTTCTCCATACGTTTCTTCAATAACCTTTACCTTAATTCTGGATACCGCTTCTTCAGCTTGCAGCATCCGAGTTGCCTTTGTAGGCTGTCCCTCACACGCCAATTGTGTAGATCCCAGATATCGCGCCCGGAATAACACGCCCTCTATGAGCACTGAACGGGCAACGTCTGCAATAACGAGATCGGAACTTCAGCTGGAGGCAATAGATGGCGTTGTATGGAGTGAAATGTATATGAGGGTAGTTTCATAGTGTTTTAGAATTTGAATGTTTGAAGTTTCGATATACATTTATAGAGTTTTTGTTTATACATTTTAGAGTTTCTTTGAGTGTTAACAATATTGTTTATAGTACTTTTTATCTTGTTTATCATGTATATTCGGGAGACAAATATAAAATAGAATGTTAAATTTTATTCCATGTTAAAAATAATAGAAACGTATATTACCAAAGACATATGGGGTAAAAAAGAACCGATGAGGTTCCTACAACGCTGGTTATTAGGTCAAGCGAGGATGGAGCCAATCTGCGACACGGGATTTGGCAAATAACGTATAAAAAGTTGAGTTAATAATAAACTGTTGTAAGATATTGGTATCTTTGTTTAGCTATTACGATACAATATTCTAGCTCTACGTGGATAGTGTATGGTTGATAATGTATCATAATTGGGGTATATGAGATGAAAGGACAGATGGATGTGAGTGATGATTGGTAACAGTAAAGCCGTACCTATACCTATGTGGATGAATTGACAGCACTTACCACAACGGGGCGCGTCCGAAGTAGCGTGGAAAAGATATATTTTGAAATATGTTAATAACATTTTAGTATACGATTAGTTAACGAAGCGTGTTTGTGCGCATTTTATAGTATATTATTATTGTTAAAATCCATAAATAAAGTTTGTTTCCTTTTAATTATTAGGAATTTGAACCTTTTAGAGCTCTAATTGTTATTTTAATGTAATCGCACTCTATTACGAAAAAAATCGTAAGTATAAAAGACTTAGACAGAAAGAGTTGAAAGAATTACTCACCTTCCTTGTTCTTATTCTTCTTCTTTGCATCTTTGTCCTGGAACAAAACAAAATGGTTTCATTACACAACCTGAGCCATCCATAGACACAACCTATTGTTTATAGCAAAACCTACTCTTCTATTGAGTAGTGAGTCGTAGTGTATACCACTAGAGCCGTTTTGGTGACGCGCTGACGTCACACTGCCCACAAGCGAACTACACTCACCTTTCCATTGAGAGTCGTAGTGTATGTCGATAGAGTCGTAGTGTATGTCGATAGAGTAGTAGTGTATGTCTATAGAATCGTAGTGTATGTCGATAGAGTCGTAGTGTATGTCGATAGAATCGTAGTGTATGTCGATAGAGTCGTAGTGTATGTCGATAGAGTCGTAGTGTATGTCGATAGAGTCGTAGTGTATGTCGATAGAGTCGTAGTGTATGTCGATAGAGTTGTGTACGTGAGGCGGCGCTGACGTTACCCTGCCCACCAGTAAACTAGCTATATATAGACAAAACTTATTTTTACAGTAACACTCACCTTTCCATTGAGTAGTGAGTCGTCGTGTATGTCGATAGAGTCGTGTGCGTGAGGCGGAGACCGCGCTGACGTCACACTGCCCGCCGGCATCACCGTACGAGATTTCGGTTTGCGCCATCCCTGAAAAACATATTATTAAAGTCACTGAATAATAACAACCAACGTTTACTTCAGCTCAATGGTACAAAGACATAACCGGTTGAGAGTGAATGGTTGAGGTTCGCAAGGGACTTGATATTAATGGTGTAATAAAGAGGTAGCTTTAAGGACTGAAATGATGATAATGATAATAAAATGTATTCATGATATGTTCTTGAATTTTTATGTAAATTTTCTTATGTAAATATTCGGTCGCTAGGAAGAGATCGCTCTTAGCGATAAGGCCGCCCATTGTGATGCCTTTTATTACTAGTTTAAGTTCTTTTGTTTAATTGTGTTTAGTATACAATGAAGTGTTAATTATCAATCTAAATATTTTTAATAGGTACTCTACACTCGCTTCGAGTCTAGCGTCATGTACTACGGTGTCACAAAAATCCGGGAATTCATGAAGATATCATATCGGTCATAATTGTTTAAAAGTATTTAGAAGGATTTAACTCATTAGGCTTCTTGGCGTCTGCTTATCGTTCAAAGCATTTCACGCTAATGATATTTTGTTTTATAGAGAGATTCCTAATTTTTATTTTAAGGTAGAAAATCCAAAGATTTTCATCATAAAAAAATATTGAGTAAGGAATCGAGCCCGCGATCGTTCCTTTGATTCGAGGGTGCGATGACCTCTAACGCATTGTAGAACAGTAATGTTTTGCTTGTTTTCCTGTGTTTTTTTTAATTAGTTATAATAATATCGAACCTTGTTCATATCACATATTTTGTCTATTTACCTCATCAGTTGATTCACTTCTATCAGTAATTTCCTCACAATCTGACTCAGGAATTGAATCACAGTGCAGATTCTCTACACCTTCCGCTGTATCGTTTAAATCCACACTTTGAATATCATTCACAGATTCTTCACTAATATCAACTTTATTCTCATAAACACAAGATTCTGTTTCATCGCCACTAGTTGTTACTAAATCAGAAACATTATCAGTCCTATTTGCTTCAACAAAAGGTTCAATTTCGTCGTCACTTTTCACTGAACTCAATATCTCATTGCAACCAAGTTTATTGATAAGACAAGACTGTCTTTCATCATCACATTTTAATTCACTAATTTCGATCTTATTCTCAACGAGGCAAGGTTCTTTTTCGTCTTCACTCATATTTACTGCTATTATTATTTACATGCTAACACATGGTCACTGTAAACAAATTTGTTTACAATTATTTTTAACACAAACGAGTTGTCACCTCTACAATACAAGGCAAACTGACACTTTATTATTTCGAACAACTGTGTTCTTATGTCAATGTCAAATTAGCCAGAAGAAAAAAAAACTGTTTTATTTTCAAAACTTTACCAAAAAAAGCGGCCAGTTACCGCACTATCAGTGTAGTACAATAACATAAGGTCATTACGATGTGATAACGCTAAGTAAATATTAGACGTCTCACGCGCAACGGAACGACACCGGTTCGAACGATTATATGTAGTATGTAAACATGATGTGTGGAGGGCAAAGAGTATGCGTGGGTAGATATGCGTAAGCATCTGTGGGCTGCATTCTGTTCATAGTTGTCTGTAATATAACGTGTTTTATTATTATATGGACAGTATTAGAATTTTGTAGAAAATACTGTTAATCTGTGCAATACTGTTGGTTAAGTGATAGCATACCTGACTAAAGAAGTACATACAATGTAATCGTCATACATTAAAAAATAAATTTAAATACATTATTATCGTTAACTAAACTGAGCTTAAGCTTTAAATATTATTTTGTATAACGTGTTTAATCGAATTGTTTAGTTTACATTTTTAAACAAATCCTCCATGTAGAACTTTTAATTTTAAAATTTAGTGTTGAAATCAAAAATACAATATGATTGTAGTCGCATAATAAATGTTCTGTCGTAACTTATCTGTGGCCAAGATTAATAAGAGAGCAAGGCCAGACCGAGTCGGGTCAAACATTAAGCATTCATACACATACACAGCTGATGGTTACGTCATGCTTCTGAATCATAGTTTTAAACTCGTAAGCTGTTTAAATTAAAGCAAGTTTTTTTTATAATTACAGTTTGTATGAAAAGAGGTTTTTTTTTTATTATTATTAAATATTTAAATTTCTCTTGTATGAACATAATTTATTTGACATTGTATTGACTTATTGATTTTTTTATAGAAATTTTAATTTTCTAGGAATTATTTATAAAATGAATATTTTATACAGAATTTGGTTAACATAGATGGACCTAATCATAAAATTAACAACTATTAACCTATGTTACACAATAAGTTTATTTGATTTAATCATCATAAATATTTTCACGATATCACCTATAAACCTCCTTCATGTCATGTTCCCGGGTTTGGGCGTTTCTAAGGTATTTTGACCTTTGCAATGTCATCAACCTATTGCACACAACTAAAACTCACTCTAAGACTTAAGTTGTCAACTTATCTATACTTGTTTACTATAAGCTTTGAAACTACAAAGCACAGTCATAATACATATAAATGTTTGTGGTTCTAAAGTACTCAGTTACATTTAATTGTTTCCTGCTACTTCATCGAATGAATTATTAAAGTCATTAAAATTGTAAAGTTTTATCAGATCAATATGCTTAATTAGTTTTGATTTTCCTGCTTGTAGATAATGAAGTGTACTCTTAACTTGCTGAGGTTAATAAACATAGAATATTTATAACAAGATTTATCAACGAACCAGTTTGGCTTAGTTTCAGACTAGATGGCATTAAGTGTTAAAAAAAAATGTTTAAGCCATCTAGGTCCCATATTAAAAGCTTTGCTTAGTTTACGACTAGATGGCGTTGTGCAATATGTTCATGATTGTCATCATCATCATCAACCTATATCAGTCCACTGCTGGACGTAGGTTTTCCAAGACGCGCCACTGAGCCCGGTCTTCGGCTCTTCTCATGCGTTGTTTGTAAATGTTTCTAATGTACCTTATCATCGAAGAATCCTTGATCATCAGTTCTCTGCTGGCCCAGCAGCCTGTCAGTCTCGAGATCCGTGTCGGCTTCATCTAAAACATTTGTTTATATTTATAACAAAAATAGACAGTCGTTTTACAAAACATAGGATTAATATTTAATACGCACAAAGTATTCATTTATTTATTCATTAATTTCAATCTATAATTACATGCTTATTGTAATGCAATTATGTAGTAATTTTGTATGCTCATACATAAAAAATTGTAATATCTAAAGAGATTTTACCTTCATCACCACTGGTAGGTTTGATTTCTACAGATTCCGTGCTATTCGCTGAAGAAGGCCTTTTCCTGAAAAATATCAATCTAATTAGCAGAAAATAAAGTTTGCGACACAATTTATTATTCGTTCGTATTTGTATGTAACTAGACTTCAAAAGGGAGAGAGACTTCAGAAGGAGTTGAGTTGTTTTTGTTGTGAATCTGATTTAAGTAGGCTTATTGTGTATTATTTTTTCACATCTCATGATGCTCCTTGTAGCTTAAAATTTTCACATTAGGATTTTGTTTCGGGCCCCTCTGCGTTACCAGTTCGCACTTTAACGTTTACCGCCAGATTTGGCTCGGGGTCCGAGGACCGTAATAGTATTCGGTCGTATTACTTATGTTTAAACTCCGTGATAACTACGTTTGCTTGGTCTAGGATTTGTCTCTGCCATCTGTTGGCCTGTTGCGTAGACTTCAATGTAGTTTATCATTGTAGCGAGATAGATATAATAATAAATAATATTCATGGACATTTCACACTCTAGTCCCAAACTAAGCAAAGCTTGTGCTATGGGAACTTGATTGCTGATAGAATACTTATAAACATTTTTTTGTAAATACATATATATAAAATACATAGCCAACACCCAGACACAGAACAAATATTTATGTTCAACACACAAACATTTGCTCTAAGTGACAATCGAACCCGCGACCCACAGCATGGAAGGCAGAGCTACTACCAACTGAAGTGTGACGCCCGTCTATGTTCAAACTCAGTGATAACTACAACTACGTTTGCTTTATCTAGGATTTGTCTCTGCCATCTGTTGGTCTGTTGCGTAGACTTCAATGTAGTTCATCATGTAGCGAGATAGATGGCGCTACACAGTATGTGTACGTAGTGTACCTGGGCGGGTAGACGTCTGTGTGGTGATGCGGCGTGGCGCGCGGCGCGGGCGGCGCGGGGGACGCGGGCCGGTGCGGCGCGGGCGCGGGGGGCGGCGGCGCGGACGACCCGCACGCCACTAACATTCAAGCCATTATCAGTGCTCAACAGTTATCAATACATTAAGGTGATACCTCTCGCTCTAGCGGGAAATTAAATTTTTTTAGAGTTTTTATTATTGCGGCTGAACTGTTATATCTTTTACTAGTTTAAGCTATCTCAAAAATTGATACAGGGCTACACAGAAAATTATTGTTTATGTTCGCAAAATAGCTTAGACTAGTAAAAGATATAACAGTACAGCCGCAATATTAAAAACTCTAAAAAATTTGAATTTCCCGCTAGAGCGAGAGGTTTCACCTTAAAACAATACATACACTTAGGTTTAGGATTACTTAATTAAATTATTTATTGAAGACAGAGATTCAGTTTGTGAAACTATTGAAAAAATAACTGAATAGTTAGTAGGTCGTTTCTTTAAAGTAGGTTAGTATGCATGATGTGAAATTATAGCTATGTAAATGTTGTACAATAGATGGGTAGGCATGTTAGGTTTTAAGAAGTAAAAATAACTGCTTGTATTACAATTTGAAGTATGTATTAGAAGTAGTTTTCAAACACATGTTGTAGTTTTGATTTTAATGCATTAACGTACAACGACGCTCAACTCAATTCACTGACCTGAGCGGGCGCAAAATCCACGTGAATCTTTGAAATAAATCTACAATTGTAAGCCAATTGTTAGCTCATATTTTTTTTAGAAAAAGCTTCTTTGATAGAAATTATATTTATAAACGTAGTAGTACCTAAGCTCAGTGGATCGAGCGAGTGCAGATCAGCGTCGGACAAAAGGTGCGGTTCTGTTGTGGTTCCATTCTCCACTATTTCCTTCACCGTAACCGTTGATGAGTGATTCTGCAATACACACAACATTAAAACAAAATACTTACTACATATTTGTAAATCGGAAGTCTCTTGTTTATGATTTTGGCTGTCTTATTAAAAGAGATTTATTTATACTAGAAAACCTCTACATCAGTGGTAAGATAGACCAAAAATATGGTCAAAGTCGTGAGCCTTACTAATGTAATTTGCTCTGAGTACGTATTAAGGTACAAAAGTCAAAGTCAAAGTCAAAATTGCTTTATTCAGTAAAATCACAAGGATAATTTAGAATCGTCTTACATACTAGATGATTCTAGGTGCCAGTTCCACGCGACCACGCGTACGTACGGATGGCTCATATTAAGGAAGGCTTATGACACAACTGTGGGTGAAATCAAGCTATGGGTAAAAATTTAATATAGTATGATAATTTTCATTCATTTTCTTGATGAATTAATTGATATGTATCACCTGATTATTATTATCTCCATCGGAACCTTCGAGCGAGATAGCATCATCCACCACTGGCATCTTGGTGACCGGCATCCGACACGCGTCGGGCAATCGAGTCATGTCCATTGACACTGAAACTATAAACAATATTAGTTACTCTTATATGTGATATGCACTCACACTACTTAACGCATTGCTTGCTCAGGTACCTGATGTAGATATTTTTCACACCAGTACACGCCAATTTATTAATATGTGCATATGTTTTTAAGTGTTTGATAAGATTATATATTATTAGAATATTTATTATAAGTTAAATAGCATACAAAACGTTTTGGTTTACGCTGTTAGTTCTGTATGTATTTGTAAATAAATAAATAAATAAATATGTACATTTAATTGGTGAAAAGTACGCTCTTCTTTGACCAGTAGCGCCTTCATTATAGATGAATTATAGAAATAATTTTTAATCAAACCAAAGAAATAAAAAACAGCTTATAATACAACCTTAAAGTTTTATTTGGTTTTATTTTCGGAAATTGTGTCCGATAACTCGAGATAACTAGTTTTCCAATTGAGGATGGCTCAAATATTCCGTTTCTTCAAAATAATTCGATTTATCAAACCAAATAAAACTTTGATTGCGGACAAAATAACAAGAAAAATGTGAGGTTTTCTCAAAAATAACAGAATTCCACACATACGTCACCGTTTCGATACGCTGACGTTTTTTACGCTGCAACGTTCAGCTGACGTCAACGAGTAGCGTCATCGTTTCGTTACGTATAATCATCTTCCTACCCTTGTCCCACATTATGTGGGGTCGGTACAACACGTCCTCTTCTTCGACTCTCCTCTATTCTGATAGAGGAGAGTGGAAGAAGAGGACGTGTTACGAATTAAAAATAAGAAGATGACGTCTGCGTCATCTCAATGCTCACACCTTTCTTAATACATGTCATCATTCACACAGTCCATTCATCTTTTCTTTGTCCTCCCTCTACTTTTACATCCATCCACATTCATATCTAACACTTGTCCTCCCTCTACTTTTACATCCATCCACATTCATATCTAACACTTGTCCTCCCTCTACTTTTACATCCATCCACATTCATATCTAACACTCTCTCATCGTTACGTCAAATTAATTCGTACTCGTTTCTCCTAACCTTTGTGTACGTCAGCGACGTCACTGTCCATATGCACAAGTGACATGTCACTGTCGGTGTCGCTCGTGTCACTGGACACGGGGAACGGCGCGCGTTCCTCACAGCGGCGCGGAGACGCTGATCCACTCCAACCGACGCGCACATTGCCATCGCAACTCACTAGATTTGCCTGAAACAACCGAATAGAGAGCTGATTAACAAAAAGTCAGTTATAGCACAATTATTATACTTAGTTATCTTATTTTTTTTTTTTTTTTTTTTTTTTTTTTTTTTTTTTTTTTTTTTATTTATTTCCATACTCAAAAACACAAAATACAATTATAATATTGTACCCTATAAACCATGCAAGGTTTGTGTGGGTACTCACACTCGAATTCACATTTGAGTCACCAAATCACGATTGATCCGAGTTTGACACATAGTAATTATCAGATTTTTCATCATCGATCATCGTTCGAGAAACCGGCCGTTAGTGTTACAATAATGAGACAGACAAATAGTTGGACAGAATAAAAAATCCATTATCAATCATTTCAAGTATCACGCTCTACTCTCAATGTAAACAAAGCTTGTACTAAAGCAACTATATAGGAAATTGCAGATGTTATAATAAATGCCATGAGTATAGTATCGAAACTCAAGTAATCGCGAAAAGTCACCATTCATTCACTCGACATAAAATAATCAGTTTTTTTCCTAGCTCGCACATCTTGTGCGGTCTCTCAAGGCCTGTAAAAGCCCATTTAAACGTACTATAATGGTAAAACTGAGGGATATTTTTTTAGTCGTAGTCGTGAAATATCAAGAGGATACTAACATTAATAGGCAATCCCAGAAAGCTATGTGACGTATGATTGGCCGGTAGATGGGGCGACAAGGCACTACGTACATCCAGATTGTTCAGCGGCCATTCTATCTCACTGCCGTCCATGCCGTTTTCTGAAGGACATTCTTGTGTTTGACGTCTCAGCTCGTAGTCCAAATCCTGGAATAAAAAAATCCGATCTATTAAAACATTGATAGTATTCAGTACTTACGTAGATATTGTTGTTTTAAAATATGTATTCTAGTAGCAATCGGGATACCATAACAAAATCTTTGTTAATTTTAGACTAGACTCGTGGTGTTAGATTTCTCTGAATATAATTCATAATTTATTAATTAATTACCAGAAAATGTTGTCTAAAAATCTTACATGCTAATCCAAACAAAAACGTCCAAACACCTAAAATACTACTTTTTTACTATTTTTTTATTAAAACCTATTATGTATATAATTTTACTAGAACTAAACTACAAAACTTATGTTCGTGTTTACCTGAAAGTTGACAATTTCGTCCGCATTCGCCCTGCCCTCTACCGGGCCTTTGAAGAACTCTTCCAGAACTTTCCTCGTCTCGGAGAATTCGTAGAGATAGTCGAATGCCGCCGAACCAGCGGTCGGTGAATCGGGATCGCTTTCTGGCATCCTGTCGGCTATCCTATCGCGGCTCTCTGTCATTATCCTCTGAAACGACAAGGACAGATAATCATCTGTTGCATGGATTTCTAGAATTAGGAGAATTTGTAAGATACGAGTAGCCCGAACGCCGTCAAAGTATGTACTTCGGAGACGTTCGGGCTATTTTACGAAGTCTGATTATACGAATATTCTGTTAGTTGCTACTTTATCGTGGTTTTCTGTCATTATTATTTAAAAAGACAAGGACAATAATTTTTATCAGTAGCTCTACCATGAGTTTTTACTATACTATATTTACTATACTCGCTAGCGTCTGTAGTTAAAAAAATGTATGTAAATTTGTACAGCGCCTCTAGCGGATAGTTGGGTACTAAAATTTGTCATACTAATATTTACGTAACTACTGTAGTAAAGTCAGGCGATTTTACTGTTGTAGCGCGAAGTACGCATAATGAGCGGGAATCACAGACAGATACGGGATCTGTGGGTGGACCTGATGACATTTCTTCGCGTCCGTCGCGGCTTTTCTATAATGCCGCGACGCCTAGCGCCACCTGTCGGGAAGCGCGAATAATAAGACGCCCCGAGACTTGGCGCGCGCGCGTACTGTATAAACTTGTATTATTGTTTGTATTCCCTTTTATTGTCTTGCTTGTATGTAAATAACTTTTATATTATATTCCTAAAGTGTTAAAATATCTATCATTTCGAATCCCACCCCTAAGAACTCAGTAGCCAGCCGGGCAAACATTAAACTGTGACATCTCATGGTAGAGGAACTGATGTTTTTTACAATTGCAAGTGAACATGCTAACGCGAGAAGCTTGAGGACTTGCGATTTAATGAATTTCAGCTTTGTATCCAACAAAGTATCAGTAACAGGAAATATACAATATTTTGTGGAACTTTTTTAATGTTTCGTCAAAACTTTTAGTAAATGTAAGATTTCTAATTTGTATATTAAACTATGTTCTTGCTCATATTTTAAATTTAAGTCAAGATTTTAATATCCTCAAGAAATACTGAATCCGGCTAGACTCAAACTTTTAGGATATTAAACTGCATGTTAGATGTCTTTACCTGTGGAAACCCTGGTCGTGGCGATCTAGCAGACTTCTGTGTTCCATATCTCCTCGGTGAGCCCTCGTACTCCGCGATGGGTAATTCCCCAATAATCCTCGCGACCCGCTTGTCCTCATCGACACTCCCGCTCTGTTCCCTCGAGGACTCGCTGCCTTCACTATCTTTAATATCACAATCACCGTTCTTCATATTATCTAAAGTTCTTTTCACACTCATGTCTAATTCGTCGTCACTTGCGTCTGGATCCGTTCTTAGACCTGGAAATAAATAAGTTGATGTAAGATCTCGATAGAGCTTTTAGTAAATAAGTTTGTCTGAAGAAGTCTGAGAGGAAATATTCTACCACTCTTCATTTTAAGTAGTATTAATAGGTACTGCGTCAATCTACTGGGTCAAGTCTGAAACAGTCTGAAAGAGGAACCTTAGCATGTTCAGATTCCCCATAGACTTTCTACTAACTTCGCTGTCGTCTAATTAATCGTTTTTTATCATTACTTATTTAAATTATTGTAATTATTGTAAACTAAATTTATGTGTGTTGTAGTGGAAAATAAACTGTCTATGCCTGTGTAATGCACATAGCACATTGCAAATGAACATGCTCGTCGCAGATTACCACTTAGCATGATGTGTGACACTTAAAACTGTCTTATTTCATGTCTTGTAACCTTTGCAAGTTTACCTTTCCAGTCATCACAATCATCAAACACCATCACCTCCCCATCAGCGACCACAGCGATAGGACTGCCCTTAGCGCTGACGTCAGTTATTTTATGCGGGTCGAGGATTGGTGAACTGTTTTTCGGAATGCCCATGTTATTGGCGTCGACGATAACGTCGCGTTCTCTCTCGATCCTGATTGGTTCGCGTTCGCCGTTCGTGTAAGACGGCGATGTGTGGCGGGATATCATCTTTTTCGGTTCGCTTGTTATTCTGTGTATTTGTATCTGGAATAGACACAAATTTATAAAGAAACATATGGCTTCATTTTATTTTCAGCCTGTGGTGTCCCACTGCAGGGCAAAGGCCTCCCTTCTTTTTCTCCAGTTCACTCTGTCTATGCACTATGTCTATACTCTGTCTATATGGCTTGGGTTCAAAATAATCCATCTAGTACGTCACTAATAATTCGGGTATTAAAAGTCGTGACGTATGATTTCGCAAAACTCATCCCATAAATTCTGTTTGGGGCCTATACTTCTAATGTCAAATGCACTTGGGACATGTGTTTGGGAAAATATAAATGTAGATTAAGTTATAGACTATGCCATAGCGATTTTTAGCACGAAGGCTCATTTGTATGTAACAAGAAACTCAACGCCGGAGCGATGACCTTTTTGTGAATAACATTACCCATAGGCCTGTGACCTACATTTTAGGTAGGCTTTGTAAATGTGAAACTATTATGTTATTTTAAGGCGACGGGTAGGGTGAAATTTTTCACAATAAATAAAAATGTCAATAACTTCCAACTTTATTATTTATTTATTATATCTATACACACGTTAAACTTGTAACACGACATAGTTTTTGCCGTGGTGGTTAAACTCTAGACAGTCAGCGTGGCAACGTCGCAATTTCAACTTCAGCAAAAATGCTCACAACGACGCAAAACACATAATGAGCCGCGCACAGTTCGGATAGTCAAACTCTAAAGCAGCGCCTTATGAATATTTGCGAGCACACAGCAATCAAACACTTATAATTCCTAAGGCGCTACTCTTCTTCTTCTTTGAACACCTTATTGTAGAAATGTTTTTTTTAGAGTCACAAGATACGAACCATAAGAATAGCTGTGCTGAGTTTGGTACCAAACAAATATGCCAAACCCATAAAAAATGGGATCTAAAACCACACTTTTGCAAAAGGTGTTGGTACTAAACTTACATTTAAAAGTAAACTATATCCAAGTGCACACATTTTGATTAACAATACACTAGTTCAATATATGTGTTATAGGAAATAATAAGTTTCACAACTCCACATGCTATCACTTTTTCTGAAAACAGTTTTCGGTTTCCCCAAAAACACGCATTTGGCTATACCCGTCACCTTAAGGGAAGGTATTTATACAAAGCTTTTGTTTTTCAAGAAACAGCTGAATCCGCCCGCCATCAAAGAACTGAGTGAGATGCACTATTATGATGCCAGATTAAAAATGTTCAAGAACAATTAAGAACTTTTAAATTGGGTCGTGTACATGGTTTTAATTTTAAGCCTTGCTGTCACACAAGAAGAAGACAAGAGTCTCACCTCATTATTGATATTATTATCGGCTGCGTAGTCCACAGTGTCCTTGGTCAGTGCCCGCACTTTGTTCCTGATGTTGTGTTTGTGTGTGTTGGCGTGCCGTAACTTGCGGACAGCTTTTGTCCTGCTCTGCGAGTATAGTTCCCGACCTCCTGCTATCTCTATGATCCTGGTAGCAGAGGGTAAAATTATCTATAGTAAATGTACACTTTTTAAGGTTTTTTTTATGTTCTAATATTTTTTTATTTTATGTACTATTCTTACATGATTTTTTTTTTACATTTTCATATTATTTTAATATTTTTTTTTTTATAGATTTTGTCCAAGTAATATCAGACAGGATAAAATGGCTTTTAAATAACTAAATACGATGTAATCGAATAAAAAACTTGACAGTACCTAATATTCAACCTGGTTAAGGTGAGATAGCGATGCATCAAACCAATGTTTTTGTCAAATGATTTACAATATACCTAAGACAAAACTAGAGAGCCAGATTGGTTAGTTAATAACATTCGGCAAATGATATAAAGGATACTTACAATAAATACTAGTATAACACCTAAATCATAGTATCGCGTTTCAGCGTTAAATAATTATAGCTAATGTGCTCTATTGCGGCATTATGGTATGTAATTCGATATAACGATATAATTGGACGATATTGCCGACCACAAGCGGTTTTAGTCAGGAATAGGCATTATAGGTTATTGCTTTCATTGAATTTGAGTTATTTCCAGAGTATATTATAAGGATATTAAGGATGATTATTAAGATGATTATTAAGGATGGATAAAATTAGAAATGAGTACATAAGAGGAAGTTTGAAAGTTGCGCCCATAACGGACAAGTTGAAGAGTAATAGGTTAGCGTGGTATGGGCATGTCATGCGGAGGGAAGAATAACAAGAAGAGTGTTAGATATGAATGTGGATGGATGTAGAAGTAGAGGGAGGCCAAAGAAAAGATGGATGGACTGTGTGAATGATGACATGTGTAAGAAAGGTGTGAGCATTGAGATGACGTCTGATAGAGGTGAGTGGAAGAAGAGGACGTGTTGTACCGACCCCACATAATGTGGGACAAGGGTAGGAAGATGATGATGATGATTATAAGCCACTCGCTCTCTCTCTTCTTTTCTCTTTTTGTAGTTTCAAGTAGTAAAAATTTGTTGGTTTAATCATTTCTAGAGGTTGAAGATTTTGTGAAGATAGAAGGCAGGGTTACAGCACAAATGCTTCAACAAAACAACCAATACGTACGAAATATATAACGCAAGTCAAGTACAATACAATCAAAAGCACAACATCTGCAGTCAAATACTTTCACGCGAAGGTTACATTACGGTACAAATCGCCTTAAATCTCGCGTGTTGCTAGTTTGCTACACTCTTGGATTGTACTAAGTTTATTCCACTGAAATTACGCACACAAATTCTCTAAAGTTTTGGCCAAAATCCGTATTGTCTTGAATTCCAAGTCTGTATTATTCTAGCGGGTTAGCCACAACTTGTACACGTAAAACCCTATTAAGCTTCGCTTTGGATGTTTGAAACGGAGGCTTTAGATTTATAGAAAAGTGAGCATTGGAGAATATTTGAAACGTGACTTAAGTTGGTTAGAAAAGCCGCTAAAGTGCCAAGTTTAGTTAAGGGCACGAAAGAAAGAATAACTAGATCTTTGTCTATTCTAGAGAGACGATTTATGTATTGTAAACTCAGCAGGACTATTTAATTCACACGACAAGCATTTTCCCAAAATCTGATTAGATCGAAACTCAAAACATTCTACGAAAAATTTAGTTCTCGAAACAAAAGATTTGCTTTGTCGATTTTATTGAGCATAAGCACGAAGGTATGTTCAGACAGTTGTATAAGAAGGGTTATTAGATGCTATCTACAAATAGCATAGGAAATCAAAGTCGCAGAGATAAAGAGAGAGAAGAAAAAGATGTAAAATGTATAGAAAGAAAATCAAAATCACACCTTGATAAGACTAGACTAAGACCGGTCATACCTTGAATCTCTAAGTTTGTAGGTGCCTCCCTTGGCGTTGAGGATGACGAGCTGACCGTCATTGTTCTCTTCATCTGATGATACGTTATTCAGGTTGTTTGTATCGCGCCCCTCCAGCGCGGAGGTTAGCCTGGAACAGCAATGAAACCAGTCAATTTTGCTTTTTAGACTTTACTTGGTTTTAGGTACTCACAGGATATCGTCGCAGGTAAATAGAGTAAAGAGGTGTTCTGTATAATTGAAGAAACATCTTTTAACCTCAGTTATAAATGTATTTATTTAGGAACACAAACTTTAGATAAATAATAAATATTCACGGATATTTCACATATCGCGCTCTAGTCTTAAACTAATCAATGCTGGTACTATGGGAACTAGATTGCTGACTTTTTGTGGATACATACACAAGATACATAGTATCACCCAGACTAGAATTTAATTTTTTTTTATCACACAAACATTTTCTATCGGGTGGGGATCGAACCCACGACTCACAGCTTGGAAGGCAGAGCTATTACCAACTGAGCTGCGACGCCTGTCAAATAAATTGAGTATTTAGATACTTACTTAAGTATTTTTTTTTAATTTATTTGACAACTGAGCAGTTAAATATATTGGGTGTCGGTTACCTATCGTGATGATGCTGCATGTTCTTGGGCCGGCACTTGGGGAAGAGTCGCGTGATGCGCTCCGTGACGTCGGAAGCGGGCGTGGAGTCGCCCGCGGCGTCCGGCCGCAGCGCGCACGCGCTCATGACGCCGCGCCGCGCGCGCTCACGCCGCCGCCGCCTCTACCGGCAATACATGCCACCCAGTTAGTTCTATGCACTAAACAACATTCAAAATCTTTATTAAACTACTAACTGTGTAATTATATTATAACAGAAGCTACACTATGCCGAATGCTTATGTTGTAGGTTCTTTATTCTTTATTGTACACACAGAAAACCAAAACTACAGAAAAACAGGAAACTTAAAAATAGGACATGTACAAAGGTGAGCTTAACCCTAAATAGAGTTCTGTGTATCTTCCGGGGAATTAACAGTTGCGCCGCAATTTTAACAATGTTGACATAGTATATTACATGCCATCAGCCAATCAGAGACTTTCAAATAAAATTTTTCGAGTTTTCTACAGTTGCCCTAAAAGAACAGTTACTAAGTTACATTCTATCGGCCAATCAGGGATATTCATGAAAAAATTAAGTTTTTTTGAATTCTACAGTCTCTGATTGGATCGGAATATAAGTTATATTAGCTAAGCAGTGTGTGATCACTGTTAGTCAATGAACACATTCATGTGATTCAAATAATATTAATGACAGAAGCGATGAATAGGGCAACTAGCCTGATTTCAAGACATCAGTTTCAGTAGATTATTACAGCTCTCAAAAGATGTTAAAAAAAAGCACCCAGTTACAGTACTATAGCTTGATAATATACCACACACGAACTTGAAAATCAAGTTCATTCAACCAACTAATTCTGTGCTCCCCAACAGTAAAATGTAACAAAATTGTGAACATTTAATATGTATCTTTCAGTCTAGTTCAGGAATCGGGGCCGCGGCTCGATGACGTGTTTCGCATGGCACCAACTGTAACCGGTGCCAAACTAGCCGATCGATGCCGCATCAGCTGTGGCCACGAAATACGAGACTGTTTCATATCATACTAATGTTTTAGCTCTACAAATATAATACAGCTGTATTATATTTGTAGAGCTAAAACATTAGTATTTTGTTTTTATCTTAATTTGCATTATTAATATAATATTAGAAAAGCAAAAATATTTGATTTAGTTTTATTTTGCTCTAACATTATTATTTTTTGTTTTTGAAGTTTTTTCTGTTCCTGATATTAAAATCATAATTTATACTTATCCTAATTTAATTATAATTTATTCATTATTTTACACTTTAATGTGTAGTGATCTTGAAACTAAACGTACAAAATTAAATTCGTTATTATTTTAGATATGTTTTTTATAAAAAAAATATACTTACAACAAGCCAGTTTGTCTTATCTTAAGCAGCCTTTGTCTATAGCAATGCAATATTTCAGAGAGACGTACCGAAACTATTCAGGACGTACCAATGCCATTCGTCCGTCACTTTGATACGTCTCATGTAACGCAGAATATTGAATCTAATTATCTATAATAGAACCGACACTCTTCAAACCGGATATGGTAGCAATAGGTTTGACAAACTTATCACTAAATAAATACATAACTATAAAGACTACTAATAGTTTGTTTATAAAACAAATAAAACTCGGCATACAACCTCCCTCATAAACTGTTAGTGTGTCTGAAGAAAATAGCCTTCACAAGGCTTAAAGGATCGTAACGGACAAAAAATAAAACGTGTTTTATTTTTTCCACTTCAGCTTAGGCTTCGTTCACACGGCATTGTCCTGCACGTTTTTTTCGTATTCGTTTTTTAACGTACAATCATCCGGGTCTTCACACGGTAAATTATCATTCGTGTAAAAGACGAATAGCCGCAGTCTTCACACAGTTGTCACAGCGAGTAGACGTCACTGATGGATCCGCTTGAGTTGCGACGCGATTTTTATAAAGTTCCAAAGTTTTATCCCATAAAACGGGACATTGTTCCACTAAAGAAATTAATAGTTCGTTGTCTATAGAAGATTCCTCTACCATTTTGAATATCAAACCAAATCAAACATAAAATACGTGCCACTCGTCCAAAAGACGCTCAGGTACAAAACGCTTCTTCGGTTGCTATTCGATAAAAAACGTGTGAACATCGTGCCGTGTGAACGAGACAGAGCTATATTATGTGCCACTGCGAACCGAATACGTCAAAGTTCATTCGATTTGCTTGACAAGTCCGTTGAGTATGCGTTTAAACGTATAAGCGGTACACGTTTTTTTGCAGTACAATCGACGTGTGAATGGATATATGTACGTTGTATGGTCACTATTTATACGTTAAGACGTATACTGCAAAAAAACGTGCAGGACAATGCCGTGTGAACGAAGCCTTACGATTACGACGGAGTAGGTATATTCGCTAAAGAAAATTGAATTTACGTAAGTATTTTATGTTCAGTCTGCATAAACGAAACGCTAATAAGTACTACGAAAAAGGTATTTAAAAAAAGGTTCATCCAACGAGTTCACAAAGAGGTTATTTGAGAAAACTGAAAATTATAATGGATACGCCAAATACTACGCAATACAAGTCTTTTTTATTTATTTATTTATCTAACAAGATTTCCAAATTTAGTTTTTTGCGATGTCATTTATTTCATGCCTTGTCCACAGAGTATCGCCGGGTTTAAATTGATTAAGCTTATCAAAAAGTTTTTAAATAAGAACGAAGTCTCTAGTACATACATTTCCATTCACAAGAATGGAACGTATTGATTTATTGCAAGGACATTAGAAACTTTTTTAAATCTTTTGCTAAGCTATGCCAAACACTGTTCGATTTTCAAGCTAAAGTTGCTAAGCTTCCAAACTTTTTATCCACGAAGCCATCGAAAACAACCAAAACAAATAAAAAAGATCTCCTACTAGATATAAGTACATGTATAAACTTCAAAGTAAGACACGAACACCGTACCATTATTTGTTCAGTTGCACTGATTGTATTTTGCAAGCATTCTTGATTTACATATTACTGGTAAGTAAATGATAAAATTAATATAGATCGTTTGCAACGGTCTGTAGATAGCTCAACTGTTTCTTATGTATTTTTTATGACAATGTACATTTTGTAAATACTGTATAGTCGTAAGTTTGTTTGTGAATAAAGTACTTACTTTAAGTTGTAAGTAAATTATTAATAGTGTATCAACTTTTGTACCTACACTGCAAGCAAAAAAACTATTAATAAAGTAGAAATAATTCTTTGTCGGCGTCGGTGTTTCCAGATACATAATTATAATATGGATGCTTCAAGATAAGAGTGATTAGGTTCCATCTACAAAAACGCGCTCCACCGTAGGCCGCATCATCATTTAACATGTAATTGCGGTCAAGCGTTTGCCAATAATGCATAAAAAAAATTAACATATAAAATCGCGAATGTTACAGCCCTACAGCAAAGCATTGGCACGCAAGGCTGGAAGGCGACGGCGTCGTTCAGCCTTCTTCAGGGTGGATTTATGCTAAGGGTTTATTGCTACGTGTCTGCCGGCGGTGCAATGTACAATACATTCCGCCACGTCCAGGGACTTGCAACTTCTGTTTAGCTATATACTATTTTAGTAATAAATTATATAGAATTTTAGTAATAAATTGCGGAGGTATGCTGGCAGTTTTTGTTTTAACAAAGTATTTAATATCTGCATTGTTTTAGCGCGACGATTAGTCGTAGTAAAATGTACTATGAATTGTTGAAGTGTTTGCTACAGACTAAAGTATTCCTGATATGACATGAGTATGACTCATATCTTATTTCAGTAAAATAAAATGAAAAATGTGAAAACCCCAAATAAAATAGGCGGCGAACTAAGTACTAAAGAAAATTTTTAACTACTAGAGGCATATCCATACATGATCTTTATTATTAAACATGATATTATGATCGACGACCGATGTGGCGCGGCGGGGGAAGGTCCACCTGAGACGCGGAGGTTGCGGGTTCGATTCCCGCCTTGGGATAAATGTTTGTAAAATCTGCAAATATGGATTCCGGGTGTTCTGGGTATTTTATATGTATAATAAAAAATATCTATCTATGTGATGTATTGTATTAAGTATGTCAGTCTTCTAGTACCCATAACACAAGCTCTGCTTAGCTTGAGGCTAGATGATGTTGTGTGGATTGTCCAGCATTATTTATTTATTAGTATCGTTATACAAGAGTTAAAATCATAAAATATAGGTCCAAAACTTATCCCGTAAATCGTGTTGTACACCGCCTTCCCCGGGGTTCATCAGAATCTGTTGTTTTATCCTGTTCAGACACATTTCAGAAGAAACAAGATAACAAAACTTTCTCTAAACTTTTAAGCAACATTTCACGTTTCAGAGGATTGTATGTAAAAGAAAACTTTTAAATTAAAAAGAAATTTGCTACCGACTGTATGTAGATTACATTAATTGGCGAACAGAATTGAATAAATTTATCGCTATGAATTGGTTACTTTGTTTATGGAACAAACATCGACATCGTTGCAACGATCACGATTAACGAAATATAATCGATTTTTAGCGAATGGTTGGCATATCGATCTCCCATTATTACTAGTAAGTAAGTCAATCTTTTAGTACCCATAACGCAAGCTCTGCTTAGCTTGGGGCTAGATGATGTTGTGTGGATTGTCCAGCATTATATATATATTTATTTACTAAATAGGATCTTACTCCTTACTTGGTACTCAAGATCTTCAGTTAGAGTTCAAGGTAGGTAGACAAACTTTTTGAATTATCTCGAAGAAATGAAGTCTAAGCAATTTAGACAACAATGGATCGAAAATCACATTCCAAATCGAAAAGTAAATGTCATTATGGAATTTACAATTGGAACTTTTACCCTTCTCAACGCCATTCAAAGGGCCCACCGAATTCAATGCGAAATGAAATTTAAATTGTACGTGACAAGGTGTAATTTCGTTAAACTTGTGCTAATTGTTAAAAGGTAGAGACGACACGCCTTTTCGGTAGACGCCACTACAGTACCTCTACCATGAGTTTTTACCATACCTACTATATTTACTATACTCGCTAGCGTCTGTAGTTAAAAAAATGTATGAAGATTTGTACAGCGCCTCTAGCGGATAGTTGGGTAAGTACTAAAATTCGTCATACTAATTTTTACGTAGTAAAGTACTGTAGTTAAGTCAGGCGATTTTACTGTGACAACTCATGGTAGAGGTACTGTTCCCCATTTAAAAGTAAAATTCATGAATTCGCGAAGAATGTGCCTTCCCGACGAGTAATTAAAACTCCATTTGCCGAATAGGCCTCTTTTCAGAGAGCACAATAAAATCATCCTCAGTGGACAATTACAGCAATCAGAGCTTGTGACTTCAAGCGCTTTGTGAGATGAATGAAGTGCGAATATTTTCTATTGTTTTATAGCATATTTTCTTTGTACGTACTTATTTGATCGCTTGGGTGATTCGAAAATAAAAAACTTGAGAGGTGTCAAGGGACTTTGATTTAATAACTGGCTTGCTTTCTATTGCCTTGATCACACGTACCGAGTTAACCGGCGAGACAGTGATGTATTTAAGATACACTGCGCGCTAACGCTGCAACGTTCAACATTAAAACTGATGTCGACGCGCAGTGTAGAGAGATAGACAGAGAAACACGCGCAAGCCTAAAGTTGTAACGACACTTTTTGCTATAGTTGTAAGCCGTGCGAACTATAGCAAAAAAGTCGTTACACTTTTTGGTCTTAACTTTTTCTGTCTAGCCCCCTTTCGCAACGCGCGATAAGGCACTTCGTTCCTAAAGTACCGGCCTACTGAAAGTCGGCGATTGTCGATCGGTTTTAAAAATGATTTCCCTTGAGAGTTCGTTTTTATGGTTCGAAAAACGTTTATTTGAAAGCTTCTACACGAAAATTAGCAACCATCATTAAATACTCCTAGCTGGATTTTGTTTTGACATATCAAAATGTAAAAAAAAAAAACTATAAATGTTAAACACGCAATCTTAGTCCGTCTACCAAACAATTTAACTCCGTAACCTCAATTAGGTAAGTATCATAATTTGATGAAATTATTTTTTGCTAAATAAATAAAACATGATTAAGGCGAGTCACTAATTCAATTAAATGTTTTAAAGTCAGAGTTACTAGATTAGATATTTTGATAATGAAAAAGTAACTTCAACGCTAATTAAGATATTTCTAGGATTATGAAATGAAAGGATGATCTCATTTACAAAGAAAACATCAATTAAAAGCTTTCTTACGTACTTCATATTATTTATAGAAGTAGTAAAATACAATGAAGTAACTAAGTGAACTGATAAAACGTAAATTTAAGTTTACTAAATGAACAGCCTCGACGGCGGCGGTCAAAAGTCAATTTACATCTTAAACTGTCTAGAGAAAATATATTTTTTGTACATTATATAATACTTACCTATAGTCCTTTACATAGAACCCGAGTATAATATTCTATCTTGGCCCTTAATCATTTTCAAATACACTTGCTCTGAATATAAAAAAAAAACAGTTTTTTATTAAGTACTTATACAAACTAAACTAGTCTACATTCCTGAAATGAAGTTTATCGAAAAGTATATCGAAATTGAATTAATAATTTACATTCACTCCACTATTCCGCGAAGTACGACCATAAGCATTTTTTATTTATTGACAAAATATCGAGAGCGCTCAGCGAGGTCGTCATTTAAGCCGTCGCAAAGGTCAATGGTTCTGAAAGGCAGACGTACTAACCTTTGAAGGTGCTTCCCTAGTTCGACGCGAAATATATATATATATAGGTAAGTATACACGTTTCATATACGATTTCTACCGCTAAGGTTTATGAGGCATGTCACTATCACTTTACATGTACATATTACATTTTCTTATATATAAGAAAATGTATATAGTATAATTATGTGGTTTTTTTTCAGTTTAAGAAAGAAAGATTCATAAGCAAGTCGAAATGGAACTAAGGAAACGGTTTTTGAGAGACAAACTCAAAGTATCGTTTCGAATCGTCTTACTGAGACGATTCAAAATGATCCATGTAATTATATAGAAAAATTATTCTTTGAGTTGCAGTTTGCAGCAGAGAAGAAGCCGAAGAAGAAATAGGTATTAAAATGAAGGTTTTTCAAAATAAATTTTTATATGATTTTGTAATGGTTTTCACGCCTAACTCGACATACATTTATTTTCATTGAGTCTATCTCAATATTGTTAGTATATTTGAATTGTAAATACTTGGCTCTTTAGGATGTAGATTTAAGTTACTTTTTACCTAGATCTCCTTGTCAATCTTCCGCCTTCTCATATGTTATTTCATTTAATTCTTGTTTTCAGTAATTTTAATTTATAGTTTAATTTAAAGTTATATTTTTGTTATTCAGAAAGTTGAACCATTTTGTTTGTATATATTTTTGTCTAATTGGGTCTCGATTTTAATGCATGCCGTGGCACCCTATAATTGAAGAAACACATAGCTATAAGCCCACTTACTTTAATTTTTAATTCTGATTGTGATTTCTTTGTTGGTTGTCCTAAATAAATAAATAAATAAATAAATACATTAGTTTATTTAATTAATATACATTCGCATGTAGTAATTCAGTTCTATAGTGGGATTGGAAATGGTCGCAGGTTTATATCCTGGGTTTAATTATTTTAGCAGGTTTTGTGGGGAAGTTAAAGAAGAGCTGTTTGGTTTTTATTGGCGCTGTTAGTATTGGTTTTTGGACGATATCTTGTAAGGGAAGGCAGTCAAGTACTTTATATTTTGGTATATTACTTACCCTGCGATACAAAAGGTTACTACCCTGGAACGTTAAAGTAACTTTATATTGACGACCGATGTGGCGCGGCGGGCGAAGGTCCGCCTGCGACACGGAAGGTTGCGGGTTCGATTCCCGCCTTGGGATAAACGTTTGTACGATCTGCAAATATATATTCCGGGTGTAATGGGTATTTTATATGTATAATAAAAAATATCTATGTATGTAATGTATTGTATTAAGTATGTCATTCTTCCAGTACCCATAACACAAGCTCTGCTTAGCTTGGGGCTAGATGATGTTGTGTGGATTGTCCAGCATTATTTATTTATTTATACATGGATTTATACCTGCTAGTGAAACTAAGACTAGTTTAATTACGAGTATATTTGTACCTATGTCCGTTGATACTTGTAAACCTATCTTTTTTTAGCTACCAAAATCACTTTTCAAAACCTAAGTCATACATAACTCCTATAAATGAACGTCACGCTGTACGATCGCGTGTTTCTTTCATGGCCTTATAATATAACACAAAATGTCAAATTTATTACAGAAAATATTTATATTTAGTTACATGTACATTTTATTAGACTAGAAATATAGCATAACTTTCAAACAAGGAGCTCAAGATTTCAAGAACAGTGTGATCTTCAAAATAGTTCAAAGACGTGGTTTGGGTGTTCTGCTCATTCGTAGTTGCCGAAACTTCGGGCATACCCGTTATTGTTATCTAGGACTATGCTATTATATAAAAAATCTTGAGATATATGTAGGTATAGAATTGTTGAAGTCGAACATACCAACCAAGAAGTTACAACGAACGACCCCGCCTGAGCACTCGTGTGTAAGCAATTCGATCAAAGCAGAAATACGAAGCTTTTAACCGTAATCCAGAGTATGCCGATCCGCGATACACAAACATATAATTTACTTCGATTCATTAAGGTTAAGTAATGCGATTTTGTGTTTCATGGCAAAAATCCCTTTGATTATCGTCTCAAAACGGCTGCAAAGTTTGGAACCAAAGAAGGGATATTCTGGAAGAGGTTAACATCTGCATCCAACAGATATTCGTACACTATAAAACAAGGTAAGTAGCTTAAATCGATCCGTTGGCATGGCAGCAGTCTGCAAGCAATCGCTCCCAAGCACCGCAAAAGCAGTGCACGTGAAACTACGGACCAGGGTGCCATAACCACAAAACAGTCTACAGTGCTCGTTTCAGTTTAACAGCACCCGAAACAACGAGGTACTTTTATCCTTGCAGTGTGTTGCGACCAATACAACTCCGGATATAAGTAAAGTAAAATGGCGGCAGAAAATTGGACCCTACTTGGTGTCACTTGGTTTTTTACGACTTGTGAATTGTTGCACAGACGAATGGGGTAGACGAAATGACAAAGTTTTAGCTAGTGCAACATCTAAAACATATGTCAATTGCAATACAAGACAAATATCTTGCAAAGAAAGCTAACTGTGTACTAATTTTTCTTCATAGGTTTCTCTTATTGAACACCTACCTTCGATAAGTATTGTATAGATATTGGTATGTCATATATCTTGCGAAGGCTCCGATCGATCGACGCATTTCGTTTCGACTTCCCGTATTTATTGAGACTAAGAGCCCATTGTGGCCTCTCAATTAGAAACCTTTCACCAGGGGTCCAATAAGATCCCATGGGGCGGGAGATAACCTTGACATCATTATGGGGGAATTATTTATTGGATATCTGTTTTAATTCCATTCCATGTCCAAGGTTTTTAAGCTATTGCAAAGCTTCTATCGCGGGCCTTGAGCGTGGACACCGAATCCAGAAATTCCGTAACGAAAATAACCTAACACTGCGCATGCGTAATCCAGCAAAAAATGCTATGCAATAGCTTTACCGCGATTACGAGGACGATTAAGAGTTGCGAATTCTTCAGAAACATTGTGATTGTAAACTGCGTAGAAAGGGAACCCTTTTAAAACTTCCATTTAAATGTAAACCATTCCACAGAATAAACCTCAGTACATCCGAAGTTCGGACAAGAGAATCCTTCCAAGGGAAAACCTAATCAAAATTACGAGTACTTTCAAGAAAGGAGTGTAAATGAATAATATTTTCAATTCAATTTGCGAGACGTGGATCAAAAGAGAAGTTAGTACAGAAAGGAGGTTGTTGGAACGATATGACTATAAAAAAATTGGTAAAATTGGTCTAATGCTTGTTTGTTACTAAAAAGTACTTAAAAAGAGTACCGATTGTACAATTAGCACGATTTGATGCGTACTTTTAAGTAGGACGTAGGATTGAGTAGTTTTCATTTATTAACTTAATATAAACCTACATAGAATTAAGGTAATAGTAGTCAAACTTCCCTATTTCTATGTAGGCACTTACCTAGATTAAAACCTTACTGTTTGTATCCAGAATAGATGAACTAACCTTTTCTTAACATGTCGTCAGTGTTGTAACCTGTAACAAAATAATTTATGCTCAGAACATCAAGTAAACGTATGTTAGAATAGAACAAACATTTGTCGGCGGCCATGTTGGATTACTAACTTTCGGGACTTGGCAGTGACATAGAATAATTACCAGAGGTACAGTCACCGCCGCAAGTCGCTATACAATTCTGATCATCCAACAGCTTAGTGTTTGCTTTGAGGCGAACTGAAACCTTTGAGAGATAAACACATTTTGCAGTCACAAAATGTAAAATTATAAGATGTCAAAGACTGGATTAGTCGCGCCGTGATAGACCTTTTAAATTTTCAGCAGTGGATAAGAGTGAATATTTTAAAAGTAACATGAAGGAACACTTTTTTGCTTAATTCTTTTCCGGTAAAAGCCTTTGGGGCTTCGTCTAACACTTTCATATTCATAGTTATCAAATGTCGGCTCACTTGAAGTGCAACTTGCATCACAAAGAGCGAGCAGCTTAAACATGCAAATTCGTTACGTGAATTGAACGCGCTTCTTGAAAGCGAAGTAAGCGCTGTAAGCGCTTTACAGATGTTAAGCATTTAAGGAACTGAAGGTTGAAAAAAATCGATGAAAATTGATTTTCAATTACTGAATCCTTTATTACAAGAACTAGTATTCACAAACTACAATAAAAGAAGATTAAAATAGATTATTTTCTTTAGTTGACAAACAAGAATCATTAGACACATGAAACGAATGTCTAAGAACACCAACGACCTATTCATTAATATAAAAACTTCTCTATACAATTTGGTATTGTAAGCAATCAAATAAATTAAAAAGCATGTAGGTACATTGTTTGCTGAAATCCTAGAGCGGTCAAAGGACCTCCAAGAAACCTTTCTAATGAGATCCACTCGATTAGCGAACCCAAAGCGTACCTATATCCAAGTTTATATGTGTGTGTGTCAATCGTGTTGAAGGTTATAGGTGTGTGAGGTGGTGTGTGTGCAAGCTCCTCACTGGGAAATTTCAAGTCACGGGAGTATTTGGCGAATCTTTGGAAATTACAAAACAAATATGGCAACATTGCAATTTGTTTTATGTGGTGTACTAAGTTATGTATTTACTTTATTTGGAAGGTTGTGTCAAAATATCAGTAGATATTTATTAATAAAAGTTTATTGAAGTAAAGAAGAGATGAATACATATAAATACTTGACTTGTTTAAATATGATTTGTGTTTTAGTTATGTGATTAGTAAATCCGAAGGTGTGTCACTATTAACATATCTCTTATTATGTGACAAAAGTAGCGTGTAGATACACATTGCGTAGCAACTATTAATCTTATACAGAGAGTTGATAACTTACCAAGCAGTGTGACTACTGCATTTATTAGAATCGCCAATCTCAAGTAATAAAAACAACTAACTTTAACTTTTCAGAGAGTTGCTTGTTTCAGTAGTTGCTGTTAATAAAGAAAATATATGACTTTGCGAACACTTTTAATTACATATTTTATTGCTGCACAAAACTTAATGAACGTAGAACTTTATTGCTGGTAAGTTGTCCAAAATCTTGTTTCACTCTTTATTGCTAAAAGTTTTGTTTCTCACGCAATTTATAATGAAAATTCAATTGTTTTAAAATAATCGAATAGCTCATCATCAGATGTCACCGTCGGTATAACCTAAAAGTTTTTTTTTCTAACTAAATTTTTTTATTCACAAACAAACTTACGACTATACAGTATTTACAAAATGTACATCATCATATAAAATAAAATACATAACAAACAGTTAGTTATATATACTTACCGTAATGCTCCACGATTAGCTGTCAAAGATATCCAGAGATATCTGTGTCCTAGATAGCAAATTAACCTTTCAGGAACTTAGACAGTGTATTGACTAAACCTGTAATTTAGTAAGGCTTTTAGCCCGAGTAGGTTTAATTTCGGTGTGCCTTGCGTGCGGTCGCCTATATTACCCCAGTTTGTACTACCGGATTGGGGTATTACAGTGTCTAGCTGGCAACATTTCATATTGCTTGTGTTTTGCTGATTAGCTATGTCTGCAGACTGTCTGTGGCAGAATTAATTCAACTTCTTATATTGTTGACTTCTTAAATGACTGAGCTTAATAAACCTTAGATAAATAATAAATAAATAATAATAAATAAATAAATAATGTTGGACAACATCATCTAGCTCCAAGCTAAGCAAAGCTTATGTTATGGGTACTGACTGACAGAAGACTGACATACTTAATACAATGCATTACATAGATAGATATTTTTTATTATAAGTACATATAAAATACCCAGAACACTCAGAATAAATATTTGCAGATCGTACAAACATTTATCCCGAGGCGGGAATCAAACCCGAAACCTTCCGCGTCGCAGGCGAACCATCGCCCACCGCGCCACATCGGTCGTCAGGTAGATCACGGTCGCAGTCAATACGTGAGCTTTGTCCTAGAAAGTTAGGAAAAAGGCTCTCAAATTGGTCTATCGTGGAGGTTAACTGACAAAAACGTTAGAGGTAGCTTTTTAAATATTGCTATCTCTTTCTTTAGAAAATGGTTCAAGCTAGATAACAATATGTTTCAGAGTTGCATACTCGTGTCCTATTCCTTGTTCCGGAAAAAGTTGTACATAACATCGCGTTTGGGAACAACCGAGAGACAGAAAAGCAATCGATAGGACATTGGTGTCCTGGGACCAAGGTCACGTGACCTCGGCCAGAACCAACCACATCCCTCAGTGGTTATGTAGAGTACATGTGGATTAGAGATCAAGAAAAATCTAAGATTTTTGTACCTTCAAAGTGTAAACAGTATAACACTGCGCAAAACGTGAAAAACTTGTTATTTTTTTTGAACTTTTCAACATTTTATATAAATTACTAACTATTCTAACTATTATTAGACATTTCACAAGTTTTTTTTTCAGAAATACTTACATAGAATACAAGTTTGATTTGGTGAGAATCGAATCCACGACCCACAGCACGAAAACCAGTGCTAATAATCTGTGTGAGTAAGTGTGTCGCATTTCAAAGTTAACTAAACTGAAAATTTAAATTTTGTAATATTATATTCAATGTATCAATTGGCATTGGATTGGCAACTCCAATAAATAAACATAAATATTAATTAGCCTAGGACACTAATTTACACAATACAAACATTAAGCAACTAGATTTAGTGTTTAATCTTGGATATGAAATCATCTCTAATCTATGTCTGTGTCTTATGTTATTTTCGATTCAAGTAATTTATAATTTCCATTCTTTATTTATAGCCCAAGAAGAAGAATAAATATAGCCTATCAATGAATCTTTATGACTATTTCCAAACATATTATCAGTCTCTTCCGCATGTAGTAAGTCTTTTTAATAATAAACAAAAATCGATCATTTATTCCGAAAATCTCCTAATTTTTCCTCACAAAATACTAGGTATCGCGGTTCATTAATTACTATAAAAATGCGGAAAAAAGACGTGAAGCAAGTCGTTAGCATCAAAGGGCCATATTTATGTAATAACGTGTTGTAATGCCATCAAAGCGAGGGTTCCAAACACATGCTTTTGATACAGCTCAAGGGTGTCGTTTGACGGCCGACCGAGATGAGAAAAATGTGCTTTTTTCCCTTACATTAATAAATAATATTCATGGACATTTCAGTATAGTCCATAAACTAATAATAATTTATTAATTTATTATTCTGGTGAGTATCTGGCCCAGCGTATCAGCATTGCTATTCAGCGCGGCAATGCAGCCAGTGTCTTGGGTACGCTTCCGATTGGTACTGATTTGGATCAGTTGAACTATCTATAGATCGTTTGCAACGGTCTGTAGATAGCTCAACTGTTTCTTATGTATTTTATATGCCAATGTACATTTTGTAAATACTGTATAGTCCTAAGTTTGTTTGAGAATTAATTTATTGTCATAATAAATTATTGGAACGATGATCAAGTTTGTTGGATTTAGGTATAACTTGATATCCGGTATATTTTTTTTCTTAATGAAGTCAATCTTATGAGCGCAATCTCACCTGATGTTAAGTGAGGGTGCGGGCGACAATGTAGCACTCTTATCTAGAAAATACCCTCGTCTTTTAAAACTATTTGTGTTGGTTAAACGTTACTTATGTATCTACTTCAGTTTTACATACGCAACAACTGAAACCTGTCTGCGTGAAATGTCAATTTTAAATCCGAGCAAATTAACAATAGCATAGACTATCACCCGGATCAAAACATACCAATTTACATCATTTGTGTAGAGACTAGGCGTTATGTGAAACGTTCATAAACGTTTATTTAAGTATATAAGTATTTATGTTTGTGATATTTGAAAATCTGTTGAGACATTTCAGATCGATGAGAGAACAAACGAATATCCCATCCCAGTTTTTACAACAGTTTTTACTCTTTTTCTACGTAGCCGGGTAAAGAGAGGTCCCGGGTGTCTAGTCTTGTTTTATTTATTTATTTGTATGACGCATCAGCATTTGCTAAAGTTTTCGTTTTGCAACGCAAGGGTCCCAAAGCTTACAACGTGCTCCACAAGGCTACCTTTCTATAATATATAATGCAGCGCTCGCTATCTGGGCATTGAGGCTTACGAGTGCCATATGGTAAGCCATAGAATAAACGTTAGTGTTTCAGTTCAATCACACTACAGTACCTCTACCATGAGTTGTCACAGTAAAATCGCCTGACTTTACTACAGTAATTACGTCAATATTAGAATTACGAATTTTAGTACCCAACTATCCGCTAGCGAGTATAGTATATAATGTAGTATAGTAAAAACTCATGGTAAAGCTACTGATAGGTTATAATCTCTATGAAGTTTTGCGTCTTTGTCACTCATTTACGATTAAGAAGAGATAGAACTATGTGACCGGCAACTAACTAGTCTACATAGATCTTTGATGGTACTGCAAGCAAGTGTCAAATTTTTTCATCACCTTTTTAACGCCACGTCAAAGGACACCATCGTATAGTGCGTGTCTTTTGTGAGTTTATCTATACGTAAGATATGTTTTTAAATATAAAATATATATTTAATGTTGTGCACAGCATAGTGAATCTAAATGCAGTTCAACTAAGCTCATTTTCCAATGCAGCTGGTCCGAAGTGACAAGCCCGAGGGGGCGAAGCTCGGTCAACCGAGAGATATCTGTGTCGGGCTAGTAGCTTCCGATCGCTCACCGCAGGCCGCAAACGACAACATAATAGAATAATAAATACATAACAACCCATAACGTACTTCAACTATAGTAACTTAAATATGAATTTCATGATTCATATTTATGTTATTATAGTTGAGCTACCTAATAATTATATATACAGTTTCAATTATAAACGGGCAAAAATTTTGTGTGTGGGTACGAGTGAAAGTGTCGTATGTTTAGATATAAAAAATAGTGCTGAAATGTGATCGAGGAGAATATTTATACAAAACAAATTTCAATGTACTGTAAGTAATTTTGAACGAGCAGATAATGTCAGCAAATTATTTTTTATTATGGATGAAAACGTCTCATTTTTGTACTTATATGAAAATAGGGCTTAAAAAGTGATCGACGTCTGATTCCGACTGTACAATTTAATCTTCTTCTAAGCCAAAACAAATCGTCGGCGTCTACTACCAATCAGCCCTAGACTTAATCAATATTGATTGTACTAAATCACTAATGCTTTGAGCAAGCAAGTCTGGGCTAGATAATAGTTTCTTAAGGCGCACGGTACGCGCGGTTACAAAACTGACTCAAAATAGCGCTGAGATAAAGTTCAAAATAGGATGGTTTGTCGCGGCGCTTTCAACCGGCTGCTAAGTCAAAGATGGAAATATTAAAAAGAAAGCCTACACAAAGGTTCCAAAAAATGCTCTAAATGTTGTAAAGAAACATACCAAGCCTCCAGGTTGCCATTGGCTGAAACAAGACCCGAATGACGTCTTCAAACTGACGTCAAAGAAACAAGAAGTCTATTTTCGGTTTCCACAACCGAATTTCTGTAATTGTATAGTAAACCACGAAAACTGTACTAAATTAACCAAAAATAAACAGTTGTATGATATTTAAACAATAATTATGATAGAATTTTAAAGACACCTAAAAATATTATGGTATTTTTTTTGACGTCTACGTTTTGATTCTTGCACCCTGTGTCCCTGTAAAAGTCATAGAGTCAAAGGCGAGATGAAAAATATCCGCTAAAAACAAAAGATAACCTAGCAAAAACAAATTTATTCAAAAATACAATGTATACACATAACTCGCTGTTCTTTGCATAATTGAAATCATTACTTTTCTATATACGTATGCGCAAGAAATATTCAATAATTCTATTAAATTGTTATGAGATAAACGTTTACGTGCCGTTTTCCATGAATACTGAATACACTGAAATATTCATAGAACGTAGCCGGTTAATTGATGTCAGTTTGTGTAAAATAAATACTAGCGACATACTACCAAATAAGGAGGTTTTTTTTATATAAAGCGGCACTGAACAAATCATGTGTTTAGTCGCGCCTAGTTTAACTAGTAAATATATATTTACCTTTAACTAGTAAATATATATTTCTGTAACATAAGTCGTAAATGACAAGTTCCTTTAATAAAACAGTTTTTTAGAGAAATTGAGAAATTAACTACTTGGTTCAAAAAAGCACTTCTATGAAAGAATATCCTGTGATGCAAATCCCTGCGTCAATCAATACGAAACGTTAGTGTAAATCTAACGTGCTTGTATATTGCACTGGAACCTTCAAACAAGAACGCAGCAATTTGATCATTTCTTTGCGGCAGAAACTGGTACAGTTTTAGTACTCGGAAAAACTTTTCTACCGAGCCACACGCAGTTTTGCGACTAAAGTATATTTCCTGAACCGCTTTTAAGATTAAGGGTCTCAGCACACATATGGGATCGGAAAGGGATCGTCACCGTATCGCCTCGAGCCGTTCAGAATGGTTTGTATTAAACTCCCTACTGCAACGCACACCAATCGGAATAATAACGTAATCGCCTCGCCTCGGAACAGGCTCCGAACTTGAATTCCCGCGCTTACGGCTCATCGTCCCCGCGCTTACGTTTCTCCGTCCCCGCGCTTACGTCTCTCCGTACCCGAGCTCACATCTCTTCGTCCACCATCAAGTGCTATGGCTATGATAGCCAACTCACGTATTGTAAACCAAGACATAACCGTGCGCTACACTTAACGTTTGGATTCAAACTGATCTGGTGCCAACCAGGTCAGCCAGGGGGCGGCGAGGCGTAAGCGCGGTGTCGCCTAGCCGTAGCCGAGTTGACGTACAGGCGCTGCTGATACGCTTTCGTTACGTGCATACGGTAGGTTGACGCCTGGTTGACAGCGAGGCGAAAGGCGTTACGGTTACGATCCCTTTCCGATCCCATATGTGTGCTGAGACCTTACGTGCATCTCATACAACTTGCCGTTAATTAAAAAAGTGTATCAGCTTAAAAATCACCGCTTTATTATCAAAGTTCAGTACATGCGCGCAGAGAAGTTAATTACTGCCTCATAATGTGGCGCGCTGTCGACGATGTGTTTGCGAACAAACAACGCTCAGGGAAGCTCCATTATGTTATTACCTGTACTTTACTGCTCAATTCTGAATTCTCGTGATAACGCACGGTCAAAGTCAATTTGCTGGCGACAGGAACACAAGTATTTTATCTAATTAATCGAAAAATAAACAGGTCTTTGCTAAACTAGAAAAGTTTCACAGCCACTTGAGTACAACGCCAAGGGTTAACCTATGAAGTGATGAAAAGGACACTGTAGTGTCCGAGACAGTTTTTAAATGGATCAAGCTAGTCTGCCGAATTCACAGGATAGACCAGGACAAAACATACGAGTTGGAGTCGTATTGTATAATAAAATATGCATGTGCAGCACACATGCATATTTTATTCATATTTATTGTTATCGCACTCATTAATATAATGAGAGCCTTTTGTGTATGCAGTAAGTTAATGCCCAAATGTGGTTTTTAAACCATTATAACTCTAAATTCAATAGGAATCATAACCCCGATTTATTTTTGTTGATAGAGCTAATTACTAGACAGTGGGGTAGTCTAGGCACGTCTAAGTTTTAGACTGTGTGATATATTACTCAAGTTTTTATCTACCTATACCCGCAGACAAAGCGGTCGTAAATGTTAGCTAATTACGCAATTATTATGTGATTAGTATTCACGCTAGGTTTCCATTAGGTAACCCGGGTCTCAAGGTCTCGTCGAATTGACGTACGAAAATCAGACGAAAATTTTAACAAAGGGAATACTTTTGACTTTACAATAATTTAGCTGAAATATACCGATTGAAGGTAATTTTAGGTTGTTAAAGTTGGATTGAATGGAATGTGATAAAAATTCGAAGACGAGAAAAATTAGAGAGACTTAAATGAGAATATTGTGTCGGCTCTAATCATATTTTATTCATATTACTTATAATAAAAATATATCTATAAAAGTCATATTTACCAACTTAAGATACTGTCTGTACCTACACCAAATCGTTTTAAAACTGTTTTGCCCTTATCATGTCTAACCAATTAACTGTTATTACGGCATCTCCATAATTATCAAGTATGTATATTCAAAAAGTTTTTCAGAACTAGCGCTGGAAAATTGCTCAAACATAAAACACCTAAATATCAAATTCCCAAAGCTACACTCCAGCCCAGTACTAAAAAACGTTACCTATACATAACCCCATTGTTTTAAACGCTAGGAAAACGCCGACAGGTCCACATGGCATACAAGCTGATTGGCAGTCACAAAACGAATAAAAACTCCTTCGTTACCTGCAGGAAACCTCTGTACAGGGAACACTGCACAGAGTAAATACATGCCAAAAAAGGCACAGAGTAAAAATATACAATGGAAAGAATGACAGTTTATTTACCTCGTTTGATAGATTATATCAAAAGAGATAATATTATAGTTATATCTCTATCGATTGATAGAGAATTTATTACTACAATAAAAACGTATAAAATAAAAATGTTAAATAAAAACTAAAAATATCGCTTAGGTTGAAAACCTCTTTTACTAATTACAAAAAGATATAACATGGAAAAAAAAGTTTCGATTCAATGTGTGATGAAATGGTTAGGTGTCGATATTCCTGAACGTTCCAATAAATCAACTTTAAAAATAAATCATAGACCTATTCCGTCTAAAGTTTGTAAATGGAGGGGGATGCCGCTTCACTGCGTTTGCATTGGAATTGCGCTGATATTTTTTGTAAATACACGCTGTATTGAGCTCCATTGAATCCAATCAAGCTGGGAAGGAAAACAGCCAATTGTATAAGGACTTTGCAGTGAAAAGCTATTTAAAAAGCTTTTAACCCACTTATAACAAGGAAAATGGTGTATGCTGATACAATCAGACGAAAAAACTTCAATATTTTTTTGCAAATATTTTCTATGTACTTACATACTTACTGGGATCTTTGTCCCCAAAAGTCTCCAAGAGTCGAATATAATCTGAACTCGCTTTTCAACTATGCCACGTCTAGATCTGTATTTTAGACGGTCCAGGCGGAATCATCAAATAAATGGTCACATGTTTAGATATCTTGAATTGTACATACGTTTAACCACTTAATCTCTCCGGCAACCTTTTAATTAAGTAAAGTAATAATAGGGGAGATTAGTATCATGTGGACCATCCCTTTAAACCCTTCTCTTCAAACATCACGTGTGTATACGTGCTGTTTGAAGAGCAGGATTTACCTATTAGATACCTAGTGTGCGTTTGTTTGCATTATTTTATAACCTACTAGTAGTACGCCCCGGCTTCGCACGGGTAGCCTATATAAATTGTAGGGTCTGTATCCTACATTCTTATAAGTTCGTTGGTTTTGTAGTAAAAGTAGATAGTTAAATGTTTAGTTGTATTTATTTGTAGAGTTATGTTTAATGTAGTTATAGTAGTGATCTTAAGCTACGCTAGGGCGTGCTGTCGATCTCGTAGGTAGCTGTGAACTGGTTAGTGTGGGTCACGACAGCATGCTCTAGGGCTAAGTACCAACCCTAGGGAACAAAGACTATTGTGTGGTTTGTATAAACCGTACATGCTCCCGAGGGCGAGAAGAAGTAAAAGTACAAGGTATACAAAATAAACTTAATCTAACTTAATAAATTTCATTCATTTTACACTGACACTTGCACTAAATGTTTCCTGATAACAGCTGACGTCGCCTTCTCCTCGCGTGCGTTATGTTGAGTTACTCTGGAATCAGGTTTCTGGAATCAATTCAGATCGTCTGAAGTTGATAGGTCCTTGTAAGTATATGTCGTTTGTAGTTATGGTGATAAGAGTTTCCAAACAGGAGGGTGTAAGTACTCGTGTGTGGTCATCTTCAGTCATTCACTTTCTTCGGAAGTGTGTTCTTAGCCTCATCAAAGATAGCGGTGTGTTTTTTGTCGTTTCTCTAAGTGGGTATATATGTTTTTTGTAGCGTAGGGACACAATCATTGTGTTTTTGTGTTCGTAGGTATTCCCCGCCAATAAGGGTTAATATTGTAAAACATTTGTCGTGTGTAAATGCTTTCGTTAGCAATAATTGTGGATAGTGAGATGTGCTTGACGTTTATTCTACGTTTTTTGTTATTGACAACCTTTTGTGATAGTGTCGTTGAATTGGTACGTTGTTGCTGCGCGTCGTTGTGCACAATGCTGCGGTAGATTGAACCTCAGTTTCGAGTTACTATTGCATAATCGCTTGTGGTTTAGTTCTTTGTATTCTGTCTTGAATGATTTGTGTTGTTCTGTGACGTTTCCATAGGGTCTAAACCTTTTTTCTAGTTGAAACGATTGTGTAGCTTCTTTTGGTTTAAATACTCCAAGTTTCTCTTTTAAGTAAGAGTGTAGGGGTAGCCGCTCCATGTTACGGCCATTGCCTTGATGTTTGTTTTTAGTTTTGTAATGTTGGAGACAGTAAACATCTTTTGTAGACATTTTTGAAGATTCGATATCTTCCATCTTCCTTATGTTGTGCGATTTGTTGAGGATGACGTTGCATTCATAAGATTTTATGTTGCCACTTAAAATCCATCCGAGTTGAGATTGTTGAGCTATCGGTTGTGTTTTATCACCTTTGATGATTCCACCAAGGATGATTGTTGAGTAGACATCCGCCCCGAATAGTATATCGATGGGTCGGTTGATGTTAAAATCTGGATCCGCTAGTTGGATTCCTTGAAGATGTGTCCATGTGGAAGGTTTGAAGAAGGTTTGGTTTGGTAGTTTGTTAACCAAATTTCTCATTACGTAGACTTGTGTGTCAAAAGTAAAGTTGTTGTTTAAAGAAGTGCATGTTAAGTTCACTGCACCGTTGCAGTTGTTTTGTTTAGCACCAACGCCGTAAATGACGCCGTTGCATCGTTGACGAGGTATGCCCAGTAGTTGCGCTGCATTTTCAGTAAGTATGGATATTTGTGATCCTTGGTCGATGACAGCACGTAGGATTACCTCTTTACCGTCGTTTGTTCTGATCTTGACCTGAGCAGTGGCCAAGAGAGTTTCAGATTTGTTTTTTATAGACGCGTAGGTACTTGGACCGTTGTTATTGTTCGTTGTTTCGTTGAAGCTTAGTTCGTTGTTTGTTCCGTCGGTAGATCGCTTTGGTGTCAAGTTCGTGAACGTGTCGTGAAGTAATGTGTGGTGGTATTCATCACATTGTAAACATCTTTTTTCAGACTTGCATTGTTTGCCTTTATGATCGTATAAACAGTTTAGGCATAAGTTTAGTTCCACAGCAAAACTGTGTCGGTCATGTGTTTGTAATTTGATGAATTCGTCACAGTGGAACAATCCATGCTCCTGTTTGCAGAGTGGGCACTTGACGTCCCGTGGTGTGCACCCTTTTTTGTTCATTGTTAGGTTGAGTGCACTGTTTGAGAAGGTCTTTGTCTTCTCGTTAAAGTTTTGGTAGTTTCCGTAAGTTTTGTTCGTTTGTTGTAATTGTTTATTGGACTGGCCGACTGGACTACGTTGTTGTTGATTATCGTTCGTAGATCGCTCTTGCTTGCGTCGTGTTGACTCCAAAGACGTAAATTTAGACTCTAAGAAGCGCATAAATTCGACCATAGTAGGTAGTTCTCTAGGTTCTTGAATAGATTCAATGTAGTCGTTGTAGGAGTCGGTGTCCAGTTTTTGTGATAGTAAATGTACCAAGATGGGATCCCAAGTAGTGATGTCAACATCGAGCTTTTTTATAGCGTTCAAGCACTCATTTGTTGTGTCGTGAACCCTCTTGATAGCAGTAGCTGTTTGGTATTGTAGAGTTGGCAAGTTCAAAATAGTATTGAGATGCGATGTAAATATCAGCTTTTTGTTGCTGTAGCGATTGTTGAGTATGTCCCAGCAGACTTGATAGTTGTCAGAGCTGATCGATAGGTGTTGAATGAGTTTTTCAGCTTCTCCTTTGACCTTTGATTTTAGGTATTGCATCTTTTGTGCACTGGATAAGGTTCTGTTTTCATGGATTACTTCCGTAAATAAATCCTTGAAGGATGTCCAGTACTGATATGCTCCGGAGAACGTAGGTAGGTCCATTTTGGGAGTAGATTTCTCCTTGTGAGAAACTGACCACATTTTTGTGTTTATAGATTTTTTCATTGCGTTGTATTGTTTTTCGTAGATTTCAAAAATCTGTTCGTATTCTTGTTCGTTTGGTAGTTCACTATCGATCTCCCAGTGTAGAGTGTCGATAGTTTTCCATCTGGAATTAAGGTTTTTAAGTGTGTCCTCGAACTCCCAGTTTTCGTTTATTTGTTCTATGTTGATTGTAGCGAGAGTACGAGTAAAAGCCTTAAAGTTGCTTTTTTGTTTGCGTAGTAATTCTTCCGACTTACTAGCATTACCTTGAGAGGTCGTGTTGATAAATGCTGAAGTTTTTTCAGTATCCAGTTTTTGTTGTTGTTGTTGAGCAGTTGAGGTTTCCGTAGTGGGTGTAGTCACATGTTGAGGAGCTGGAATCTCTGGCTTTGTAGGAGATTTTTCCTTCTTCTCAGTTGTGTCAGTGACTTCGTATTTTTGGATAAATGTTCTTGCAGCAGAGTAGAAATCTTCTGTTGATTTGTAGTGATTTTCAGAGAAGTATGTGTAATCTCTGTCATCATGTTGGTATAACAGTGTGTGATTTCGTTGAAACTCTGCCCAGTATGAGTCAAGAACTTCAAGTCGTTTTCTTGCGTGTTGTGGAGTTTTTCTGTCTGCTCCATCTTTTTTGAAGTTTATCAAAAGTTTTTCAATCTCTTGTTTCAGTTGGTTCTGCGTTGTTAGTATATCCTCGATTTTGCTCGTCATGTTGATGATGTTTCGAAGATATTAAGTTGTGAACAAATGTGGTAATGTATTATTCTCTACAGTATATGCGCCTTTTCAATTTAACTGGTGAGACCCGCTTGTGGGAGGCCAGTAAACCAATTCGCTACCGAAAAGAAAACACAAACCACTGTTCAATACGTTTTCGTAGAAAATTTATCCACGAAGAGTTAGTTGTTGTAGTTCTTGTAAATTCACCGCACACACAGTTGGTTCACTCACTGAAGCGCGATAAATAATAAAAAAAAAAACAAAGATGTAGGGTCTGTATCCTACATTCTTATAAGTTCGTTGATTTTGTAGTAAAAGTAGATAGTTAAATGTTCAGTTGTTTTTATTTGTAGAGTTATGTTAAATGTAGTTATAGTAGTGATCTTAAGCTACGCTAGGGCGTGCTGTCGATCTCGTAGGTAGCTGTGAACTTGTTAGTGTGGGTCACGACAGCATGCTCTAGGGCTAAGTACCAACCCTAGGGAACAAAGACTATTGTGTGGTTTGTATAAACCGTACATAAATAAATATCATTATAATATAGCTAATTATGTTACTCAGTATAAATGTATTTTCAAAATGATAAAAAATATAGACCCTATAGTATGTAACCCCCCGCATATACTCCCGTGACCGGCAGCGGCGCGGCGGCGCGGCGCCCGCTGACTTTTTTCTAATAAGTACTTACATTTTTGAACTCGTGATATCTTTTGAATGGAATGTCCGAATTCAATCATTTAAAAAGTAATAGAAAGGTATTGAAGCAATCTTAATTTTAAAGTAATTTATTTAGATAAGGATTAATACCTAAGTACAAATATAGAACGTTTTCTGGCGACGTCATTTTAATTATATTTTTTTGATATTAAAACACTTATTATGACATATCTATAATAGTTAGACATATGCTGTCGCTGACTTTTTTGTGGATGATGATGTGTTCTACAAAATTGTAGTACATAATTTCTTTCTATCATCAATAGTTTCCGCAGCGCACGCGATGTAAGGAATTTCTTTTACACCTTGGGTTACATAATTGAAGTTTTAGTAAGGATCCCTAATTTTTTTGAAAATAACGGGTGGCGCAAAAGTAAGGGCACTAAAGAAAACACTGTTTATTTTTTTATATGACATTTCCTGTCATTCTATTGTTGAAAATTGTGTAGTGAACAAATGTAAAATACACTGAAAATAAACATGGACCGTTTTACTCCTCAAGAACGTGGAATAATCGTGTCAATGTTCTTACGGAATAATTCATCAGTGATAAAAACACAACGTGAATTTCGTCAACGATTTCCCTACCGTCCGGCACCGATTGGTCGCTCAATTCGGATTCAACATTGGATAGACCTAAGTCTGGGAGACCAAGAACAGGCCGTTCAGCTGAAAATATCGATGCTGTGCGCGAATATGTGGAAGAGTGTCCAGAAACATCAACGAGGCAACGTGCCACGCAATTGCGTCACTGGAGAACGCTACAGAACCATGTTACGTGAGTTTTTGATACCCAGTTTGTACGAATTGAGGCTGGAGCACATCTGGTTTCAACAAGACGGCGCTACGGCACACACAGCGCGCGACACTATGGACTTAGTTAGGGACGCTTTTCCAGGCCGAGTTATCTCTCGTTTTGGCGATTTGCCTTGGCCTGCAAGATCACCCGATCTGACCAGTCCAGACTTCTTTCTTTGGGGTTTTTTGAAATCTCGGGTGTATGTGAACAAGCCACAGAATATCGCAACTCTAAAAGAAATCATTCATCAAGAAAAAAGGAACATATCGCAGGAAGTGTTACGGCAAGTTATGCAAAATGTCATAAAAAGGGCTCAAGCTTGCATCAACTCTGGAGGTCACTATTTAAAAGACATAATTTTTAAATCCTAATGGTACAAAATTTAATGAACCAAATATACATTTAAAAAAACCTAAATCTATTTTTCTAATTTAGAAAAAAAGTTATAGCTGAACCAAATAGGGTCATTTCTTTTGCGCCACCCTGTATAATATAGCCTATGTTCAGCACAGATAATGTAGCTTCACAACAGTGAAAGAATTTTTGAAATCGGTCCAGTAGTTTCGGAGCCTATTCGATGCAAACAAACAAACAAACAAACAAACAATCAAATCTTTCCTCTTTATAATATTATTATTAGTTTAGAAAATAAAGACGTGTGGCACTCGGGGACTGCCGCGGTAAAGCTATTGCATAGCATTTTTTGCTGGATTACGCATGCGCAGTGTTAGGTTATTTTCGTTACGGGATTTCTGGATTCGGTCTCCACGCTCAAGGCCCGCGATAGAAGATATGCAATAGCAGTAATACTCGGTAAGGTTGACAGTTGTCATAGCTCTGTTTGTAAGACTGTGGGTTCAAAAAACTAAAATTAGTATATTTCGTAACATAGCTGATTGTTCTGTGTCTACGTGTTACTAGTCTAGTTCTCATAGTACTTTGTATACTACTACTACTTTGCTAAGTATGACACTAGATGACGGTGTAAAAACTGTAAGAATCGTGGTTAGGTGCGCAAGTACAATGCTTCTGCGGACTAACTTTATAACAAAAAACTCTACTCCTATTGTCCCTGGCCTGAAAACATTTCTCATATTCAAAGCTGGACTCTATTCAACACAGACGTCGTCAAGAGGTCAAAATAACCCCGTATAATCAGACCCGTAGTCCCGTAGATCAGTGGACCCGATCGATTAGGGGTACACATCTCGACATCTACATTAAACGTACCCAAATAAATATTTACGTGTATTTGCGTGTTTGTCCTATTTGAAGATATTTGTTCGCGATGTGCGAAGGACACGCCGTTTTGAACACTTTGAACGTAGCTTCATTAATAAAATACGAATATTTACTTTGCCTTTGTTCGTACAATCACTGAGGGTTCTGTTTGGAATGGATTTATGCAGAACAAATAACTGAACGTGTTGCCTTGTTTTTAAATTATGAAAAAAGGTTTTACTGAAAAGTATTTACTATAAGATTAATAAGGTAACGGCCTGGAAACCCAAATCACGGTTGATCTGAGTTTGACACATAGTAATTATTTTTCGTTGATCATCGTTCGAGAAACCGGCCGATAGAGAATCGAGGTGCACATTTCATTTTTAATTTCATTTTTTTACGAACAATTTATATAAATAATTAAATGGTTTTAAGCCAATTGGCTCATATTTGTTATCAATTCTCCTAAATACAGATAACCAGACATTTATTTTCAAATCCACAATGTTTTAATTAGAACTTAAGTTGTCTTAACTTAGTTGATAAGAGATAATACGCAAAACTTGTAAAAGTAGTACGTAAATATTTTTGTTACATATTTTGTAGCGTATATTTTTTAACTGTTTGTGCATTTGCCATAATGTAAATTCGCGAACATCATGTAATGCACAATAACAAAATAGCCTGACTATTTAGGTACTAACTACTACTACTAACTATTTAGGTAGTAAGTAAGTATATACCAGCGTTGTTGTGTGCCAGCACATGACAACACATGCTGAGCTGTAGGCCTATTCTCCACCACTACTCTAAACCTTTAGTTATTTTTAAGTTTTAATTTAAGATTGATGTACTCTATTTTAAGGAACCTGTTTTTTTTTTTTTTTGTTATTTCTTTTGTATTAGTGGTGGTTAGAATAAATGATTTTTCTTTCTTTCTTTCTTTCTATATATAACTCACCAAAAAGGCCACTTACACTCAACAATTTACAACAAACTTCAAGGTCGTATTTCACCCTTACAACTTTCAGCGAGCACTTAGCATTTTAAAAATTCAAATAAAATTATACTTTATAAGCTTCTTAGAAAGGTAAATTTTCATAAAAATAAAATACTGTAGAAATATTAATTGCTGTTTTTTATAAGACACCTTTTTATAAAAATAAAATACTATTTCAAAGTAAAATGTTGTTTTTTATATTTAATTAGCGAGTGCGAGTGGTGATTAAAATAATTACTTCGATTTTTGAATATTTTTTGTAGTGTAAATAAAATGTCAAAGTTACAAAGTTGTAGTGTAACAATGATAGCAAAAAAAAAGGGTTTTGACGTTTTGCGTCAACGTCAACGTCATGTCTTTTCGCGCCACAGCATCTTCTTGATCTTAGCACTTATATAGATTACTGAAACACTCGTATCATTGTTTTTCACCACGGAATAAAATACAAAAATGAAACAAGAAAAACCTCGTTTTATATCCGCTTGCAACCTTCTCTTTGTCCACTGTGAAATGAAGCCGTTTACCGGTACAACGCCCTAACGCGCCGATAAAAAGTCTGCACTTTGCGGGGGCCCTTATGCCTTGATCACACGTACCGAGTAAACCGGCGAGACAGTGACGTATTTAAGATACACTGCGCGCTAACGCTGCAACGTTCAACAGTAAAACTGATGTCGACGCGCAGTGTATCTCAAATACGTCACTGTCTCGCCGGTTTACTCGGTACGTGTGATCAAGGCATAAGGGCCCCCGCAAAGTGCAGACTTTTTATCGGCCGATAGTTTGGTCGGCTTCTTAACCAGTATGATGATGTATGCAGATGCGCACGTTACAGTGATTCAGTCTTCATACTGATTAAGAAGCCGCCCAAACTATCGGCCGATAAAAAGTCTGCAGTCTGCGGGGACTCTAACTACAGCAAGAACGACATAATAAAATGTGAAATCAATATAATATTCAACATGAGACAAGCTAATAGGTATAATTTATTTTGAATACCTACAATACGACTAAACATTACTATCGTATATTTGTCTATATTGCCGATAAAAACGTCCCTTTTAAATTAGAGAACTATATCCATTACAATATATTATTACAATATAATACAGGGTGCATGGAAAGAGCCTCCTCGTGGCGCACACCGGTAACAGCTAGGCACGGCAAAGCAGTTGTCTAGTCTGGCTAATCTTTCCATGCGATGCTACAACAAAATACAGAGTTGTAGCATCGACACGATAAGAAGAAGAAGATTACAATATTGAATTTTCTCTCAGCGTAATAAAGCTTATTTTGCATTGCACGACAACTTGAACTGACATGACATCCCAGAAGCCTGGCAAACTGAAGCACTCTGAAAGTGAATCGTAATAGATCCTGTTAGGCAATTTAGAACTTTAATACTTTAGAAATATGCCTTAAAACACATTTAACAACCAAGGAAAGTTAAAAAAACGCTTTTAACAATGATACTAGGAATTTTGGGCCGTAAGTTTCTTGCTCGTAGCACTACCATAAGTTTTTACAATCTATAGGTACTCGCTAGCGTCTGTAGTTAAAAAAATGTATGAAGATTTGTACAGCGCCTCTAGCGGATAGTTGCTTACTAAAATTCGTAACAGTAATATTTACGTAACTACTGCAGTAAATCAGGCGATTTCACTGTGACAACTTATGGTAGAGGTACCGTTCTTCTAGGCTCTAGTCGCGTGGAACTGGCACCTAGAATCACCTATGTAAGACGATTCTAAATGATCCTAGTGATTTTATTGAATAAAGATATATTTGATTTGATTCGACCATTAAGCCACAGATAACCTATAACGTATACCTATAAAGGTACCTATACTTGATAGTTTATCTGTTAATAATATTCCAGTGCTCAATTATATTGTTAATTTTTAATTATTAAGTTGTTCTCCCCCGCCATCTTCAAGATGGCGGGAAGACGCTGTAAATAAAATAATAAAGAAAATAAACTAATTTATGAGAAAAACATTTACTGTAACAAACTAACTTATGAGAAAAACATAACTGTGAAGTGAATACATGAAATACTGAAGAAAACGGGTTAACATAGGAGAGAAACATAACGTACGAAAAATCTTGAGGATGGCGGGAAAAACATAACTGTAAAGTTGTAAAGTGAATGCATAAAATACTGAAGAAAACAAACTAACTCAAGAGAAAAACATAACTGTGAAGTGAATGCATGAAATATTGAAGAAAACAAATTAACATAAGAGAAAAACATAACGTACGAAATATAAGTGGACTTCCCGCCATCTTGGGGATGGCGGGAAAAACATAACTGTAAAGTGAATGCTTTATGATAGAAGTGTAAAGTGAACGGGAAGACGTTGTAAATAAAATAATAAAGAAAATAAACTAATCTAAGAGAAAAACATTTACGTAAGACTAGGCGGTATGGTTCTAAAACTTTAGCCTGCTCCGAAGAGCAAATAAAAAAAATAAAAAAAAAAATTAAGTTGTTCTAAAGTGCGCAATCGAACATTACTACTTCTGAGGATTCTGCGGCAAGGTGCAGTTCAAATGCTCTTAATTGCTATGTTGGACGTCGGGATTTACTTTAAGCTATCCTAATAGCATTTCGCGCGAATAAATAAAGCTACCGAGATTTTTCAGGTGCTCGGAAAATTCAATCCGCATTCTAGATTTCTTTTTATTACAGATCTTTCTATTTACTTTGATGTTTTTGTTTGTAACTTGAGGCGATTTGATTATTTTCTAACATTCAATGAATCGTGAAAGTCATTGAACTGTAATTTTTGTTTGTTAAAGCTTTTAAGTTCAGAGTGTATTAATGAATATAAAATGTATATGTGTATAAAATATTTGTTTACATAATACTTCATAGCTAAAATAATATATAATAAAAGCCACTAATTAGCGTAAGCCTTTATCTGCAAGTATTCGTGTTCTATTTTAATGTAAATCTACATATACTTCCATGTTCAGTACATTTATAGTACCTACACATCCAAGTATTTAGCGTCCATTATTTTACGCGCCCAACATTTAGTTACCTACACCATAAACCTGTTATTTTATTATCATGTTCCTCGTGAATATTAACAATCATTTTATGTATTTTCGAGTACTAAATGTAAGCGGCCGGCTTTGCGCAAAAAAAACCTGTAAAATAAAGGAGAAACGAATATACATTTGACTTTCTAAGAAAATCACAGAAAGTTACAAAAAACATAAACAAGCCTTCTTTAATGATTGACGTCACTGAGACTAAAATAATAAGCCGACCTTGTATTTCAATTTACGAAATAGCTAAGTAAAATCACAAAGTGGATAATTCGGGTTTAAGGTGCTACACTTTACAATATAAATAAATAAATAATGCTGGACAATCCACACAACATCATCTAGCCCCAAGCTAAGCAGAGCTTGTGTTATGGTTACTAGAAGACTGACATACTTAATACAACACATTGCATAAATAGATATTTTTTATTATACATATAAAATACCCAGAACACCCGAAATATTTGCAGATCGTACAAACATTTATCCCAAGGCGGGAATCGGACCCGCAACCTCCGCGTCGCAGGCGGACCATCGCCCGCGCCACATCGGTCGTCATATACAAAGCCCCCTAGTTTTGCCATCTAAACAAGAGCACTTAAAACTTATTACATAATCAGTAGGAGCATCAGCATAAAGCTGCCTATATTAGTTGAAGAGCCGAACGACGGAAGGTGGATGAGATATTTAGCACGAGGCGCCGGCACTCCGCTCCTTGACACAGACGGCACTTGACCCGACGCTGCAGCTCCGTATTATAATGTAGGTGCATTTTATGTAGAAATAGATCTGGGGCTAGCTGAAGGCATGCAGCCAAAGACAGTTTAAAAGCAGCTGGTTTTATTATAGTGTCTAGAATTCGCAGTACAAAAAAGGAAGACATCGTCCATTCAGTCAGAACTTGTAGTATAACACATTGACTTTCCATGCTAAAAATTGCCTGGAAGAAATTGCTATCAGCGATAAGGCCGCCCATTGTAGTAAATTAAGCTAGTTCTAAGATTTTTTGTATTTTCCTTTGTGCAATAAAGTATTATCTATGTATAATTTCTTAGTCAAAATATTATAGTTATAAGGTATTCACTTATCATTTGATAAAATCAAGATGATTATTTAGAACGGTTTTATCTAGTAGTTTTTCAGTGCTACCAATTCGAAAGGTGCAACATAGCCTCTCCTCATAAGATATAACGTTAGACCAAGTATTATAACGAACTACCAGGACTTCAGAACTCCAAATTAAGTGCATTAGTCATTGTAAGAGCTTTAACTTTCTCGAGCTACTTGTGCATTGCTTAATCTACGTATGTGTTATCTTTGGACAGTTGAACCTATAGAAGATTAAAGATAAAGATTACTTTGTCCATGATTTATACAAATTTAGTAACATATACTATATCTATAACACGGCTCATTGTAATATACTGTTCTTTCAACGCATAATTCAACGCATAACAATAAATGGTCGTTGATTGTAAGTGTGAATTTGCTTTGCTAATTTGTATTCGCTTCAATGTCCGAATAACGACAGTTTAAATGACCGCACTGAAGCCTTGGGGTGATCACGGAGATTAGATCATCAGAATTTAGTAGCATTAGTTAGACTATCAATCTGTTTCGTACTGGAAACAGTTTTGCAGTAACGTTCGTTTTGATCGGTGATTTAATCAATCGACACAATAAAACCTAATAGTTTTTAAAGATTTATTGCAAAATATATTACAGTTTACACGTTAAAAGCAACTTTTCATTCAACATTCATGCACCGAAAATTGGTAACAGTTTATAACGCCAGTTGTTTTCACTGTCGGCTAGCAGTGTGAAAATTTGAGCTCAAAAGGGTAGTTAACAGATTAAATTTATCACAGTGAAATGCGAAACTAATTTAACGTCACATTCAGCCATTCGTCAGAGTCCCGCGCACTGACAATTAAAATGGTTTATTGACTCGTTGACAATGATTTCTGGACACTGTAATGGCTCTCAGAGGTAACGAAATGATAAAAGTGAGGCTGAATTAACCACATTATGAACGTTGCGAAACATCTGTTGAGTTATAACATTTATGAATGTAATAAAGAAAAGCAGTCCTAAACCGTGGCCTTGAGGTACCCTAAAATATAATTGGTGTCTTAAAACATGCCCTTTAAGAAAGCTAATGTATTTTTCACAGATCTCTCAAGAAATTGATTTTATACAACAGTAAATGTAGCAATAATATGTGTGACATTGTATGTATGTTTATTTACAATATTTGCGTGCACTATGGCAAGTTGTTTGACATGCAGTTTGAAAACATCGTCAACGAACCAAGCGGACAGTGTTTTTTTGTTTGCTGACGGCACGCTCGAAATGCAACTAACAAGTTGAAACTTTAGTGCGACACTAATAGCAACCACGTCGATCAACATTACATTGCCGCTCTTCACATTTTGATAAAGTTTTACAACGTCATTAAAATGTATTTCATTCAACTCGATTTGAACAGTGTCAGAATAATATCCGTCTGAATATTTTCGATTATGGGTTTAATTATTATTACGAGAGGAATTTCCCATTTTGTGTATTTGTGTTGGATTATTTACGATCAGTAAAACATTGTTGAAGCTTTTGGCTATCAATATCGTTTTATGGGTATCTGAAACAAGTCATTGAGAGCCGCACGCAATATCGTTATTATTGTTGATATTACAAAGAGGAGTTTGCCAATCCCACCCTCTCGTAGTCTTAACTTTTATTAATTTAATTATCTATGGGGAGGGTAGATAATTTCAATTGTTTGAATTTGTTATCAGCGTGTTCTTTTTCTGGTGTAACTACAAAATACATATTTTATTCATTCTTTTGTAATGTCACAACGATTACTACACGAATCAAATATTTTCAATGAGCCACCGAAAGCATTATTATATGAGCACTTCCGAGACACTGGCTGCATTACTACGGTTTGGCAATGCTGATATTTTTTCTCACATCATTCTATGCCACACAGAATCAGAAGACATGAATTAATCCGACTTTAAAAGAGACTTTGAATGTCAGGAATATAATCTTTTATTCAACGACAACACCACGCGTCATAATGGTCGTCGTCGTCGTACGGTCCGAATACACTCGAGAGCAATGAATCCGGGTCACTTAAATAATCCTAAAAATCTCGGAAACTAAAAATGCTAGGTTAATGCAATAAATTGTATTTAATAGACAATGCCACGATAACTTTTGAACCCCGCCACGATAACTTTTGAACCCCGCCACGATAACATTTGAACCCCGCCACGATAACTTTTGAACCCCGCCACGATAACTTTTGAACCCCGCCACGATAACTTTTGAACCCCGCCACGATAACTTTTGTTGCTTGCAATAACTGTTATGGTGCCAGTCCCAAGCCTGGATGAAGTGGCGAGGGCACAAGGGGGTGGGGGTGTGGGATGGGGGCGCGGGTGTCGGCGCAACTATGGCTTTCATGGGACGTGTCGATCCCCGCACCCCTGCCCCGCCCCCCCCACCCCTAGTCGGCGGCCCAGCGCCGCGGTGATGAGCGGGGTGGGTGGGAGGGCGACTCTCGAGTTGCTACCCATCACCTTGCTCCTCACCTAAAGTTGGGGGGATGTCGCTCGGGCAACGGCATCCACTAGCTCTGCTCGTGCCCCGCTAACCTTTTCTGTTCTCAGAAGCAAAACCCAGACATGAACACGAAGAATAGAACTACGATGCCATGCGATCCGGCCAGCACCCGGCGCTCTCTGGTTCCCGGGCCGGAGAGCGAGAAATTGGTTACCGAAGGCGGTGGCGGGGTGGGTCTCCAGGCCCCGCCCCCTGCAGCTGCTACTGGAGCCAGCATCACCACGGACGCGACGGCGACCACATCCTCCGACCAGCACCCGACTGGACCAGTGCAGAAGAGGAAGCCGAAGAAGAAGAAGAAGAACGCGGCGAAGAGGGTGGCTGAAGCGTCGGGAGTAGGCGCAGCGGCGGCAACGAACGTTGGTGACGCTGTGTTGGCCAAGAACACAGGGCGCAGTGCCCCGGCGTCTTCCACGCTGACGGGCAATGCGTCCTCAGGTAAGGTCCCCCTAGGCGGCGTAGAGCGCCGGAACGCTCTCCGTAGGGAGCGTCGCAAAAAAGATGCCGCCTTGGTGAATGAGATCAAGCGACGTCAGCTGGAGGGCACGCTGTATCCGCCCAACGTCTCGGCCATTGCGCCGTCCGTTGGGAAGGTTATGGCGCGCCCTACAGCCTACGACGGTGGGACTCGCACTCCAGCAATGGAACAGAGATCTGTTCCGGATAGTCTGCTCCATGCCATGGAAATGGACGGCGCCGGAACGATCGGGGGAACACTGCAGGGGAGCACCCACCAGTCGAAAACACAAGAATCTGCGTCAAACCAGATAAACCGAATAAAACCAGAGATGGGAGGAGAGGCACCGAGAACGGAACCGGAAGTCCACAACCCGGAGACCTCCGCCGAACCTCGACCCTGCAAAGGGAAGGGGATTGGTAAAGGTCGAGGTGGCAATGGACCCGGTGACGACTCGGACGCCGATCCGACCGCCTCTGGAACTTCAACGAGTGGCTGCAGCCGGATCGGCAAACGGCAGAGGAGTTCGGACTTTGTGTCACCTTCGTCGGCGAACGCTGACAAGAAGGTGCGCTTAGGAGGTAGCCCCCCTGACACGTGCGCGGTGAAGGTTGCGGACCCACAATCTGGCCAGGGGGGGGACATGTCGTACGCCAGGGCGTCGGGGTCGCACCTTAGGGTGGTAATCCTGGACAAATCTGGCGTTCACATGGACCCCATCCAGACCACCATACTACGTAAAAAACTGGAGGAAGAAACGGTAACGTACTTCCTCCAAAACAGCCAAAACTGGGAGTGCGCAAAGCCGACCTTTGCCGCCATGCCCAGGCCGGCTCACGGAGGTCTGAGGGTCGAGGCGGAGGACGACTTTTCGTTGGTATGGCTGACCTCGACCATCAGTAACCTTCCCGTTTTGTGGGCTGGCTCGGGAGGCCTAAATGTCATTAGGGAGAGCGCACTACCCAGGTATCACAAGGGTGTTGTGATCGTGCCGGACTTTGAGGGCGACGGGGAGCACATAAGAACCTTCCTGGCGTTTTTCAACTCTCGGCTACGTATCAACACCTGGCCGATCTTTGCTCATCGAATCCAGCGGGATGGGAACACGACGAACAACGTCGTGGTGTTCGGCGTTCCGTTGGACGAGATAGACACACTAAAAAGTCTGAAAAACAGACTCAAGTACAAGATGGCGACTGTGTACGTCCTGATACGGAAACCGAGAGCGGGGGATGTCAAAACCCCGATCGTGGCGCCCGCCCCGGGTGCGCCCTGCACAAGCAGCGGTGAATCGGGGGCGGGTGTCGCGGCCGAGGGCCCCAGCTCCGAGATTGGTGAGGGGGAGTTCTCGCAGGACGAGATAGACCTGCTTCTGAGCGACGCGGGGGTGGAGATTGCGGGGGGCATTTCATGTCTCAACCTTCTCTCGCCCACGCCGACCTCGGACGTGGACGAAACTATGTCGTCGAGCGGGAACTCCACCATGGACCACCCACAGCAGGACAGTCAGTAATGACCATCCCACGACCCCACTAAAAACCCCCCCTAACCATCAACAATCACAATGATGCTTAACAAGGTAAATACACTAGACAAACAGATCTCGAAAACTCCGTCTTATGCGGTAAATTGTAGCAAATCAAACAATAGGTCGAATATAGCTAGGGACAACCAGCTTAGGATTATTCAGGCCAACATCCAACACAGCGTCACTGGGTTCGCCGCGCTAAGAAGAACCCTGGAAGAGCAACCACAAACAATAGCACTGGTCCAGGAACCCTACATTGTCCGCGGAAAAGTAAGTTTCAGCGCCCTTCGAGGCAATGTATTTTCTCCACCTTTGCAATATAAAACTCGTACATTAATCTACGTACCAAACATTTTCAAAGCGTCGATGGTAACACACCTATGCACAGATGACCTTACAGTAGTGAAAATTGATACCGGCTTAGAGGGCGAACTCAGCACTCTAATTCTAGCATCTGTATATATGGATGGTGGAACTCAGGCTCCACCACCCGAACTCGAAAACTTATTAAATCATTGCAAAAGACTGAAATTAGAATGTATACTGGGCTGTGACGCCAACGCACACAGCACAGTCTGGGGATGTCAAGACACGAATGAAAGAGGCAGAGATCTCCTTGACTTCGTCTTAAGACACAACCTGAACATTCTTAATAGAGGATCGGAACCAACATTTGTAACGTCATGGGCCAGGACCATAGTAGACGTCACACTAGCCACAGATACGATTGCAGAACTGATCAATGACTGGCACGTTGCTACTTACGAAGCGTCGTGTGCGGACCATAGGCGGATCAGATTCAGCATGAAGATGGGTGACATGTTCCCCCGCAAATATAGAAACCCCAAAAAGACTGATGCAAAACTCTTCGTCGAGGCCATGAACAAAGCTCTAAATGAGCAAAAGGAAACAGAACCAACGGCGCCATTAACGCCAACAGAAACAGAAACCACGCTCTCATCACTGGTCAACTGCATGATAACCAGCTATGAAAAAGCCTGCCCTCTGATAACAGAAAGCAACAAAATAGCACACCGCAAGGACAGATGGTGGAATAAAACTCTAACCAAACTCAGAAAACAGGTTCGACACCACTTTAACAGGGCGATGAACACGGACAACGAAAATGACTGGTCAGATTACAGGATAATAAGACAGAAACTGAAACAGGAAATCAAGCAAAGCCAGAACAACTCATGGCGAAAATACAGCAGCTCTATCACTGCACAGAGCGAAACGGCACGCCTAAGCAAAATATTGTCAAGCGATACCAAAATCAAACTAGGAACTCTTAAAAGGCCAGATGGCACTTACACAACAACAGAAGAAGAACAATTTGAGCTTCTGCTGAAAACGCATTTTCCGGACTGCAACCTCACAGAGAACACCAGTTGGGAAGTTGAGCACGAAGGTCACGTTCCCAAAAAAGAGGACTGGGACTTAGCCAGCACAATTGTCACAACGGAGGCACTTGCGTGGGCTATCCGGACATTCGAGCCGTACAAAGCGGCTGGCATGGACGGTGTTTTTCCAGCTCTTCTACAATGGAATCTCACCAAAATCGAGCCAAAGCTCATAGCAATCTTCAGGAGTTGTATCGCCTGGAAATACATCCCGCACAGCTGGAGGGAAGTAAAAGTAGTCTTTCTTCCGAAGCCCGGAAAGTCTGATTACACTCAGCCCAAATCGTTTCGGCCGATAAGTCTAAGCTCCTTTCTGCTAAAGACCTTGGAGAGACTATGCGACCGTCACATACGTAGTGGACCACTGGTTAAAAATCCCATAAACCACAATCAACATGCCTATCAATCAGGCAAATCGACGGAAACGGCGCTGCACAGCGTAGTACACAAAATTGAAAGCGCCCTAGAATGCAAGCAATCGTGCTTAGTAGCCTTTATTGACATCGAAGGAGCTTTTGACAAAACAACTTTCACAAGCATCGACAGTAGCCTGAGCAACCAAGGTGTCGAAGACAACTTAAGTGAATGGATCAACAAGATGCTGTCAAACAGAGCGGCACTAATACAAAGCTCGAAAGCCACTAGATGCCTCGTAACAAAAGGTTGCCCACAAGGAGGAGTCCTGTCTCCTCTACTGTGGATCCTTGTTGCCAACGAACTACTAGAATCCCTAAACAAAAATGGATTACAAACCATCGGCTACGCCGACGATCTGGCAATCATGATATCGGGACTCTTCGAGACAACCCTATGCGAGAAAATGCAAGGAGCGCTCCGAGTCGTGGAGTCATGGTGCCACACACACAGCCTAACTGTGAACCCCACCAAAACAGAACTCGTTCTTTTTACTAGAAAGCTGAAGCTTCCTAACCTGAACCTACCATCACTGTTTGGCACGAAACTTACGCTAAGCAAAGAAGTCAAATATCTAGGGATCTGGCTAGACAGCAAACTCCTATGGGGCAAACAACTGGAACACGTAACCACCAAAGCCACAAACGTGCTATGGCAGTGCAGACGTGTCGTCGGCAAGGACTGGGGTCTCAAACCTAAACTTTGCCTGTGGCTGTACACTGTCATGGTAAGACCGGTGCTAACATACGGTGCCGTCGTGTGGTGGCCAAGAACAAATCTAGTAACAGCCATCAACAAGCTGCAACAAGTACAGCGACTCGCGTGCTCCCTGATTAGCGGCTGCGCAAAATCCACTCCATCAGCGGCGCTGGACATAATACTAGACCTAACGCCACTCCACTTACACATACAGCAAGAGGCAATGGCTGCGGCTCTAAGGATTAAATCCACGAACCAGTGGAAAGGAAGTGGCAAACCAACAAATCACAGCAGAATTCTGAACAAGGCTACACAGGTCATCCCGGAGGCCCTAAATGGCACTGACAGAATAGCAACAACATATATATCGAGCAAAAAGTACCAATTCGAAAGTCAAGAGATGACGGAGGACTCCACGTCCAACGTCTACCACATCTACACGGATGGTGCCAAACAAAAAGCAGGAGCGGGATGTGGCTTCCACTGCCCCGAACTGGGGCTATCGCACGCGCAACCCCTCAACGACTCAACAACTGTTTTCCAGGCAGAAACTATCGGGCTCTACTTGGCAGCAACACTTATTCAGTTCACAGCGCCAGCACAAAGTGCAGACACTGGTGAAACTTACCCAGAACTAATATTTATAACAGACAGCGCTGCTGTCATGCATGCCCTTAGGAGACCTGACACAAGGTCGGAGTCCATTGCTAAATGCCACGCCGCGCTTCAGAGTCTGGCCGACAAGCATATCGTCAAATTAAGATGGACCAAAGGACACGATTCATGCTCAGGCAACACAATGGCAGACTCTTTAGCGAAAAAAGGCACAAAACTTAAGGCAAACTCTAACGACATACTACTCTGCAAACCGTCTTCAGCGGAGATAAGAAACAGACTGAAGTTGCACTCCCAGAAGGAACATCAGAAACTGTGGGAGCGCAGACCGGACTGCAAACACACCAAAACAATGCTTCCAGCAATGAACAGACACACGGCATCAACGCTGCTCAAACTAAGACGTGAAGATTTAAGAATGATGGTGGGCATCATCACAGGTCACTGTGATCTAAATCACCATCTACTTAAAATCGGAGCGACAGACAGTGACCTCTGTCGCGGATGTCTACAAGAAAAAGAAACCGTAGAGCATGTGCTACTGCATTGCTCTTCCACAAATGAAGCCAGGTCCAAAACGGGACTGCAGGAGCTGATCGGGTCCTGTTCGTCAATGTCACCATCCACTACAACACCGGGGATGCTGGAACAATGCTGCCACCAACCCAGGGTCCTTCTCCGTTACTTTAAGGAGTTGGGCTGGCTGGGGTGAGGTTAGCAGGGGGACAATGCACAATACACCCCACTGCGGGACGTCAGTGCAGATCTCATTCCCCCACTTAGAATTAGAATTAGAATTAGACAATGTAATACTCCTTAAATGAAGGTATTAAAACTTCTTAGTTATTGTAAAGTTATATCATAAAAAAATCAAATTTGAAAAAGGGCCACTTTCGAAGATGGAACTACGAAATTACAGCATTTGGTTTTGCTTTTGTTTGTAATCTGTCATTTATGTGGGTACATAAACCATGTTGATAGTGCTCTATATTCATTATTCAAGCTGAAATTATGTCGCTTACGCCTGAAGAATGCACCAGAATACTTACAATGCTGGAAACCGGCCGGAGTCAGCGCGATACAGCCAGGACTGTCGGTGTGTCGCTGTCAACAGTACAAAGAGTTCTCCGACGTTACGAAGAAACTGGTTCTAACCTACGCAGACCAGGAACGGGCAGAACCAGGTGTACCACAGCACGAGAAGACCGATACTTGGTGAACACCATGCTTCGAAATCGCTTTCTCACAGGAACTGAACTAACCAATCAGTTTCGACGCCTCGGAGGAAGTAACCCAAGTGCATGGACAGTAAGACGTCGGCTTGCTGAATCTAACTTAAAACCCCTTAGACCTGCAAACGGCCCTAAATTGAAGCGTGGGCATCGTATTTCGAGACTAAGATATGCCCAGAGCCACGTAAATTGGAGTATTGAAGATTGGTCAAAAGTTATGTTCTCCGACGAATCAAAATTTATGCTCTACAAGCACGATGGAAGACACAGAGTGTATCGAAGACCAGGGGAAAGATTCAAGCAAGCATGCATCGAAGAAAAAGTAGCCTACGGTGGTGGGTCTGTACTTGTGTGGGCCGGAATTTCTTCTGAAAGTCGCACAGAGCTGGTGATCATAGAAAACGGCTCTTTAACTAGCGTAAGATATGTGGAAGAAATCCTCAATGATCACGTTGGTCCATTTATGGTCAATTTAGGTGAGGATGCTATATTTATGCATGACAATGCCCGACCTCATACAGGTAGGATTGTGAATGACTACCTTCAAGAGATGAACATTACTCGTATGGAGTGGCCAGCGCGCAGCCCGGATATCAACCCGATCGAGCATGCTTGGGACGAGCTAGGCAGATGCGTAAAACAACGAAACCCTCCCCCAATCACGCTTCGTGAGCTCAAAATTGCTCTCACAGAGGAATGGGAGAATATTCCCCAAAATCGTATAAGGAACTTGGTGTACAGCATGCCAAACCGCGTAAACGCAGTAATGGAAGCACGAGGAGGCAATACGAAGTATTAAAATTCAAGAAAATCGGAATAAAGTTCAAAAATTTCATGTTTCCTATTTTTGTTTTAAGGAGAGATCAGCAGTTTTTTTCTTTATGTAATTTTGTGTTAATAAAATGTATGGTGACTCATATTTTTTTTTACTTTCATTTAAGGAGTATTACATTGTCTATTAAATACAATTTATTGCATTAACCTATCATTTTTAGTTTTCGAGATTTTTAACATTCTTTAAGTGACCCGGATTCATTGCTCTCGAGTGTATTTAACGCTTGATATTATAATGTCGTGTGGTTTGTCGCTATTAGTTATTTCGTATTCCGTATGAGAGTAAATATTAAGTGATTATTAATGTTATTGATTAAACACCTGGATTAGATTTATAAATCTTCAAACATATAAATAAAGATAAAACGATTTAAATTAATTGTATACCTAAACGAACTAAGTTATCTAACTTAGCTGAAGCTTAAGTTAGCTTAACAAAACTAGACACTGAATAGCTTAGCCTAGCTTAGTTCGTCTTGTGTAAAATGTTTGTTTGTTCATGCATATTTTAAGCAACGGTCTTTCAATCTGTTACGTATAAAATACAAAGTAGATAGGAGGTAACCTAATCGAATGTTTTCCCTAAATACCCTCAAGGACCATCGACTCCAAAAGATTTCTATTATTCTTGTCGACAGCTATCGCAAGCCATTTGAGTGACATTAATAAGAAAAGAAATAACAATATCTTATACGACAAACCATGAAAAATACAAACGCCATATTTTCTCAATAGTTATCCGTTTTCCCGACATTGTCCCCGACTCATATAAAATGTCATCGGTCCCATGGAACTAATAAAAGGGATTCTCAGCTTTTTTTCTCATCTACCCTCACTCGCAAAGTGAGGTGAATTGATTTACGTTAAAAGTTGGACAGTTCCTAAATGAGGAGCAGTCTCGAGGGAACTGGGATCATACCCGATATTATTTTGTTTTCAGATGGGATTCAGCAGCTAAAGTAAATAGAAAAGGTATTGAAAAAGTTTTACATAATGTTTGTTTTTTGATGTCGAATCTTTTTGATCCGACTTCGGCAAAGCCTCGGTGGGATTTTGAAACTTGTGTTACGAGTTACGACTATTGAAATAACTATAGTATTTACAGAGATTTCTGCAAACGTACGGAAAATTAAGCTAGGAGCGGATAACAAAGCCTCTTAAGTCTCTTAATAAAAATACATATTACCTGGAAAAGATCGCTCTGAGCGAAAAGGCCGCCCATTGTAGATTTAATATTTCTTGTGTGTAATATTTTCTATAAGTATATGTACTTATATATAGTTTTTTCCTATCTATCATATTTATTATGCATGTAGCATAAGGAGTTCTTACTATTAAAAATAATAAATGCCCTTCAAGTTGCAGTGGAATATAGGACCATTAGCCCATAGGTATTTGTGGCTCGCTTTAACTTACGGTACCGGAGTTCCTTTGGCATGCGTCCACGTTAGCATGCAAGCATCATAAGTAGGTCACTCGTTTCTTTTCCTTACATACTTTACACCCTTTTATTTTTGAATAATTTCAGTCACGCTCAAGGGTTACGGGAGTAAGGTTTACTTTATTAGAGTTCTCCACAAAAATCATGAGGCTAGAAACACATATTTACTGTAGACTAGGATACATATGTATTTCAAATTGTCTATGTAAGACTTACTTATTATTATTATTTTTTGGCTTGAATATAGTACATTTACTCGTAGACTAACGGTCTATCTTATAAAAAGTTAACGCAGACGCAGACTTTAAGTAATAACTTTTAGTATTGATTACCATACGTAATGATGACATAAAGTCAACGCTAACTTTTTATAAGATAGTAAGCATTTGTATAACTACCTACATTCAAATGCTTTTTTAATTGTCATTACTTTCAGAATCTTAGTAGTACGTTGTAAGAGTCTTAAGAAGATAAAATTAAAAAGAAAAACCATCAGAGAGCGTCACGATCCTCAAGTAATTTGCATAAATAAACTTAATGGAACAAAACACGGGACCAAACTCCACCGCTCTTTTAGCACTTTCTCTCTTTGTGGACAACTTCTGATGTTGTTTTAGCTGAGCACGGGCTTAGATACAACGGCGAAATAGGATCTTCTATAGGCCACAGAAAACCTGAACCTTAAAAAATGTCCTCATATTTAGTACCAGTACATTACATTGTAATCTTTTCATTTAGGTTATTATAAGTTTTTTACCCGTTCTTCTAGGCTCTGGTCGCGTGGAACTGGCACCTAGAATCACCTAGTATGTCAGACGATTTTAATCCTTGTGATTTTATTGAATAAAGAATTTTTATGAATTTGACTTTATAATTATAACAACAAATATGAAAATGATATTAAATGTACTTAAATATTTATGTTAATAGGTATGTTAAACATCATACGTATAGTTATATAGCCTTTCGACACTGACGTAAGCATGAGAACAGCGTGGAAAATATCGAGAGGAAACGCTATCTAACACGCTTACATAAGCTTACTTTTGGCAAGCAAACAAAGCTCAGATTGAACTGTAACTAGAGCATCCGCGAAGTATTCCGAAGGTCTATGCAAATATGCTGAATATATTAGTCAGTTGTACCTGATTCTTGTGCCTTTTCAATCAATTGAAAGGTTACATTCGTTTGATAAGAAACTCCATACAAGACATGCGATTACTGTTTTGTTTTTTCAATGTATTTCATTCAGCTTTTTATTGATTTATGAATAACTTTATCCTTTTATATATTTTAACAAGATTTAGGAAAAAATAAGGCCAAGAATCCTATAGTTTAAAATATGATAATATTTTTCAACAGAGAAAGAGTTCTTTTTCAGTCCTTATAAGCAATGATAGATAGATAGATAACATTTTATTGCACAAAGGAAAATACAAAAAATCTTAGAACTAACTTAATTTAGTACAATCTTATTCTCGAGTACAAAATCGCTATCAGCGATAAGGCCGCCCTATCGCTGATAGCGATTTCTTCCAGGCAACCCTACCATGGAATGTTTCGAGCGAAGTAGTAAAAGAAGGGAAAGAATGATACACCTATAGGAATGAGTAGATAAGTTAAAGCTACGTAGGTTTCCAACTTTTACAATCTAGATTTTCCGAACAGAATCCTAATAACTTCCGTTACAAAACCTATCAGAATAGATAGAAAAAGGACGCCACAAATTCTAATAACTCCGTGTAAACGCAAGCCCTTGAGCTCACTTGATCCCCGTCCATCGGAACCTCCTACGGACTTTATCAGTCATTATTTATTATTTTTATCCAGCCACGAGACGACCGTAGGAAAACTGCGCGAATAAAGAATATTATAACGTGTAAGATACACTGGATTTAGCGTTTATTCAGATTATTTAGCGTTATGTCATAATAGTAAGACGGTTTTTAGTTTACTAAAGTTAAAATTGTGTAAAATCCTGAATAAGAATGGTCCTTAGCCCTATGAAATTCAACAGTTTAAAGCTATTGTGATTAATTGACACAAGAAGAAGAAGCATTTGCGAAAACCAATAAATAATAAACCATCGAATCAATAATCAAGAAAAAATGTGATAACTTTAACGTATTTTGATTTGCGATATTTTTCTTCCTGAATACAACAATTCAGGAAAATCAGGGGATTCCTTTAACATCAAAGAGAAACCACCTAACTTAACGTTCTGCATTTTATACGTAAACATAGTCCCCGGATATAACAGCGTATAATTCACAACACAAAGAACCCCATACAGGAACCCCTACACATATAGGCCTCCCAATCCTGAGTACAATAAGAGATATACCCTCTTTTTCTTGTAAGTAGGCTTGGAAGAAATTGCTGAAACATAAGTAAGGACTTTTTGTTTTCATATTTTTCTAGAGGTAACTTGCGCTATTGAGTAAACTTCCTAACATATTATACTAAATAAACTTAAAAATTATAAGCTTTAGGTATTTTTTAGTGCATCTTCTTCTTCTTATCGTGTCGATGCTACAACTGCATTTTGTTGTAGCATCGTGTTGGAAAGATTAGCCAGACTAGACACTGCTTTACCGTGCCTAGCTGTTACCGGTTTTAGTGCATGATATCGATGTAATAGGGTAACTTTTACAATCAACAATGGCGTTAGCGCATTGACAGGTTATTTACATTACTTTACGACAGACAAAACTAGACTTTGAATGTCATTATGACTGATATAACACTGTAATAATAATCCTCATTTTACTCTACGTAGTTGGGTAAAACTTTGTAGGAAAACGGAGCTATATCGATGAGTAGAAATATAAATGCTTACTGCAGTCTCGACGATGCCTTTGCTGGCATTTTTAAAATGTACCTGATTTACTTAAGAATCTGTTCTTCGTACTATGTAGTTACGCATAGTCGATGGAGAAACTTACCTGAAACAGAAGAAAAGAAACGGTTAGTTTTATAATCAAAAAACATAGCTACAGATACCAGTAGTTGACCTCAATTTATGTTGATAGGCGTCACAGCTCAGTTGGTAGTAGCTCTGCCTTCCAAGCTGTGTGTCGTAGGTTCGATTCCCATCCAGAGCAAATGTTTGTGTGATGAACATAAATATTTGGTCTGGGTGTTACTATGCATTCAACGTAATTTACAAAAAAAAAATGTATTTAAGTATTCTATGAGCAATCTTGTTCCCGTAGTAAAAGCTTTGCTTTGTGAGTGTGATGTGTGAAATGTCCATGAATACATATTATAAACTAGTACATATTATAAAAGTGTATAAACTGACTCTTTCACAAACAAATGAAGTTCCATTAAGAATCTATGTACGCAACTTCCCAGTTCTAAACGAGGTACAGTCCATTAGTTAACAAGCGAGTAGCGAGCAGTGGTTAATGGATGTGCATGTTTATGCAGAAGTGAAGTAGGTCCACTCCCCATGCCCCACAGGGCAAGTCAATGGCCGTGTTAATTATCCCGAGCTAAATACCTACATATAGATGTGAAACTCACTTGACACATACACTGGCCTGCAAAAGTAAGTATCACACTTTTTAAATTGCTATAACTTATGAAGTAACAAGATATACTTTGATCGCAACCCGATTGAGCACGCCTGGGACGAGCTAGGAAGGCTATTCAGCAGCCGCAGACCACCACTTACCATCCTCAGGGCACCAAAACAGGCCCTGATAGAAGAGTCCCCAAAATCGGCTCCAAAACCTCGTTTTCAGTATGCCAAACTGGCTTGAAGCTCTAATCAGAGCCCGAGGAGGTAATACCAGTTATTACGAATGAAATAACATGTAAAACATACTTAGAAAATGTTAGATGAGTTTTTAGACACGAAGCTAAAAATGGCTTTTTTATTGTTTATCATTTTTTTAAGTTAATAATGTTACTCATGTATGCTTAAAAGAAAGCTGATGAAATTTGCTATAAAACATTTTTTATTTGAAATCTCTTACTTCTATAGTTTAGAAGAAAAATAAACTCTAAAAGTGTGATACTTAGTTTTGCAGTCCAGTGTAGTTTGTGAATACATTTATTTATGGGACACAAGATGAAAACTGACTTCAGCATTGATAAATGTAATAGTGATATTAACACACTAGAGTAGAAGAAGAAGAACGTGATTTAGCGTCTAGCAACTAAACCTGCCGATGAACTGGCCGATCACCTAGAAGATGGTCTGACCAAGTTAAATCTATACTGGGCTTCCTGTCACCGTTGCATTAAAAGAGGCTCAGGATAGAACAGCATGGAGACAGCTAGTCGACAACTACTAGGACACTCTACTACGATCTTCAGTAATGAAGAATGCGACGAAGAAGAAGTAAACCTGACGAAATACTGCATTTCGTGTGGAAGGGAAAGTCTTTCAATTACATTTATTTATTGGACACAAGATGAAAACTGACTTCAACATCGATAAAAGTAATTGTGATATTAACACACTGGAGTAAAAGAAGAATACACATTTATAAGGATAACTCAAAAGCGGTCGTAAAATACTGTGAAAATGAAAAGATTTGATTAAAAGTCGCGTGGTACTGAGGCGTCATCTCATAGGTTCGGAAATTCATTTACCATAACTTCGTGTTGCCTTACATGACAATGCTGCTACGTTGCAATTGGACAAAGCTGAAAAGTTTATATCGTCGTGATAAAACTGAGTTAGACTTCTATCCTCAACTATTTTATGTAAAGTTTATGCATAGTGTCAGTATACAGGGTTTATAAAATCCAAGCATTCACGTACATGGAAAGAAATTGACATGCAAAGTAGTATAAATATATTTCGGTGCTATTATAAAATCTAACAGAAGCGTGTGTCTGAAATAACGATTAAGCATTAGGACCACCATTTGTGCACATGAGTATTTTTGTTCTTCTTCTTCTTCTTATCGTGTCGATGCTACAACTGTTTTCTGATAGGTTGTTGTAGCATCGTGTTGGAAAGATTAGCCAGACTAGACACTGTGTTACCGTGCCTAGCTGTTACCGGTGTGCGCCACGAGGAGGCTCTTTCCATGCACACCAGTATTTTTGTGCAATAACGTGTTAAATTAAGGAAACTCGTATATAAATGAAAAACGCGAACAGAAACCGAATATTTCACGTCGATAGTAAAGTGTTAACTTTGCAAACCATACGAACATAAATCCACATGAACACTGATAAATCGTCTTTATTACAATCTACCGCGCGTTCTATCATTGATAATGTTACGCGCAATACCAAACAAAATCTGTGTGATTTATAGTTTCCATAATCAGTGGCACATTTAGCCGCAGTGAGCAATGAACTAAGTACACTGCAGGCCACAACACGAGAGTTGGGAGCACAATGAGCAGACAGGCCTCGGGGGTTCGTATTTATTCGCACAATGCACTGAAAACCTGCCTTAAAAGATAATGAGGCTTTGCAGTGTTATATTAACAGAACAATTCGTTATTATCAGTCTGAGTATATCTGTTTTATGTTTTATATATGTTTTATGCTATTCTGTATCGGCGGAGGGCATTGGTACTCCATATCACAGGATATTCCTAGTTTGGGTACCAATGTTTTCCAATCTGCATCTTCCGCAGAGATACAATATTGTTCATTAACTAATGAATGTATGATGTTAGTTGTTGATTAAATAAATTTCATTTCATTTCATTTCAAATGAAATAATAATAAAAAAAAAAAGTTTTGTCTTATTTATTTATTAGAATACGTATACAATGGTGATGGATGATTTAACACAACACCATCTTAAAATTGCAATTAATTGGGAATATCAACTCAAATCCTTTTGTAGAATACATTCCTACTAAGTATACCTTATTCTACTAATAACATTTCACAGTTGAAAATCAGGAGATAAATTAATTTAATAATCCTGTGCTTGTGAGTTTCACACGTCACTATTTAAGTTCACAATATAACATAGTGGTTGTGTGGTTGCTATGGAGAGCGCAAACAGAAGCTGCGGGCGGTTGCCAATGAGACGCCCACTTTACTTTATAACTTCTACAATATGATTGATAACTTTTGAAATACTTAAGTTAAAATGGTATTTTATTTTTAAATATTCTTTAAGCATTGTCAACAGCGCAGTTTTTTTTATATAACTTTTGTAAGATGTAAAAAACAATATAAGAGTATGTTTTTTACATCTTACATCCTCGTTAAGCTATTCTTATATTAAGGTTTTTTTAAGAACTACCAAGAACATAGAAAATCGCTGTCACTGGCGTGACATTATTTGATAGATCGATTATTATTTATAAAAATTACACACTGTTTATGTAATAATAAAAACCAAAAAAACTTACCTTAATTTAAATTTGCCACAAGCCCTTTTAATACTTTAGCCACTCTCCCTATGTAAATTTTGGATCACAGTCGCAAATATAACACTCGAAAATGATACCATATCTATCGACACCGAAATCCTTTGTATTTGACAAGTGGCGTGCCAACTCCGATAGTTACGCACGCAGTTTCAATACCACTTACTACTTATTCTGTGACCACGTAACAACTGCTTAGTATTCTGTGTCTGTATTTTAGTCATGACGACCGATGTGGCGCGGCGGGCGAAGGTCCGTCTGCTACGCGGTTGCGGGTTCGATTCGACTTGGGAAAAATGTTTGTACGATCTGCAAATATTTATTCCTGGGTGTTCTGGGTATTTTATATGTATAATAAAAATATCTATCTATGGAATGTATTCAGTATGTCAGTTTTCTAGTACCCATAACACAAGCTCTGCTTAGCTTGGGGCTAGATGATGTTGTGATGATTGTCCAGCATTATTAATTATTTCATAGTATTCTGTGGCAGTATTTCATATTAACTGTTATTATTTCTGTTCAAACTCGGTCCGAACTCTCTGCCACTCGACCTTCGAAAAAGCATTCCAGTTTTTAATAAATCCACATAGAATGCCGCCCGCGAACGAATTACGTATTCCTATCGCGTATAGTGATAAGGGTTATATTGCATTAACAGAGCACATCTGCGGGTATTGATAAACAGCTGGGTCTCTACTGGATTTTGTTTAGCTTGATATGTTAAGTGTTCATCATCATCATCAACCTATATCAGTCCACTGCTGGACGTAGGTCTCTCCCAAGACGCGCCACTGAGCCCGGTCTTCGGCTCTTCTCATCCAGTGTTTGCCAGCTACACTCCGTAGATCGTCGCTCCATCTCGCCGGAGGGCGTCCTACACTACGCTTGCCTAAACCTATGTTAAGTGTTATAGGAAAATAACTCTTAAGGCGACATAAAGCTCTACCTGAAATAGCAAGTGGTTGTAAAATCTGTCGTAAAAGTTGGAAGCACGGCTCTTAGACAATAAACTATTTCAAAGGTCGTTGAACTCAATGTAATAAAAACATATTTTTTTTACAACACTCATAGCATACTCAATGATTTATTTTTATACTATATTTTAGAAAACTATTTTATCACATATTTTCTCAAAATAAATACTATGTTAATGACAGTAGCTCTAAATAGTCAAGCTAAATGACAGCTGTCAAAAGTTCAGATGCGGTTCTATTTAAACATTATATCAGCATTGCTATTCAGCGCGGCAATGCAGCCAGTGTCTTGGGTACGCTTCCGATTGGTACTGATTTGGATCAGTTGAACTATCTATAGATCGTTTGCAACGGTCTGTAGATAGCTCAACTGTTTCTTATGTATTTTATATGACAATGTACATTTTGTGAATACTGTAGTATAGTAGAGTGTGTATAGTCGTAAGTTTGTTTGTGAATAAACTCTCATTTAAACATGAAAATCAAGGAAAAAGGTTAGAAAAAATCAGGTTAGTTGCGCTGTGACAAATCAGCTGATCCCCATGACGTCAGCAACGAGTGCCTAGTAATTGATTTATAAGCCCCCTTTGTAGCGAGACCCACGCACACCATATCAACTGTACACACACACACACAGTTATAAATATTTAAACAAAGGCCAAAGGCGATAGGGACGACCTTGACTTAGATAAGTACAAGCTATTTTTGGAATTTGGAAAATTTGGTCTCTTTATGTTGAGATTTTCTGTTACTGTATCAGTAAGTCTTTTAGATAGGTACTGAAATTATTTCAATACTTATTTATGTTTTTTTATTCCATTTATTATTATGACATAAGCTGAGATTGCGGTCAAGCGTATAATGCATAAAATAAAGGAAAGATATTATTAAAGAGAAAAAAAACGAGTAGAATAACTGAATTACAATAAAAATGCTAAACTACGATAAAATCACACGAAACAATCCTAAAGGAAAAATCGAATTCGTATGAAAATGGCTCGACTGGAAACTGAGCAAAGTTGCCAAACAGAAAAAGCATTCGATTACTATCTCCCTCTATTATATCCCAGTCTCGCTCTATTTCCCCAAATGCAATTTACCTCTTGTTATTCCATTCATGATCTCGGGGTGGGTTGTTTAACTAATTATCGAAATGTCCCCTACGAAGGGTTAATCATCCCTTGCAATAAAATTGGATTCGATCCGGGTTACGATGACTCATGGTTTTGTAAATTCACTACTTTTGTTAACTGATAGTGAATATACCTTTTCTACGTTGAAAGTTATTATAAAACTTTTGAGACGGCGCGGCGGCGGGTTCCGGAATTCCTAGTGCTAAAGTACGTTGAATTTTCTGAATTTATGAAGCTTTCATAACTGACATAATTTTCTAACTTTGTAGTATGCTGAGAATGCTAGGGTATGATGTTTAGGATTTTTAGAATATTTTGATACTATTTACTACATTAATTGAAATTTTAATATTGATGTTTTATAATTTTCCGGTAACTTTCTGCTACTTAGTCTAGGTTTAAGAATAAAATTTTATATTTATGACATATTTTTCATTAGTTTTTAGAAATGGTAACCAAGAACCTAAAAAAGAAAATCTACAGATTTGTGATATCGGCACGAATCAACCTTAAAACCGTATGTTTGGAATTCTAAAAGCGATGTTGAAGAAAAATACAGGTTTACTCAAACAAGTAACTAAAAGCTAATCAAACAATCCCAAACAATTATTGTGTCGTCACGCGACGTTCAGTAACTTGAGAAATAAAAATAAACTAGTCGAATTGAATTTAGATTTAGCCAAGAACCAACATTGCCCTAAAAATGATTTGATTTGAAAATTCTTGATTGAACATAAAACGGCGAGCTTAATGATAACAAGCATTTTCTTCCAACTGACAGAAATGTATTTACAAAAAAAATATGTATAAGTATTTTATCAGCAGTCGAGTTCTCATAGCTTTGCTTAGTTTGGAACTACAGTGTGATGTGTGAAAAGTCCTTGAATATTAGACAAGTCCTTACTAAACACATCCCAGAGAGACGAGGTCTATAAGACAGCAGGCGGCGTCCATCACTCAAAGACGTAAGGGTGCCTGAAATTGAATTTAACACCTCAAACAAGAACACAGTTTCTGCCACCAAGAACACACTTCTTGGTGGCAGAAATAGGTGTAGTACTACTACACCTATTTCTGCCACCAATCCTTGGATGAGGTTTATAAGCAGCTATATTCTTAGTAGATTCAGTACATGATGTAAAGCTCGTTTGGGGCACTACCACTATTTCTGCCACAAAGCAGTGGTGTCACTGCTTTGAGGTAGAAATAGTGGTAGTACCCCAAACGAGCTTTACAGGCAGCTTTACTGCTTAGTAGATTCAGTATCATTGAGATAGATTGCTGGTTTAATGTAGTGTAGTAAAATGCCACTACGCTACACTACTACACTAAACCAGCAAGCTACCTCATCGTCTAACTTTCACCTAGCCAGCCTTAACGGGTAAAAAGGTGGCAAAACCCGTGTAAAACCTCCTTTCTGACCTGCGGCAGTGGATTGTTCGTGTGCCGTGGCTGAACAATGGTGGCAGGTTCTATGCCTGTCTACAATAGTCTACATTCCCTTTGGTAACTCTAAAAATACCGCGTCGTCGCCTCGCTCGTCTGTCTTCACTTTAACTAGAATACTTTGCGCTTTGGTTCTAAGTAATTATTTTCTTATGAAAACTAAAATTCTGCACTTAGTGTCGAATTAAGCATGTATAAATATTTTTTATGAAGGCTAAAGTGCGAATTAAGTAAGTACCTATAATATAAGGAAAATGTTTAAAAACTTTTTACTCAATTGAAAGCATCAGATATCACATCAAAAAGGGGTTTTATAAATTACTCGCTTAAGTGATCACGTTTTATCAAACAATGGCAGATGAGGAAGTAATTCGTCGAAACAATTGAGGAAACATTTGTGTTATTTCGTGGAAATATTAATTTAAACAACCGCATATATATAGATTTCAAATAAAATTCATAGCATGATGAGTCACGCAAACATCGCTAAGAAAACTTACATCACAACAGCATTCGCGTCAATATCCACTTAAATCTTCAAGGAACTCACTCCTTCGGCAAACCGCCGTAGCGTCAGTTAATTCACTGTAGTGTCAATAAAAGCACTGCTCTCAAATTCACTGATTTAACTTGTGGCTACGACACTGCAGTGCTACGTGCTACGGCGTAGCGGGTGCTACGGGTGAGGTCAGACGTCGGACTGCGTCGTTGGCTGAATTCGCGCATGCGCCTGACAGACGGATGCCAGCGGTATCAACACCGCTTTTCCGATAGGTAAAATGGGTAAAATTATATTTGCAGGGAAATAGTTGGTTGGCTTTGTGGTGAAAATAAACAGTTGGCTATGGTAATGTTTTGTACGATTGTTATTTATTAAAAAGCAGGTTTGGAGCTTCAAATATATCGAGGTTTTACCTTTGTAGAGTCGAAGCGCGTTCGTAAATACAGTCCTAAATCCATCAACCTAAAGTTCATTTTGGCTTGACTGTTGGATTAATTGAGAAACGTACACAAATCTGTTAATACGTTTTCTATGCTTGAAATCTTGGGTGTGCAAACAGTGGGCAAATGAAACGGTTAGACGGTAACAGGTCAAATATTTATGAGTAAAACAAGGTAACGCGAGTCAACACGCAAACAAGTCGACTAGGATACTCTCGTCCCGGGGGATGAAGGAACTATACTCTAATGAAAGTTACGAGAAATGCGAATGATAAACTACCCACAAAAATACTATGATATATTTAGTTTATCCTACTTCCTACAAATATAGCTTCCTACTAAATGTTTTGGACGTGACAACGTCTTATAATTCGATAGAGCCGGCTGCACGCACGAAAAAACATGACTCATGAGGCGTTCTGAGGTGTTCCATACAGTGCAAGCGAGAGCGCGAAACGAGCCACAAAGAAGCACAAGCGGCCTTTGCGTTCGTTGTCACGTTCAACTATCGTCAGTAAACCGACTTTACAGACAACTATTTTTTTGATATTTTCAATCTCTGAAATGGCTCATGTCGACTCATGAAGTAGGTAAGTTAAGTACCTAATATGTAAAAGTATATTTTATGACCTGGCTACCTACATGTATATATGAAATAAACACACATTCGACTTTACTTTTAATTTACTAAATATTATAAATGCGAAAGTTTGTATGAATGTGTGGAATGTGAATGTATGTTTATTACTCTTTTATTATCACATAGAGCATTATTACAATGTGATTCTTGCATATAAAAAAATAAAAGATCAAAATCCTGCTAAATTAAAAAAATACGAATTTGAGAATTTTTGTACCAGCAATGTACTGAATGAATGAATATTTTTTTTTATTTGAACCAAAAAATAATCTTACACTAGCTTAGAACAAGACATGCAATCTAAAAAAAAAACACAACATCCAAAACATGCGGCATTTTATTTTAAAACAAAAAGTCAAGATTAAAAAAATAAAATACTGGAACTCTACAGATTTAGAAATGAACCACAAAGTTCTCATTCTCCTACATTATTGCTCCAAGGGAACTACAGATCGGGTAATTAGCAGCCCCACCGCAGATGTCATTGACCCCATCAATACACCCTCGATCGCGTCCGCCTTCATACCATTCCAACTTCAATTGAAACTGATCACTACGAAAAGCATTGGTTAAATCATTTTTTTACCGATGTTTTTATTACAACCAGCTTAAATACACATTTGAGTTGACTTAAAATTGTGAAGTTGAGTTGAAATATGTCCAAGTAAATATTTTTTCATTTTTTTTTTCTTTCGTGGTTTCGAATCCTGGTTATACATGTATAGATTTCTTATCGAAAGTTTTCTGTGCAATTACTTTTCGATAACAATTATAACTTTCAAGCTCATAGGTAAAAAAAATTGTGTGGTTGTTATCTCGGATCTCGGAAAACAGACTGGCCTGAGAAGATGGTATAGGTTCTGGGCTATGTAAAAGCGCCATGTACTTAAAGAAATACGAAAAATCTTCTACATTTCTTATATTACCTATTTGAAGGATGTTTTTGTACGGAAACTACTTAAGATAATACTCGTAAAGGAGTTTTAATACCTTCTTAAATCTTCTTGAAATCGTATCGCAAAGTAACTATCAATGTCTTATACAATTCGTTTCTTTGTAAAAAGTTCAACAGCCTGCAACTATCTGACATTACCAGGTGATACAGGCAGCGACAAAAATGGCATCACTATTCATGCACTATTAGTAGTTTAAATATGTAACTTTTTTTTAATTTTGATATATTTTATAGGCAAACGCTTGACCGCAATCACACCTCATGTTAATAGGTTGATGATGATGATGATAACAAAAGTTAAACACGGAAGATGTATGTTGTAGTAGAGTGTATGCTACTACTACGTTATTATTCTGAGTGAAAATCAGTTCACCTTTCACATTTTCTACTATATTTTCGATCTCTTTTTTTCGAGAATTTCTCTATCAATTTACATCGCAGACTGTACCTCACCGCGTCCTCTAGAATGTTCTTTTGTCGACATTCCAACAGACTATTCCATAATAATGAATAGTCTTTGTAACGTTTCATCTCTATTAAAATGCTTTTTTCATTTCAGCGTTGAGAGAGCAATTTAAATAGCACGATATTAAACTGAGTATCTGCGTTTCCGCATTACATTTTTATATACGAAAAAGTTATAATTAAAGTTTGTAAGAACAGAGGGCCTAGTACGAGTTTTGCACATGCCTACGAACGTATCGCCTTCGTATCGCAAGCCACCAATTTTGTATGGAAATCCAAGCTTCTCAAGAAATCTGCTAGGGGCGCTGTTTGGATCTCCATACAAAAACGGTGGCGCTAGGCGATTGCGTCTCTACGATTCGTGTGTGCACAAACTCGTACTTGGGGTACTGTTATCTTTATATTTAGTACGGAGTTTTTGACGAGACGAGAGCCGCCTTAAATTGGCGCAATGCCTCAAGTAGTAGTACAGCTGCCGAAGAAGTACAACCGCAGTTATTTTAATATTTACAATTTGATAACGAAAATATGAGCATTGCACTATTTGCCGCTGAAATGGCACATGGCACTTAAAACCCTGTCCCAGATATGTGCCATCAATGCAAGACAGGGCACGTTTCTAGTGGTAAAACAAACCGACTGATAGCTCGCTAAAACCTGAATGGTAACTTAAACATTAGGTAAGTCATCATTGGTTTGTTTTATCATATACTCAATCATAAAAAAAATAATCAACCAATCAACAACAGAACTTAACTAAAATTACTGACAGAAATAAAAAAATGGAGTGATCCCATACATTTTTAAGGCATACAATCGCCATGCAAATTGTATCCTAACTTCACATAGACACAGCGTTTTTCATCTCAACAGTTGCCCCAGAGATTATAAAATATGCTGCATAAAATAGGCAGTCTTGAAGGAAACGTAAAAATTAGTCGAGAAACCAGAATAATTCGCCTTCCCGACATCTCGCCCATAAATTGTAATATTAAGATTTACGTTGGCTTCATAATTTATTTACTTCCCTTGAAGCAAAAAATGGTTTATTCGTAACTCCCACACTTTAAAAGATGGTTTGTTTTAAATGCTTTGTACCAGCTGCTTCGAGGGTACAAAAAAACACTTGGACCCAAACCGTGTTGTTTTTTATAATAAAACAAATAAAAATTATTATGATTTACTTCAATAAATTAGTTAGATTGAGTTTGTAACCGATTTCCAAAACTTGAGATGATTAATTTAAACGTATTTTTTTACACTTTCAAGACATGAGGTGGTAAATTTAAATCTATATGTACGTAACTTCAAAAGATGGCGTACTAAGGCACTTTTTCTTCTAATCTCTCAAACAATGACAACTGATATCCTAGGCAATATAAAAACTAGTAAAATAGTAAGTAAGTACTCGTAGAATTATGGGAAATCCTCAATTTACCCCGTTTCCTTTCAAATAGGAAATTGCTATGGAAAATGATTGCGACCTCACATTTGTATGGACGTGTTTAGTATTCCACTCAGATAAAGCATATTTTTATTCAAAACTACTTTCTATATCTATTTTATTGCTTTTAGAGTTATTTTTAATATCTTTCATCTTTTTAAGGCGGTATTACATTGACTATCAATTTTTTCATAAATATTGCACGACAATAATCAGATTAAAATATGCAAAGATTATATCGTAATTTTCTTTGAAAATATAAAATTTTGCTCAAATAAAAGATAAATTATTAATGTAATAAGTCTAACTCAGATTATTATGTTGTGTCTAGAAACTTTAGTATAAGTTAAATCGAAAACTAGCACGGCTATTTTGAATTGAGCAAAACGATATTTCGGGTTACACGTCTCGAAATATCGTTTTGCTCTAAACTTGCGTGAGTATTTTCAAGAAGCGATTCGGATAAAATTTAGTTCATTATTTTCAGTACCGATTTATGTTTGCGCACTACCCAAAATTGTTATACCCACTACCCAAAGGTTAGCTGGTAGAGAATGCTATTTGTAGCATTAAGTTCGCCTGTACACTACTTTAAAGTGCAATAAAGAATTTTCTATCTACTATCTATAAAACTCAGTCTATGAGCTCAGTGGTTTGAAACAACAGTAATTTATCCGATACAATGCAGGCTTGGGTCAAACTACAGCGATACCATCACCGCCCCAGGGACTGCGCTCGCCACACTATTAAAGTAAATACATCAATTCCCGGTCATTTCTAGGCTGGTTTATCCGCTTTCTATTGTTCAGAGCGCTGAATAAATGTAACATGTTTAAAATACACTGCGCGCTAACGCTGCAATGTTCGACAGTAAAGCTGATTTTGATGCACAATGTATCTCAAACGTCACTGTCTCGATACGTTTATGAATGTCTCATTCAAGTGCTCATGCAGTGTCAAAGACAAAACAGCGTAGACTTGTGTATGTCAAAATCAAAATCAAACAAAAGTCAATCTTCCATAGCCTTATAGACGAAACGAATCGTGGGCTTACCAATGATACTACTTACCAACATCGCCCCACTAGGCATGTGTCTATTTTTCTGTGTAATTTCGAGAAATAATGCACTCAGATCAAACTTGTTTCCTGTAACATTAAAATCGTTATAATATTAATTATTTTTAATGACAGCTCACAGTTAGTTCATAGCTGGACAGCTTTTACTTAAATTTTACAGAGAGAGATAAAGTAAAGTAAAGTAAAAAAATCTGTATTCAATAAAATCACGCAGATCATTTAGAATCGTCTTACATACTAGGTGATTCTAGGTGCCAGTTCCACGCGACCAGAGCCTAGAAGAACGGAGAAGAAACTTACGTCCGTTTTTTTATATCATCCTTCTTACAAAGAATTACAATTTAACTAAATTACTGAAGTTCCAGTGCGGTGTGAATTTTATGATATTTGGAAATAAGAAATCTGCAAGCAGTCCTTAATCCGCAGTTCTAAATACAACCAAAGATTGAAAGTGAAAGCCTGCAACAGCCACAAGAGAGCAGCAAACAAAGCTCCCAGCGGAGCCCGACGGTCATTTAGCGAACAGTGGGTAATTCATTCATACACAAAGCAGGTAGCGATCGAAGTCGGATACCATCGACATTGCTGCGGGCACTGCAGTGTATACTCGCTAACAGTAGACACACTTATTTTGTGCACTAGCATTATCTAGGCTTTGGAATGCTTATTGTAATGTTCAATGAAACACGGACTATCGTAAATGACGAATATCGACAACGGTTTCTTTAAAATATATGATTGGTTACCCCTCTAAAAACGAGAACTTAGGACGAACTCCTACCTTTCCATGTAGTGCAGCCTACGCAAAAAGTGTAGGCTTTTTCTAATGAAAATTCTTTAAGTTTTAAACAATTTAGAAGAAATTCGTGGAGTACTTTATAACTTTTGTGTTATTCTGATGTATAAGCTATATTATTGTAAAGTTTTATTAAAATCCATATAGTAGTTTTTGCGTGAAATAGTAACAAACATACATCTATGCATCCAACCATACAAACTTTCGCGTTTAATAAACATTTAAAAATTTGATTTGATAAAGTACTATAAGAAGTAGGATTAGTAGGATAGGAAGTAGGATTACTATCATAAGAAGTAAGATTTACATTGGTAGACCACATACCCCCATGACCATCTCCCAAAGCTTTGCTACTGTTTTCTATATGGTGCGATGTAAAGGCCGGCGCGGGGCCGCGCGGTCGTCGGCCGGCGCCATCGATTCCGACTAGGGCCGCCAGCAGCTAGGCTTAAAGGGGGGTTAAGGGCTTATCGCATAGTTCTAGAGGTGAAAGCTTTGTTTCCCGACTACTTATAGGAATTTTAAAGGATGATTCACGATTTCTCTGGGGACTGGATAAGACGGACCTGGATCAAACTGATTGTTCTTCGTTAATGTTGATCGTGAAAAGTAGCGTGGGATTAAGAGCAGGTGACTCGCCTGCTTTCTAAACCAGGTTTGGGATAAAAAATTAATGATGCTGGTAGGATAATTTTAGACTTTTTTTTTAATAAATTAAGTGATAAAACCATCAAGACATGTAAATATACGTGTAAATGACATTGCGTCATCAGATCACTCTGAAACGTAAAGTTGTACCCCCTATCTTATAAAAAGTAAGCGTTGACTTTAAGTCATCATTACGTATGGTAATCAATACTTCAAGTCTGCGCTAACTTTTTATAAGATAGACTGGTAAAGTCTTACGCGCATGCACACTTAATCTTCAAAGTTCAAATCGGAACATAGCATTGTAATAATGCATAGCATCACTGCTTAGCGACAGAAATACTACACCTAATAATGCACCTATTACTTCCCTGGACGAACGCTTTCACAAGTTAACACAACTTAAACACTGTACAGTTTTCAACGAATGCAAAAATACTTTTATCAGACAGACGTCAGCTACGACGAGTACATGTACATCCCACATCAGTCAAACCAGACGAGGTCGAATCCCTTTAACCACGTTGAAGGGCAATTTCAAAATACAATTTTAAAACTCCTAAAAATATTTATTTTAAAAGTTGCTTCAGCGCTTCGCTATTACATTACAATTTTAAAATATAATTTCACTCAATATTTATGAGATGAATAAGTTTTTCCAGCGACTCCGTTTGGAAAGGAAACATCTACGATAAAAAAATACCTATAGCTTATAGAGATATTGTTATAACATCACGCCAATACTACTGAAATATTTGTATGCTTATTTATGACTTATGACTTTTATTGCGATCAAGTAACTTGAATTCTTCGATACAGCTTGATCTCTCGTACGCTATAAAGATCATCTTATAGTGGTGACAGATATTTTGGGCCACGCTCGCACACGTAGATAACAGCTAGATATATTATAAACTTACGAACTCAGCGGGTTTGAGCTAGTAATATTTTTTATCAACCTACGCTGTTCCAAAAGTACTTATTGACATACCTACTATCTAGTTTAAGATTACGTGTAAAATTTGTACCTACCTACACCCTTATCTACCTAATTTATAGTAAGTATTAATTAAGTTTGTAAAACTTGGTTATAAATAAATAAATAAAGGTGTAAAAATTCTTTACATTAGTATGCACGGCATGTGGCAACCCTAAAGGAAGCGCACGCGATCTCACCCCTTTACATAACGCGATAGTGCTAGCAGTAGTGACTAATCACAGATTACGTACTGTTAGCTCGTTTGTAGCGGTGTTTTAGCTACTGTACTTAATGGTCGCTAATACATAGATTTTACAAAAATGTACAAAATAAGTTTCGTTTAATTCGTTCGTATTTTAATCGTCATTGACAGGCGTCACAGCTCAGTTGGTAGTAGCACTGCCTTCCAAGCTGTGGGTTCGAATGCAAGGAAATGTTTGTGTGACGAACATAAATATTTGTTCTGTGTCTGGGTGTCATTACACACGGTAATTAAAGTAATCATTTCTAATGATAACCCAATTAGTACTTGTTAGGTCTTAATGGAATTTTAGATATCTCTAAAGTATGATCTACCAAACAAAAGAAGAATCATCGAAATCGGATCATCATGATACCATGACCATTTTAAAAATAAAATCAAAATGCTACATTATGTTTTGGTAAAAGTTGCGACCGAAGCCATTTCAACTTTAAAATAAGATATTCATTAAAATTTTAAATAATTACCATTGTTTTATTATAGTTGGAAAGTTCATCCATTACATCTAACTAATGAAAAGTGAAGATTGCGATGGAGCTTGGTCGACATCGCGTGAAATTAATGCCGAGGTTCATTATCCTATTATTCAGTAATTATATATTTTTTACATAAATGAAGATTTCGATGGTCATCCGACAGTACTACTAAAACATAATAAGTTTGAGTTATTATGTAAATTTAGTACTATATTTATAGATCTTAATCAATAACTCAAACACTACTTAGTATTTAATTAATATAATAATTTAGTTAGATCTTAATCAAAATTTGGGACATCCTCAAAATTAAATGAATAAATTATTAAGTTGTACCATATCTTTGGAAATCATTTTATATTTATCTATGCACTATCAAAATTAGTTAAGTAATCTGACATATATACAAGAAACAACATACGAATTGAGAACCTTTTTTTTGAGAGTTTCTGAAAGCAGCTTTTCATCCTGAAGCTTTCCTGAACTATTTGCGATGATTTGGCAAAAAACTATAGTTTACTAAACTACAAAAGTCGATAAACTCTGACTGCTGAGTGACGTGAATTGACGTGAGACTTTACCGCGACGTTTACGTTTTGTTACGTGTCAGTTACGTTCTCTAATTACGTAGCGGTTAAAGTTACAAGGCGTTAATCCAGTTTAATTAAATTGCGAGGCATGGAGTAATGATAAGAACCATTATCTAGCTGAATAGATCTTGTTATTTTTTAAGCTATTGCATAGCTTGTATCGCGGGCCTTGAGCGTGGAGACCGAATCCAGAAATTCCGTAATACCTAACACTGCACATGCGTAATCCAGCAAAAAATGCTATGCAATAGCTTTACCGCGGCAGTCCCCGAGTGCCACACGTCTTTTTTTATAATTATTATAATCAGAAAATCACTAACGAGGATTTATTGCACGAAAAAAATGTTTCACATGTCTCACGATAGATGTCGCTTATCGACATTCACGCAATTTAATTTTTGTTTTTTATTTCGAATACTGCTAGATTATATGAGAAAAAGAAAAAGGGCTGCCACCACAAAAAATAATAATTATTTTTAGATGTTTTTTTGACATTGACAGATTAATTGATTAGAAATGCTTCGAATTTCAAGAGCCATAGACTCGCAAGACTTGACGAGAAGCATTTATGCAACTCATGACATTGACAATTATAAATTGAATATGACATTGACAAGTAGAAGAACTTCTATATACATACAAAGAAAATCTAACAGGTTTAAATCACAAACACGGTCCAATGTAACACAAATTAAACAGCAAACCACAAAATGACATAATGTTTTGTACACAACCACAAACTAAATATTAATTCAGTGAAAACTGTTTCACGTAACTTGACACATATTCGTTGATTCGCACATAGCAAAATGTGCTATGGGATGACGACATAAGGTTTAGAATCAATACACAGGTGTATGGTAGGTCGTTAAGATTTTCCTTCTCGCTCCAACTTCAAGTCAAACGCATAAAGCAGAACCCCACTTCATTAAGTGTTCGACGACCTGGCCGATTAAGTTAGAGATTTACTTTTATAGGCACGAAAAGCCACGTATTGCAACCTTTGTGATAGAACCAGATATGTTACCTACTTGGTAAAAACCTGCTCTTTGGCCTCTGTACGCTGCTGCCACTGAAAACGCCATAGAAGTGGCCAAGTTTTGGTAAAACACTGTTTGAGATCATCGACACGAAGAAGAAGACTTGATCCTAGACCCGTGCCACTTTGACAAGACTATGTAACTTAAACAAATAATAAGTTGTAATGACTTTTGATACTGTTGATCATATATCTACTGATTTTACTCATTAGGACGTTTAACGATTATGCATGTACAACACTCGGTGAGCAAAGCGAGCCTTGAAAATTAAACTTACAAAAGCATTTTATAGGTTTAAGTACTTAAAATAATCCTGTTACAATAATCTTGCTAGACACAAGTAGTCTTAAAAATGCCTTTTTTTTATCTAACAAATAGAATTTTGGATCACGTACGAGTTTGTGAGAGAAAAAACTGATAAATGTATTCAGTGAGCAAAGCGAGTCACATCACAGGACTTTAATTTCGGAAAATAAATATACTTATTAACGAAATGTTTTGACATATTTATTACCTACATGCAGTCATCTGTTTGCCCTTGCATACTTTTTTATTTAGGACCTTTGAAGATCTCAAACAACATAGTCAATGGTGTGTAGTTACTTGCCCGTTCTTCTAGGAATTGGCACCTAGCATCACCTGGACTACGACGATTCTAAATGATCTTTGTGATTTTGCCGAATAAAGACTAATTGACTTTGACTTTATTTAAATACAACCGGTATTATAAGTAAATGCGGTCAAGTAGGGCCTTATGAAATTGTTTCGGCACATTCGTGTGACGACGACGGAACATTATTGTAGTAATAAATCCTAGAATTGTATTGTTGGAGTTTGCGGCAGTGATGTTTCAGTTGTAATTTGCGGGTTTTAAGCAATAAAACGGTTTATGAAAGCAGATAAACGTGCTATTCTTTCAAGTGGTTTAAACAAAGCTTTTCTAGAAAATATTCTATAGCCGGTTAAGTAAACAAAGAAGCTTAATTAAAGCTAAGAGTTTTCAAAGTTATTCTGTTTTTATGTTGCATTTTATATGGATTACAAACTTGAACGTCTGGAATACAAAACTAGTTTTCTGGTAAAGCGGGCACAAAGGACCGGCATTAAACAATTTGTTTCTTATTAAGATTTTTATTACATTTTGAACTAAGAGTGGGTCTTTATTGGACCTGTCTAGAGAGTTTTTCACCTGACTTACACTGCGCGCCAACGCTCTGCAATTGAGTAGTTGCTACGTTGTTGACGCGCGATGTAACTCGAAAAGTCAATACCAAGCTTAGCCTCATCTCAGTTTAGCTGAGTCCGAAGGCTCAGGAGCTCAGACGTTGCTAGCAATCTCAGACTATATGCACTGCCCACTATACAATGTATGGTACATTTGTATATGTCACAGAAGCGGGATCCCCTTTGCAGTATAAACGGGTTCAAAATGCAATATAAACTTTATTTTGTTTCAGGAACTAACGCTACCCTAGAGATGGGAGATAGTCACGACGTGACAGTGAGGAAATGAGACCGCTTGTTTGTGACGGAATGGAATTGCTTACATTTAAAGTTGAAAGAAATAGGTTTATGGTTTGTCTATGGAAGTAAAATTATCTTTACGATGGAAGATTTTTAAATGTCACATAATATCTAATTAGTCAACAGGGTTTTTGATGTTTTTGACTATGAGGTACTTTGGTGCTACAAACACGAATTCTAATTTTATATAATATAATTATATAATATATTCTAATTTTAATGAACACGAAATTCACGAAAATTCAGTAACGAGCAGACGGCGCGACGCCTTTCATAATAAAAATATATCAGCCGTGTACTTATTTTATTCTTTTTTGAGAAGATATCCATAGACAGCATATATTATTATTCAAAAAGGCTAGTCTAGGTACGTCAAAGTAGGTTCGCATAAATTCTTATTCGTTTTTAAAAAATATTTCGTATTCTAAATTCAGATATGACAGAATGGCCGCACTTCATATTCTGGATACAATAGACTACGCCCATCACTACCCACACGTACTAGCCAAAACGACCGTAGAATGTAAAATAACAAACTGAGGGGACGTAACTTTTCAAAGCCGTTTCGGGCTAAAACGTCTGCAACTGACATTTTAAATTAGACCAAAATCGCTTTCGGTTATACTTTTTTGTACAAAATCTTATACATATTCCAATAGAAGCTTGTAGGAACAAAGTATACTGTTATGTCTGTAATTAAACCAGGTGCAGTATTCGAGCAAATAGTAGATTCATGTCCAAAATACTGTAAAAAATTCACTAAATCTGACTTTATTATATTAATGGCTGGCTCGAATGATTATAATCCGTTAAGTGTGCAATCATACTTATATCACACCCTTAATGAACTTAAACAAACGAATGTGCTTGTTTGTAAAACGTATAAAAATACTAAATTAAATGTAGACTATTTAAACTATATATTAAGACATGTGTGTACAAATTGTTATAACTGTGAGTATGTAGAGTTTGATGATGATGAATCCAGTTATAATGGATTTGATAAACTCAATGCCAGTAGGTTATTGTTCAGAGCATTTTTACGCATAAACCAAAGAAATAGATACAATGATTATGTAAACTCAAAAAACCGGACTCCCGTCGCATCGGGGAAGACTACAGCAGATAAGGGGTCACAAACCGACGGGAACTTTTTTAGATCAGAAAGTTGCTCATGTCTTATTTCCTGCTCGGATGGTAGAGCTGATGTGTCTGCTCAGGATGTAGAGCCAACGCAAAATGACAGCGTAAACGCAACATTTTTTCGAGGCTTACCTCAGTGATACGCAGGATCATGATCCATTATTACACAAGGCTAATCCGAAGCGACTTAATATTTTTTATCAAAATGTATGTGGTATATCAAATAAGAAAGATGAACTAAAAATTTACCTAGATGAATGTTCTGAAACTCCTAACTATATTTGCTTATGTGAGCACTTTCTTAAGGAACAAAATGTATCGCTTTTTCACCTAGATGATTTTAAAATGTCCTCATATAATTGTAGAGCTAATAAGTTGAGAGGTGGAACTTTAATTATGTCTAATACAAACAAAAACACGAAAGAGCTTAAAATGTGTAAGAAAATCTACAAAATGAACAGTTTTGAAATATGTGGGGTAAATGATTTAAATTTTAATCTAAACATTTGTTGCTTGTACAGAACCCCAGATGAGAAGAATTTTACTGATTTTATTACACGTCTGGAAAGTCTTTTAGAACATTTTTTTCAATAAAAAGTGTATAATCTTAGGGGACTTCAACATAAATTTTCTTATTGACAGTAAGCATCAATGTGAACTAACGAACCTTCTTAAATGTTATAATTTTAGGTACCTGATTAAATCAAATACCTTCATTCGTAATAACTCTGAGTCATGCATAGACAACGTAATTACAAATATATTAGAAGAGAGCATATTAGGTTGCGACATTGATCATAACGGTCTAGCTGACGGGCACGCAGGTTTGTTTTGCAGTCTTATTTTAGAAAATAACGATTCTAGGAAGCAATCAGAATTCTTGTTCAAAGCTAAGCGCAGAATGTTTTCGGAAAAGAATAGGATCAATTTCAGGCAATGTTTAATGGTAAGTGATCTCGCAAACTGTAGTATAAATAATTTTCTTAAAAAATTTCAAGACATTTTTGATAGAAGCTTTAGAATAAAAATTGTTAGTATAAATTCTAGTAAAATCAATAAAATTAAATGGATCACGAAAGGTGTTAGGGTATCTAGTAAAATGAAAAGATTTTTAATCACATTGGACAAAACTAAATGTCATGAATCATTAGTGAATTTTCGCAAAACATACCTTAAACTTTACAAGAAAGTTTTAAATACAGCCAAAAAAATTGCTGTTCAAACTGAAGTAGATAAGGCTACAAATAAAACAAATCAGCTCTGGAAAATAGTTAATCGACATCGAAACAAAAGTCGCGCCGGAGTAATTGACAACTATAAGCTAAAATTTGACTGTAAAATAATAGATAATGCTCAGGACATAGCTGAAATATTTGCAAAACAATTTGATTATAGTAATTCCCGTAGTAATGACATAAATAACAATCTTCAAGCTTTGACATTTTTAAATAACAACTGTGACAGAATTAATGATGACATGGAATTTAAATTGACTAACAGAAATGAGATTAAATTTATTATCAGGAAAATGGCAGTTAAACAGTCACATGGGTATGATGGTATCCCGATCACGGTAATTAAAGATAACATCGACCTCCTCGCTGACCCACTTGCTAATTTCTTTAACAATTGTATTAGAGCAACGATTTTCCCGGAACAGTTAAAAATCGCGAGGGTTCTCCCAATCCATAAAAAAGGAAAAACCAATGACCCCAAAAATTTTAGACCAATTTCATTATTGCCAATATTCTCCAAGATTTACGAAAAGATTATAAAAGATAGATTGATAGCTCATTTAAATACAAATAATATTCTCAATAATAGGCAATTTGGGTATCAAACATGCGTAGGAACAATTGACGCGGTTGATCAATTGATAAATGATGTCTTAGATAGTTTGAATGAAAGAAATAAAGTCGCTGGTTTATTCCTAGACCTCTCTTCTGCTTTTGATATGGTAGATCATAGTATCCTACTGAAGAAGCTAGAACACTACGGCATAAGAGGTGACGTCTTAGCTTTGTTCAAATCATACCTCAACAATCGAAAACAATTTGTAGAGATCAAAAATATAGTAGATGGGCAGGAAATAATCACAAAATCTAGTATAGTTTCAGTGAAACGTGGAGTCCCACAAGGTTCTATATTGGGGCCTATATTTTTTGTTTTATTTTTAAACGACTTGATTGACTTTGTAGAAAAATCCGTTCCTGACATTAAATTAGTACTATACGCCGACGATACTAATGCAATTATAACTGCCCCGAACCTGAAAGATCTTGAAATCAAAATGAATACGGCACTCCAGAAATTTAACCAATGGTTCTCTATTAATAAGCTAAAATTAAATATAAAAAAGACACGGCCTTATTTTTAAATCAACAGCACGGTCAGGTGACACTATCAATTTACAATTTAGTGAAGGAGCAACTGTTGATTTTACAAAGTGTATTAAATTTTTAGGAATACACATCGATCAATATTTAAATTGGAAAGACGAAGTAGAGTCCATTGAACGTTCGGTTAGCTCAGCTTGCTATGCTCTGAGAAGCCTACGAGACGAGGTCAGTTTGTCTCAGCTCAAAATGATATATTTTGCTTTGGTAGAGTCTAAACTCAGGTATAGCGTTAAGTTCTGGGGTAATAGTTATGACTATAACATGAAAAAGGCATTCATAGTTCAAAAACGGGCAATTCGGACTATATTACGTATACCTCAATGGGAATCCTGCAGAGAACATTTCAAGAAACTTAATATTCCGACTGTCCCCAGCTTATACATACTTGTTCTACTGCAGGACATTGTTAAAAACCCAATGAAGTATGAGACTGCGGCACAAAAAACAGAAAGGTTACTCACACGGCGTAAGGATCTTGAAGCACCTTTATGGCCTCAATTAAATGTTTCTAAGCATGGCTCAAGGTATCAGGCAGTTAAAATTTTCAACTCTCTGCCTACTGATTTGAAAATTGTGGAGAGTCCCCTTGTATTTAAGAGAAAAATCAGGGAATTGTTGCTCCAAGGAGTTTTTTATTCCGTGGAAGATTTCCAGACGAGTTTTAGTGTTAAGTAATTATATTTCAATTCATTAATATTTAATAATTTAATTATAAGATTTGCTTGATTTATTTATAAGATTTCAAATACAATTGTTAATGAATAAAAAATATATGAATATATGAATAAGCTTTGAGTCAATGATGACAGGAAACATTTATAAATTAAACTTTTTGAAAATTATTCAATCTTAAAAATAGGTATTTTTTCTTTTTGATTCTTTGTAGGTCCGTTATCGCCAAATGTAATGGAGATTAATTGTCATTGTTTGCTTAGAGTCTAAATTTTATAAACACTTGCTTTTAATTTATCAAGACGCATTCAAGATTTCAATAATATTGTAAACATAGCAACTTAAGTTTCCGAATTCCATTAGTGTAACACTTGGCGGTCTTACCGCAAGTTACTCGAGGTTACTTAATGTATTGAACTAGGATTTAACCAAAATTAATGTTATAGTTATTGTTAATCAAATGAAAATGGGTATTTTAGACGAAGGCAAAAAATGTTCCCTCAGTGTTGCCACACAGTACTTCGAAAAATGTCTGTCCAATGAAAACTCAACTATATTGCAAAAACTGTTTTTTTTTAATCACTGTCGTTAATTTTTGAACTTTGTAAGAAAACTCACGAATGAAAACAAACAGTATTTTAAGTCTTACAAAACCTCACTTATATTGTAAAGTAGGCACAATTTGTGACGTCAGCTATTTGCGTCTGGTGCCCGCGGGAAATCATCGGATGACAGACGTCCACTCAATCGTTGGAGCTGCGAACGGTACTGAAATATGTACTTTATTGCAAAACTTAACCTAAAAATACATATAAGCTGAAAACTTATAATGTGTACTGATATGGTATTGTTATCACTGCTCAGAGATCTGTCACAATTTTATAATGAAAAAAAAATAATAATTTGTAACCTAAATTTATTAAGCAATACTTACGAGAATATGAAACAAATCTAGTTTTACGTACCTATAGATTACGTTTAGTTTAAAGTCGTTTTATACTTGAAAAGATAATAATATCGGAAGAAGTATTGGTAATTTTTTTTTAGATCATTCGGCACGCCACAGGTAATAAATGTTGCTATTCAATCAAACACGTGTGTAACCATTTAAATTAAGGCTATACAAACATCAATACAGCGCCATCTATTAGATTAGCTTTGTCTCTCCATTCAATCATTCACGCACATCTCTTGTAGCTCTTACTTGACATTCAAATCAGTCGCAAGCCGGCACTAGCGCAATTACTACTAGGACAGACTTAAATGTATGTGTACACATAGACATTTAATAAATAAAAATAGACGTGTAACACTCGGGGACTGCCGCGGTAAAGCTATTACATAGCATTTTTTGCTGTAATACGCATGTGCAGTGTTAGGTTATTTTCGTTTGGTATTTTCGTTACGGAATTTCTGGATTCGGTCTCCACGCTCAAGGTCTACGATAAAAGCTATACAATAGATTACAACTTTTTGGCACATTACACTTTAGTAAGTATTTATTTAGTTTTACAGAACCACACTATTCCAATCACAGCCTTATTTTTGAAACCCAACTCTCCCAACACAAAACTGAACTAGTATTTTCTTAGTCCAAACAATAAGTATCAGACCTATTGTCCTTTTAGGAAAATATAGCAGATTTAAAAAAAACGAGTTGTTTACGAGTCTATTGTCAAACTACATTTCGGGCCCTTTTGCTTTCCCAGTTCTCAACAGTAAGTAAATTAGTTCTTGTAAATAGTTTATTTTATTAATAAACACGTTATAAATCTTTCAAGATAAAAGATAACAGAGACTGCATGCGGGAATATGGGAGGCTATCGCTTACACGAGAATCAATTAATGTAGCAAACTTCACACACTCCAGTTCCCAAAGCGTAATGGACAAGTTTTCAGTGTTGCCTTCATCTATTTCCACAAATAGGACTTAGATCAACACATAATATATTTCAGGTCTTAATATCTTCACTAAAATTAAAACTTTAACTGGAAAATCATTTAAATACCCAATATTTCTTTCATATAGTTTAAATGCAGTTATTACAGATTTTATGTACCACATATGAACCTTGGGTGTTGCAATAGGAAAAAAAAACAATAAAATTACGTATAAGTTTTCTTATCACACAGAAGTATAACAATATCATTACTTACGTAAATAAGCAATGGTATTAAAAGGTCAAATTGTTAAATAGTTGCCAGTATTTACATTATGATGCGAGTCACGCACCGAGTTGTGCCAAGATGGCGGACGCCATATTTATTTATGAATCGAACTCTCCGCGGACTATCGCTATCCAATCTAAAAGCTATGCGGGATTCCTGGACCACGAGCGTGAAACCACAAAGGTATAGGTTAGCATGATAATGCATTTCAATTTTGTGAAATGATGATGTATTTTTGTAGTGGCGATGGGTTTGCAAACTTTAAAACTTGGTAAATGTAAAAATTTATCTGCCAAAATGAGATAAGTATACTTACAAAAGTTTGGCAGAATTGGTTTATTGGTCTTCTGTTATATTGGTACCTTAAACTATTAGTTCGTTCCTAGAACCGAACACCTTCAGAAATAGAGGCATATTTTTTTTTTCGGAAGATTAAAATAAATTAAGTCTCGGGTAAAAGCTAGGAATGTATAAAACTGAGCAGCAGAAACCTTCACTAATAAAGATTTTTTCTAATTAAAACAAAATTGCAGATTTTGAAACGCTCCGTTGATGTTTACAAATAGGGAATGTTGGCAGCGCTGAAGGTCAGCCGTCCTTAAAATGGATGCTACATTTTAACTCTTATTAAATTTTGCATTAGCGAGTTGCAATAAATTAGAGCGAGCCAGACACTCGACTCGCTAACGAAAATATATTGAAGGCACCAGTACCGGCCACCCCGGCGCGGATGGAAACCCGCTTGAACCTTGACGCAATCCCGCAAATGGTTATTTACTGCTCCATTTTATTGTTCTCAGTATTTATTCTCCTGGAAACGAGGTACGCAAAATAATAACTTAGCCAAAGCCAACTCCAGGACTCAAAAGCTCCAGCTAGATAAATTCACCGCGGCGACCAACGCGTGATGAAAAAACATTTCTAATACACAAAACGAATGATACAAATAAAAGTGGGGACTTTGACAAAGTAGAAAGGCTTTTACACACGTGTAGGTAGTTTAGGCACAGTTCGCCCAGTGAGCCTTCGCAGGAGAGCCCAATGGCGTAGAAAATGCTTTTTGGAGAAAACTTCCCGGATCTTAAATGATTTTTCTGCTTGAAGAACTCTGTGAGAGGCCGCAAGGATATTTTTTCAGAGTGCGCCTCATTTCACGGTATAATTGACCAGATGCGGAAATATACGTACTAATCTATGATCAATTAGGTAAATAATAAAATCGTAATTAGAATTGCAACACAGAAATATAGATAATTGTAGTTTTTGGTTGCAAAGAGGTACATCCAATCACCAATTCTGCGTCACAGCTCACCTCTGTCTTCCATGCGTGGGTTCGATTACCATCCAGAGCAAATGTTTGTGTTCTGTGTCTCGGTGTTACTATGCATTCTATGTTTGTATTTACAAGAGAAAATATATTTAAAAGTATACTTAAGCAAAATCTAGTTGTACAAGCTTTGCTTAGTTTGGGAAAAGCGTGAGATGTGTAAAATGTCCATGGATATATTTATTTAAGAGTATTGAATCAGATAAATAGTCTCAGATATATCAGAAATATTATCTTGAAAAGAAGCTTTTCAAATGAATAGATATTTAATGTATTCTAAAAGCTTAGTTAATGCTTTACGAGTAAACAAGACCACAACGTTGAGATTGATAGGTTATAAATAGCTCAATGAATAGATATCAATCATATTTAAGAAAAATGTCGAATAAAATAAGTTTGAACGTCATTGAAGCAAAAAATATCGTTAATTTCTTTTCTCATAAATATACCGTTGGATCATTTTATTCGTTTCAACATTTTATGAATAGAATATCTAGACTAGACAACTTGCAATAGCTTCTAATAGAAAAAGCTGTGCATTTCTGATATTTAGGTAAATTACTAGTTTGTAGTATAGTATTAGTCTGTAATAGTTGTTGGGAAATGACTAATAATATGTATTTACAAAAACAAACTTACGACTATACAAGTATACAGTATTTACAAAATGTAGAGGTACATTGTCATATAAAATACATAAGAAACAGTTGAGCTATCTACAGACCGTTGCAAACGATCTATAGATAGTTCAATTGATCCAAATCAGTACCAATCGGAAGCGTACCCAAGACACTGGCTGCATTAATAATATGAAAAGACAAAATAATAACAGGTCGCCTAGAAATAAACTATAGTTTATAACGTTGACTAGAAATTGGTCGTGTGTTTTTGGTATATGTATTTTTGCGACTTATTTGTAGCTTAGATGAAATTGTCATTTTTTTTTGCGGTACAAAAATACACAATTTTTGTTATTACAAGCAATAAAGGTAATAAATAAAAACTGTTGCCGAGCATTTTGCCTTTTAATTGCGTACTTATTTTAAATTATTAATGCAATACCCCGCTTCATTTCAATACTTGGAATTACTTGGTACAATTGAGTGTATAATATGCAGATTCGAGACCATTAATTATACACTCGCAGACTGCGCCTGACTGTACCGCTGATATTGCATGGATTTCAGACTACTTAGATAGAACTAGTTTACTATACATAAAAAAATTATATTGAACAGTTTTCTACACAAAAACCGAAATGAAAGTTTTTTGTATTTTGTTCTAGCGTAGTCTTATTTAAAGTCCTGAATCAGGTCTTAAGTTGTAAGACGAAGTCGCGGGAACCAGCGAGTGCACGATAATCCATGTTTTAAGAGCAAGATAGACTGATTACAATTATTTATTGCCCGATTATTCAGTTGATAACACACACTTCTATAGAAATATCATGTTAATTCCATTCGTTTACAATGTAAGATCTCTTTGATTACTTTTACAATCCACAAGGATCTTTTAAATCCTAACAGGATAAGCACTGATAAATGTGACAATCGTAAACGTATCGAAACAGTGACATATTTGAGATACATTGCGCGTCGACATCATTTTTGCCGTCGAACGTTGCAGCGTTAGCGCGCAATGTGTCTCAAATACATTACGTACACGTTACATTTATTCGTGCTCAGCCCTCAGAAGCCAAGTACCCAAGTCACAGTAGCTCTACCATGAGTTTTTACTATACTATATATATACTATACTCGCTAGCGTCTGTAGTTAAAAAAATGTATGAAGATCAGTACAGCGCCTCTAGCGGATAGTTGGGTACTAAAATTCGTAATACTATTATTTACGTAACTACTGTAGTAAAGTCAGGCGATTTTACTTTGACAACTCATGGTAGAGGTACTGGAATGGAGTGGAAGTGACGTCGTGCGTGGCGTTTGACGAGTATGCAGCAATAAAGTGACGTGCAGCAATAAAGACGCCCCGCTTGAATACAAATGAACACCACTGAGCATGCTCTGATATGAAGGAGTGTTCTGAATAGAGAACATAACATTATTTTAAGCTAAGCTACATTGTTTTCTTAGTAAATTTTAAGCTTATTTTTCTCATTATTTTGTATAGTTCGTCCGTTTACTACGGTCGTTTATTTTCAAGTTTTTAACGATGTTGCCAATACAACCATATTTATATGGTCGCCTTATGCACTCACTAGTAGTCCTCTAACGCTGTGGTGTATCGCTCGACTTACGATTATACCATCATTCTTAGTCCGTCTGAAAAGATCTTCACACAATAACGTATCTCTCTTGTCACAGGTTCTAACTAATTAACTTTCAATCATCGGTTTTGAATTGTTCTCTTCAAATTCAATTAAATGATAGTGAGTGTATCGAAAATACTGCATTTGATGCGTGCTAGGTCGCCGCCGCTGCGTTCCGAAGCAAACATGACAGACCGTGGCCTACTTCTGTACCTCTACCATGAGTTGTCACAGTAAAATCGCTTGACTTTACTACAGTAGTTTCGTAATTATTAGTATTACGAATTTTAGTACCCAACTATCCGCTAGAGGCGCTGTACAAATCTTCAAACAATTTTTAACTACAGACGCTAGCGAGTATAGTATATATAGTATAGAAAAAACTCATGGTAGAGCTACTGAGCTGCCATGGAATACCAGCAGTCTACTTCAAGACGGTTCACTAGACGATAACATCACTAAACCTTAGCCAGCGTTAGTGTTTTATTTGCCTACGTAAAATACAAAAAGTTTTGAAGCCTCCTTTTAGGTTTTGATCGCGATAAACTGGGAATTTTAACCCTAGTATTTATCTTCTAAATGCCAGAAATAATCAGAACGCGGTGTTTTACCGAATAAATCTTATAACTGATAGTGTAAACTGTAAATAGGAAAATAAATAATTATATTATATTACTTAGAAACAGGTCGTTTCAAAAAGTTTTGTATTCAAACCAAACTAAAGCTTTGTTCTTATACCCAGTCACAGTCAACCTTGATATTGAGTAGTAACGCTATCTCGATTGTCACTGATTTAGATCAGTTGATAATATCTATAAATCGTTATACTATAAACGGCTGTGGCAGATAGCTTATCTATTTTGTTTATTTTGTAAATCCAATAGCGGGTAAAAAACAACTTTTACTGTTTTTTTTTCGAGTTGAGTGACACTAGGTAATCCTGGAAGCTCGATATCGCGACCTATTTGTTAAGCACAGCATCCATTACGTGCGACCTGAATTCCCGCTCAGATATCTGTCAGCGCCAGCAACGCATCTGCAGTAGACAACTCGATTTGTACGTTACACTCCATTTGGCTAGCTCCTGGCAGAGATGTGACAAGATCTGCGGTTATTGGAAATTCATAGAATTGTTCTACAATAATATATGAGTAGGTACTCATATATCATTAAACACGTTTATGGAGACTCGAGCATAGGCTTAAAAAATGGACTGTGCGTTCCCTATTCAGGTATGAAGTAAATACGTGTAAGAGAGAAAATCGGCCAGTAGTTTTATTTTATTATTTTATTATATTTTTAAATTTTAGGAAAACTAACAGCTAATACATGTATATAGATATAAAAACAAAAATTGCAAGAAGGCTAATTAGAAGTTTTCACAGATAAATAGTAAAAGATTAAAATAGATAACAGTCTCGAATTAGACGGAAAAAAGAAACACAACATACTTACACATATTACAGACTATTTTCATCCATATTGTCACCGCACCTTTGTTATTCGTTACCCTACAAAAAAAAAACAAAATGGACCACACTATACGACCACTACCTCATTGGTCGTATAGTGTTGTCTTTTTTGTGAGGCTATGGCTCAAAACGACATACTAGAAACATCAAAATGACAGATTCGAGCAAGTTCAAATACCGAACATAGAACTCCAATGAAAAAACTAAAGAGGTTGTATAAAATTTTTCGTCTATGTCTAGATAGATTCACTTGCGTCTAGACTTTTTCGTCTAGGGATTTCCTTTTGTTGATTCTCGAAAAGTAATTCGTTTTTGTTAAACTGGGAACTGAATTTCTTCATACAAAAATTGAGTATCACTTTTCGTGAACAAAATAAGACATATTACTGGCTCTGATTTTCGGTTCTGATTTCTTATAAAATAAATAACATTTCTTTTATACTTTTTCGTCAACAATATACCTAAACATAAACATGTAGCAATTCATTAATTATGAAAGATTATTATGTCTGCTTTACTATAAACAATTCGAAAATAGTTTTCCAAGTCAAAATAACGATATAATTATTTTTACAGAAAAGAAGAAAAACAACTTGAAATTATTATTTCTTCTATTTCGCTGAAGACTCAAATAATGAAAAACATATGTGGCATATCTTAACCTACTTATTTTATTGTTCAGAGGATTAAAGTCAGGCTGTTGGACTTTCTCCAAAATTAACAATTTTAGTCATTGAAATATGACTAAAATCCAAAATTTTAACAAATTGTACATTTAAACAGTTTTGGATTGCTTTTGTGCATTGGTGAGAACCGCATGGAAATGCGTTCACCTGTTTTTGAGTTTATCGCGAACAGACCGACAAACGCGGCGAAATATGTTTTAAGTGATAGTGATTTTAAGTTATTTTTTTTTTTATAAAAATGCGAACGTAAGAAAGTTGACCAAACATAGTAAGTTATTAGAACCACAGATCGCCTTGAATTCAATAGCCTAGGCAAAGTAAACTGGCTTCACATTTCATCGTAATATTTTTGCCACATTTTATTACAAACCAAGGCGGGTTTGCTTAGCTCTCTGTAATAGATCGTTTTTTCTGACGGGAATGTTTAAACAGGGTCTCTAGAGGTGACAAGCCCAGATTATTTGCTCCCAGTGATACTCTACGAATCAGAGGGGTACGAATAAATATAACGTAAAGTACATATTTAAGACACACTGCGCGCTGACGCTGCACCGTTCGACAGTAAAGCTGATGTCGACGCGCAGTGTATCTCAAATACGTCTGTTTCGATACGTTGAGATTGTCACGTTTATACGTTTACACCCCTCTGTACTAAATCTACTGGGATATTTAATATCCTATCGGGATAAAATCGAATGAGATACTTTCTTAACCATCTTGAAAGAGTTACTTTTTCAAGAATGTCTTTCAAGTTGGTAATTATACAGATCAAGTCACGTTACAATTACTGAGTCTGAGACATTTGGAAAGTTTATTAGCTTAATTTATAATTAATGTACTTACATAAAATGAAGAAATAGGTTTATTTCATTGATTTCTACGATGTGATCCAGTACCTGACCTGATACCTGACTTAGATAGTCATAAGTTTTTTTCCGGTATTTTAAGCTCTAGAAAAAAAAACGCTTTGTATAAAAAATGGATGTAATAATGGATGTAGTATGTTTTATAATATAAGTTAGATTTGACCACGTTTTGTTTCTCTCTCCGTATCAGCCTATGATTCATAATAACTCTAATGATTTTACAGATCAAACAAAGAGTTTGATATACAACTCTTTGACACATGATTCTTAATCATTCTTATGATTTTACAGCTGAAGTTCATGATAGTGAAAGATACGATGATGTGTTAAACGCTTGTATATTAAAAAACGTGATAGAGCGATCAAAAAGTACATAAGAGCAAATAATGTTATTTTATAGGTTCATTGACTGCACTGTGTTTAATTACACGTTTTATGTCCAACACCTTCGTCTCGGCCGTAATTTCGGATTTCATTAGGTCGTGGGCTGTGCTTGTCCCCGCAGTATTGGCTCGCTCGATTTATGGTTTAATACAATTTATCGATGTACGGAGCACGAATCCAGACAGATACCTACGTAAGCTCTACAGCTTTACATACATAAATAAATATAATATTGTAGTCACATTCACATCACATTCTAGTCTCAAACTAAGCAGAGCTTGTACTATGGGAACGGTCGAATTATGCCCGACGAAGTGGGCACGGATCAGCTAGTCTTTAAATATATGGCCTTTAGTCTTAAATCCGCATTCTCTCCGATTAAGACCAAACAAAGGACGTCTGAATGGAAATGTCAACAATAGCTCTGGATTCAGTTTCATTCGAACAAAGCTAGCTCTTGCAGATTTACTTAGATAAGCTACTTTACTCTGCTACTACTAGCTACCCACTGACGCCACGGAACCTAAGATAACGTTTTAAAAACATAAATGTATTTTTAAGCAGGTAAGGTAAATTAAATTAATAAATCAATGATAAATAGGTTTTTAAGAGTCCTACACGATAGGTAGATATAGTATAGAGTATGTATGTATAGTATAGTGTACGACTTTTATATCGTATCCGCCTTTTATGTTCTGTGTATCCGCCCCTAGTTCAAGCATCATGTTTAATTAAAAAAATATCTCGGAGTTACTGACGTACCGGTATTGAAGGCGTCATATAATGAAAAAACTGTGACTATATGACGAAAAAACATAAGCTGATTGGTTAACATAGTATTGTACTTCATATTGCTTAGTTTGGATCCATATTCATATTCATATTCATTTATTCATTGCTTACAAGTAAGTACATTTTAAACAGCTTAGGTGTAATATAGCTACAGTAAGTACATGTACCCTGCAAGGGCGCTGCAACATATTATTGAGTCATGCATTTTAAAACTAGATATATTGTTTTATGTCGCGTATGTTTTAGAATTTGATAAATTGTCATTTAAGTTATTAACAGTAGTATTGAATAAAATGGTTAACAAATTTGCAAGTCAAAGAGATAAATATTATGTCAAGATGCGTTATAGATACAATGTTCGAATCAGTAAAAATAAATTAATAGGTAGGCAATATCAAATCTAGTGGATCTAGATGGCGCTGTTAAAAATGCCAATATACATTTAACGCAATGCATTTATGGTGCCGGCAACGAGTTTATATTGTAGTAATTTAGTTAGACACGGTGATAAATCACATTAAACGTCAATTGAGTTTTAATAGGACATCCTCTTCTTCTTCTTCCTGCCCTTATCCCACTAGGTGAGGTCGGCACAACATGTTCGTTTCTTCCATTCTCCTCTATCATCCGCCATCTCAGAATTCACTCCTTTCACATCCATATCATTTTTCACACATTCCATCCATCTTTTCTTAGGCCTATCTCTTCCTCTATATCCATCCACATTCATACCTAGCACTCTTTTCGTCACATGACATTCTTCTCTTCTCATAACATGTCCATACCACGCCAACCTGTTGCTCCTCATTTTTTCAGTCACTGGAGCTACTTTCATACTTCCTCTTATGTACTCATTTCTAATTTTGTCCATTCTTGTTACTCCACACATCCATCTCAACATTCTCATCTCTGTAGCATGCACTCTTTTTTCATCCGTCACTTTCATAGTTCCATAGTTTTAATACAATCCGACAGACACATTTTCTGTACCTCTACCATGAGCTGTCACAGTAAAATCGCCTGATTTTACTACAGTAGTTACGTCAATATTAGTATGACGAATTTTAGTACCCAACTATCCGCCAGAGGCGCTGTACAAATCTTCATACATTTTTTTAACTACAGACGCTAGCGAGTATAGCAAATATAGTATAGTAAAAACTCATGGTAGACCTTCTGTACGAGCTGAACCCATACTATATTACCCCATATTTTGTACGTATTTGTACGTAGATTTATTTTTAGATCATTTATATACTTACGCAAAACCAAGGTGTGGTACGTTTCTTGAGTCACATCAGTTATCCATCAGAAGTCCATTATTATTATTATTTAAATTTCTGTATAAAATTTTGTATGAATATTTGACATTGTGACTTAATTATAGATTTTTTTTTATAGACATTTTCATATTCTGGAATTATTTCTATATTGAATATTGTATACCGACTTTGGTTAGCATAGATGGACCTAATCATAAAATTAAACTAACAACTATTAACCTATGTTACACAATAAAATTATTTGATTTGATTTGATTTGATTTGAAGCACCAGTCATCTAAATAGTGTTGACATCAATCGATATAAGTACGACGAGACAAGAAAATATCGGAGCACGATACGATAGAAGATATCAGTACAAATATTCACGGGCATTTCATACTCATACACGTCCTAGTCCTAAATTAAGCAAAGCTGTGGGTTCATCACACAATAGTTTGTTTTCGATAGGGATAGAACCCACGACCCACAGCATCGAAGGCAGAGCCACTACCAACTGGGCTGTGGCTGTGACGCCTGTCTATTATATTATTCAGACAAATTCGAATAGCTTCTCGAAACAATCTAATTTGAAAGTCAAAACAGCAGAACCTCGGAATGCAGTTTGCTATCTTGTAAATACTTTATTTGAGCTAGATTTTAGGAACGCTTGACTGAATTGCCTGGAATGATAGAGAAATTCACATTTAAATCGCAATGAAATGCTTAAATAATTAAATCATAAAATTCTCGGCTAGACCGACCGAAATAAGATTATTGAGATTCTTCAAATAGGTTTACTGAGAAAATTACATTTCATCATATCTGATACATTTTACGTATTTTATTAAATCGAGATACTACTAAGTGCAAAAATCATACGTCGCGAAAAAGTAAGAGCTAAGATTTTAAAAATGTAAGTATGACTTATACTTTCAGTCAAGAGCGGAACGAAGTATAGAAAAAGCTTTTCATCACAAACAAAATACAAGAATGTCTCCTCTTGTAATTTTACCGGAGCATTGCATACTGTCACCTAAAAACTCTTTTACACGTGTGAAGCGAAGCCAAAAAATAATGCAGAAAATCTCTTTGACACGCTTGGAAATGTTCGTGAGGTATTTCAGAGTGGATGAGATCATTCAAGAGTGTGTCAGTGGAAGGGAAATGCATTTTTCGTGTCACCTAATGATCTTTGGACGCAATGACAATGTAGACTACAGTCCCACCATCTCATCTGTTCAGTAGCTCTACCATGAGTTTTTACAATCTATACTCGCTAGCGTCTGTAGTTAAAAAAATGTATGAAGATTTGTACAGCGCCTCTAGCGGATAGTTGGGTACTCAAATTCGTAATACTAATATTTACGTAAATACTGTAGTAAAGGCGATTTTACTGTGACAACTCATGGTAGAGGTACAGTTGACGGCGTCGCTAGGTGTCGCAGGCGTTTCTCTTCTTTCATTGAAATTAACATTTGTAGAATAACTCCTTGCGCATCACTTTTGAGAGATTTCAGCATTTTTTCGCACTTTTCATAATTAAATCGAACAATAAGCAATAAGCGCTCACACTAGACAGAAACTGAAAGCGGAATGTAGTTCCAATTTTATCCACCTGAACAGTTAAGTTGGTGGCACTGAAACAACTTTTTTAGAAACTTATCAACAAAAAAACCAAGAGTTTGTACACCATATTATTATGCAGTAGATTTGTTAAATAGCTAGACCTAACAGGGCTGACATAGTCGTTAAGCGAATCAAATTTCTTCTTCAAAAAGAAAAAAAAAAATAAATAGACAAAACAAAACACAGTATAATATTTGAACATCGCGTTCGTATCCAAATCGTTTTTAACGTACAAATTCATAACAAAACAGTGGCTTACGAGCACGAGTGCAGCCGACGCATCTGTCACGAAGAGCTTACAGCAAAATGAATGTTAGTACCGTTAGTACATAAGAAGCTGGTTGTCTGGCTTGTACGTATTTCGCTACAGATTTGCAACAAATACGAAACTTTAACGCAACAAGTCTCACAAAACATTGATTGAAAACTATCTTTTTGTAAGCTTCTGTCCAGCCAAAGGTTCTCTGGAAACTTGAAGAAATCTGTGATAAGACCGCATATTGTGTTTAGTTCGCATGTTTAGTTCATTTGCTTTATGTATTTTTTTCGCTATTTAGTTGTAAGGTGTACATGTACAATTAAGCATTTTCATTCGTTCAAGTAAATAATAATACATAAGTACATCATTTGCATGTTAATAATAAATAGAGCCACTATTAACAAACCATATAAACGTTATAAAATTTACGTTTGTAAAGTTATTTCCCGAATAGTAGCATAATGTGCTTACACAAATATCGCTGTATGACTAGCCGCAGCGAGTTTTATGTATTTTGCGAGTCTGTACGTCATATACCTTCTTTAACTGTACTGCGTGCCTGGACGATAGAGGTTTTTATAGCCTTTGTGTTGTGAACAATCAATTCGCAATACACCTCCAAAACAAACCCAATCTATTCCCGAGCGCAATGCCTGGCAATGCCATTTTGAATTTGCATACGCGCGGCCATTTTCTTTATGTTTTGAAATATCGCCCGCCATTCTGGTAGCTGTCACCAACAGGCATCACTTGGCGTCCGGATACGCGCCAAACCGGTTAACCGGATTACAGCAACGCTTTGTGGTCGCCCGGCGCGCATGACAAATATCTGCGTGTATTTATATTCTGTATTTTTTGACCGGACTGTATTTTTGAGAGGATTTAAAATTGCTAAGGATTTGAAATACAAATTCGTTACACCGTAGGCCGCATCATTTAACATCAGATGTGATTGCGGCCAAGCGTTTGGCTTTATTGCACAAAAAAAAACAAATGAAGAAATTATAAATCGGTGGATTTAGACAAACATTTATTTTGGTGTCCCCAGTTTTTACCTGCATTGCAGAAGCATACTTATATTTAATCACAAACGAACTTACGACTATACAGTATTTACAAAATGTACATTATCATATAAAATACATAAGGAACAGTTGAGCTATCTACAGACCGTTGCAAACGATCTATAGATAGTTCAACTGATCCAAATATATAATATTTAATCGAAAATGAAACTGACATTTATTACAATGAAAGTACCTACTTAGATTTTTTTAAAGAAGATTGTACATCAAAAAAGTTTTTACTACAAAGTTGACAAGTTCAATAGTTTTAATGAAACTACCGCCTCGAATAGTTCCAACTTTTGGTAATTTGTTCGTGTCTTATTAAATTCATAAGTATGCGAAGCCAGGTATATCCTCGTAGGTACAAGTTACAAGCATACTGTTATGAAGGTAGACAAGAATAAAGGACAGGAAAACCATGAAGATGAAAATAGATCGCGGGGTAAAATAGGAACCAGCATTATCCTTCTTATCATTCACAGCCTGTAAAAGATATCCCCATGTTTGTCGAAAAACTTTACGTTTGTCGTTTAGCAATTTTTTTAAGATTTGAAGACAGTATGATACAGTCTACCAAAAACAAACAGAACTATTTAGGTCACAGAGAAATAGTGCCTAAAACAAAATGGCGGTGGCGGGAATCACGGAACGAGTATGTTCAAATTCCAAGATAAATTCTTCATCCGTTTATTTATTAACTTCATTGTCGTATTGTCGCTGAAGTCTGTCACTTGTCAGTGTCATTCCACAGACAATAAATCAGCCTGCTCGTCTCCCGACAGATAAACTTCGTACGTAGTGTTGCCGAATGTTCCCGACCTAACTTCCCTTGATGAATTGTAATGCGACAGATAAAAGGATTATAAAATATGCCTGTTTCGTTGAATGTCGCAGGGAATTAAATCGGAGCTTTACGAGTGGCCTTGCCCTGGGTCTCTCCTCTGGAGGGTGTTTCGGAGGTCATTAATTGAATGAAAGATGTTCGGAACACTGGTTTAATTAAAGTCAAGTCTCAGTTATTATAGCCGCGCCTACGAGTTGTTATTATATTATATATAATATATAATTAATAATTAATAATATTTTAGAAAATTGAAAATTATCGTCATAGTCAAGTAATACAAAAAAAATATTTTAAAGATGACCTTAGATTACTTAGATATTACTTGAAAATTACGTTGTCACTGTAAAATTACTTATTAGTTCATGTTGCGGATAGGTAGTAAGACTACGTTACTTTGTTATTAAAAGAAATACTTAATAAGTATTTGTCAGATTTAATTGAAATTATGGACCTCTGAAGTATAATTTACCAAACAAAAACTAATAATTATAACCGAGGCATAATTGACGGAGTAATCGCCTAACATGTCAGTGATCACATAAAAAGAGATAGTCGAGTTGAGAATCTCTTTTTTTAAAGTTCGTAGATAACAAACGAGACATTGAACCGTTAACCCTTTGCCCTTCTAAATCCACCATTGCCCTATTTAGCAGGAAATGTACAACAAATACTAGCAATAACCATTTCCGAACATAAATAATTCAATAGCAATAAGGTAAATCACGTACATTCATGATGTTTTACGAGTATGCGTATTTTATCCTGATACCGGATAGGATTCGCCCAAATAAACCAGATTTACAGATACGTCTTCCGGGTCTTATAGACCCTGTTATAGGGTCTTGTAGACCCTCTTATAGGGTCTTGTAGACCCTCTTATATATTGCGAGTAACCTGACGCTTCATAAAGCAAATACAAAATACGGTAGGATGCAGGCCGTAAGTAAGTAAGTAAGGCCGTTGATCTCGAAGAACTGGCACCTTGAATTCTGCTGATATAAAAATTCATAAATATTTCGCAAATTTTAGATAGATGGATGGATGTTGGTTTGTTACTTTTTTATACGAAAACTACTGAATGATTTTTAATTAAACATAACATTAATAGGTATATCATAAGAATAACACAGAGGCTGTAATTTAAAAAGATATTGTGAGAATTGCTCAAAATATAACGATAATAAAACACTCAACAGCTAGTCTATAAGACAAATTCCAAATGATCCTTACAATAAAGTACTTTAATAAGCGACTATGAGTTAGTGTTATGAAATTTTATAACTCACTATATTTTGAAAGTTCACAATCATTTTGTTGTTTTTGGACCATTTCTAGTAAACTTTCAAATATGATGTTATGATCTTACGAATTATTGAAATCTAGCGTTGCCTTTAAAAAAAATGGATATTGATTATGCAGAAGCACAACCACGTTTTGCATATTTAGTGGCCTCAAAACCACTTTCTAAAGACGTGTGAACAACGTGTATATTTACAAGAGTAGAAGCTTGTGTTTTCGTAATATAATTTAATAAACTTTTCTTTTAACCTATTCTATAAAGTTTAAGCAAGGTTGTTTAACTCTAGGTCATAGGTTTTAATAGCCAGAAGAAAGCAGATTTAAAACCAATCAAATAGCGACGCGTGACCCGAGGGCTGGTGACTATCTGGCCCAGCGTATCAGCATTGCTATTGGTATATGTATATATATGGCACTAGCTGACCCGTGCCCACTTCGTTGAGCATAATTCGACCGATTTTTCTCCGATTCACTTTGCAAAACGGACTACCACGTAAAAGCCTTTTTATTTTCCGGTTTTTTATATAGCCTATGACACTCAGCAATAATGTTGCTTTATATTGGTGAAAGAATTTTTGAAATCGGTTCAGTAGATCCCAGGATTACTTCTTACAATTTAACAAATATACAAACACACAAACTTTATCTCTTTATAATATTATATAGTAATAGTATAGATTACTGAAAACCAGCGCTGGTGTAGAGCCCAATGGTTCTCCACCAGCACAAGCTGAGTAATGACCAATTTCAGGTATTTTTTACATGTAATAATTATATCGTTAAATATGTAGCATTAAGTTTTATACCTGAAATAAAGTTTTTCTATTCTATTCTATTCTATTCAGCGCGGCAATGCAGCCAGCATCTTGGGCACGCTTCCGATTGGTACTGGTTTGGATTAGTTGAGCTATCTATAGATCGTATGCATCTGATATGTATGTAAATATGTACTGTGATAGTCGTAAGTTTGTTTGTGAATAAAATTATAATGAAATAGGTAAATGCATCTGAAATGTATGTCGTCCTTACAGACCGTATAATCCTTCCTAAATTCCATTACGATATGAGCGCCGAGCACTCCGTCAGACAATGCCTAAACAAAAATAGGTTTTGCTCAGTTATCGCTTCCCGCCAGATGTGTCGATTTTCCATCAGGCTATGCTAACCGCAAGCTTGGTCCGTCAAATTCTGACAGAGGAGTATTAGCGGAAATAATCGGATAAGTGCAATTATTTTGGCTATTTGTAGAGAATTTAATAACACTTGCCTTTTGTTTAATAACGTATCTAATATTTAGCGTCGTCATGATTATATGACACAATATCTTTTACCTTTTATAAGATAGCGTAGTCGTAAAGATAAAAAATATGTTTTAAGAAGTATTGCATTTCTCCAAACGATATTATATATTTTTGTTGATATTAACGTAACTTGTAGTTCAATATATCTTCGTACAACAGAGGGGGCTGACAAATGTGATAATCGTAAACGTAACGTATTTAAAACATTGCGCGCTATCTGCAACGTTCGACAGTGAAGCTGATGTTGACAGAGGTTCAATGGACGGTCTTATCGCTATAAGCGATCTCTTCCAGGCCACCTTTGGATGGACGGATACATTCGAATAGATAAGAACGGGGCGCACAAAAAAAAATATGTACACACAGTTTATTGTCATATTTATTCGTGCTAACTCTCTGATCGTAATTTCCAAATCGCAGAGGTAGTCAAAGCAAACTTTATCACTCCCATACCCTTGCTTGTCAACATTCCTCACGTTATGCCTTCGCTTTGTCACGTAATCTTGGGCGACAAGACACTACCTACCGAAATTCCAATTAACTACACAAAGGCATCACATAAATTTGATTTGACCCGGAACTACAGCACGAGACAATACGCAGCAGTCGATGTACCTAGAACAAACAATTTCCACGTAGGCTCCAACGACAGAACTAGGCGATAGTTGCTACAGATTGTTTAAACATACACTAGTTAGACCAACGATATACGTACAGTGCGGTCCAACGTAGATAGATAGAAAGCTCTGTATTGATTACTATTTTAAAAAGGTATAACATTCTTATCAACAGAAAATAGTACATACATATATGCAATGGGCGGCCTTATTGTTAATAGCGAACCTTTAAGGTTATTATTACGCGCCACACCATCTTTCTGCTTTTAGCATTAAGTCCTCCTAGCACTAAAACTGTGTGAAAATTTAAAATAAATAAGGAAATATAAGACTGAAATTAAAGATAGGGACATATACCCAAAACGAGCGTATTAGTAACTATATAAATACGGTCAATGGCGGATCCAGGGGGGGGGTCATGGGGGTCATGACCCCCCCCCCTGAGCTGGTTCCAGGACTTAGGTGGACCACTAATTGAACATATTTTTTATTTTATTTATATAAGTTCTTGACTTGACCACGACTGTGTGACCCACCCCTGGCGCCAAAACATGATCGTGACCCCCCCCTGGCGCCAAACTTAATCGTGACCCCCCCCCCCTGGAGCCAAAGCTGGATCCGCCCTTGAATACGGTCTATCTTATAAAAAGTTAGGGCAGACTTGATTACCATACGTAATGGTGACATAATGTCAACGCTAAGTTATTTCTAGTTATATCCAGTTTATGCTGCACTATAATTTGTATGCAGATTTACTTACAAGCAACGTTGGTTATAATATAATAACCAGTTTGCCTGATTCCAGATGCCGCCACGACAACGGATACCTACCTAAAATAATAACTGAAACTATAAGTATAAAGTAAAGTAAAATTGATTTTATTGACAAATTATTTTTCAACAACAATTAGAATCCATAGACCATTAGACTCCGTGGCCTTATTTATTTCATTAATTCCACGATTTTATAAACCATTTACCTAATTATTATTGAACTTATAAAAGCACAAATGATTCAACATTATTTTAGTCAAATATGTTGAATCAGTATCTCCATAAGCATTAATTTTTAATAGGGTTTCCATATTATTATCGAAATACGTTGTTATTTTATCTCGTTATAATATAACGATGCCTATCATGGAGATACTTTTTCAGAACACAAAAAGAGTAGCGTTACTTACTTTGTCTGCTCTGATAAGCAATAGCTCTACAGTCTATCTTATAAAAAGTTAGCGCAGTCTTGATGTATTGATTACCATACGTAATGATGACATAAAGTCAACGCTAACTTTTTATAAGATAGGGGGTTAATCTATTGCTAATAGCAACAAAAACATCTGTTTGTTTCATCCACAGTTTACACATGCACTGCACAACACCTTATCATTACCGAACTTTTAAATAAATAATGTCCAAAAGACTACTTCACTTAGACACAAAGATATTTTACAACCGAAGCAGCGTTGACCAGGATTAAAACCAAACAATTATTTTTATATTATTTTCACAAAAGTAGCCAAATCACATAGTCTTGATACAAAATCTTGGTGCCAAAACGGTAGGTAAGCAGAAACACGAAAGCTCAATAACGAGCAAGACCGCGCCGAAACTCGCAAATGTCGTTTTCGCGACCAACTAACCATGTTGTACAGTTAGCTGCAATCAATACGAGTAACCGGTTTAGCTGAACATATCGAATGCCTTCCGAGAAGGGTACAATCGACGGCAGAATTGCAAAACTTTTATATGTTGGAGATCTTTGGAGATCGCCAAAGGATTAAAAAACTTACCAACTGTTTGAGCCTCCTGTTTACTCCTCTTTGCATGATTACCAAACTTGAACTAAATATATTTTTTGTTTCATTACCTACAGTATTTGATAAGAGAGAGATAGGAACGTGGTTTAGTTCTCTATAATTAAATTTTATGATTACTCTAGAACTTTCGCGATCAGAACTAATTAAGATGGTGATTAGTTTATACTTGTAACCGTGTATATACAAAACTTGTGGCTGTGATTACGAGCGTAGGTAGTGCAAAATCTAGCTAAATACTTGGTTAAGCGCTTTACCTCGATAGTTTAGACTTCCGAGTATCTAACTGGTTTATAAATAACAACTTATTTTAACTGTATTTAAATGTTACAATAATAATTTTTAAAGTAGTTTTTGTCGATATACGTATTTTTATTTTACTTTTTTGAGTATGGGTTAATGAACAAAATTGTCTTTCTTTTATTTGTTTCATTCTTTTCTCTTATTGCAACTTGTATTATATTTAGTAAATATAATACAAGTAAGAGTACTTAGAAAAAACTATTCAATTTATGTGATTGAATGTACACACACTCTGACATTTTAGCTGTCCAATATTTTGTTACAGGCATAATTTTGTCGTGAGGTGTCATAATTTTGTCGTGAGGTGTCATAATTTTGTCGTGAGGTGTCTTGTGGCAGTAAAAAAAAGGCTTAGATACAAACTTAAATAAGTGTATCATAAAAAAGTCTTTGCAGCAAAAATATCCTAAACTAATTTATACAAAATAGAGTCTCCATCCAGCAATAGTTTACACTAAAACATTCAGAACTTTGCAGGGGTATCATTACATGAGAAGTTACTGTTATCAAGTTCGGCTCCAATAAAGAACGAAGTTTAAGAAAGGCGTTGTTTCCAGATAATGTCGAGCCAACTTTAAGTTACGCGCAGATAATTTGTTCCATGTATGGAATGGAATAGATAATACGAAAAGAGAATTAGAGAGAACTTACCAAATTACATGCAAAAACGTGACTTTTGGTTCCTTTATTAAACAAAGTTTCAAAAGACGCAATAAATGTATAGATAAGAAAAACACGAACGCCACTCTGAAGAGACCTACAACTAAACTAATCTCAAAAGTCAAAACAAAAAAGCATTAAATGAAGCTTTAAAAAAATAACCCAAAACCCAATTACATAAACAAAATAAAAAGATTAGCGAACCTCGGTGGAGAGCGAAACAAGAGTGCTTACAGTGCTCTCTCGCACAACCTGCCCGCTCATTGTCCTAATAAAAACAAATTCAACTCTGATAACTTGGAAATACGATTTATATTTCAATTAAAACAGTTTTAATGCGAGCAGGCAAAAAGGGAGGTAGGGGCCCTCGAGATAAATGATGAACTCGAAGACGCGACGGCCGGTCAGCCTTCCAAACGTAATTTAGTTGAACAATTAGCTTTTGAAAAGTGTTTTCTTTGAGATAAAGCAATCGGAATGAACTCCTTTCATACAGAAATCAATATAATAATAAATAGATGGAAACCTTGCTTTGATGGAAGATAAGATGGAACTTAGGTAACTCCAAAATGCACCCCTAAGGATCATGAATTATGGCAGCGATGAGCCGTGCCAAGTCTCATGGGTTGAAAACTTGTAAGACAGTCGACACAACGCTACTTATTACTTGAGTACCTACAAACTGGGTACAGAGAAAATCGATAGCGTAAGACACATAAACGGCTACTCTACCTAAATACCTAGGAAATTGAGACTGGCGCAACATGGGCAAAATAAAATCAGTGCTAGTGGAATCACTTGCGCTACAGGAATTCTAATTCCCCATTTTTACAAACGACAGCGACATTTTGCTTTATTTCCCATTTAATAGACGCCCGAGTCTTCACTCAGTGTGTGATAAACGGAAAATAAAAGCGAGATAGGTGTAGAAGAGAAAATTAGATTCGAAAGCTATACACCGCGTTGTCGCTACACAAAATGAAGTTTGATCCGGTTTTTATTAGGACGAAACACGACGTATCGATCGAACAAGACTTTTTTTTAAAAAAATGGTTGACGTCCTTCATCTTGTGTGTTTTAAAAATTGCTACAAAGTTATAATTTGTGGAGATTTTAATATAGATTTACTTAATAAAACTAAATTATCAGCGGATTTTGAAACTTTTGTAGATGGATATAACTTGCATTTTGAATTTAGGGAGGTAACTAGGCCATCTAGTGGAACTGCAATTGACAATATTCTTCATAATATCAAGGGTAGCAAAGGTGAGATAATCGAACTAGCTTTGTCAGATCATAAAGCACAGATTCTGAAAAGTCCAGTTCAGAAATCGTGCTGTTTAAAATTTTGGTATAGCACAAAACGGGACTACAGTACTGAAAATCGGAAAAAATTCAAAGTGAACCTAAACAGGATTACTTTTGCAGATGCTTACGAAACTGATCATCTGAATGATGCATTTGATAGATTTTATGATATATTTGTACTGCTATATAACCTATGTTTTCCTCTAATAAAAATCAAAGTTACAACTCAAAAGAAACCAGCATGGGTATCTAAAGGCTTGAAGCTGTGTTCTAAGAAAAAAAGGGAATTACTATGGACATACAGACTAAACCCCAACAAACAAAATAAAAATAATTTTAAAAAATACACTAGGCGTTTTAGGACAATCATTAGTCTGACCCAAAAATCTCAAAATAATTACTTAATTAATAATTCAACTAACAAATCAAAAGCCACGTGGAGCATAATAAACAAACACAAATATAACTTACCAAAAGATAACATTAATAAACTAATAATATCTGACAATACATTAACTAACCCATTTGAAATTGCCAATTCATTCAATAATTTTTTCATAGACACGATTCAATATAACAAACCTAATACAACAGACAATAAATATACAATTAATCACAATAAATCAAATTCGATGTACTTAACACCGACGTCACCATTGGATGTTTTCAATGTAATAATATCCCTAAAAAACACTAATAGCGTAGGTTGGGATGGCATCTCAACCAAAATACTTAAGGAAGTGGCATCCATAATTTCACCAATTATTAGTCATTTAATAAATAAATGCATTGAGCAAGGTCAGTTCCCAGAACACCTGAAAAAATCTATAATTATACCACTTCATAAAAAAGGTAATAAAGGTTTGTTAAGCAACTACCGTCCAGTTGCCCTAATCTCGATTTTGTCTAAAGTGTTTGAAAAAGTTATTTATAATAAGTTAAATAATTTTCTAGAAACAAATAGTATTCTGTCAAAATCTCAGTACGGCTTTAGGAAAAATAAAACGATCAATATGGCAATTTTTGACTTTTTATCCAATGTAATGTCGTATGTTGATTCAAGAAAACCAGCTGTCGCACTTTTTATGGATATGACAAAAGCTTTTGATCATGTTGAGCATGAAACACTTCTCTGTAAACTAGAGAACTACGGAGTTAGAGGAAATGCCAACAACTTAATACGGTCTTATCTCACAAATCGAACACAAGTAACCCATATTAAGAGAATTTGCCCTAAGAGCCATATTGAAAAAACTTATGAATCGAGTACTAGGAATGTTCGTTATGGCGTCCCACAGGGTAGTGTTTTAGGCCCGCTTTTATTTTTAGTATATATAAATGACTTTCCGACTATAACCAGACACCCTATGACATTATTTGCAGATGACAGCACTATTTTATTTAATATTGACAATTTTCGTAATCTTAACAATGACATTAATAGCACTTTGACATCTCTAATAAAATGGCTTCAATTTAATAATTTAAAAATTAATTTAGATAAAACAAATATTATGACATTTGAACAAAGGGAAAGGAATCAAATAGCAATGGACATAAATTATTTAGGTACTATGATTAATGAAATTAACATAACACGGTTTCTAGGTGTAACAATTGACAAAAAGTTGACATGGAAAGCTCATATTGACACTGTTTCTAAAAAATTAAACAAGTTTTCTTACGCACTATACAAACTAAGTCGAATAGTCAACCAATCTGCGTTGATGACTGCCTACCATGGTCATGTAGCATCGGTATTACGATTTGGTGTTATTTTTTGGGGTAATTCTACCAACAAGACAAAAGCTTTTATAGCTCAAAAACGCTGCATACGATCAATGTGCCGTCTCAAACCAACTGACTCCTGCAAAGAGTATTTTAGGAATCTCAAAATTCTCACCTTGCCTTCCTTATACATCAGTGAAGTTGCAATATTTGTAAGGGACAATTTAAATTTGTTTGATGTCCACCAACCTGGTAGTCGAAGAGCCGGTTATCTGTATCATCATCCGTGTAAAACTCATTTCTTGCGTACGAGTATTCTGTGTATGGCACCAATTATTTATAATAAAATACCACCGGCAATACGTGCTATAGACAACACAGTCGAATTTAAGCGTGCCCTCAACTTGTTTCTTATTGAAAAGGCGTACTATTCGACTGACGAATTTTTGCACGACAAAGTTGTTAATTGTTCTGTTTGATAAGTATATATTGTGTAATCATGTTTGTACACCAATCGGTAGGAACTAGAGTACGAAACTTAAAATATGACTAACATCTATGGCTAACCTAGTTTTACAAACAATAAATATTTCATTTCATTTCATTTCATTTCATTTCATTTCATTTCATTTCATTTCAGAACACCAGAATTTAAATAACCTTCAGTTTAGATAGATGGAAGGCACTTTAGGCAGAGAATAGTTTAATATTCTGGGAGTATTTCATACTTTATTAGGACCAATTTCTTTATCTAGAACTCACTCGACAGTAAATTTTCTTTTATCCTACTAATATTTAAAGTGTGACAGTTTGAATGTTTGTGTCCCAGTCACGTCGCACTGAACCGATTTAGATGACACTTCGAATTATTTCATAGTCCTTAATCAGGATTAGCAACTTGGTTTTTTCACAGCCCGAATAAACAACAGAATCTACATTATTAATCGGATCAAAGATCGGGCGAAGTGGCGTGCGAAAACTAGGCTGAGGTAGACGGCGCGTCAATTTTTCTTTTCTTTTCACAAAAAAAACTCTGCAGCTTTAATTTTGTAGAAATAATTCAACGGATTTCAACTTCTGACCTTTCGTCGCCGAGAATTATTCGAAAGCTATTAAAATTATGTTTAAATCCAGTGTAGCTCAGGTTCAACTCGACAGAGCTTATGCGATAAGTCGACTACACAAAATGTATCTGATTTATGTCAGGAAACGTTCTAGCAGAGGTTTCTTGGAATAGTCCATTAGTGGTGCCAATTTTTCACACATACGACACCGACAGGATTTGTTACATATCTTACAAACGCCTCGAAAAACATACAGATATTTTGGCCCGAGCCACTGATCTTATAAGTTAAATAGAAATAAACCATTTGGTAGAGATGAAAAAGCGGACAGATCCAGCCATTCTTTACTACTACACAAAAATATTTTTATTTATATCTGTGTATCTACCATGAGTTGTCACAGTAAAATCGCCTGACTTTACTACAGTAGTAACGTCAATATTAGTATGACGAATTTTAGTACCCAATCCTATCTATCTATCCGCTAGAGGCGCTGTACAAATTCATACATTTTTTTAACTACAGACGCTAGCGAGTATAGTCAAAACTCATGGTAGACCTACTGTACACCATTTTTGACAGTGTGTGTGTAAGAGGCGGTTACAGTGTAACCGCCTCCACCGCGTGCATTGTCAGAATGGTTTATACTTACTAGACTTACACACTTTGCGAACATTGCAATACCGATATATTTTTTCTAAGCCATTGACGTGTCGGTAGGGTGTAGATGTCGTTATCGGCCGGTGTACTACCGCACCATGGCACCATCTGAATCCTGCATTGGCTTCGCCGCAGCTGCTACCTCAGTAAATTCAATTTTTGCTACAAATTGAACGAAGACGGAATGGTAATGAAATAAGGGCAATATCAGGTGCATTATAATGCAGACTTTTTAGTTCAGATCTTATTGTTTAAAATAATTGTAATAAAACGTTACTTATTTGCTTAGATAATTTTTACATCTCCTAAGTGGAGAGATTGTTTTGAATTCATGTTAAAGCTTGAAAACATGTATTAAGTAATTACTTTACGTAAAATACCTGCTCTCTGGTAGCGAAAACAAAACTATTCAAAGTGTTCAGGTAGTTACCTAGTACTCCACAAAGTGTTAAAAAGTTTCAGCATTATGAACACTTCAAAAAAGTATAAAAAAGTGGGAAAATACGTTCACTCACTAACCTTTTTTCCGACAACTCTTAGCCCGAGTATTCTGGCTTCAAAATAACTGCAGTTTTCCGCGATGCAGAATTTTTAAACGCATTTTTGCGTTGCTATTAACTTTATAAACACTAAAACTACGGTGTAGAAAGAATGGTAATGTGTGCAACGTTACATGTGTTTTATGAATATCTAAATTTTTTTGCTACAAAGAATAATGCGACGTCTAGTCTAAACTCATTTAGATAGTTCCGGAACTAATAGGGGCTTGCCTGTATTAGATTTCTGATAAAATTGTCTGTATAATTTTGCAGTTAAGTAAATCGAATTTCTGCGAACTTACTTTGACTATTTTTAGCTTGAAAAAACCCCTCATCCACGGCATCTCTAATCTTGTTAAATGGACCTGCTTATTCCACGTGGATAAATTAATTTGTCTGGAATTTCAAAGGTCAAGTATAATTTTAGGCCAGCGTTTGTCCTCAAGGCTCAAACCCTGAGACCTACCTACTCATAAACTGCGAGGGTAAATTACGTACCTACAACTTTCTGTCTTCTGTGTCCGTGTATATTGAAGTAATTTGAAGTTGTATCCCAAAATGCTGTGGTCCAACACAATATTGCGAAGCTTTGTCCACTTTCTTAGCGAAGCTTTGAATGTTCGTCCCGAGACGAGTTATCTTGTCCCCCGTTCGACAAACCTACCATTATTTTCACCATACGCATCACTATATCATATCACGTATTTGGAGTTCGGTAAATGAATAATTTACTATGAAATTCCAGGGAACCCTCGTATATAAACTTGAAAGAAACCCTGCAGGGAGACGATGAGTCACTTCCCCCACAGCTGACAGAATACACGGTCGGGAAGTGGCCGTCTGTATCGTATATTTTATTTGACCATTTGGTGAAGGGTGCTTCAATTTAAGTGCAAGCGCTTTAGTTCTATTCAGTTATTGGAAAAATAACAAACGCTACGAAATGACGTAGACTATACAATCGTTATTGTTGAATGCATTTTATCACATTATACAAAAAAAAACTGTGATATACCGGATGCAGTGTACAGTGATGAGTAGTTTTCACTTATTCTGAATGCTGATTCGCTTTTGATCTTAAATCACCATTATTTAGATGTAATATTAAAACTTTAAGACCATTACAGTCTTTACAGAATGTACGTAGATTTTAAACGACTCAGACTTCAGACGAACCAGGAACATAGCCACAAGGGAGTAGTGAGATAGTCAATAAAAAAGAGAAAAAAACGTCGTAAATCATGTGCTGCGAGAAAGTATTATATAATGGTCCCACCTGAACTGAGGTCGGAGACAAAAGACTAAACAATTTTACGTAATGTGCAAATAAATGATATAGATTAGTGCTATCCGGCTTTAAGATCTTTTTTTCCGACCAATACTTTATTTATAGATTCCGATCAAATACTTTTATGATAAGAGTAATTTTATAGTTGACAGATTTTTAGGTTTAAGTAAAGCGGTGGAAAGTTTGATACATCATAAAAACACTGAAATACAGCTAAGATACCAAACTACCACATTATAATATAGCCCAGGGGTCACCAATTAGTTTCGCTCGGGGTCCATTTTCAGAAATGAAATGACCACCGCGGTCCGCACATTTCATAAAAAAAAATATTGAACAAAGGTAATTTCGGAAATTACAAAGGTAATTATTTACATATCAATGAAAAAAGTGTCATTTTTTATTGTTGATTTATCTGTCTGAAGTTTGGAGTGGAATTGGTGCAAACTATTGACATTACTCGTTACTTCGCTCGGAATTTTTCGAATTAACTTCAGCAAAAATACTGCGTCGGTCCACATACAATGGGTCGGCGGTCCGCATGCGGACCGCGGTCCGCCATTTGGTGACCCCTGATATAGCCTATAATTTGGTAGGTAGGTACTCGGAGTTTTAAATAGTATAAATACGGGCTGTATTTATACAATTTAAAACACCTCAGAGTTAATTAGAAGAGTAATTAAGTCCGTATAAATTAAGTTATGTGTTTTTTATTTCCAAATAGTGTCGACCTATCTAAATCGATTGCATGTCATCGTGTGGATCTTAACGGTCAGCCAAATAGACTGAAAAAAATCTATATTATTATTCTTTGTTATTATTGTTTTTATTTTGTTTAAATGTAATTAGTTTAGTTAGCAATTTTTTTATTTAATTTAATATATATTGTGCCTGCCTATTTTATATTATGTGTGTAAATTGTAATTATGTGTGTTGTGGTTGCAAATAAAAATATGTCTAGATATCTATATTAACCAAAAATGCCGGCTTTTTTTTTTTCGTCTAGCAACTCTGAACCGCAGAAGTATAGCTCAACAATGAAAGGAGCTATCGATCGCAATTATACCGAAAATAGCCTGAATTTGGAGTGCTCCTAAAAGGTGTCTTTAAAATCGCTAAGATGCGACCATAATGAAGGGAATCGTCCTTTTAGTCTCTTCTGTGGGAAGGGAAGACGGAGAAATATTCTTCTATATAAGTGGGGAATAAAACTTTTCAGTTTTATATGAAATTCTAAATCTTTTCGCCTTCAGAGCGTTTTCACATTATCCGATCCGATATCGGGGTAAGTACAATGTATGAAATATGTACCTCCGATATCTGATATCGGGCCGGACAATATGAAAGACAGGTATTTCATACATTTTACTTACCCCGATATCGGATCGGCGTCCGACACCGATATCGGATCGGATAACGTGAAAACGCTGACGGAAACTTTTAGACACAATTTATTACAACGCCCTGATATATTTTTGAGGTGCCAAATTATTTTTTCCTTTTATTCTGTTGACAATGAACTCTATAGTAATTTATACCTGGCAGCATTAAATCAATATTGTTCCTGCTCTAAATAAATTAATAAACATATGTAAGGAAAATACACGTCTTCTTGCAGCCTACGAAACGCAGAATATTTTTCCCTCAAAACGCGCCCATTCCGGATAATGCTCTAAAGAGCGTGATTTTCGCAGAGAGCAGACTCGGACTAAATAGCTCCACAGACCCACAGAATTATCAACACGAATAATAACAACCATATTTTGCAGGCTGCTAAAAAAGAGGCGTCATATTTACCATATTTAATGATTAGCAGCACGCCCCAGCTTCGCGGGTAGTTTTACACCTAGGATTATAGTATTGAAGATTTAGTAAGGATCCCTATTTTTTTTGTAATATAGCTTATGTCTATATGTAATATAGCGTATGTATGTAATATAGTGTAGCTTTTTAACGGCTAAAAATTGTTCAAAATCAGTCCAGTTTTCACGTTTATTCGTTTTAATATTAGTGTAGATGTAGACTTCTAAATAAAAACTCACCATCCACAATGAAGTTTGAATAGCAGCAATACAGAAACACCTGAAACAACAGTAAAACTTATTAAATTACTATATATTTTCTTATAATTTATACAACATTTCTTATTATTTTATATAATATTTTGAAAAGAGGTCGTCTATCAGCAACACTACGGATTCAAAACTGTCGTACTCCAATGGTTTTTTTTTTACGTATGCTATGTATATTTTATATCACGGTCCTGGCTGAAATAATATTAATAAAAATACTTGGATTTTTCTACTTTATGATAAGTTTAAATCGAATTCAAAAATATACACCTGGTCTACACATGTGTTAAGTTCATGTTTAAATTTAAGTTATAGTGTGCAATAAAGTATTTTATATCTATCTATAGCGACCCTTTTCAGGCATGGATAAGATGTGGCTTCTGAGCTGAACATCTTAGGACTAATAGAAAATTATCTAAACACAGAAAAATAGGTCGGATGTATATGAGTCATAAGTATTCATTCAGAAGTCGTTCCTATCTCTCCGGACGTGGCACAGCTCAGAAGCAGAAGGGCCGGATGCCCACGCAGTAAAGATAACATTTCCAACAGTTTAACATTTGTAAAAATAAGGAAAATATTCGAGAAAATTGTTTCTGAAATGTTTATTTAAGAAAAAAACACGTTTTTTTTTTTACTGTTTATTTACGAAGCGAACACGACGATATTTTGAACTGATTAAAACATAAGTACTTATTTTATTTTTATTTAGTTTATGTTAACCATTTTTTTTTCAACATTACAACTGAGTGATGTAACTGTTAAAAGAAAATATATTTCTTACGTACAGTCAACATTATTAGCAAATGTGAGATAAGGTCTCAGCTCTGAAAGCAACTTTGTACTTCTATTATAAAGAAGTAAGTACCTAAACCAATACCTAAATAAACACTATTAAAAAAGAATAACATGAAAGTCTGCAAACTAAAATTTTGAAATTCTCAAATAATGATATACTTCTAGTGCTGACTGTACCCAGCTTACCTTAATATCTACTATCTACCTCATAAACCATTTCCGAACCGAAATTTTCGTCACGCGTCGTCATCGTCACATTACAAGTTATTTGTACCTTACTAACAAACATTTTGTACTTACATTTTAACTTTGTTTTGTACTTTCGCTATTGTATAATTTCTAACCTAACATTTTATATTGTATCTTTCATTAATTTTGTACTTACTTCTTTTTAAGTTCTATCCTAATCTACACTGGCCTGCAAAACTAAGTATCACACTTTTAGAATTTATTTAATTTCTAAACTATACAAGTAAGAGATTTCAAATAAAAATGTTTTATAGCTAATTTTATCAGCTTTCTTTGAAACATACATTAGTAACATTTTTAACTTAAAAAAATGATAAACAATAAAATAGCCATTTTTAGCTTAGTGTCTAAAAACTCATCTAACATTTTCTAAGTATGTTTTACATGTTATTTCATTTTTAATAACTGGTATTGCCTCCTCGGGCTCTGATTAGAGCTTCAAACCGGCTTGGTATACTGAACACGAGGTTTCGGAGCCGATTTTGGGGACCCATTCTCTTCTATCAGGGCCTGTTTTAGTGCCCTGAGGGTGGTAGATGGTGGTCTGCGGCTTCTGAATAGCCTTCCTAGCTCGTCCCAGGCGTGCTCAATTGGGTTGAGATCAAAGTATATCTTGTTTACTTTAAAAGTTTTTGCAATTTAAAAAGTGTGATACATACTTAGTTTTGCAGGCCAATGTAGTTTCACATAATTTAGTTCCCTAACAATTACATGTTTTTTCTTTAACGTTAAAGTAACTGTTTTCTGTACTTACAACTAAGTTTAGTTGAGTGTTAATTATTTGCATGTTGTGGTGTCCTATAATTGGGAAACACTAGATTTAAGTGCTTTGTTTGTATTTTTGTATTTTTATGTGTTTTTTCCGTTGGATACCCTTAATCTATCTATCTATATCTATACTTATAATAAAACTGTAGAAAGGTCAATTCTGTACATGAAATATATTTAAAAAAAAACTATCAGAGGGTGATTAGTGATCGATACTGATGCCAAAAATGCAATTAGTAAAATTTTTGTCTGTCTGTCTGTCTGTCTGTCTGTCTGTCTGTATGTTCCTTATAGAAACAAAAACTACTCGACGGATTTTAACGAAACTTGGTACAATTATTCTTCATACTCCTGGGCAGGTTATAGGATACTTTTCATCACGCTACAATCAATAGGAGCAGAGTAGTGAAGGAAAATGTTGGGAAAACGGGAGAAGTTACTCCATTTTTTCCGTCGCGTTTGCAGCCTTAATGGTTAAAGTTACATAGAAATCATGTATGACGGAAATATTCTACATAAAATTGTCTAAAAAATATCCTTCAACAGCAAATGTCTATCTTTTATGGTTGACTCACAATAACACGTGTAACTCCTGATAGCTTAGCAGTTCGGATCATTCTGATTATATTTGTTTACTAAGAGTAAATACGTTTATAATACTATCACTCATCCCTAATTTAAAAAAGTGAACATTATCACCTATTCAATAAAAAAAGAATCATAGAAATCGGTGTAGAAACACCAAACTTATACATGAAATAAGCCATCGCGCCGTCGCACGTGAATACTCAAATCGAGTAAAGTTTGAAATTTGTTGTGTTTACCACTAGATGGCGCTACTGTGCACGAATCCTAGATCGCGCTATCGGTGCGTTTTGGAAATGTGTTATAAGTCGGACGGTATTTAGCTATAGTTTCGTTAAATTAAGTTATCTTGATAAGTTATTTAGGGTTGCTTACCCGATTACCGCTTTAATGACGAACAAATATATAAAAACAAAATGTTAAATAATCAAGGGGGCGCTCATAGTCTCATACAAAACATAATTTACTTAGATGGTTTGTTTTGATTATATTTTATAAAAAATATATTTAAACTTAATCTACCTACTTATATCTACTAACATTATAAAGAGGTAAAGTTTGTGTATTTGTTAAATTGTAAGATGTACTTAATCTCGGGATCTACTGAACCGATTTTTAAAATTATTTCACCAATAGAAAGTAACATTATTGCTGAGTGTCATAGGCTATATAAAAAACCAAAAAATAAAAAGGCTTTTACGTGGTAGTCCGTTTTGCAAAGTGAATCGGAGAAAAAACGGTCGAATGAAAGCGTTTCTTACGAATGCTGCATATGAAAGATATATTTTTGTGTTCTAGAGAGCTTGATAATGCCTACAAAAAGTCAACGACAGCATATATTATATACTTTTACATTTAATAAAAATTATGCCTAACGAAGTGGGCACGTGTCAGCTAGTAAATAAATAAATAAACATACTTATTCTACTATTGATAAAAAAAAAATATAGACATTTTACAAAACACGCTCTAGTCACAAAATAAAACCATTTTTGGAATAAATATTTGCAGATCGCACAAACATTTATCCCAAGGCGGGAATCGAACCCAATAGGTACAACAATATACTTATATATGCTAATAATTGATGGGGATCGAACCCTACCCATAGCCACAAGAGATGGCATGACGATGATTTATTTTAAAGAATTTAAGGGCTCTGTTACAAATTAAAACGAAATTGTTTTTAAACCCTACCTCGAAAACAATTCATCCGTTGATGAGATAGGAAACCGCAAACAAACGGCTTCCCAACCCAACACCTATCCTTTGTTCTGTGTTGATGAGCTCACAATCTCACAACTTCAACAAAAAGATGAAATAAAAAAGGTTTAATTATTTAAAAATATATAAACTTTTCCGTCAATGTAGTACAGTTTTGTATATTATTTGCACAGCAAAATAAATATCCATTTTATAATGGTAATTAAATAAACTAATAAATAATATGAATACTATTTAATACTTTATAATCTAAGTATACGAGTTTTTATTAGTGACGAATTGGGTGAACTGTGTGAAATGAAATAAAACCTTGGGTGTTGTTAATGTTCTGTCATTTTAAAAAACAAAATAACGAAAAACTTGAAACTTTTGATAAACGGATCTCAAAGATCAGAGTTCACTCCCCATAAAGCATTTAAGTCACGTTTCGAAGTTTAAGCGATCGAGGACCGATCGGAACTCGTTGCCAAAAAGAATGAATGAATGTTAAATCCATCTGTGAATACCGAACAATTATATTTTGATCTCTAAAACGATTTTTGCATTCCTATACTTACATATATTATCAAAAAATAACTAGAAAATATATACATAGACATTATTTTGATTTGCAAAACTACATAAATGCAGGTTACATAAAATAATTTATTTACATATTTACTCGTCTATTACAGTAAGTACATATTTATAAAATATTTACTCGTATATTTATAAAAAACATAAGAAACAGTTGAGCTATCGGCAGACCGTTGTTAACTATCTATAGAACAAAAATCTAATAAAATTAAAAATGACTTTTGATATTTTAGACTCTTTTTTTTTAACTTAGATCAAAAAGAAAACTAGATAAACTACACATAAATAAATAAATAAATAATGTTGGACAATCCACACAACATCATCTAGCCCCAAGCTAAGCAGAGCTTGTGTTATGGGTACTAGAAGACTGACATACTTAATAAAATACGTTACATAGATAGATATTTTTTATTATACATATAAAACACCCAGAACACCCGGAATAAATATTTGCAGATCGTACGAACATTTATCCCAAGGCGGGAATCGAACCCGCAACCTCCGCGTCGCAGGCGGACCTTCGCCCACCGCGCCACATCGGTCGTCAAACGAACTTACTGAGGTTTTGTTTTTTAAGGTTACCTACTCATAATAGGTCACTCAAATTTCAAAACATAGTGTAATTGAAGTTAGCTATCTTGAACGGGGCAACCCTAAACCCGTATCCACCTTATTACGTTATGAACAAGTCCACCACAAAGCGAGTGTGGAGTAAACCTTCGTAATATCCTCATTTTATACCCGGTATGCAAGAAACTTCATTATTAAAAACTATGAAGGGATTACAAACTTCCAACAATTTATCGATAGTGAGACGTTCCGGACCTACGGCACAGTATGATCTACTGGTTGAGTTGTGTGTGAGTAATTTTAATTTCGTTCTACACAACTAGCTTTTAGAACTTTAGTCTTTTTTGTGTTGTATAATTAAAGTTGTGCTTTACATTCGCTTGCCTAGAGATTGGTTCTTTTTATCAACTTACTTAATTATTTAACTGTTTTGTACAGTAATTTAATTAAGTAAGTTAATATATGGAACCAATCTCAAAAATTGATACAGGGTTACACAGAAATTTATTGTTTATGTTCGCAAAATAGCTTAAACTAGTAAAGGATATAACAGTTCAGCCGCAATAAAAAATAAACCCTCAAAAATTTTAATTTCTCGCTAGAGCGAGAGGTATCACCTTAATAGATGCAAGATTAAAAAGCTAAGCTCTATTCTCTGTCTGTGGGTATCGACAAAGCGTGCCGACGTTTGAAATACTTTAAAATACCTCTTGTCGTTAGTGTGCGCACGTCCTAAGCTTCGTTGGCATATCTACAAGCCACGAGGTGAAAAGTTCCTCCACACTCCAAAGTTAGCCAAACCCTGTAACCGAATTAACAAAGGCAGCGCAGCCAACTCAAAACAAACATCTTGCACCACTAGTTCTCAGTTTTGCTCATTTGTGCGCAGAAGTCACAATGATCTAGCGAACTCTGACTCTGATTACTCTTTAGGGCTACCATGAGCAACTCTTAAGTATTTGATGACCGATGTGGCGCGGCGGGCGAAGGACCGCCTGCGACGCGGAGGTTGCGGGTTCGATTCCCGCCTTGGGATAAATGTTTGTACGATCTGCGAATATTTAGTCTGGGTATTTTATATGTATAGTAAAAATATATATCTATGTAAGTAATGTACTTATTGTATTAAGTATGTCAGCCTTCTAGTACCCATAACGCAAGCTCTGCTTAGTTTGGTGCTAGATGATGTTGTGTGGATTGTCCAGCATTATTTATTTCTTACGTAGAGGCACATCCCTACTACTTTAAAAAACTATATTATCTATACACTACTCGAAAATAAATTAAAATGAATTACTAGTCATGTAAGGTTTGATAAAGTTCTAAAATTGACAGTATTTTCAAGTAATTTTCTAATTTTCCAAGAAAAATAATGCACGCTAAGCTGATGGGAAATTGGTTTTAAGTCCCTACTTGCGTTTCCCAGAGTTGCCATTCTGCACTTTAATTCGAGCTGTTATTTTTGTATTATAGGAAAATGTCAACTTAACCGAAGAATTATTAACTTATTATACTTAGTATACGCAAGTTAAAGGAAGTTAACGTGAAAAAATTTAATCCGGAAGCCTGCATGAAATAGACATTATTTACGTTCCTTCATAATTGCAATTTCACATCGTGTTGAGTGGAATCGCCTTAAATCCCGTTATTGCTGGTAATAACGATAAAAGTAAATTACTTACCTCCTTAAACTCATTGCCCTTTTTTCAGTTAGCAATTCTGTTTTTTTAGACATTACTAAAATTACTTAAGTACCTAAGCTTTTAGATTAACAATTCAGTATTAATATAATTATCAATACTTACATATAAAAATACCATTATACAGGGTGGAATTTTGTAATGCCACCTGAAGGGGAAGTACTCTTAATACTTTAGATAAAACATTTTACTCAAAGAAAACATTCCTTTATTTTTGAAAAGAAAGAAAACTGCATTCAAAGATTTTTAAAAAATCTTAATTTTTTTTTTTTTAAATAACGGCATGTACAATTGCCGCAATAATCACTATTGGTCTCGAGTGAATCCTCTTCGTGTTAATGAAACTAACAGTCAAGTAAGATTTTCTTTCAACGTTTGGTTCGGAATTATGAGAAATAATGTTTGTGTTAGTCCATGTGTACGAAGGTCACTTGTTTACCAGTTGTTTACCATTGTTTACCAGTTTAAATGCGTCTTGTTAGTAACTGTTGCAAAATTTAGGATAAACAATCTGGTTCACGCCTACCTAGGTAACTGCGCGATACTGCAGTCTGCATACTGGTATAACATAGGTAGACTACTTATATCTACTCGTACCTACGCAAATGTAATACGGCACAAGTAACATACAGATGTTGAAAGCTACGGGTGCTAAATAAGGTAAAACCACCTGCTTGAAAGTAGCTTTTTTGGCTGTGAAATTACTCTAAGTAAAATAATCATTATTTAAGATGCACACTAAAGTTATTAAACAATAGTAAATAGCTGTTAGATCTTATTGTAGAAATAAATAAAGTCTGAACTTCGTCAGGACCAGAAATAATCTCTAGAGGTGTCTAAAACCTGTCAAAAAAATGGCCCCTGTAGCATAATGCGAGCTCAAGTAATTTCGTGAAAAAACTTCTGTGGCTTCTAAAGTCTCAACTTGTAAAACAAACAAAGCGAGCTTGTATTGCTACACAGCTTTTAGCTTCTCATTTCTTGGCAGAAAACTGAGACGGGCAACGTAAATTGGTCAGGTACCCAACTTCGCAGCGAGTAGGCGACAGGCAATCCGGCGGCTAAGGAAATATCGCTTTAGCGAGAACTAATCACGGGGTACATCGCTTGGGGAGGTGCACCTTGACAAATTGTATCTGAACGGTAGCTCGGCAAACAAATAGGGTAGAATATTGCTTTGAATAATCATTTTTATACTTTAGCTGCACGAAAACACAAGAATGCTTGCGCTTTATCATAAAATGTAAATGCATAGTACAATAATGTGGTAGCTACGATTATACTAGAACAAAACATACCACGATGAGACTGTTCTTCTGAGTGAACTTGTTGAAATACTCAAATAGTCAATAATATAAAAGTGGGGTATAATAAGCATCGGTATATAAGCAAATATCGACACAACGAACAGAACCCTCAGTAGAATATTCCAAAAAGGTACTGCTTTTTTTTTTTTTTTGCAGGTTTTAATCAATCAAAAAGTCGTATACCACTCCTGGTTTCAAATCCCAATTTTATACCACTTCACCAGGGCTGGCAACACTGCCTGTATTGCCAGCCAGGTAATTAATCAACATCGAACGCTTCGTTACGCGCAAAATTATCAATAAGTTTCTACAATCGTACAGAAACCGATGTAATTAGGGTTGTCAGACGGTTAGGATACAATTTAATTGAATTCAATGACTATGCATATTCCATCTCGTAGGGTTTGATTACATTTAGCATATCAGCCTGCTGCCTTCAATCATGGATCGCTCGATATTGCTATATTCGTTTCTAAATTCTGTAAATAAAGCTTCAAGCTACGAGCATTTTGCTGATAAACTAATATAAACACAAGTAACATTAAAAACAACCTATTAAAACTAATTGTCTAATTGTATTAACGTATAGTATTATAATATTAAAAATATATTGAAAAAAATACAAATTAAGTATAAGTAAAGAGATAATATTTTACTGGATTTTCTCACGTATATCTCATTACTAGAGGATTCATATCGCGAAAGTATAAAATATTCTACTAATCAAATTTTTACAGACTTTTTTACACAAAACCCAATGTTTGTTATCAACTGCAAAGGACGATTCAGAGTTCAACATTTCGTTGTTCAGTCAGGTTGTTACCAAACCTCTGTTCAATTCATTTGATTATCGGGATGGGGAGTGCTAATGCGATTAACGGCTCTTGTGGAATTGAAAAGCTCATCTGAAGTGGTAATGGTCAGGTAGCGGATTAATGATGATGGTCCGAAACTTCCGGATGTTTTAGTCGAGAATTTGGTGCTGCAAAATAACGTAAATCAAATATAACAGTATAAACAGCCGGATAGATCAAAATAATTGAAATAAAATATTCTACTAACACTGGATGCACTAGCTGGCAAACACTGGATGAGAAGAGCCGAAGACCGGGCTCAATGGAGCGTCTTGGGAGAGAGACCTACGTCCAGCAGTGGGTTGATATAGGTTGATGATGATGATGATCCTAATAATATTATAAATTTGTATGTATACATCTCTTTTACGCATAAAACTTCTGAATGCATTTTAATGAAACTTTATAATAATTTAGCTTAAACATCAGAATAACACGTAGGCTATAATTTAGAAAGATATTGTGTGAATTATCTCAAATATAAGGACGATAAAACGAAGTCGCGGGCATCAGCTAGTGTATCATATAAAAAAACGTAGTGATTCTAGAATCAGAAAAATAAACATTACTTTTAAGTACTAGTAAAGTCAGAATAATATGGAGCTTGAAGGAATGTGCGAATTGCTTCATATCAAAAGCATTTCAGGTTATCAATGAACTGAATGGAATTACTATCGCACGCTATTATCGTCAAAGTTATAATATAAGATCTTATAAACGGAAATAGATCCTCATACAAAACCACTTAGTGCCACTCACTCAGTTGTCACGAAGTTGAAATTAGGTAAATAGAAACGCTTCGTAACACTATCGCTAAAATAGGGCTTTATTGCCTACTTGCCTACTAGTATTAACTCGGTACAGGGTTTTGCACTCAAGAAAGAATGATTAATACGAGTAGCCCTGCGGTAACCTGTAAGAACCTGTTTCTGTTCTGTTGTTGTTATTATAATACCCATCCAATGATATCTTTTCTTCTTTTTTTGGATAAATAAATATTCACGGACATTTCACACATCAAACTCTAGATTCAAACTAAGCAAAGCTTGTGCTATGGGATCTAGATTGCTAATAGAATCCTTATATATATATATTTTTGTAAATACATACGTAAAATACAAAGAAACACCCAGACACAACAAATATTTATGTTCATCACACAAACATTTGCTCTAGGTGGGAATCGAGCCAACGATCCACAGCATGGAAGGCAGAGCTACTATTAAGCTGTGACGCCTGTTATGTATCTTTAGTTTTACTGGATTTTATCAAGAGGGTAATATCCATTTAACCCGCCCTCGGTGGAAGGAATTAGATAAATTATTCCGTTTCATTCTCAAAAGCATTTTGAGTTAATGAATTTGTTAATAAATAGGTATATTTAGGGCACATCTTGTTCACAGATGATGCGGAGTATAATTAGGTATTCATTCAATTTTACTGTTGAGGTGAAATTTTAATCGATATATTTACGAAAGACAGACATACATCACATCATTTAGCGTAGGTACTTAATAAAATTAACGTGAAATATGATTACGATCTAGCCTAGATACTAATGAAGTTACTAGTAGTCAAAATACGTGCTTAGCAGCACATTTCTAAGTCTCTATTTTGAAAGACATTTTTTTTTGGGAAACAAACAGTACAATAAACTTTAATATAAAAACATACAAACACACAAACCAGTAATTTAAAAGACACCGTTATTGTATTCTTAAAGGTAGGACATCAGAAATTTTAAAGTGCTTTAGATTCTAGTGTATGCAAATAACAGTGCTAAAGCGAACATCGAGGTAATCAGCCAACTTTGCGACTAACGATAACCATTCTACTTGATTTCCTTCTATTCTCACGAGAATCAAAGCAGAAAGTACTCAGTGAGATAGTGTTAAGAACGACTACCAAGTAATAGTAACATTTAAACCAAAAGTAATGGTGTCAACATATAATTAGATACAATGAATAGATCAAAATAAAAATACTGACTAATCAGTTTTTTGTTTTGTTATGCTACTAATATTACAAACGCGAAAGTTTGTATGGATGTATGTATGTTTCACGAAAAACTACTGAATGGATTTTAATGAAACTTTACAATAATGTAGTTTATACATATAATTTAGAAAGATTTGTACTTGTGAATTATTAAAAATATAACTACATATAATATGACGCAGTTCGTTGATGTTTGTTCAACCTTATAAACTCTTTACTAATTCAAAATAGCATTTAGTAACTAATTCAACAACTCATCTATTATTAAATCGATTAATATTCCAAAAGCGTAACAAATAAATCCTCATTCAAATTCTTGAACGTCAGCATCTAAAGATTAATAGGCAGATTATCAAGTATAGGTAAGCTAATTCATAAATTTAGAATAAATAAAGATTTTTAATTCGTCTAATTTAAGATTTTTATAGCCTAGTATTTGGCTTTTATGATAAAATATTATTTTTCCAAATCTCAGTTATTTTATTTCTAATTAAATATATGCGTAAAATATGATATGAATTAATATTATAATCACGACTACTAAAAGCGTAGAAGACATTCGACCAAACCTTTTGGTACAGAAAGTACCTACCTACCTAAACATCTTGTAAAATACCTGAACGATGATTGTGATATCACAACCTTCAAACTCAAAGTATAGAAACCATTTCACAATCCTGTTATTGTAATTCAGCGGAATAAAAACATTTCTCCCCCAAAGAACCTACTTCTACTTCGACATTTCCCAAAAAGTCATAGATTAACCATCCCGTCAAAGCAAAGTTCGTTACTCCACTCCGTCCATTTCCACGCGGCATAAAGAGGCAGGGTAATCCTTTTTAGGCGTGTTATTCTGGCAACCTTGTATAATGAAACCGGGAGTTTTCTGCAATACCAGCCGTTTGTCTAAAACAAACGGCTTAATAACATTTAAACAAAACAAATTGTGAATTACTGAATCGTCGCTGAAGCCTGCGTTTTATAAGCGTACCTACTTATCTTTTTAAGCGAGATTCAGCCAACTTGGGAGGGTGTTATTTGCTACATTTGTGACAGATTTATACGTTCAGGCTTTATTTATGGTTTGCTTACATTATTTTACGACATATAAATCACTATGCTATTATTAGCATAGTGATTCCAGGTAAATTCTCTATATATAAACTGGGGATATTCCGATCACAATAGAACTACTATCAGTCTTATATACCTACTTACGCGAATACTATATCTACCTACATAAACAAATTCATGATGCCTTTGTCTTCGTCCACTGAGGACTTGTCCTGTGATTTATGTCTATGACTCCAAGGTATACTAAATAATCGATAGAAGTTAATTGTCATCAACTTCTTGTCATGTACTCACGTAGGTACCATACAATACTTCCTACTTTAAATAAATTTAAATAATAACACAACAATAACTCGATGATCGATAAGCGCCACGGAACATGAACATTAAGATTGATGCTTTCACACAACTAAGTAGGGCAATTTATACCTTTTCATTATGTTTCTAGAAATGTAGGTATACTTCTTACTGAAATTGTGTAGGAGCATCTAGCTAGAGCTTACTTCGATTCACGCAGCGGGCAGGTTTCAGAAATTTTAGTAATGATTTTAGTGTCTTACGCTTATAAACTAAAATAAATAAAATAAGAACTTTATCATGAAACTTGGTACATTATGAACGAAGAGTTGGCTAACAAAAAGCCATATACGTAAGTAAGGTAAGCAATATTGATATAGAATCTTTATGGTAATATATATATTGTATAACGACTCTGCCCGTGTAGAATGACCGTCAGTTTTCGTTTAATTTCCAAGAACTTATCGTGGCTTCACTTAGCAGACAGCAAGAGCTTCACAACTATTAATCTTGGTGATGTTTCCCCAAAACAATTTATTACGTGAAGCGGCCGCGGCCTGCAAATTGGGAGGTGAAGATTAGACAAGAGTCCAGTATAATACAGGGTTTTCGTGTCATTGCCCAAATTCCTGTTTAAAGACAAAGATATGATGAAAAGATTATTATAATTGAGGATTTTTCGTGTTTAGCGACTGGTTTATAGTCTGAGAGAATATGGAGTCTCACTTCCAGTATGTTGAACATTTGTGGAAGAAACGTTTCACATTTACATATTTTTGAATTCTGGCAAAAACTCATAAACGTAAATGACAGGCGTCACAGCTCAGTTGGTAGTAGCTCTGCCTTCCATTCTGTGGGTCGTGGGTTCGATTCCCACACAGGGCAAATGTTTGTGTGATGAACCTAAATATTTGTTCTGTCGTTAATCTGGGTGTTATTATGTAAATATATACAAAAAAATGTATTTAAGTATTATATCAACAGTCCATAGTACAGGCTTTGCTTAGTTTGGGACTAGAGCGTGATGTGTGAAATGATCGTGAATATTTAATTTAAATTTAAAATGGTGGTACGGTATAATGTTTCTTGATTATAGGTACTACGATGCGTACATTTAACGAGTATTGAAGTACAAAGCCACACAAAGTTCTTGGGTTTGGGAACGACGGACAGCTAAGAGCCGAAATGTGAGGAACTCGGAGATCTTATCCCAAAGAGGATTGTTTTGGCAAGTCATGTGAGTAATTTAAGTTGCGCGCTAAACTTTGTGGTAACCAAATTACGTTTTCATCTTACGCTGCGGTTGGGTTTAATAACTTCCCTAGGTCAGTTCGAAACAGTTACTGATATTATTATGTCGGCAGACAAGCTGTCTAGATATCTTGTTATAAAAAATGTCTAGAAATCGCAGCATAAGCTAACATTTGGCAGCATGTTGGCAGTATTGAGTCAATCGATCGGCACGTCTATATCCTTGTCACTTTTCCTAGCATATCTATTCTATAAAATAGCTAGTTTCCTTGACGCAAACCCTGGCGGCTGGTAGGTCAGCTGATAGGAACGTGCCTGGAATAAAATAAAGTGGCTATTTGATGCGGCATTGCCTTCGGATAATAGAGGTTCTCAACTCATCGAAATACCTGTTTCTATGCCTAATTTAGGTAAGTACCAAAGTTAGGGCCTTTTGATATCGATTCTTAGACATACAGGCGATGTTTCAAGTCGAATGACGTCATACTTATCTTTAAGGTTAGGTATTGTATAGACTCGACGTAGACATATATTGAAATATTTAGGAAAATGTTTACCAAGATAATGGTTTTTAAATAATGTTTGAGTGTAAAGTTGAGTATTATCAGTTTTATAATTTGTTGTTTTTATGAAAAATAACCTCCAAATTGAATAAATTTGAAATATGCCCGTAAGCCATGGGGTAGCTGCATTGCCTAATATTAAAAGCAAGCCTAATTAATTTATGTGTACGAGATTAAAGCGGGGTAATTGACCGAAACGATGAAAGGAAATATTACAGGTACTTTTTAGGTGCCCACACAATATTTTTAGGGTAACAAAACCAACCGTGTTCTGCGATAAATTAGATGAATGGCGGAGATTTTAATAAGTTAACAAAATATATAGCAAAAAGGAACCTAATACGTTGATTAAAAAAAATACCATAATAAAATAAATGAGGTGTCAAATTTACCTTCCTGTACCTCTACCATGAGTTTTCACAGTAAAAATTGCCTCATGGTAGAGCTAGAGATTAACTGCCAAATTTACTAACCTTCGTGCGAAACAAATTTGAACTTTGACAAAAGAAAACGCAACTAGAAATAACAGATGGAAAGAACCACAAACCCAGCGGAATGAAATTAGACTTGAGCAAGGAAAATAGAAACTTAAGAGCCATTTGTGTAAGACCTCTCAGGGTTAATCAGACGAGCAATCTTCCAGATTATGGCGTCGGATTAGCCCCAGTTCGGCACAAGAAAGAAATCTTGAAAGGGGAGATGATGGATTTTAAAAATTAATACCTTTCATTTAAATAACTTTACTAGTTACTTGAGAATGAATGAGGTTACCTTAGAAATATGAGACTAGTAAATTTTTAGTCAATCCTAGCCAATACTCCAATGCAGTAATGTATTGATGATAATTTGAACGATTTGATATTCATTTGTTATACAGCGAACAGGTTAGACTAGAAATGTTATTTTTTTAAGACCATTTATTATAGATCAACACACAATAAATATAATTTTATATTTTTTTCCGTTGTTTTTTTTTTATTATTGATTTTTTTGATTCTCCGTGCTTACACACACAGCAAAACCTAATCAGTGGGCTAAACACAATGAGATACACTGCGCGTTAACGCCTCAACATTCGGTAGTAAAGCTGATGTTAACGAGCGATGTATCTCAAATACGTCACTGTTTCGATACGTTTACGATTGTCACGTTTATTTCTGCTCATCCCCTGGTACCTAACTAAGGATAATATAGGAACGTTAGGTAGTAGGTATTTACCGACCCTGTTGATGAGGTAACCGCACGCTCGCTTTAATTACCGAGCCTGGACGCAGCTGAGATAAAACACCGTCATTTAGGTCACCTGCAAGTTTTATGGCACACGGGCAACTTTAAGCAACAAATTTCGTAGCGACTATTGTCGGTTATTGGATTTATAAATCAAATATGAGGCAATTTTATTTATTGGACACAATCGACGGTAATGGGTTAGTTGCAGGGAGATAGAACACGATATTTGCTGTACCATACTTTCGTTTACGATAATTTATATGCCATTTTTACAGTATCAGCAAGAATATTAGAGACAATATTAACAGTGTATAGTTAATCAAACTTAAAAGTTTAAAACGTAGATACTTGATTATTAGAACGTTTAAAGGATTTCGAGACAGTTTTAATTGCAGAAACTCTTCGGATCCATGCAAATTGCTAAGGATAATCGCTCTAAAAAAGTTGCTGGCAATTTAAATTGCCTGTATGCTTATCCTTAGGTAGTAGGTCTTTTAAGCTCTGTCGCGAGCTGATAGTTATTTAAAGCTTAATTAAAACGGTTACGGTAGAAAAACTTACTTAGGATAAAATTATATATTACGATGATATTATCCAATGTCTGTTTATTTTCGTCCTCGTTACACGAGATAATTTGTTTTCCTCATAATAAGCTACAGATAAACCAAGGTTTCATATTAATTTTGGTATATTTACCTATTGCTTGGCGTTTTGAACTAAAACCTCTCAGGGATACCTCACCGTCTCTTGGCATATGCTGAGTGGTGACCCTTTTACACATCTGTTCTTGTATAATTTGTTTTTAAATGTATGTTGTATGTGTAACTATACGTTTTCTATTATATTTTATTCTATTCTAATAACGTTATTTTGCGTTAATAAATTACTTTTAGCAAGAACTGACAGATAGAAGTGTAGCCTACATGTACAACTTAAGTTCGATTTATGTTTTTGTGTACAAGAAAGAATAGAAGCACTATCTATCTGGCTGAGAACTGATTACTGAGAGTGGTTTTGTAGAACTCTACTTCCTACTATACCTACTATTAAAGGCACGAAGAAGAAAAATCAATAAAAATAATATCCTATGGAACTTTAAGAAACTTTAAGAAAATTAAAAAAACTCTCGATTTCTAAATTATTTATTGAAACAAATATCTTGAGTTCAATGATTTCTCTTTTTGATGTCAACTAAATAAAAGAACGGCGCAGCTCAGCAAAAAGTAAGAATTTCATTAGTCGAAAGCCCCTTCAATTAACCCCTGACCGAGTTTGCGGAAATGCTCCAATTTACGTAAAACGAATTAAAAGCATGTGTCCATTGGTTTATGCATTCGCTAGTTCAATCGAATGGTAAATGCACAGGTTACGTAGAGTCGACTAAAGTCCCCAAATTCAACCGACAATAAGGATAGGAAACTTTAATAATAAAGTAGCAACGACATACTTAAACAGAAACTCAATACCGAATGAGGGTTTAGCGGCTTCAATTCACCAGATAGGTACATTTAATAAGAAAGGGAGGATATAATGGTTTATTCAAATTTAACAGAAACCGCTGTTCGGAAAACGATCTAGACGGAACACCTGCGACTCTGCAGATTTTACAACTTACGATTGTCTAATGTCTACAAAATTCGAATTCGAAAACAAAGTCGCTACATGGTTTTAGATTTTCGAATGTATTTTGATTTTAGAATGTTTTTCGGCCATCTTTGACATGACGCTAACGAAAGGAACGTGCAAAGCACGTAAACCTCTTTCATCGGGTCATCCATATTCATCGATTTCCTTTTGATTACTTGTGTGTGATAAGACACCACAACCACATTCGACAAGGTTTTGTCAAGTTATTGGGATTCCAGAAATTATTCTAGATGAACTGTCGCGACATAGACTTTTGGGGTTAAAGACCTCGCTACCACTTGATCGAATAAGTTAATAAGATCTAGACTATTTCGGTATTTAGGCTATGCCTGACTATTGTCAGGTATAGCCCGTCACTGAAGTTTACACAAATCAAATCATTTTAGTATCTATCTGAATCTAGGTACTTAGTACAAAAGTGGTGGTGTGCTTCGTTTTGGTTATACTAGATTCTAATAACGCATAACAAAATTCGTTTTACGAGATAAAAGTAGGTAAGTACCTTTTTAAGAAGTTTTGTAGATCTAACTTGTACCTACCTACTTGTAACCTCATATCTGGAAAGGATTGATTCTATCGAGTAATTTGGATACCTACATCTAACAAGACACATACTATTTTGGAATAAATATCAAAACACATTATTACAATCTACATGATAGCTTCAAACGCTGTGTTTAAAACAATACATAAGTTGTTTACAGAATGAAAACACAAAACCCCAAGAAAAGCCAAAATCAAGCTTAGGAGTAAGGGGTTTGGAATATTTCACTGCAACCTTTACTCTTCAAAGCCTTTTGTTCGGCTCGGCTAGTAAAGGGCCTAAAGTAAAGATGCGTAGAAATGACAGCACCTGCTCTAAATTAGAACAGAATTTATATTAGTTACGTAATGCGGTTGTAAAATGTCGAATTGGAGGGTACCGTGAAACGGGCGCATCCTGAGCTGTGTTTACGTATAAACCAGGAAGGTATAGGTATATAGGTAATATATCAAATGGTAATAAGGATTTGATCTTAGTCAACTGCAAATCCATAGCCTTAAAAAAATGATTACTTTGTGCAGTTAATGCCTTTCTGTAGGGTTTTTGGCAAAAGTGTGGTGACAAATATGGGTGACAACTTTACTACTGGTCGCACGATCATTTTTTTCTTTCACGCTTTTTCGCTCGTATTTACTTCATACCTGGAACGCACAATCCATTCTCTTGTCTATGGTTGATGCCAACACTAACCACGATTTACTCATAGAAGAAAGATACAATACTCTGTGATTTTACTATAAGAACATCATAAACCATAATTTATTTCTATAATTCTCTTAATCTATCCAAAAAATCTGAGAAACGGAGTCCGAAACCGGTTTTCCGTGTAAAAGTAGGTTTACGGATCCGCCTGAAAGAATTTTAATGATATTCTGAGAGCAGTCCCTGAGAACTTTAGGGAGCGAAATTTAACCCGTCAGCCGTAAAACAACTCGATATCTAATACTTATATTTAGATTTATTACATGTACGAAACATTGAAGTCAGGCATACTTTAGGTACCTTTTTTACCTAGTATCTAATTCTAGGTATCTGTATTTGCCCGTGCCAATCTACAATTAAGCTAAAATATTATGCGATTTGGTGTATAAATATGAAGATCACAAACAAAATTGATTTCCGTCACATATTGCCATAATGCTATTTAAAAATTCTGGCAGTACCTACTTTTTTACATAAAAAGAAATATATATACTTACTTAAATATAAAAGCTCCAAGGGATGATAAGCTCCTTAAATACCAGCAGGTATAATTTATGAAACCATTAATTTTCAAAGTGAAAGAAATTGAATAGGTATTATCAAATTTTACCCGACAATTATAATCCCAGGATAAATAAGCTCAAATCAGCAAAGCATCCACATCAAATTTACAATAATTTGGGGCCTGCTAATGCCTTGTGTCATTATGAAGCAATTAATCAAAAACCCCGCCGGCTCCAAAAATGAGACATTTCCACAAATGATAAAATCAATACTTCACAGTATTTTTGCGAATGGTGATACTAAAAGGTGCAGGACAAATATTAAGTTATGAAAAACTGAGTTATTGGATGAATATATATTATTATGCAGTTGTGGTATAAAAGCAATTATTATAGTGAGTATGTATGTTGATTTGAATAAAAAATTATAAACACCAACTAGTTTTTTTTTGTGTATATTTACACATTTTCAGATTTAGGCATTCTCATTAAGCAAGATATGGTTGGAACTATGTAGTTTCATACCATTCTTCTGGTCGCAAGAAACTGACAGTATCATCATCATTCCCCTGCCCTTATCCCACTTTATGTTGGGTCAGCACAACATGTTTTCTTTCTCCACTCTTATTATTTATCAGCTCTGAATACTACACCTTTTACGTTCATATCCTCTTTCACATAATCTAAACATTCTAAAGAAATAAAAAGTATGCAGCATGAGGATTCTAGATACATAAATAAATAAATAAAATAAACTTTATTGAGGACAGACTTTACATAGGCTTACAAAACTAATAAAACTAATTTAATTAAGGAACTGTCCTACAATCGGCGGTCTTATCGCAGGCAGCAATTTCTTACAGACAACCGTACATAAAATCAGTATAAGTTAATAGAATTTTATTTTCAATTCAGTTCTAGTTTAATATGAGAGTTACATGATATAGATAGGTATTTGAGACAGGGAGCATTGTTTTGATTTTGTTAGCAAGGCAGGATCAGGATTCCGGATAGGACATGTGGATCCGGATAGGGATGGATAAGGTGCCACTGAAAATAAAGTAAAACACAAGTTAGTAAACTTGTATAGGTATATGTTAATCAGTCTATCTATTTCTCCTTCATATAACTAAATTTAAGTACAGTAGGTACTTTTAAGAAGTAGCACTGAACCTACTTACCTGGGTTTTATAGTAGTTGAGCAGAAAAAGTCAAATGTCACAAATAAGTCAATAAATAAGTAAACTAGGCCAATTAATACATAAATGCTGCTGGAAACTAAGCTTTTTAAAGGTGAAAGTTGCGTGGTTGAAAGCTAGTTCAAAACTGGTGTATTTCTACATCCGAAGCAGTTAAAACTACGACCACGTACAAACTATACATCTTAACCGTGTAGTTCCCATATCTTCTATTTAGGAAACCCAATGTAATAATTTTTCCAATATCGATCGGCTTTGTACGTGCTCGTTACTCAAAGAAAACATGAAATAACTTACGAAACTGACGAACGCCAATGCTTGGTGCTCGGTAGATTTTATTCCTTGTTGCTGGATTGATTCATTCACGAGAAAATGGGACACCAAAATATTGTATATGCACTAGAATATAATACAAATAGAACAACAACAAAAATCGCGCACAACCAAGAAATACGAAACGAAAATTATTTTTATTTAATATAATTCTCCTGCGATTAATTAATAGATGGCGCTGAAATCGATGGTAGAAAATATGACATTTGCATTTTAGTGTTGCAATGCAAGCTTAAACCGTGTACTATCTCCGCTAAGTTAATTTTATTTATGTAATAAAACGTACATCTTAGACGATAATCATATAACTTAGTTAAATATTACACATACAACACAAAAAAAATATGTATATATAATAATAATTTTTATTATAAGGTAAAGTAAAAAAAAGTAAAATATATAAATATATATTTATATGAAACAATATATCACGAAGCAAATATTTACAAAATATGAAACAAAATAATAGAGGTATGTACACAATAAAACAACAAAAATTATGCCATTTATATTAATAATTTATTTTCACTATAAAATTTCAGTCTTTTTTCAACATAATAATAAAAATATTTTGCTTAAATTCATGATAACATTCAAGAAAAAATATTTTAAATTTGAACCCCATATACACCTAATTTATATATCCCACCACGTTGAAACTGATTCTCACTTTAGAATCAGTTTTAACGTGTTTGTAGAATATAAACTTTCTGAGGATGCACTACCTATTAAATTAACTTTATGTATACCAAAGTTTTATTCATTAAACAAAATCAACACCAGTATCTAGCAAATCTCGGATTAACACAGTGGCTTTTCGTGGTAGTACTCTGAGTAAGTGCCCTAGGCAAAGCAAGTGCTTAGGTACCGAAGCTTCAGGAAAGTTTCGACGGACGCTTTCGAGAATAGACCGTGCTGCTTCTACTGGAGTTATTGTGCCGAAATAACTTGGGATTCTGGAAACAATATAATAATTATATAGGTACTTTTGAAGATGAATGATGTTCTCTTTTCCTGTTTCCTTGTATGTCTAATTATTGAGAACTTAGTGAAATAGGTACTATATTATGAACGATTTATTTCCATTACCTTTTGCTCAAGCAAATAAGTGATTATTCTGTATTAAGTACAAGTTTATTGCGTCATAGACTGACATTAGTTATCAAGTTCACACCATATACATTTAATTTTACATAATCAAATTTGTACCTACCTTAGACTCACTAGATCTGGCATTTCATCACTAACAATAAATGGATAAATGTGAGTGAGGGTCACATGTACTCCATCTATTTTATTAACCCTCAGATCTTCCATTAGGCTTTCAGCTAGACCTTGGACTGCAAACTGTGCTACACTTAGAGGCATTTGATCCTTAATGTAGCTCAGTCCAGCCACTGAAGTGAGGGCTACAATATGACCATGGTTTTTGGCTTTCATATCAGGCAAAAAATGATCGATCAGCTGCAAAAGTAATAAATATTAATTGGCTATCATGGGTCAATAAATAATAATCAATTACTTACTAGCTGTAATTTGTAAGATAGTAGCTTATCAATAATGAATGTTGCTACGTACGACGAGTTTGGTTACCTACGTCATTAGCAAGATACTATGTTTATTCTATAATCGTGAAGTGGTTAAACGCGCTTATGTCTTATAGTTTACCAATGAAAGAAGAACTTTACCCAGAAATAGGAAGTTAATGTAAGATCCAGCGTTATATGTATGTCCTGAGGTGGTTGTGTCAGCAATGACCTTGGACTAGGAATCCCGCAGCAGTAGAATAGCATGCTAACAAAACCAACATCTTTTTTAACTTGAGCAGCTAGTATTTGGACATTTTCCTTTTTTGTTATATCGCAAGTGTACAGTGCTGCTTTGCCTCCACGGCGTTTAATCCATTCTACTGTATCTTCGTTATTTAATTTGTTCTGATCAACACAAAGAACGATTGCACCTTGATCTGCTAGCTGAATGGCTAATTCTCTGCCAACTCCTCGACCGGAACCAATCACCTAGAAACATTAGAATAAAGTTAAAATCAAAATTACTTTATTCAATAAAATCTCAAGGATAATTTAGAATCGTATAACATACTAGGTGATTCTAGGTACCAGTTCTAAGCGACCAGAGACTAGAAGAATGGGCGAGAAACTTACGGCCTGGTTTCTACCGTTTTTTTTTTTATACTTATGATCCTTCTTACAAAGAATTACAATTAAGTAAATTAAATACTTCCAGAATACTGTAGACACTTAAAAAATGCGAAATAGTAGGTAACGCTTACATAACTTAAAGAACAGATTGCTCGAAACTAAAGGCAATCATAAAAATGTATAATGTTATGGTTCATCGACACGGTTCTTCGGATATAGTTTATAGATAGTCAATTCTATGTGTTTAATGTTAAGAATATACATATGTAGTTTTATCATGATGGTAAGTACTTATACCTGCATTGGTAAGTCTAAGTACCTACATACAAATTTAATCATTTATATCAAAGTATGGACCTAGCTAGGACTCAGCCAGGCAAGGTGCCTATCTACCTGCTGACTTGAAAACCCGAAGTACCTATACGGTAGGTAGGTACATAAAAACATTTATTTATAGGTGCATATTTGATAGATATATAAATAAAGACTTACCAAAGCCGTCTCTCTTTTCACTGACTTCATTGGTGGTGGTCGACAAAGTTCATAGGCAGCTTGAAACACAGCACACACTGCATTAATCATAACCCATGCGATGTCAATCATCAAAATACAAAATGAATATAATCGCAGCAACATTTTTATTGGGAACATAAGATTCAAGAATGCACCCAAACACGTATTCAAAACCCGCGAATCCTGTAAAAAATAATCAAAACCACTGTGGACTTAAATAACAATGTGTTTTTTATTGTACACTAAGATTATGAAGGTAGCAGTAGCACACTTACCATTGTGTTATGACTTGTAGGCATCAATAAATATAAATTGGCTTATTAAAATCCTCAACGTTGAACAAGAAAAGTACAAGATACTGTATGACCCAAACTTAATGTTGACATTGAATTTTATAATGAGGAATTAGGATAAGAGATAACAGCTAGCGATAACGAAACGGATGCAACCGCTGAGCAATAAAACACCGAACAAAGTAAACTCAATGGATACATAAACATCCTAATATTTGTTCACAAAGTATGTAGGTACATTATCAATTATTACTGGTTTTAATTAAAATAAAATATAAAACAAAAGCCACCGATCGACCATCTGACGTTAAAAAAACAAAAAACAATGTACAACCTTGATTTTTACTGTCAGATTCACGTTACATTATTTGTAATTTTTGGTAGCATTTGGGTAGCCACGATTGGCATCCCAGCCCATTCTGAAAAACCAAAGCTATCATGACAATCTGTGGTATTTGAGACAGGCAGATGCTCTGTGCTGTGTACATAAAAAAAAGAATGAAATGAATAAAAAGAATGAATTTAGAATCTCACTCAATCAATTCTCATCACATCATGGATTCCCGCCATCTTCAAGATGGCGGGAAGACGCTGTAAATAAAATAATAAAGAAAATAAACTAATTTAAGAGAAAAACATTTACTGTAACAAACTAACTTATGAGAAAAACATAACTGTGAAGTGAATGCATGAAATACTGAAGAAAACGGGTTAACATAGGAGAGAAACATAACGTACGAAAAATCTTGAGGATGGCGGGAAAAACATAACTGTAAAGTTGTAAAGTGAATGCATAAAATACTGAAGAAAACAAACTAACTCAAGAGAAAAACATAACTGTGAAGTGAATGCATGAAATATTGAAGAAAACAAATTAACATAAGAGAAAAACACGTACGAAATATAAGTGGACTTCCCGCCATCTTGGGGATGGCGGGAAAAACATAACTGTAAAGTGAATGCTTTATGATAGAAGTGTAAAGTGAACGGGAAGACGTTGTAAATAAAATAATAAAGAAAATAAACTAATTTAAGAGAAAAACATTTACGTAAGACTAGGCGGTATGGTTCTAAAACTTTAGCCTGCTCCGAAGAGCAAATAAAAAAAAAAAAAAAAAAAAATCATCACATCATTCATTCAATTTACGGATTCCCGCCATCTTCAAGATGGCGGGAAGACGCTGTAAATAAAATAATAAAGAAAATAAACTAATTTAAGAGAAAAACATTTACTGTAACAAACTAACTTATGAGAAAAACATAACTGTGAAGTGAATGCATGAAATACTGAAGAAAACGGGTTAACATAGGAGAGAAACATAACGTACGAAAAATCTTGAGGATGGCGGGAAAAACATAACTGTAAAGTTGTAAAGTGAATGCATAAAATACCCCTTCGACTGTCGAAAACACAGGTCCTGATCACGATCAAAACTCGCAAATCTGTCGCGTGATCAGCTCCTGACCGATCCCGCAGTCTCAGTTTTAAGTACAAAATTAAGGGTAGAAACAGATAGCTGCACTTCTCTAACTTATTCCCTAGCTTCGTAGTGAAACAGAGACAGGTAACATTAGTATAAACAGTTACGACCAAAGGAGAAAAAGTTCACATGGCCAGTCGAAATGCGCGCGCTGTCGCGGCCGGTTGTCGTGTGTCAAGTGTGTGTTTTGTTGTGGTATTTCAGTGTGAAAAGTGAATGTTATTGTTGTTGGCGCATAAATAACGATGAACAGATAAGTTTTTAATGTTTTTTCATTCATTGGTTTCGGTTTTGATAACTTTTAGATATAAAATCTTGCTAATTTCTACAGACACCCAATTTTTTTTTGCGAAGTACTCTAACAAAATCCCTTTGTTTTAACCTAATATCTAACTGTTTTTACTAAAAAAACGAATGAAATAGGTCAACAATACATATTTTTATGTTATTTCGGTGTTATATTGTTAGAATGTAATTGTATTTCTTCAAAATAGGGAAATAAATACAAGCACTCCACGCATGAATCAGGAGCTGACCGACGGACAGCCCGATACACGCGCTCAAAGGTCAACGTACCGACCATTTTGCCGGATCTAAATAGGAATGGAAGTGGCATTTCAGTATGTCATCCATCATCATAATTTCGATTTTAATGTTTTATTATTAGATAAATAAGTAACTGAGTAGGTATGTACTACGTTATTACCTATTCCTTCGGATAATCATCATCATCATTCCGATTTTAATGTTTATTATTTTTTCTTAATGTTTTTCTTAATGTTTTTCTTAATTATTATTGATTTCTTGTTAAGTACTTTTTTTTGTTCAATAGCCAAACTCGTACAGTATGAACGAAAACGAATTGACGATACATACTAAAATGCCACATCCAGTTTCATTGGTTGATCCTTGGCACTGTAATCATAAAAAATGGCAAGTTTTTTAAAGATTTGATTGTTTTATTTCTAAATGTTTTTGTATGGTAACAGGTGATTATTTTATCACGAATCTATTGTAAATATATTACAGTTTTTGGATACTAATGATTTTGTCTAACTTATTGAACCTACTTTGTACTACATCGCGCAAATTGAAAGTGTGTATTTGATGGTGATTTTTAATAGGTCTGGTATTTATTTCACAGATCGTAAATAATATGCTTGAGATGTGAGATTCTTTGTTTAAAACAGAGTTTATGAACCACTCTAGTGGCTTAAGCCATTAAAAGGGCCACTTGAAGTTCGTGGAATTTATAAACAATCTTTGAAAGTGGAACTCTTTACAGCTGTGCGCTAAGATTGCCGATAACGAACCTTTTTTGTGATTGTTTTTTTTTGTCAAAAATGTATTGAAATGTTGTTTCTGTTGAATTTATATCATATAATGGTGCATAAACTTTTAAATCAAATTCTTATTAGATTTAAAAAACTTCTTATTTGAATTATTTAGAGGTTTTCGTACATGAACTTGTAATTTTTCCCTTTACTAAATCTTTGACTTCGAGTAGCAAAATGTACGTTTGTAAATAAGTAATAATGATTGTTCAAGTAGTTAGAGTATTTCAAGCTGATTTCAAAAAGGTATAATAATACATATTAACAGTAGTAAAATAAAGTACAATCATCCATCATTTACCAAGCGGCGTGCGCGCGCCGACCACAAAAAAACGCATGTCGCACATCCGCCGTTTTCGCGCGCAGACGATTTGCAGACGAAAGGATACTGAAGAAAACAAACTAACTCAAGAGAAAAACATAACTGTGAAGTGAATGCATGAAATATTGAAGAAAACAAATTAACTTATGAGAAAAACATATCGTACGAAATATAAGTGGACTTCCCGCCATCTTGGGGATGGCGGGAAAAACATAACTGTAAAGTGAATGCTTTATGATAGAAGTGTAAAGTAAACGGGAAGACGTTGTAAATAAAATAATAAAGAAAATAAACTAATTTAAGAGAAAAACATTTACGTAAGACTAGGCGGTATGGTTCTAAAACTTTAGCCTGCTCGGAAGAGCAAATAAATAAAAAAAAAAAAAATCATTCAATTTACAATGTTATTGTTCTGTTTTATTTACAATCACACTAGTAAATGAAATTAATAGTGTTGTTTTGGTGATTAAATGATACCTTCTTTGCGTAAATAATAACCGCTCTCCAAATCAATGCTTGCCGATAATATTTTTTATTAAAAAATGGCTTTTGTGTACCAAGGAGATCTAGAACTCGAGTCCAAAGCTAAAAAAGGTAACATGCAAAACTGCTGCCTATTTGGTTCCTGTACAAAAACTAACGATTGCGGTTGTATGTTCCAGCTGCAGAGCGAATATCGGAGAATATGCACATAGTGGCCAATGAGCCGTCTCTAGCGCTGTACCGACTTCAGGAGCATGTCAGAAAGGCTCTGCCCCCGATGGTGGAGCGCCGAGTCGAAGTCACTAAACTCCAACATGAACTGCAAGGCAGGTGCTACGATGTGGAATACGCTCTCAGGTAAGAAGATATAAGTTTGGGCTCACATTAAACATGGTATTAAATAAGTATGTATGTGGGGTCGGTACAACAAGTCTTCTTCCACTTTCCTCAATAAGACTATAAGTAGGTACCATGATAGTAATATCTACTAATCCCATTGACAATGTATTTATTGTAACTTTCAGTGCTGTTAAATCAATGGATGGAGCAGCAACCAGCTTCAAAAACATCCAAGAAATGCTAAAACAATCAATATTTTTGAAACAACAACTAAAATATGAAGAGACTAGGCGAAATAAAAAGGATAATAATTCTGTTTACAAACGTCTCTCTGCTCACATTGTGTTGGACTTGCCCGATCTGTCAGAGTTCTCAATGGTCCGCGAGACTACCAATAGGATTGAGAATATTATGGCTCAGGCTAGGGGCTCATCAAATGAGTTGCATCGGTCTCATACTACACTGCATTAAACTCATCATTAAGACCAGATTAATCAATGGGCACATGCTATGGGTTGTATGCTACTTGCCATACTTAAGAGTGTTTTGCCATTTGTCAAAGATCTAAACTTTGTTGTTTCTTGTCCAATATGAGATGTTTTAAAAATTGATTTGTATTTTGACAAGTGACAAACCAGCCTAAGTTAGATCTCACCATGCACACTAGTCGGTTATTTAGTTATAATCATAATTATCAATAATTTAACATCACTTAATATAATACTATATCATACTACAATGTTTAAATGTAATAGTTCTATTGCACTTTCTAATGCAAGGTTGCTGTAAGCTTCATATTTTATCAACTTTGTAACTAACATTTCCTTCAGTTCTGTGCTTGTGCAATCATTATACTAAATTATTATTATTCCAAAGAACTCAACTTCTATCAGAAAACTATCACAAATTAGACATTGTCTTGTCCATGCTTGTTATCAACCAAATTCACATTGCATTCACTTAAAAACACAATATAATATGTACTTGCAACTTTGTGCATATAGTATGATTTCAATTTCACGCTGAAAGTTACACCACAATGCACCCTCTGATAGCAATTGTGAATTAAGTTCATGGGTTTATTTTTTAATCACCTGTTATATTGCTAGCACACCTGGACCAACTACTTATACTTATACAAGAACTTATACTTTAAACTCATACTTTTAATAAACCTTTAAGATCATTTTGATTGGCCTAGATGTGGTACACCATTGCTAAAAAACATGCTACACAGTAATATTTATCGTTATGCAAGCTATTTCTTTGACCAATCACATTGTAACATAACTAAAAGGTGATTAAAATGTAAATTTATTTGTTGTAAATGTTTTGCTAAATGTTTGCTATTCAGTATTAATAGGTGTATTCTCTAGTCATAAGGAAGAATAAAAGGTGAAAGGTGCAATCTCATACTAACTTTTATTAGTCAAAGCTTAAGCACATGTCATTCAAATTTCCCATCTGTAAACTAGTTTTGATGAAAAAAAAATACAATATGTAGGTACTAATGAATGTAAATAACTACCTAAATTGAAAAAAAAACAACAGTTTTGTGTTGAGTTTTTAATTAGGGTAAATAACTTAATTGGAGCTTACTAAATAGCAAATGAACTTAACGTAACTTCTACTTACTGCTTCTAAATTTCACCTGTGAAAAATAACAGACCACGGCAGTTCTTTCAACTTAGTTATATCATACTTCTGCTCAAAAGGTATTAGCTGTGCCAGCTTTTCTTTGCTTGGCTTGAACTTAACTTTATGAGACTTTGTTTTGAATCCTGAGAAGAAATCTCCAGATGTTTTCTTCCCACTTTCTTTGAGAAGAATGGAGTTGTAAATATAATCTATGGCGATAACAGTGACGATGTAGGAGTAGACTTGTGTGTTCTGTGATTTAAGATCTTCCATCTTCTGGAAGATTGATGCCCAGCTTAGGTCAGTGTCTAATACTTGAACGTTTACTAACACCTGCAGTGTAAAACGTTTAGTTTTGCAGTGAATGGAATAAGCAGTTAGAATCCACAAATGACATACCTACATGTTGATGTTGATGAACTCAAAATACAACCAAAAAACGCTTTGCAAACAATAAATAAATAAATAATGCTGGACAATCCACACAACATCACCTAGCCCCAAGCTAAGCAGAGTTTGTGTTATGGGTACTAAAAGACTACAATGGAACAGAAAGTGAAAGAAATAAGGTAGGTAGGTACCTCTGAAGTGTCATTGATGACGAACTTTCTGAAATGCCTTGCGAACATCTTGGTGACATTGACCTCATCTTTTAAATGCAGCACCACTGTGTAACCCTTGTTACTGTACCGTCCTACGATGTTGTCAACTGTGTCGATGTCAAAGATGCGACCGTCGAGGATAATAGCAAGGCGGTTGGTAACCGGCATGTGGCTTTCCACGCTGAAATGAAGAATACAAGCTAATGGAAGACGCAGAGATAAAAGGTATTAAAATACGTATAATGTAGCTACGTAAAGGTATTGTACCTACCTACTTAAAAATGTACCTACATGGCTAACATTTTCTTTTTCAGAATCATGCAGTTCCACTACCATGTCAAAGTCAAAGTCAAAGTCAAAAATTACTTTATTCAGTAAAATCACAAGGATCATTTAGAATTTAGATGTTTGAGATTATAACGGTCGAGGAATCAATAAATCTACATAAAGTCTATACCCTAGCAGGGTACATGCTCTCCTGATAATGCGAAACCTACCTACTCTTAAATTACCAAAAAACATCTATCTGATGGAATAGTAAACTGAGTATCGTACCTGCTAGAACTAATGAACACAGCGTGTCCACGTTTCCTCATATGGAACAGTATGAAATACATAGCTCTTCGCACTGAGAATTTCTGGTAAGCTGTGCATTCGTCCAAAATAATCACAGGCGGAGCCCCAACTAATGCGGCTGCAAAATGAAGTCGCGTGCGATCGTATTGCGACATGCGACAGATCAAGGTATCAGCTTTGTCTTGGAGTTCTAGAGAACCAGAAAAAAAAACACCCGGATACATATACATAGGTAGGTACTATTCAAAAACTTACCAATTCCGTAACCTAACTCACCCAGTCTCAATATAATATCCAATCGATTAAGTACATAAACTTAGTCAACTCACCCAAAGCCTCAATATAGTTTTTTAGCTCTGTCTTTACGTGTTTTTTGGGAACTCCTCGCAGCAATGCAATCAGTTCTAGTGCGTCATAAACTGTCATCCAGGATGGCAACGGTTGCCTGTCACAACTAAATGATATTTGTCGGGCATACTGGGGAAAAAGAACAATTTATCTTGAAAAAATTTGGTGGACCAGGCCTACGAAGCGTCTCGGGAAAGCTCTTAACTAAATACTCTTTGCTATATTAACCATGTGTGGTTCTGTGCCTTGCATCCATTTCGACATGCACCATGCATGACCCTCTCCAGCCATGTGATACCCAGCCAGAATCTCGCATAATTCTAGACGACCATGCCTCTTCAGCCCTGCCAGAGCCAACGCCTCTCCTTTACCGAGACCTAGGTAAATACTGTGCACTGTGTAGACGCCCATATCTTTCTTCCCTAGGTTTTCTACCAAAAGGTATTCTCCGAATGTGTCAACTTTTTCACCTGAAAAGTCATTACTTTGCACAACTCTTTTTATGAATGTTTTAACGTTTCAAGATTTCATTAAAATAATTATTATTGTATTAAAATAGTTAGGTACTGCGCTTAGTTTTGATTTGCTGTTTCTTATCCAGAACATCTTTCTTCTCCCTTGCTGCTCCAGGTTTCAAGACCCCACTATCCGCTTTGCCTAAAGTGATCCATCTAGAAACCAACAGTTTCCACATCCTCTGTATGACTTTGTATTCTATTAAAAGAAGTATCACCATGAACACAGTAGCTGTAGTGCACAAAGCGATCACTTGATTGAGGATACGATATAAGTAGTTCTTTTTGTAGAAGCATTTTTGGAGAACTCCGCATTTTTCTGCAATACAATCACCATTATTGGAGATTTATTAAAGTATTAAGTAGTCCAATTTTAAATCCATTACTTACGACAGCATTTGTGCAAAGTTTTGGCTGAGCAAAGATTCTGTGATTTGAAAATATGGCATTCGCTGTTGTAAAGAAAAACTTGCTTGATCTTCACTAGAGCATACGCCATGTTAAACTGTGGTGAAAGACTCATGAACAAAAGTGCGAAATTGAGTGTTTCCCCATACAATATTTTTGCTAAGATAGTTGTTTCACCTGCAAAAAATCTCGATGAAAATGGTAATAAAAAAATAATACCTATAAAGCAATATATTAACATGAATCCTGGTGATAATAACGTACCGAAAACAATATTGACAATAACAAATGTCATGGAGTTGAGAGCCACACGTGGTCCTAAACTAAAGAGATACGCCTGCGGTATACATCCTACGCCATAGATGACCAGCAGGAATGGAACTACCAAAAGGTCTCTGTAGTCAAAGTGGTTAGCTGGGGCCACTGTGTACATTATTAGCATCATCATCACTGTCATTATTGCTACCAGAATCCAATACAATATAAGGTCGCAAAAGTAAAGCGTGATCCAGTACCGAATCGGAGAGAAGTTAGTAGCATGACTCTGCGTGTGTCGAACAAGGCCATGTTCCTTCGAAGGTATCAATGTTATATGAGATATAGACAGGATTAGCAGAAATTGTATCAATAGCGGTGGTCTGGTCGCATATCTCATCCAAGGAGTGAGGTCCAAAGCTAAAGGATCGTCCGAGAGCTGTATGCTGGCCTCGTAATTTTTGGTATAGTGGCGCAGCAATGCTGTATAACACTTGGCCATTGATCGAGCTGCAGCTCCATAATCGTAATGAAGAGGTGAATACAACGCTTGAACTACCAAAGTCCCATTGTCATTTGTGTAAACGTCTAATCCATATGCGTACATGTAAACATACAATTGTGGGGAATCAATGGCGCGCGTTACTAGATACTCCGTCAAACTTTCCGGCCGAGCTATAGCGGTGTACATTATCTTAGCTACTTGTTTCGCAGTGGCCCTAGGCTCTGAAAGAACATACGCATTGGCTACAGATTGTGCCGCGTCTGAGTTGTCCAATCGTATTACAAGTGTTGTCTTTTGATCAGCGTGTTCCACAGTCAATATTTCGCCATGGAGTAACTTCTTAGCAGCATTGTCTCGCTCTGAGTTAGCCAGCATGAATGAGAATGATAACCCTATCATAAGTCCTGCAGCTATAGCAGAGAACAGTGTAATCATGAAGAAGAATCTGTAGTGAACATAGAAAGAGAAATATTTCCAGCCAATATTCCTAAGTTGTGTGATGTTGCTAAACAATGTCTGTTTTCTTTTCCACATAACTGGTTCTGCAAACAAAAAAAAGGTAATGGAAACATATCAATGATTTCAATAGTTCGTTTTGAATACGTAGCTGTTCGCAGCGTACCTGATATACGCTTCAAAGCATCCTTGCTTATCTGGTGTGAAGCAGGATTATCGTATGATGCTGCCCTTGCCTCTGCCATAGCCCTGAACAAGAATATACCAATATTTAAACTACCTGGCATATTTGTTATCTTATTTAAAATACTGCAAGTACAGCGTTTTTGATTAAAATTACCTTCTACAAACTTCTTCAGAATCTGGCACACTGATGTTTAGCGAAGTCATGCCATATTTAACGGCGTTTTTTGTTAGATCTGCGATGAGATTTGCCACTTTCTCAGTCGGGCTGGCAGGTAAGCGCAGGATTAATAGAGAACCAAGATGGGCTCGGATAGTAGCGCCGGCCTCATGAGCTCGATCCAAGAGTTCAGCTGTGGTTTCATCGTCGAGAGCCCCGTCAGAGCGGAGTGTCATACGCACTCTGTATTCACGACCTTCAGAAACGAACTGATTTCAGTCACTTTTAGTTTAGCTAGTTCTAGCAATCAGCATTCAACTCAGGGTGAGTTGACTCACTATAGGAATCAAAACTAGTAAAAAGTGGTTGTGTAGAAATATTTCGGGGCTAAAAGTAAAGAAAAGCATTTCACCGTATTTGAAAAACATGTAGGCCGGCGTTCCACCAAACGTCAGTATTTTGGTATCAAACAAAAACACTCTGTCCGCATATTCTAGTTGTATGCTTGAGAAACACATCTTCACTATCGTTAGATACTTTTTGTATTGCTGTAAAACAAAGCTCAGATTGTGTTCACTTTTCCTGCGAGTGACAAATAAGATTTGAACCTCTTCATGCGACTCACCATTATCTTGTCTTTAATCACAGACACGTAGCCATGTGGATCCGCAAAGTTCGGCATTATTATGACCTGCAAATTATGAAAAACAATTGAAGCCGGTTTGCCGGTGTTTGAAATGATATTGATTCCATTACAAAATAAAAAATAACATTATTATTATTATCTAGTACATAATATGGTACTCTCATAACTTAGCTAATTAATTTGAGCCATTAGGGGTAGGTAAATAATAATATGATGTGTACCTACCTATGATAGAAGGTATGAACCTAAGTAGCACATAAATGTATCTAATGTAAACTTTTGTTAGTTCTTAGCAGTAGCGTGGATAGTAGGTACCTTCGGTTCTAATAGGGTGGCGATAGCCCAACAAAGTTGAGCTCTATAGTAAACGTCAATGTCTTTGACTCGTTCGTATCTCACAGAATCCAGGTCACATTCTGCGACCAGGCGCCTGGCGCGAATGTCGCCGTACTCTGAGATGTATTGCCTGGATTCTGACCACAGGCAGATCTGCAAAACCATACAGAGGGCTTAGTCCGAGTGTGCATTTTAAAACTCCCTACTCCTAGGTCTCTCGGATGCCCATACATTTTTGTATGGCTATCCGAGAGACGACTCTCGGCTCGAGAGTAGGGAGTTTTAAAATGCACACTCGGACTAAGCCCCCAGATCATAATGGTAGTGAATTAAACTTCCAAAAAAGAATTACATCTGCAATTCAATCACTCCAAGTTACTAACACATGATGCACCAAATGCAATATGAGGGCGTACCCGTCCCGATAAAGCTTAGACTTTCATAGATCCTTTTGAAACACTAAAATATTATGATCTAATGAAATGTCTAGGTGCGTCTAAGATACTTATCTAAAAACTTTTAACTGATAAAATTCTTAGGTACGTACTTACAGATTGAATGTATGCCTAAGACGTGCGATGAAAAATATCTTTGCTTACATCTAAGAACAAAGTGAAGTGCTCCTGAACAGTAAGGTCATCTATGAGGAATATGGAGCGGTGGCAGTATCCCATCATGTGCGGCACCGTCATGTAGCACCGCTTCGGCCTCAAGACGTGTCCTAGGACACTTATCGAACCTTTGTCTGCATATGTTAAGCCTGTTGAATGAAAGAACTTTTCCTTGAGAATTCCTTTAGTTATTGAGAATTTCAAGTCTATTAGGTGTATGCCCATCAGTTTTGGCGAGGGTTTCTTTGTAAGCTTTTGAGCCTTCGTGTTCCGTAATGTTATGATACATGATAACATTATCCGTATATGTACCTATATATATCCGTAATGTTATGATATATCAAATACATATACCTACTTATGTATTTCTCCGTCCGCCACAATAAAGATCGGCAACTACTTACTGAATAAAAACTAATAAAAAATAAAAACCTGTAAGTAAATCTTCGATGGTGATGATCATTTTCTCTTGAATACGTTCCGCGAACAGCATCGTGTACTCTCCTCGGTAGATGTCCAATGTTATGTCGTTTATGATCTTGACTCCCATGATGCTCTAAAAAAATACATCTCATAATTAGCAAAAGCGCTGCAGAGGCCAGTACCTACCCCAAGTACGAGTCTTAGCATACACGGATCGCAGAGACGCAATCGTCGAGCACCATAGCGATTTTGTATGGAAATCTAAGCAGCGCCCCTAGCAGATTTCTTGAGAAGCTTGGATCTCCATACAAAATCGGTGGCGCTCGGCGATTGCATCTCTGCGATAAGGTCTTGATCTGTTAAGGAAGTTAAGCATGAAATATAGGTAAGCCTAGCTAGATTACAATCTAGACTTTCGTTTGTTAGTAAGGTACCTACCTTGGAGACATTACAGAAGCTTATGGCTTTAGCTACCAGCTCATCAACCTCTTGCAATTGGTCACGCTCTTTCCCAGTTGGAGTTTCAATAACATGCAGTTTAGTAACATCCTGTTGATAAAGAACAGAACAATTTACCACAAGTTGCGCTATGCTCTTTTTCAAATATCTCCGGTTTTTAAGATCTTACTCACTTCAGCTTTTTTAAAGATAATGGACTTCCAAGACACCTGCCCGCCAATAGCACGCTCTTGGCCTACAGTTCTCTGTAGCAGCATCAGTATTAGGAAATATAGGAGTATCAACACGCTCCAAGATCCCAAGGGATAGAACAGTGAGAGATATTCCGCCTCTTCTGAATTACCACCTGCAAAAACTTCCTAATTACACACTGTCAAACACTGCTGTGAAATCCGTAACAAAGTTCCTTGAAACTATGTACCTACCTAGTGTATGTTAGGTACATGAGCACCGGTTTGTGTCAACTTTTGCTTAATGAGATTAGGTATGAAAATTCAGCTTACGTCCAGTCTGCAGCAACGCGAACTGATTGAACGCATGGACCAGCCCCAATGGTGGAAGTACAACATGCAGAAGAAACGCGATCGCATCGTTTTCTTTATCGTACTGATGGTGAGCCAATAACTCTGCTAGGTATGTTTGTAAAAGGGTGAAAAGTACCGTCCAAACACACGCTATCCATGCTGAAAACGAAACTTAATTGACTTTAGGTTTGAATAATTAGGTACGTTAGATTCAAAAAAATTTGGAACTACTTTATCTGCAGTGGAAACTAATTTTAATGGACAAAAATAATAATAATAAAATTCTTTATTGAGGACTAATAAGCAATTGAATGACAACTCTTAAAATTAGCCCTACAATAGGCGGTCTTATCGCACGAAGCGATTTCTTCCAGACAACCTTTATTCTAACTTAATTATCTAATTAACTTACGGCTAGTCGAACTGTGCAGCCATAGCGCTGCCACATACAACGGCGCTAAGTGATCTGGATATTTCCTAACCCTGAACTAGTGTGGAACTGTATCTCAGAGAGAGAAAAAGAATAGCAATCGTAGTAACCTTTGCTATGAAACATAGCCATGATAAACGCAAGCATTATCATCACCGACATGTAAGCCAGCATCAGCACCAGCGCGAAAACCAGATGGATCCAGCGGAATATGAGGATGAGGGTTACAGCTGCGAGCATGCAGATGGGCATCGCTGTCAGGAACGCGTAAACTAGCCAGCCGAGGTACATGGTAGAGTATTCCACGCCGCGGATACGTAGTGACCTCTGCAAACACAACATAATGCGATGTTTCACTTGTTCGAACCTAAATTAGGTAAGTAGGTGTGGTACCTACACCTACTTACCTAATTTATGTGAGTTACATGTTACATCCTAATTCTGCAGTACCTACCTAATATGATAGGTATTGATTAATATGAGGTATACATGCGATAAAGTGCAGCAGAGTACCGGTTTGAATGATTTTATAGCAGTCTAAGTACACCTCGGTTAGACCTACTAAGTATATAGGTAGGTACCTATGTGTAGTTAGAGGATTAGCATCTTACAAGCAGAAAGTCTAATCTAGGTAGTACAGGAACGAAATGACGGGAAGCGGAAAAAGCCACTGTCAGAAGTCATGTACCTAATGCGCTATAAGCACTACTCAAATATTTTTAGCAAACCAATAGTAATAAGTGTTAAATCATACACATTTCGCATATTACGTGGTTGAAGTAGGCACCTATAACCAGTATTTTATCTTTCAAATATTATTTTGTTAATATAATTAACACGATCTTAATGTTTAACAAACCTTGTATTTATTCAAAGATTCGTGCACGACGAGCGTTACAGTTTCCAATACAGGCGGTATGAGGGCCAGCGTGAAACAGAGCAGGATGCCCGATAGCGTCCGTCTCACTCGCGACTCTCTCATCAGCGGCGATATCGGCATTGATACCAAACTTATCTGAAAAAATATTAAAACAATCTTACGAAAGTTTATAAAAGTCAATATTGAACGCGCGTATATTACTCTACGTTGATTGATATAAAAGGTAATTTTGCACTTTCATGTACGGCCGAAATAGCTCAGTTGGGAGAGCGTTAGACTGAAGATCTAAAGGTCCCTGGTTCGATCCCTGGTTTCGGCAATTCTTTTTGCAATTATATTTTGCTTAAATAACTCTCGTACATAAGACATATTGTTTAAAAAAGTAAACGAGACAAGATTTATTTAAGATTAACTTTGAGATAATATTATGTGTATTTGATAGCGAATAGTTATCATTAATATTCTACACACGGTTTGTGATATTATCGCCAATCGATCTAGCAAACTGTAGGTACGCAAATAAAAAATAACTCGTTTTGGTTGTAGATTTAAGATGTTAATGAGATGTTGACCTTGAAATCCACGTGAACTATTTTATTTATTGATCTTTGACCAGAGGATTTTTATGATCGTAACTACGTTTTCATAATAATAGGTGGGGGCGGTATTTATAGGAAATAGTATCCCATTTTTAGTAATAATTTTCGTAGCCGATTGCTACACCATAAGAGCGTAGACAATGTTAGTTATACAAAAGACTTAAACGCGCGAAAACTAAAAAAAAAAATATAATTTTTTTGCATGGTTATGGTGCTCAAAACTTGGTACAGTTAGCATCAAAAGTTGATAACAATTTTCAGAATTTCAAGCTCCTTTGTTTGCATTTTAATACGTTTTCACCATTGGCTACCCTTAATAAATAAACATTTGCTCTGGATGGGAGTCGAACCCAGGACCCATATCTTGGAAGGCAGAGCTACTACTAACTGAGCTATGACGCCTGTTTTTCCCGAAAGTTCTGTAAAGTCAACAGGACTTTGCATATTGGTATCTTAAACAGTATTTAAGTATCTTACCATACATTCATCATATTATAATTGTAAGTATAATCTTATTTATTTATTTGTCACATCAACAAGATAGGCATCAACAATTACAAATTAAAGTATCGCCATAATCTTGCCTCATAATTGGGAGTTTCATGTGCTGCATGCTCCACTATAGCTTGGCTGATGGCCAACTGCACTGCCAAGAACCCTGCTCGTAAATGAGGGTTGGGGTATGACGTCACTTCTGTGCTTGTCTCATACCGCGCCCGTTCTGTACTCCGGATGCTAAACCTCCATGTATCACCGTCCTGTTGAATAAAGTCAAATAATTGAAATTCTTTGTAAGAAGGATCATATGAAAAATGGTAGGAACCAGGCTGTAAGCTTCATGCCCGTTCTTCTAGGCTCTGGTCGCTTGGAACTGGCACTTAGAATCACCTACTTATTATGTAAGACGATTCTAAATGATCCTTGTGATTTTATTGTTATACGTTCTCGACCACCAAGAAAAGGATTGTTGAAAAGACCTCAGCGAATAGAAGAATATGAAGAGACCAAAACTTCTGCAGTAAAAAACTGCAGTAGGTTTTAAACAACGATGTGATTATAAAAACATCAGTTTGAATATTTTGCCTAGTTATTTAAACTCTGTATCGCACTGTACCTTAGTACTTAGATGGTTGTGTTGTGGTACTCACCATTTCGTTCCATATTATCCAAATAACGGGGCCGGAGATGGACTTCCACAAAGACTGCTCGTACAGATTGTTGTTCAACTCGTCCTCTGAAGAAGCGCCTATAATCTCTAGAAAATATAAATACTTATCGTTCATTTTTTGATAATAAACATGAAATAAACAGTATTCATTCATTCTGAAATTAGATTTTTCTTACATGCAATATATTAAAAAGTTATATTTAATAACTACCTACTATATTTTTTTAATATATATTAAAATATTCAATATATTAAAAAGTTATATTATAAACAGTTTATAATATAACTTTTATAATATATTGCATCCATTACCTACCTACTAATAACAGAAAACAGTATATGCGTACCATCATCATGACTTAGCATTAATGCCTGTTCCGTGTCTGGGTGTTACTATGTATTCTAAGAATATATTTACAAAAAAAATTATAATATTCTATCAGCTAAATAGTTCCCATAGAACTAAATTAGCTTAGTTTAGGACTAGAGCGCGATGTATGAAATGTCCTTGAATATTTTATTATTTAATTTGTAGATATGTATTTAGATGAAGCTTAGTTTTTGATTAACATTATTTGTTAGTTTGATTAATATTGTTAGCATGGATTTTTATCCCGATAAATAATAATCGATAAATAGAACTTAATTCGAACTATAATACGATTTATAATTGTTTGAGAATAAAATAAAAAAAAACTTAGTTACAGGTTAAATTAGAATACTTATTCTAACTTTATTTATCTACACTATACTAAATATATATGATTGTGTGGAAAATGGACTTTCCCAATATTTTCCGACATGTTGTCGTGGTAAGTAGGTATGTACTTACTCAGATATATTTTTATACTCCTCTCATCTAACTAAGTCAATAATACTAGATGTGAATATATATTGAGTACATACAAATACATAATTAAATAAAAGTATTCAGTAGGTACCGAAACTGGTATTCCACACATTTAAACAAATATTTTGTCAGATTAATTAGAAATAAGTGCAAGCGTAATTCGTCATCACGCTTTTGGGAGCCTTTTGGCAGCATATAGCCTAGGGCCTATAGCAATTGATTAAGTAAGAGAATATGATATGAAAGTATCAAAATCTTATACTATTTACGGGTAAAAAATTACTTTCCACTAAAAAAATCCGTTAAAACCGGAACGCTCTACGTAGCTCTACGCAGTATTTCATTTTGGATATGTAAAGTTCAGTACCTACTCCATAATAACGCCATGGACACAGTCATGGTCCTAGTCCTACTATGACTGTTCATGGCGTTATTATGAACCTCTTTCACAGACTTTTATTTCAAAGTAACTAATAGTAATACTTTACCATGATTCAGTAACGTCGCCGCTCGCCTCATGATTGACACGTAAGGATCAACATTTGGCGCAAACCCCAATATATTTTTCGCTTTCAACGAGTTTAGCATGTCAGGGGTCGACAGCGGTGGTTCAGGTTCGGCCTGCAATGGCGTCAGGAATACTGGCTTGGCTGTGTACACAGCTGCCAAGAACAGAATGCCAGCGATTGCGTTTTCCACGACCAGAACACGCCATCTACGTCTGAAAACATGGTCACGTGTACTTTCCTAAATACTCATAATCCTTATATGCTTACCCCCTATCCTACAAAAAGTTAGCGTTGACCTCATGTCACCATTACGTATGGTAATCAAGACATCAAGTCTGCGCTAACTTATTATAAGATAACACTCGAATTTAGCTAGATATTGTTTAGGTTATACCTAAGTTTTGTTTGGTTTGGTCATGGTTCGATTCCGATGTCTTCTTAATTACGTGCGATTTACTACCAAATTGATAAAGAGCTAAGAAAATAACCTCTATATTTTATGAATCTGAGGATCAAAATACTGTTTGTTTTGTTATGCTGTTGGTTATTATCATTACTTAGACCCGCAGTTTTTATCATAAGTATGGTTAAAATCTCGATATTGTGATTTTATTGTGTACCTACTAGCCGTTACTTCTTCTTGCTATCGTTATATTTTTAACAAAACGCTCAATATCTTTATAAATTATAGCCATAAGTTATTCTGATGTATAAATTACTTAAAAACCATTCTAGTTTTTGCTTGAAAAAGTAACAAACAAATCCATCTATACAAACTTTCGCGTTTATATTATAATACTAAGTAAGATAAGATAAGGTAAGGTTTTTACTCATCTGTAGCATATACACACTACCTTATGGGTATTGTTTTATATTTATAAGGATTAAATACCTAAAGAACTTTTAAATAATTACTGTCTCTGTAGATACGACTTCCACAGAAGAATGTTAAAATGTCTCTGGAAACGACTTCGTACGGTTTTTTTAACATCCCTTTCAGCCGCCATCGTTTTCCGAAGTAACTAAGTTTATTATATCTCAAGATGTACAATTAATAACATTATATAGATATTTTGTAAGATTTTAAAACTTCAACTTCTTTTCTTTGGTTTTTGCTAACTGTCAAAATTTTGCCAATGTCCATTTCTTTATCATTTCTATAGCACAATAATTTCAAATGTAGCAATCACAGAACATAAAAAACATTTTATAATGTTCTGTGGTAGCAATTTATGATAGCAGTTCATAAGGATTCAATCGTTAAAAAGTTTCTAGCTTTTATTTTGGTTGAACTTAGAATAAAAACTTTTTGATGTTGAAGTTAATACTTTTTTTTAATAGATTTTGCTGAAGTATTTCTTCAGTCTGAAGTTATTGCTAAAGTTCTGCCACAAAATAATAATAATTATGCATTTACTTTAGCTTATTGAAGGAATTAAGTTCATGAAGTTTCAAACAAATAAAAACTAAGTATTAAATAGTGTCCAGAACTGGGCACCTTTATAAAGATTGAATCTTCCTATTATGGACACGTTTGAGAGTGACATAACAATATTTTATATCAATTGATAGGAAAAATTCTAGTCAAAAAGGAAAAAAAACAGCTGCCATCCATTGCCCAATAACACGCAATACAAATATTTGGCCAACTAAATGTGACGTCAAGTGATTTCCCGGCTGAGCAATAGCAAACATTTTTTTATAACCTAGCAAACAATGAATATTTCTAATTGATTATCACCTTTGTTTTCATTATAATAAAGACCATGGTTTTTGTCATGTGTAGTAAGTAATGTGCTTGATAAACAACATTTATCGTCTAAATTCTCAGTTATATTTAAATTAACAGCCTTCGTATTGAATATATAGAGGTGTTAATAGTAAGGACATGTCAGTGCTCGGGGTTGACAGCAAGATGACTCCATTAAGTGCGATTTGTTTTGGATTGGCTATTCTTTTCGGTTATGGAAATGAGGCGAACGCAGGTAATTAATTTTAAAATATTAAAAAATATTTTGATCAAAAACTTTATTGCAGTAATTAAGGTCATAGGTACCTACTTTCTCCATGGCTGTACCTTACAACTGGTACATTCATTGACACTTCTTACTTATATCGTGTTTTGTGATCCGGAACTTACGGATCAACAAGCACATTCAAATTCGATAGAAACATATTAATATAATAATTATTTATTATTTAACTCTACCAATTTTTAAGCTATTGCATAGCTTCTATCGCGGGCCTTGAGCGTAGAGACCGAATCCAGAAATTCCGTAACGAAATAACCTAAGAACAGTCCGACCGGCGGCAAAAAATGCTATGCAATAGCTTTACCACGGCAGTCCCCTAGTACCACACTTCTTGTTTTTAGTTTATGATAAATTCTTTTTGTCCAACTCTATCAAGCAGATCCCATGTAATTGTTCTAATGTTTTATTTTTTAATGTTATGTTTTATTTTTCAGCTAGAATAGTGAGGTCACCACAGTTCGGTGGTGGCTTTGGCGGTGGTGGTGGCTATGGAGGTGGCTACGGCGGAGGATTCGGTGGTGGCTACGGTGGTGGCTACGGAGGTGGCTACGGAGGTGGCTACGGCGGAGGCTTCGGCGGTGGCTACGGCGGAGGTGGCTATGGCGGAGGCTTCGGCGGTGGTGGCTTTGGGCGGCCAAGACCATTCGGAGGATTTGGAGGAGGTTTTGGACGCCCATTTGGAGGACTCAGCTACTCGAAGAGTATTAGCATCGGCGGCGGTGGAGCGTTTTCTGGGGCTTATGGCAAATAGTGACTGAATGTGAATGATAAGTCTGTCTGATAACAATATAAATCTGACTGAATGCAGAAAAATATCTCTAAAATCATGCATAGATTTCTCATATTAAAAACGTGTTTTAGATTTTATTTGGGTACATCGCACCTATTCATTGTTTATCGAACATAATTAATATTAGTTTAATAGGTATATTTTAATGTAAGTAGATAGTGTAAAGAGGAATAGGAGTCTCGGTAGAACATTGACAATATATCATAGAAAATACTATTTTATACAGTTTTGACCAACGAATCCTAATAAAAATCGAATGTTTACAAAGAAATTTTCTTTATAAATATAAAACATAAGTTATTTTGAAATATAAGTTACTTACTTATAGATACTTAATATAATTTTGCGTCCTGATTTATTAACTAAGTACTTACTTAAGTATTAGACAATATAAGATATTTAAAAATGCACTAAATATTAAATTTTTAATAACATTTCCGTTAAATTTAATTAAGTACTTACCTACATAAGTAACTTACTTTTACTGTCTGAGTTTTTCTTTTGTGATGTTTGTTTGAGAGCTTTGATTAAATAAAAAAATAAAAACAATGAAAATCTTTTATTTCAAGAAAATAAGTGAAAAAAAACTGTAATGATGTCAATATAAATAAGCATGTGAAATATCAACTTTATAAAAGAGTAGGTAAGTACAAAAAAAAATAAGATAAGTACGTAAGTACGTAATGTGAGCTTTATTTCATTCAATTCTCGTAATTAAAAAAAGTATCTAATTATAATTTGTTTTCAAATAGTGTGAATAAATCGAAATATTTATCTAAACTAATATTTTGGAGGAAAGATTTGATTGTTTGTTTGCATCGAATAGGCTCCGAAACTACTGGACCGATTTAAAAAATTCTTTCACCGTTGTAAAGCTACACTATCTGCGATGAACATAGGCTATATTATATTTAAAAAAAAAATAGGGATCCTTACTAAAACTTCAATTATGTAACCCAAGGGGTAAAAAAATACCTAAGAAATTCGTTACCCGCTACCCGTGCGAAGCCAGGGCGTACTACTAGTTTCCTTATAAATAAATTCACATACGTTATAGTGCATTAAATTGAATAAAACCTCATTACGGGCTACCGGAGTTCGAGACTCACCTATGCGTTCCTTATTCAAAATGAAAATGCGCGGGTTAATAAAAGGGTCGCCATTTTGAATATCCTTAATCCCCCAACTTCATAGAACGCGTACCATCCTACTAGTCTCTGTTCTTAGATATCCAGGTGCACCTTTTTGTGTTTGTAGTATTTTCTTAACATCAAGAAACGTGTCTACATCACGCAGCAGAATATTGCGGTAGTAACGTCATTATTTAAGGTAAGTTTTTAGTAGGTAGTGACATCGAAGACTTCTGCTATGGGAAAGGGACGCGAGTGCGCGTTTGCATGCTTCTGCGATATTATTCGAGATACCTAGAAGAATTAATTATGGAGCACTCGTTAACTATGGAGTCTCGCTCGACTGCTAGGCGTTTTGTGTGTTGACGACCGATGTGGCGCGGTGGGCGAAGGTCCGCCTGCGACACGGAAGGTTGCGGGTTCGATTCCCGCCTTGGGATAAATGTTTGTACGATCTGCAAATATTTATTCCGGGTGTTCTGGGTATTTTATATGTATAATAAAAATATCTATCTATGTCATGTATTGTATTATGTATGTTAGTCTTCTAGTATCCATAACACATGCTCTACTTAGCTTGGGGCTAGATGATGTTGTGTAGATTGTCCAGCATTATTTATTTATTTATTATTTATTTGTTTAATGTAATTCTACTATTATCCAACCCTTATATATAAGTGTAAATGAACCTTTCTACTTAGTTTACAGTTTGTAGCATTAGGTATATACCTAAAGCTGGAACGAAAATGCTACAGAACATCGCAACTTGCGCAGAGCTTGATACTAGAATTTTTTTATTAGGTTCTTACCAACTGTTGACTTATTATTTTATTTTACAAACCTATTGACGATCCATTTGACTTAATGTGTTTGTTTATAATCGTTTTATAAGTTCCTTATTTATGACATTGATTTACCATTATCATATAATTTGTCCTACCATGTTGCAGTGCCTTTTCAGGTTGAATATCATATAGTGTATGACTAACTAGACTCGTCTTAGGAATGGGTACTTGGTACATAGATATCAAGAGATTTGTGATGCCTAAGGTTAACTATTAGTTACTAGCAGTCGTCAGCCAAAATATTTTTACTTACCTATTTTTTTGGGAAGAGAGTAACAATAATGATGGAAATAAATACACAAGTGATTAATGGAAAAAATGCTTTAATAATGCTTAAGTATAAAGCACCAAAAAACTTATCGTTTACATTACAACATGTACAGATCTATTATCATTACTTCAGGTACCTACAAGTTAAAGGCCGAGGGACAGAGCGACAGCGTCTCCATCTGTGCTCTTAGCATTACTGAGAGCAAAATCTCCCCCGCAGGTGGTACAGCGTGTCTGTGCGGCTGATATCAAACCTAGGGTGGCTAAATTCAAGGCACCACCTAAAGCGTTTGGAGCAACCCCAGATCTTTGGAAACCTAACCCAGATGGGGCAGTGCCAAGTGTAAACTGTGATCCATCAGACAATGAACCAACTCCATGAGATGCACCTTGTTGCCACTGGCCATTGCCCGCTGACTGAAGACCTCCATTTATTGATGCTACGTCGTGTTGCCACTGGCCATTGCCAGCTGACTGAAGACCTCCATTTATTGATGCTACGTCGTGTTGCCACTGCCCATTGCCAGCTGACTGAAGACCTCCATTTATTGATGCTACGTCGTGTTTTGTAGCGCCATTTTCAAGTCCAAATTGTTGTTGCTTCTGCTCGTTTCCCCTCCCGTATGATTGAGCTCCTTGTGATTGGCTTCCAAAACTACTCCCACCGTCACTGCTTTGGAAAGAATAGTGAGATTCTTTGAAACTTTCGGATTTACTGAATTTTTGGGTATTTCCACCGATACCTTGAATTCCTGAATTTGCTGAAGACTGGCTACCGTAGTCTTTGCCAGAATTAGCTGAAAACTGTCCTTCACTTATAGATGATTGTCCTCCATATGTTTTTGATTGTTGTGAGTGACCATCATAGATACCGGATTGACCACTTGCACCTTGAGCACCGCTGGCGGCATTGTTTGACGCTACGTTGACAAAATGTCCAGCAGCATGATTGTTTAAATCAGCTGCTTCGGAAGCACCACTGTTAGCACCCTGGTTATTACTTGAAAATCCACTGTATTGACCAGAGTTACTCGAGACAGAACTATATCCTTGTCCAGTATTGCCAGTAGCACCATGGGCAGTAATATCTCTGTTAAAATCATTGTTACTCGATTGTCCACTATACTGACTACTTGATACGACAGATTGACCACCAGCACCTTGCCCAGAATTGACACCCGCGCCATGTACAGCAGTAGCTGCTCCGCCCAGGTTAAGTGGAACAGAATCAGAACTAGTACTTGCACCATTAAGGTTTGTTAATCCATTATTGTGACCACCGTGGTGACCCAAAAGACCACCAGAACCATGACCAGAATTAGCAGCAACACCATGTGCGGCATTGGCAGCAGCACCTGCTAGTCGAAATGGTGAAGTAAGTATGTTAGAGACGACACCGACGGCTTGCCCAGCTGCATTAGCAGCACCATTGTTGCTACCACCAAAAAGACCCGGATTAGCATTTCTTCTAGGCACTCCGTGTGCAGCAGAACTGGCTGCTGCACCTGCCAACAAGAATGGAGAAGCCAACACGTTAGCAGAAAAAACAGCCGCACGTCCAGCGGTATTAGCGGCATTATTCGCATCTCTGTTGAATTCATCTTGGTTGTTCCAACCACCGCCAAACTGGGGGCTCGGATTTCTCTTAGACACTCCGTGCGCTGCAGAACTGGCTGCTGCGCCAGCTAATAGGAATGGGGAAGCCAATACGTTAGCTGTAGTAATGGCTGCGCGTCCAGCTGTGTTAGCGGCGTTATTGGCATCTCTGTTGAATTCATCTTGGTTATTCCAGCCTCCACCGAACTGAGGGTCAGCACTTCTCTTTGAAACTCCACGCGCAGCAGAACTGGCTGCTGCACCAGCTAATAGGAATGGGGAAGCCAATACGTTAGCTGTGGTGACGGCCGCGCGACCAGCTGTGTTAGCAGCATTATTTGCATCTCTGTTGAATTGATCTTGGTTGTTCCAACCACCGCCAAACTGGGGGCTCGGACTTCTCTTAGACACTCCGTGTGCTGCAGAACTGGCTGCTGCGCCAGCTAATAAGAATGGGGAAGCCAATACGTAAGCTGTGGTGACGGCTGCGCGACCAGCTGTGTTAGCAGCATTATTTGCATCTCTGTTGAATTGATCTTGATTGTTCCAACCACCGCCAAACTGGGGGCTCGGACTTCTCTTAGACACTCCGTGCGCTGCAGAACTGGCTGCTGCGCCAGCTAATAGGAATGGGGAAGCCAATACGTTAGCTGTAGTAACAGCTGCACGTCCAGCAGTATTAGCGGCATTATTCGCATCTCTGTTGAATTCATCTTGGTTATTCCAGCCTCCACCGAACTGAGGGTCAGCACTTCTCTTTGAAACTCCACGCGCAGCAGAACTGGCTGCTGCGCCAGCTAATAGGAATGGGGAAGCCAATACGTGAGCTGTAGTAACGGCCGCACGTCCAGCTGTGTTAGCAGCATTATTCGCATCTCTGTTGAATTCATCTTGGTTGTTCCAACCACCACCAAACTGGGGGCTCGGACTTCTCTTAGACACTCCGTGCGCTGCAGAACTGGCTGCTGCGCCAGCTAATAGGAATGGGGAAGCCAATACGTTAGCTGTAGTAACAGCTGCACGTCCAGCAGTATTAGCGGCATTATTCGCATCTCTGTTGAATTCATCTTGGTTATTCCAGCCTCCACCGAACTGAGGGTCAGCACTTCTCTTTGAAACTCCACGCGCAGCAGAACTGGCTGCTGCGCCAGCTAATAGGAATGGGGAAGCCAATACGTGAGCTGTAGTAACGGCCGCACGTCCAGCTGTGTTAGCAGCATTATTCGCATCTCTGTTGAATTCATCTTGGTTGTTCCAACCACCACCAAACTGGGGGCTCGGACTTCTCTTAGACACTCCGTGCGCTGCAGAACTGGCTGCTGCGCCAGCTAATAGAAATGGGGAAGCCAATACGTGAGCTGTAGTAACGGCCGCACGTCCAGCTGTGTTAGCAGCATTATTCGCATCTCTGTTGAATTCATCTTGGTTGTTCCAACCACCACCAAACTGGGGGCTCGGACTTCTCTTAGACACTCCGTGCGCTGCAGAACTGGCTGCTGCGCCAGCTAATAGAAATGGGGAAGCCAATACGTGAGCTGTAGTAACGGCCGCACGTCCAGCTGTGTTAGCAGCATTATTCGCATCTCTGTTGAATTCATCTTGGTTGTTCCAACCACCACCAAACTGGGGGCTCGGACTTCTCTTAGACACTCCGTGCGCTGCAGAACTGGCTGCTGCGCCAGCTAATAGAAATGGGGAAGCCAATACGTGAGCTGTAGTAACGGCCGCACGTCCAGCTGTGTTAGCAGCATTATTCGCATCTCTGTTGAATTCATCTTGGTTGTTCCAACCACCACCAAACTGGGGGCTCGGACTTCTCTTAGACACTCCGTGCGCTGCAGAACTGGCTGCTGCGCCAGCTAATAGGAATGGGGAAGCCAATACGTTAGCTGTGGTGACGGCCGCGCGACCAGCTGTGTTAGCAGCATTATTAGCATCTCTGTTGAATTGATCTTGGTTGTTCCAACCACCACCAAACTGCGGGCTTCTCTTAATAACTTGGTGGAAGAAGTTATTTGGAAGATCTGAAAAATATTGTTATCGTTAAATTTCACAGTAAATATAAAAATAATATACCTAGAGATATGTTATCTATAAGTATGCACGCAAACTTATGTCTACGCCGCGCCGTGTCGTTCAACGCTCTCAAAATATTTTGAAATAAACAAAAAAGTAATAGATTAAGCTCTAGCTCGCTTTAAATTCATAATATGAATTCACCATAAAAAGATACACTAGAAATATAATTGAAAGGTATAAAAAGGTACACTTCCTAATCAACTAAGTAAGTAGTAGGTAAGTATAACTAATTTCACCCGCACGAACTTTGTATACGGACCGAATTTAAAAAACAGAGATTTAAAAAAAGAAACATTGGTATACCTTTATTGGCCGCTTTAGGATCGGAAGGTAAGGTTGGTTATCACAAGCTCACTGATGCTCTACTTTCGAAACTAAACCTATTATTACTAAGTACATAGTTACATACCTTCGCCTTCTATCGAAAAACTTTGCACCAAACTTATTGAAAAGACCAAAAACACTACCGTAGATCTGTCCATCTTGAGAGGTTGCGATCCGTCTGAAGTCAACACCTAAATATCGCACCTTTATACATCGACGATAACAAACTTCCAAGAATGGCGAATCTTCCGAGACGATTATCGACAAACAGGTAATGTACACATACACTCCACGTATTATTATATCATCGCGATTAAGAATTCGTTAAGTTTATTTATTAGCAAATAGCTACTTACTATCCTAAAGTGTATGCAGCCAGAGACATCATGATGTTGCATCTTACTGGCACGGGTTCCGCCATTTCGTCAAATGTAACTGAAAACTTCGGAAACCCCCTGAGATTGGGAAATTACGTAATACTTACTTTAGCAAGTGAAGTGATAGGTGGTTGGTGAGTGCTAATTTGATAACCTAAACCAGCGCACTCACATGACGAGAAAATTCGGTTTTCCGTCGCTTCATGAACTGTAATAGTATAATATAATAAATAGTATGAAATATGTTTTCAAAAATTAGCAGACTGCTAATATGCAATTAGCATAACAAACATACAAAAAAAACAGTATACCTACCTTATTGACCACATTTTTGATGTTGGTTAAAAATTTAAGTAAATACCTATACCTAATGAAATGATAGTAGGGTGCAAATGGTGATTAACTTATAGAAGGTAAAAGTACATACCATCAAAAGAGTCAAAATATTTATTTTTATTATTAGAATAATTTCAGGGGCTTATAAAAAAAGAAATAGATACGTGTATTACACGGTCTGTTTCCCCTACTTACGACCAACACGCAGCTACTTCAGCTACGCTATAGTCGTGGTAGGAACAAACTATAGGAAGTTTTGGTGGATACATTTTTAAAATTAAACATAAAACATGTTGGACATAGGGATTCACCTAGCATATGTGTGCAAACACTTGTCTCTATTTGACTAAATCATTAGCATTTCACATCGAATTCCTGCGTATTTTCAGTATAGTTTGTTTGACAAAAACCTGGTTCTTAAAAATATGGTACCTACATAAAACTGCCGAGATAGCGGTGGAATTAACTAAATCTGTCGACTGTCTTTTATAACAGAATATTAACAATTAAACGAAAGGAAATGATATTTTATGTGCTCATACGTATCACTATCACGGAGGGTATGGTTTTGTAACCTTATTTTAATACACTGGCCTGCTAAACTAACACTTTTTGAATTGCAATAACTTTTTAAGTAAACAAGATATAGGTACTTTGATCTAAACCCAATTGAGCACGCCTGAGACGAGCTAGGAAGGCTAGTCAGAAGCCGCAGACTACCTCCTACCACCCTCAGGGCACTAAAACAGGCCCTGATAGAAGAGAATGGGTCCCCAAAATCGGCTCCGAATCCTCGTGTTCAGTATGCCAAGCCGGCTTAAAGCTCTAATCAGAGTCCGAGGAGGCAATACCAGTTATTAAAAATGAAATAACATGTAAAACATACTTAGAAAATGTTAGATGAGTTTTTAGACACTAAGCTAAAAATGGCTTTTTAATTGTTGATCATTTTTTTAAAGTTAAAAATGTTACTAATGTATGCTCTAAAGAAAGCTGATAAAATTAAAACATTTTTTATTTGAAATCTCTAACTTGTATAGTTTAGAAGAAAAATAAATTCTAAAAGTGTGATACTTAGTTTTGCAGGCCAGTGTAGTTATTATGTTCCTCACACTCTAGGCAGTGGTTGTAGTCGTTAATAATTACAATTATTTTCAGAAGCTGCGCACACCTAAATAGTCTCTTATCTCTCTGTATTTATTAATTCTGCTCAAAGAGAGGTATAACAAGATAAGGTAACCTACACAAACATGTACGGTCAAGATTCTGTTTCAGCGACAAATAAAACAAAATTGTCAAAAAAAGCGTAAAAAAAGTAAAAATAATTACATTTTAAATATCATAAAACAAAGGTTTAAAAACAAAGAACAATGTAAATATATAAATCTGCGCTGTGACTCTTGTCATACGGATTTAAGTCAATGATTCTGAATTCAATAGTCTAGTATTTATTTGTTAGAGCATCTTGCCTAAAAGGCTGGCTATTGAAATGAAACCATAAATATTTTAGAATTTCACTAATTATTTTTCACGAGCTTTTCCAAAACGTACACCCGCATGCGCATTATTATAGCAATAATATTTACATTGATACCAAAAGGTATATGCACATGGATTTATTTTGACGTGAAAACGTCTTATAATTCGATAGAGCCGGCTGCACGCACGAAAAAACATGACTCATGCGGCGTTACCTCGCTCTGAGGCGTTCCATGTAAGGCTTGAAGTGCAAGCGAGAGCGCGGAACGAGCGACAAAGAAGCAGAATCGGCCTTTGCGTTCGTTGTCACGTTCAACTATCGTCAGTAAACCGACTTTACAGACAACCATATTTTTTTATTCAAGTTGACGGCCGCCGCTTTCTAAGAAACCAAAGCTAAGTAACCTATTGCCAGTATAAATTATATCACATCAAAAATTAGTCTCACTGTCAAACTTCAATATGTGGAGGTTAGGTGTTTTGATTGTCGCTGTACTCCTCGACCTGTCTTTAGCAGACGTTAAAAGTGAGTACCTAATTTGTTTCAAATTAATTAATAAATATTTAACTATCAAAAACAACAAATTTCTGAAATATTGGAAAACCAAAATACTGCCAAAAAAATACGTAAAAAATATAAATTTTATATTTTCCTCTTTAAAGCTCATTAAATAAACTTAGCTATTAGTAATCTACAGAACACGGTAGCTGCTTCTTGAGTGTTCTATAAACATGGCTAATATTTTTGGTGCTGTTGACTTTGTTCTAAGATGTACTCTAAAATTTTTATGCAAAATTTGTTTGTTCCGCGGTGGCGCTCCATCAATATTAACTAGTTTATATGCAAATCTTGTATATTTACTTGACAGAGGTTTTCTGTGGTTATCTAGATTTATATATAGTACACTACATACTAACCGGATGCAGGGTTTAATAAAATATCTGCATTTCTGTACGTAAAAACTGCATAAAGATTCGTAGTTCTGAAAACATATTGGGGATGTTGAAGTGTTTACTGTTCAGTGAAAAAATCGTGTATGATGGTTTTGCGTTTATGCGCGTAGGTATTAAGTGTGTTACCTGCTTTAAATAGGTACATCCAACATATTGATAGTAAGTATATTGTATTTTGAAAACCGGGTTTTAGAATAGGTTTTATATGAGAATTAAATTTACAGTTATCAAGAACTATTTTTGTTTTTCAGGCGGTGTACACAATGACATAGTGCAACGATTTAAACGCGCCCCGCGCTACGGATGTGGACCACCACCATATTGGCCACCACCACCACCACCATATTGGCCACCGCCACCACCACCACCACCGCCACCACCCCCACCACAATACTTGGAATACCAGCAACAGCAGCCTCAATACCAGGTGTACAAGATTTATCAGGCTGAAAGTACCGCAAATACTGGTCACGCTAATAACGAATTAGCTGGTGGTGGTACCAGTGTTGGTAGTAGTGCCATCGCTGGTGGTGGTGCCATTGGAGGAGGTGGTGCCAACGCTGGAGGTGGTGCTATCGGTGGCGGCGAATACTCCAATGGACAATTACAAGAGCCTTGCAGTACCTGTAGCGGCCATGGCAGCAATGCTGTGAGCAACGCTGTCAGTGGATCCGGACAAGCGGTCGCTGTGGCTGTAGCCAGAGCGGGCGGCAAATAAACCACATCTTGCTACTTATTTTCCGAAGAATGATGAACGAAACCGAGGTCAAGCAGGTTAATTTTTAACAATAATAATGTCAAAACCGTTACATCAACGATAAAAGATGTGGTATCGCGATGATCTAATAATCTTGCAAGCATTTATTGATGTTTCGATGTCAATTTTCCTGTTCTGTTATTCCAAAGTCAAAAATATTTGAAAATAGTTGATTGACCTCTTGGGGTTACTCAGCAAATCAATAAATTAAGCGTTATTAGTGAGATCTAATGCACACGAGCTCTTCTAATAATCGATAAAAACCCGATGTTATACATTTTATTTCATTTCTACGCTTTTTGTAACGATAATAATTTATTTACAGCAGAGCTTTCGGAGTTTTAATATTTTTTTTATTTTTCATGTGTCAATGATAGGCAATTCTGCCATTGTCTGAGTTTATTTTTGAAAAACTCTGAATGTTGGACGTTTGTTCACTTCTAAATTTCGTTCGCATTCATGACTTTTAGTACGTCGGAAAAGAGTTCGTGTATATGAGATTTTGTACTATGACACGATCCCAAATACATGTAACAATTGTAAATGTATCGATAAAGTAGCTTATTTGAGTTACACTACGCGTCAACTTCGATTCAACTGCAAAACGTTGCACTGAAACATGTATTCATATTTGTTTTACAAGTCTTGTTTACTATTAATTTTTTTTTAAGTACGTACGTTGATCAAGTCGTTTGCTGTTGTCAAGAAGTGCAACTCAAACAAAAACTTCCTTAGTTTTGTCTTTTGAGTAGCCTCTTTGATTTTAAATATAATATTATTATTTGAGTAAGGTTTTATTTAGTAAAAATGTGCTTATATTACTAATTAAAAAACAGTACTGTATATTTTATGAAATTACTTATATTTTATTGTTACATAAAGTTTATTTGTTTTATTTATAGTTTGTTCTAAATAAGTTTGTTTCTTTTTGGACGACCATTCGTCAGAAATATAGCTCGTTTAGCCCCACCCAGGGCACCCAGTGTTGTTGAAGGTGACTCCTGGGGACCTGTTATCAGCTATACTTTATCGCGTGGTGGAGTAACCAGTATAATAATGTGTGTACGTATACCTACTACATAAACTCTTGTAAAATCCTAGAAGGCAATCACGAAAAAGTATGACCATCGTAATGGTAGCGCATCAAAGAAACCGCGCGGTGACGCTGCCAGCTGCAACTATAGGCAGTCAAGTTGGCGTTGACGGGCAGTTAGACTCAAATATGTAAGGTTTACACAACGCAGTGACTGTCAGATTAAAATGTGGTTGCCCCCTAATAAAATAGATACTGTATCGAGCCAATGATTTAAGCGAAATACATTCTATTGATGTGATGAGCAATTCAGAAAAAAATAATAAATTCCTTGATATGATTTTAATATTATAAACACCATGGATGGCTGACAGTTTTTGAATTATGAAAACTGCTTAGGTTATATATGCAATATGAAATGTAGCAATATCTGAATTCAAACAAAATCGTTATTTTTGTTTCCAGGCGGTGTGCGTAATGACTTAGTGCAACGATTTAAACGCTCCCCGCACTACGGTTGTGGACCACCCGGCCCGCCACCATTTCGGGCACATCCCCCACCACCACCACCACCACCACCACCGCCACCACCGCCTCGACCACCACCACCACATCAACACTCAGAATACCAGCAACAGCCTCAATACCAAGCGCACCAAACTCAAGCTCAATACGCTGAGAGTAACGCGATTGCTGGAAGTAGCAACTATGGTCAAGGATACGGTGGTAACGGTGGTGCCATCGGTGGTGGTGCAATCGGTGGTGGTGCCATCGGTGGTGGTGCCATCGGTGGTAGTGCCATCGGTGGTAGTGCCATCGGTGGTAGTGCCATCGGTGGTAGTGCTATCGCTGGTGGAGGTGCTATCGGTGGAGGTGGATACTCCAATGGACAGTTACAAGAACCGTGCAGTACCTGTGGCGGCCATGGCAGCAATGCTGTGAGCAATGCTGTCAGTGGATCTGGACAAGCGGTCGCTGTGGCTATAGCCAGAGCGGGCGGAAAATAACTTGCTGATTATTTTACGAATAAGTACGACTGAAGCCGAGGTCAATCGGGTTAATTTTAAGGCGATACCTCTCGCTCTAGCGAGAAATTCAAATTTAAATTGCTGGAAAAGTACAGAAACTGTTTTGTACAGTTTCTGCACTTACCCAGCAAATATAAAGAACCAATCCCAAAAATTGATACAGGGTTACACAGAAAATTATTGTTTATGTAGGTACGCAAAATAGCTTAAACTAGTAAAAGATATAACAGTTCAGCCGCAATTAAAAAAAACCCTAAAGAATTTCCCGCTAGAGCGAGAGGTAACGCCTTAAACGATAATTATGTGAAACCGTTACGTTTGACGATAACTTGGCATAGGATCTTGATGATTAAAATGCAATAATTAATAATACATAATCTGGTTTTGGTGGAAATGGTTAGCAATATGGTCAGTTGTAACGATTTAACTATTTTATATTTCATGTAAATACCTAAAAGCTTAAATCACCTGCACAATCGAGCAGTTATAAAATACTTTGATGTACATTTTCTAAAATAATATATTATTGTTACTTTGTTTTATTGAACTGTATTTATATCTCACTCTAAGTTTACTTAGGTAAGTACCAATTTTATTACATAACATTACATTAAAAATGAATAAACAAGGAGCAATTTTAAGCAGTAATAGAACAACATTTTAGAGCCTAGTACAAGTTTTGTTGAATTATACCGGTACCAACTTCTTGTTGTTGGCTTTGTGAGATGACACTTTTAGTGCCTCTAGCAATTTTTTTGAGAAGCTCCAGTTTTAATTACTTACTAAATTCTCACTACCAGCAAAGTATAGACATATAAATAGCAACACTAAAGAGTTAAATATTATTATTTATTTAATCATATTCCGTATTTAGCTGCTAAACAACAATGAGGTCTGTAACATCTCATTATTAGATTTCTGTGTGATAAAAACAGAAAATAAAGTTTCATCAAATCAGTCAATCTTAGAAAGGAGGTTTTCTGCCAAGGAGTATTAGTCATATATCATCTACCTACACACAGTGTTTGTTTATTATAATAGGTAAGTATAAGTTGGGTGATACATCAATCTATAAGACCTAGTGCGATGATGTTGTTTGTGTGTTGATTGATTTATGATGTTGTTTTATTGAGTGTTGCTAGGTACAAGTTTGGAATCGCGTGGCCTAAACTGACACTTTTTTAATAGTTTATCTATTTAAAAAGGAAAATTGAAATTATTTAGTTTTGCCATATGACAAAAGATGACATGACAAAAGCTCTGTTATGATAAAAATGAAAAAATATATAGTTTTGCCATGATAGTATTTTACGCCATTACGAACTGGGCATTATATTCATTTTCAGAAAATATGTGTATGTAATTGCAAATTTACTTGCTTATTGTTGAACAATAAATAGAACCAAGAAATAAAAAAACCATTACAATCTAGGACAATCAACCTTCCCAATAAAATATAATTTTCATTCAACAATCTTTCGAACAAAAAAAATATTGCAAATTAAAATCAGATTGTCGATGTGTAAACAAATTAACTTAATATTTTATATAATACAAGCACAAATAACTTACACTAAAGCTGCCATAAAATTATCGTTCCAATCAGAGGATTGACGATAATTTTATGACTAGAAACTTTTACCGTCATTTTTGGCAGCTCGTTTCGAGCTCGCTCGATTCAAGGTGGAGCCCAAAAGGCGTGGTGTCCAATTAAAACTTCGTGGACCGCAGCCGTGGACAGTAAATAATTATACGGTACAACCTGACCCTCTTTCTTTTTTTAATCAAAATAATAATAAATGCTGCATAAATGCTCTTAAAAATGAAATTGACAGGTGTCACAGCTCAGTTGCTAATAGCCCTAACACATTGATGTTTGTCTTGTGTTTAGACATAGACATAGACATAGACATAGACAGACATTTATTTGCAGCTTTAGCACACACACATTAGTTATAGGTACATACATTTATAAAGGGTTAAAGAAAAGACAAAAAACAAAATACTTAATTTCTATAGAACATGATAAATTTACAAGTTAAACAAAAAACTAAAATAACAGAATTTATAGAAATAACAGAAAAAAAGGAAGAGGTAAACTCAAAATTTCAGTTATTTCCTACCAAAGTATACTTAACTAACTATATTACAATCTATTTAAGAATGTGTGCTACTGCAGCAAACAGGCTCCAGCTCAGCATTATGCTTTACCACCTAATGGCAGCTCAGCGCGTTTAGATGTTGCTATGTATTCTAAAAGTACTATCAAAAAAAGTATAAAAGTATTCTATCAGCTTTCTAGTTCCCATAAGTTACGCTTAGTTTGGAACTAAAGCGTGAATTGTAAGATGTCCATTAATAGGTAGGTACTTATTGACAATTGCACATGATTTATCAAAGAGGGAAAGGATGGATGATTTTGATTTACAGTGGGACGATAATGATAAATAATAGCTGAATAATTTCGAGTTTTTCGTTTGAACCTTCTCCATCCAGTTTCTCGTAAACTTGCCAATGTCAGCAGTACAACGGATTTATTTATTTATTTATTTATTTATTTATGTTACACCATCAGCATATTCACATATAATATTAAACACAATATATTTGTTACAATCTAGGACAATGTGATATACCATTACAGGTGTAAACAGCTTAGTAAGCTTAGATTTACTTTAGACCAGGTTTATTAAGTTCAAGGTCATACCTACATATATCCTTGATCTTGACCATGAACCTTAAGTTTAGCATAACATTGATCATACAACTCAAAGTAACCTCGCTTTATTTTTTTATTTGTATCGGAAGTTGAACTCACACTAGTCCTTGAAGTTACTGCTAAGGTCACAAAGAACTTTTTTTCTATATAGGTATGTGATGGACGATCCTTCCTGTTATTAACCTTTGATGCACCATTTTGTTGCACCGCACCTACTTGATTTGTATTGTCGTGTCTCCGTACAAATACATTTCTTTACAATAATTAAATTATCTACTTAGCTATTATTATTTTTTTATATTAGGTATACCGACTAGTAAGAAATACAAGTTTTTTGTGTAGGCCCACAGACTCTTCCAGTAGGAGTTTACAGGTTGATAAAAATAAAAGAAAAGGTGTTGTTTATAACCAATATTTATTACTTGTTTTTTCCGATACATTTATTTGTTTATGTTTTTTTGAATTGCGCTTGCACTCATTTCTATCAAACTGGAACACAACAATACGAGCAGCAAGCACTACTTGACGGCAGAAATAGGGTAGTAGTACTTCCCGAGCTCTTTCACAAGAAGCTCTACTACTGCTATATTGGTAACAAAAACCAGTCACGTGGTTTTTTAGGTCATTAATTAACACCCACGCTCCGCAAAAACCTTCTAAAGATTCTGTTTTAGGTCAAATAAATAAAATCCTTTTAGAACCAAGGAAATAGAGTTCTTCCGTATGCATATTATTAATGCAAAATAAGAATAATATTGTTAATCTTACTTAAAATTAGGTATCAAAACCTTTTATTATCAAAGAAATATTACTTAACATATACCTAAGCAAATATTTTTTTGTATCAAAGAAATAAGTACGGTGGTAGTACCTGCCCAATCCAAACGTCCATTATAAGTCAATTTGCTAGTTAAATAAAAAGCTAAGATACTGCACAGTTAATCTAATCTATTGTTAACCAAGAGGGTAATTCTCTAGATTAAATATAGTAAGAATGTCTCAACAAAAAAAAAATTTAAAAAAACTGACTTCGATAAGAAGATAAATATATAGATAAAATGCACATTGCACCACCATTAAATTTGAAGTATCTAAAAAAGACTTGTGGCACTCGGGGACTGCCGCGGTAAAGCTATTGCATAGCATTTTTTGCTGGATTACGCATGCGCAGTGTTAGGTTATTTATGTTAGGTATTTTTGTTACGTAATTTCCGGATTCGGTCTCTACGCTCAAGGCCCGCGATAGAAGCTATGCAATAGCTTACAATTAGAACCGTCGAAATCGGTTCACCCCGGAAAAGGTTCGGAGTTACCATAATACTGTCAAAATAAGAATGTCTTCCAATGTCAGTTGAAATGGCAGACAATGCGTGACTCACATAAAATAAAAATTACATTATGTTTAGAGATTTACTTTTTTCTTAAATATAACAAAAAGCAATTAAGATTGATGAAGATTGCATGCTTCACGTTTCATTGGATCAAGTTCATTGACTTGTTGATGTACTTATAATGACTACAAAAGATCTGCAATGTTTTTTTAAAGACGTCATAGCTTCTATCAAGCTAACCTCTAACCTTACAGCAACGGTATAACTTGCGAAAATCTTTCAAAAAAGGTCTTACTGTATAGAGTTTAATTGGTATAAACTTTTTATGGTCGACAAAAACCACAAAAAATGAAGAGCTGGGCAAGTTCAAATATCGACCTCGCATGACTTTATATAATTTACTTCGGTACGGTGGTAGTACTTCTCCGGACGAGCTCTTTTATAGACAGCTTTTATATAAAAACACTAAGAAATGTAAAATGAGCCTATTATGGTATAACTATTGAAGCAGGAAGTACCTACTCCAAATTCATCATTGTATACATTTTAAGACTTCCGTGGGATTTTTGCGAATATAATATGCAGTCGGGTGGGGGATGGCCTCGTCTTCTCGACCTATAAAGCCTTCTTGACCCGTAAGTTCGACACAATAAACTGAATCAACAACATGGCTAGCTTCATACTTTTATTTATCACTCTCGCCATCGGCTCCGCCCTGACTCAAGGTATTATTTTTATCAGTAATTTGATCTTTATTACTTTTACGATAAGGACTGAATAACAGTTGTTTTTTTACAGATACATCAGTAACAGACACGAGCATAAGAGAACCAAGAAGTTTAGTTAAAAAAAAGTTGTGCTACAAATATGGAATCTGTGGGCATGGCCACCAAGGAGGTCATCAAGACGGTTACCAAGGAGGTTACCAAGGAGGTCACCAAGGAGGCCCAATAAACATTGCCATCAGCCAGTCACAATCCTCTGCTAATGGAGCGGACGGTGGCCATGGAAGCGGGTACTACCCAAACAATTACCAATACAATGGAGGATATCCCAACCACGGAGGGTACAACCAAGGGTACGGGGGCTTCCAAGGACATAACCAAGGGTATGGTGGTTACCCCAACCAAGATTACGGAGGGTACTCAAACCAGGGGTACGGAGGATACCAAAGACCAGGGCATTATGGTAACGGCCAAGGGTCCTACAACAACCAGTTCAATGGTAACTACTATGGTGGACAGCAGACCGGCGGAGGGTATGGCTTCCAGCAGCCTTATGGACAGTACTCTGATGTCTCTCGTACTCTGAGTCATGAAGATAGTGAAGGTTTTGGCTTTGCTCGGTCTCTTGCTGTTGCGAAGAGCAAAGCTTAGAGAAATAATCGATAAGTAAGGAAATAACTTCGAGGATTTAGAGCCTTGTAAATAGTTTTGTAAATATTTATTCCGATAAGAATGAAACACTGTGATGAATCATTTATTTATTTTTAATAAAAAATAAATATTTTTATACAATTCTTCGTTTTATTTAGCCAAAATTGCTATCTTAATTGTTTGTTATTCTTAATCATAGCAAAGTAGACTGATAAATACGAATAATTATTTTGATTGGTGATTGAATATTATAACTTGGAATAATAAAACTGATAAATTATGAGACATTTCATCATATTTTATAGCTTTCATCGATATTTTTGAAATAAAATTATATATACAATTCCATAAAAAAATACATCCTGTAGCGATTAAAAGGTAAATGCTCCAACTTTTTACAGAATATTTAAATTCTCAAAAAATCGATGACTTAATAAAATTCATTTCCTGCAGAAGATCAGGAATTTTGTATTTATTTACATGTTTAAGAAAGGTTATTGATCTGAGTTTTTATATTAATCAATTCTATGTTGTGACTATTTATCAATTATGTCTTTTGTTGAATAATTAGGTTTTAAAATAAATTATTTTATCATTAACTTTACAACCAACAGCATATATAAGAACACGTTCAATGTTGTAGTAGTTGCGTGCAACATTCTAGTTCGGGCGTTTTGATGGTGAAAATAGCATTTAATTCTGATTTTAATAAAACTGAGTTTCTACCCTTTAAGTTTGATCAACAAAGCACAACAATTATATTATGGAATAGTAACAATTCACAGACTGAAAAACTGTAGTGTTCTTAAACAAGTCTTTCATTGTGTCACGTTAACTCGTTTGCCGGTCGTTTAGAAGATTTATCACCATCATCATCAATAACAGGTCTTCAATTACGAGTTTGGACGTTTGCCCTCACCTGCCAATACACACAAATAGACATGCTGTTTTATTAGCCCGTTCCAGCTCACCATGGACAATTTAGATGACACTGTGTCCATAAAATTTATGATATCAGATCACCAGGATCTATTAAAAACGGTTTACAGTAACATGCTAGATAAATTTTATTTATGAGTGTCAATGCCTTCGGGTGTTCAGTTCTGAGTTCTGACCCAGTGTCCACTGGTGGGGGGAAAGATGATACTGGTATATAAGCTTAGAGAAATGAATCAACAATATTCATAAACATTGGAGAAAGGCATAAGCATCCTGTGGAAGAGCTAAGTTACAATAATGGCAGCTAAGTTGATCGTACTTGCCGCGCTCGTCGCCACCTGCTGTGCCAAACCTTTCTACTTCTCCGGTGAGTTTGAAGGTCACCTATTGTTTTCTAGAACAAAGCCAGAATAAATTATGCAAAAATATCGAAATATTTCCGGTCAAGAGGTCGCTATAAAATAAAAAAAATACCGTTATTTTGATTTTAACTTTTATAAACATTATTATTCTCAGACAATGACTCATAAACATGATACGAAGATTCTACATCTAGACATTTATTATGATAAAATTTAAGCTTAATTAACTAAACAGTTACAAACCTCTTCCCACGCAAACTTTAAGTTTAGCATAGCATAAAGGTTATCTAAACACATATCTAGTGTCTATAATTCCTAAAATAATTGAAATTTTAAAACACTTTTTTTTGTTTTCAGCTGTTCCTGGACAATTGACATATCTCCGAGCAGGTCGGTCACCCAGCATCGCATACGGTTTTGGTAGTGGACTTGCAATCGACGTCGGTGGCATCAAGCACTCCAACAGTATTGGCGCCTCCTTCCAGAGCGGTAACGCGGAAGCCTATGGCTCAGGCGTCGGATCTACCGATGATGGCAGCACTGTAGCTAAAGGAATTGGCTACGCACACGCCAACCCGGACACCTACCGCACCGCTTATCCAGCGTATTCCACCCCATACTCAGTTCCCACCTACTCTTACCCGTACAACCTCGGCTACAACCATTTCGGAACCCCACAACTACGCGACAGCTACGGAAATGCTGTTGCTGCAGCTCAGAGTTCCGGCAACTTTGGCACTGCTTTTGCTCAGAGCCAAAACCATGGATCCATTGCGTCCGCAGCTAACTTCAACCCGTACCAGTCCCGCCACAGCTTCAGAAACCCTGGGTACGAAGGTTCTGCTGTATCGTCTGCCGTGAGCACTGGGTATGGAGCTACTGCGGCTTCCTTTTCAAATGGTTCTGGAACCGCAACATCCTTAGCTCAAACCCGAGATGAGCAAGGAGGTTACAACACGGCTGTGTCAACCTTAGAGAACGGAGTAGGTGCCAGCTCCGCGCAAACCGTACAGCAGAACGAAGGAGCTACTCAACACAGTGGAGCTACTGCTATAAATGGACCTGGCATTCAAGCATCTCATGCGTTTAACACTGGTGCTGGCACCTACTACTAAATTATGTATAGGTTAGAATTAAATTACGAAAAAATATTGAAACGATCGCAAAGCGCTTGTCTTTATATTTTTTCAGAGGTATACCTACCCTCCGCCGACCAAGTTTGCGAGTGGTGTGATGGCAATAAAAGACTGCATTAACTTATTAAACCTACTTGGACTTTTATTTTAATTTATACAACACGAGCTTATACTAAATACATCCAAAAAAAATATCTTTACAAAGTTCAATCATAATCTTTAGAATGTTGGTCTCTTATCATCAAAATTAATACTTTATAACTTTCCTATTATCATTTACTGCCGTGGCCGACTTGACCTCTCCGTCGCCAGCAAAGCTAGGATGCTCATAAATATTTTCGATGTTCCTAAACCAGTTATTCAATTGAAAGGCATCTAAATTAGGCGGTAATATAAATGGTACAAAAAATGGGTTGAACTGTTTTGACTCTTCGAAGTTTCGGCCAGATCCGGCAGTATTCTCAGGAGTGGCGGCATTAAAACCTTTAATGCTAGGTTTATTGTAGTTTTCGATTTCAGGATAGTAGAAGTTTGATCTCAATAAACTGCTCTCGGGGTTGACGCGCTGTGATGTATAGCTGTTCAATAAGTACTTCTCCACTTCAGGGTTGGAAGCTGAAATTGCGATGATCGATTCTCCGTTTGGTGTAGATTCTGAAAACAATTTGACATTACTTTATTTATCCTGGAACACAGATTCATGGCTGAGCATGTGTATGCCTTAGTAAGACGTACAACATCTATCTATTCATTAAATTCATGGACAATAGAAACATAAATAAACTAGTACACAAATTAACAAAAAGCCAATCACGTTAACTTCAACCGTTTTGTTTGACCAATTTTTCACAATATCCTTTCAAAATGATTTAATTTCAATATACGAGAAGTGAATCTTATTTAACTAAATGATAGGAGCTACCTTTTAAAACAATAGGCACCGCAGACACCTCATACAACGCAACAAAAACAAATACAACAAACATCACCGTCATTTTAATTCTAATGGCGTATCTAACTCCTGAACTAATAGCTATTGAAATGAAATTACAATCCTTGACCCATGGTTTATATACCTACCAATTTCTTCTGGTAGTAAATGATGAATGTAACCACTAGGAGCAACGACAGGTCATTGAACCGCTAATCTGTGCAGATGCAGACTCCGCTTAAAAGATTGATGGAGCAGATAAATTATTGAGTCATACTTCTATGGAGGTTGATGGCTTTTTAATTAAAAATTCGTGTGTAGTTTGCAGCTGGGCGCAAGATAGTATTAGGGCAAAAGGGTGGACAGCTCGACAAATGGAGCCAGTAAGCTAAAATGAGGTACCTATCTATAAAATAAAACGAGACTTACCTACATATTTTGGGATTTTTAAAGCTATGCAATTATGCATATACCTAGCTTGATCGTACCTACCATTGATGTTCATATTTTTGTCTAACTAACTAATTCATTAAATTTAATTTAAAGATAAAATTAATAAAAAGATAAAATAAAAAGCCACAACAAAATTTCTAAAAGTTCTTAGTTAATTTTGACCTGGAAAAACTGAAGGCTGAAGTAACTTAAGTAAACTTTAATTATTATGTGTTTCTAGACACTATTGACTGCATGTCTTACTATAATCAAGCTTATGTGCTTTTAAGAGAGCTTTTGTAAAGCCTAGGTTAATGGTTCTTCATGATGATAGATATTCAATTCTCAAAAATACGAAGAATACATAATATTATAAAGAAATTCGTGTGTACTAGGGTGCAAGATAGTATGTCAAAAAGGTTGGACAGCAATTTGCAACGGTCTGTAGATAGTTCGACTGTTTCTTATGTAATTTGTATATTCCTATGTATATTTTGTAAATACTGTATAAGTCGTAAGTAATAAAGAATATATACAGTATATAAAGCCGATGTCAGTGGAAAGGTGCTTCATGAATTTAATGAAAGATAAATTCGAAGTTTTATTTTGTTCTATTCTACGGTCTTCTTCTTCTTCGTGTCAATGAACACAACAAAAAAATTTAAACGCTGTTCATGTAGAACTTTGCAACATTTATTCCCTTGTCTGTACTATTGATGAGATCATCCCTTCTACGGTGCTTTTGATTAATGAATCTACTAATTTAAAATAACCAAATACGCAGTATTATGGCATATGGACATAAAAATAAGTACAGTACGATACCAAGAAAATATGATATTTTTGCTATAAAAGGATAAACTGCGTTGTAATAAATAAAGTCTATAAATTAGCAGGATAGCTGTAAACACGATTAAATCAAAAACAACTTGTCTTGATGAATGCTAGCTATAAACTTAACACAATTTTTAAACAGTTTTTATATAAATTATTGAGTCTGTCATGCGGTGAAAGATGTTATGAATGTTAGAGGAATACATAATATGGGTTAAAAAAAGAAAACATTTATGCCGACCACACCAAGGGTGGGTAAATGATTTGATGCGGCGGTCCGTAGTGTCATATAATTATCGACAATAACAGGGTACATGACAGGGAAGGTAAATACTACTTATCAGGTTTTGACAAAAACAAAATGCATTATTTTTTATCTAAGTCTTGATTAATCGTCTTTTGTTTTTAAGAGAAGCACTTTTTTAATTCCTTTTCGCTATTTTAAATGTAAACTTTTACGATGTATACGGCAAATTAAAAACCAAAAAGTAACGTTATTTACACTTTTTTTCGTTGTTAATTTTAATGCGTGATCTTTGGCAAAACCAAATAAGCTACGTCGAAAACGTTTTATTTCAATGTCAAATCTTCGAATCATCAAAGTCTACTGTCGAGTCTCGCTTTTTTGTTTCAATAAAAAGAGATGTTTGATATTATTAACTATCTGTCTAAATTATAATGAGCTGTTTGACTTGTAATTATTAAAGAACTTATATTTACCGAGAGCAAATTATCATGAGTGGAGATTCTAACCGATAGTTTAAGGCAATAAAATAACTGTTTCATCGCGGCTTCATCACACAAGCCAAACGGAGCGACACCAGCCACTACGCAGAGAATTAATCAGTGTTCTAATTTATCTCAGCTTATTAACTTCGTAATAATAGAGAAATTACAAGATTAAATTGATGTGTCGCCGATCTCTATCAATATTTATTAAGAACCGTTTTGAATACCATAAACGAGAACTAGTAATTCTACGGTGAATATAAAGTGAGAATTTTGTGTTTGACTTGCATTTATTTGTGTGCTGTCACAATGGAAAGGCTACTCGGCGTGGTTGTGGCGTGGTTGGTGTTAGCCACTGCGTTCGCAGGTAACCTGCTCTAAACTTTTTATAGTGTTCGAATAAAATAAATTGATCATTAGAGATTTCCGATAGCAGTTTTTATGTCCACTCCTACTTATTACATTATACCTAAACATAACTTTAATTGCTTCCAATCAACTTTTCGCTTATTTAAAAACATTTTATAGACTGAATTTTAATTTTATGTAATTAAATAATTTCATTTTTATTCACAGGAGAACAAGACAGCCAAGGTATTACCAAAACTTTTAAGACTAACAACGGGTATGGCGTCGCAAGTATCGCCGGAGTAACATCCAGAAACGGTCGAGTGTCATCTATCAGCGGTGTCAATTTCTTCCCATCATCAAACTACTACTTCCAAGGCAGGTCTGGGGAGAAAATACCGGAACCAATCTCCTTCATGAAGGAAGAAGATGGGAAGTTTACAGCTGGACAGATAAAGTACGGACCAGGATCAGTGTCTGTCACGTCAGTAGCCAGGTCTTACCCTGGCTCTGCAAACGCTAAGTCAGTTAGTGCGGTGTCGACGGTCAATAACATGATGCCGCAGCTTAAGCCAAGAGATATGATGTATCGAGATCCATTCGCAGGTTTTAACTCGAGGAGTCTGGACCCCTGGTTTGGCACTTATATGTTCCGACAGCCGAGTTTTCAGACTTTTAACACTATGCGCCCGACCTGGCCTTATTCAAATATCAACCCTCTTTTCAATTTTTGGAGAAGATAGATTATATCTAGATTTGTGTAATTGATTGTAATATATTAAACCAAGTTATGCATTTATTAGGGTGTAAGATGATTGTGATTTGTAATATTAAGTGATTAAAGTATACAATGTTAATTTATTAAATGTGTTTTTTAATCATTAGATTTTTAATAAGACCATACTATTTAAGTATTAAAATTATAAGGTTCTTTTAGAATCGTTTTATATACAAAGTGATTCTGGGATCACTTTGTATATAAGTACTGAATTATATGCAAAAATAAATAACCACCACACGAAAGTCTAACCTACTTAACCATTTGAAACTAACACAAATGCTATATAACAATGGTACAAATGAGAAAGTTTAGATGTTTGACAATCGCGTTTAAATTAATCGAATTTTCATTAAACTTAGACGAAACTTACCTCTCATTTTAATCCAGATAAATAAATAAAAAGTAAAGTAAAAAGTAAAAAAATCTTTATTCAGTAAAATCACAAGGATCATTTAGAATCGTCTTACATACTAGGTGCCAGTTCCAAAAACAAATGAGTTGCGCGCGAGCTCTCATATTTATAAAACACAGATTTATAAGTAAGCAAACATAAATACTAGTTTTGCGTCTGGTTATTTCTACGAGTATGTTTGACTAATAATATTATATTAAAAATCTATCATATTAGCAGCAATCTATGTTATTCGAAATATATATTTATTTACGTACAAGTTTAGCTAAATTAAAAACTAGATGGCGCTGTGATGAATGAGTATTCTAAGAAACTGCAGAACGTCGACTCGTTACGTGATTGTTACCTAAGTCGAACCGCAGTGGGGCGACCATTGCAAACCATACAACTGACAGTTGAAAGTTGACAACTACTACGATGCGTGCACTGTTTTGTCTTGTGCTGGCTGTTTGTGTGATGGCCATTGTAGCAGCCCCGGCTAGGAGCAATCTGGACACTGGGATTAAAGGTAGGTACATACATAGTTTGCTTTGATGAAGAAAATATACTCGCAATATACAAGCATACGTCATTTATAAGGTTATATAGTGATAATGTTAAACTTGCAACATAGCTTGACATACTAAAGTTTGCATTATGTCGTAATAAGACTTTGTTTTAATTTATTTACCCTAATCGATACTTATAATAATATGTTTGTCTACTGTCTAGTGACCTAAACGTCCTTGGTTAAAGTCACACGTACTTATTTAAAATCTTAGCATTTTTTTAACAAATTAATTTATCTCCTCATTAATTCATTTGCGATAATCATTTAGGTACACACACTTGTCCATAGTATCAAATGGTTTTGACGGTTTTTTGATATTGTTTTTTCTTCTTTTTTATGTTTCTGGGACTTAACTGACGCAACTCTACCATACTAGTGGTTTTGGTTTGAAAGTAGATATAATTGACAAATCTCGAAAAATAAAAAAACGCAAAAAAAAAAGTTCGTACAGAGGACACACGGAAGGCGAAATGTTTGCTAGTCGCAACCGCAACGCAACCACACACGGACACACATGCTCAGACACAATCATTGCATAGTATATTGACATCCCTTTCTAATCAATAAGAACGAACAAAGACAAAAACTTTTTTGTAATACCTCTTTATGTTTAGTTAGATACGTCTCTGAGTGTGGTAGCGAGAACAATAGCTCGTTTATTTGCATCATTATAATATTAACCTCAATCTAAAATAGCAGTATTTATAGTAAATTTAACTATGTAGGTAGTATTATTCTGCCTTCCGGCGAGATGGAGCGACGATCTGCGGAGAGCTGGCAAGAACAGAGGGCTTAGTCCGAGCTTGCATTTTAAAACTCCCTACTCTCGAGCCGAGAGTCGTCTCTCGGATCTCTCTCTCTACTTCTTACAAAAATATAAGGACATCCGAGAGACGAATCTCGGCTCGAGAGTAGGGAGTTTTATAATGCATGCTCGGACTAAGCCCTCTGGATGAGAAGAGCCGAAGACCGGGCTCAGTGGCGCGTCTTGGAAGAGACCTACGTAGAGCAGTGGACTGATATAGGTCGATGATGATGATTATTCTACGCTAGCGTGTTCTTATTTCTTGTAAGCATTAAAAAAACTGGTTTCCAAATTACATTGTAGACACAAGTGTGAATTGAAATGGTAGATTTTATGATGTCTGGCTTGAATTTAAAATTTCTAGTTTATTTTAGAATGATTTATGTTTTGTGTGGGCGTTACAATAATAGCATAATTTAATATTGAATCGTTATTAAAAACTTATTCGTAGATATTGAGGTGTTATAGACTTTCCAAATAGTATTCAACCCACAGGTTTTATATTTTTATCATAGACTAAAAATATTTATTTTAACAATTATTATATTTATTTTCTCAATTAGATACCATTTAAATTTTATAATTAAAAAACTAATGTAACTCTTAAATCTAATAATCTTTTTAGTTCAATTTATTTTTAGTTGGTCGGGACAAGCCAAACCCTTTATAACAGTTACTTACATATATGTTTTTTTTAATGAAACCTAACCTAACCGAATGAAAAATATTTACTAGGTACATAGTAAACATTAGTAGGCAGGTAGGCATAATATTGGCTAATTACGTGGTAAATCTGCGTCTCATACTTAAACAAACAATTTTCAAACATCTTTTAAAAATAGCTTTTTTTTTCAGACAATGAAACTCCTTTCGTAGAGGAAGTGGTGGTGGAGACACAACTACAAGTGAGGAGTCCTTCCACAAGACAAGCGAGGACTGACGCTCGGGTCAATCTGAAGGATGGTACCAGGATCGCAGAAGCCAAGCATATCTAGACAACACATATATACCACCTGTTACCTGCGTCTGTACTCCTGGGCGCGTTTTGGAAAAGCTCGTGAAAATCCTCATCGTTAACGTAACATAAAATAAAATTAGATTATAGATACTAATTTTATTTGTTAAACTAAAAAAAAATTTAACTCTCTTTTGATGGTCCTTGATGAGTATCTATGACTGCTTTTAGTCGAGCGTAATATAAATATAAATAAATTAATATTTGTACTAAGACTACTTATAAATATCTATAAATAACTACCCTGGAAATAATCGAAAAAACCACAGCCCAAAATGATTTTCAGAAAACATTTCTCTGAAAATCTTTGTCATAAATGAGAGATTTCATTATAGCTTATAATAATGTGTTCAATCAATATAATTTAATTACAAGATTATAAAACTAATTATTGAAAATTTGTTTTATTTATAAAACCGTAGTGATAATTAACAGATGCAATACAAATAATTAATTTATTGCAAATAATGTATTTTTCTTTTTAAAATTCATATCTTAAAAAGATTCGAACGCGCTACTATTTATCCAAAATTAATAATGATATGGATTATAAAAATTTTTTCTTAATACATATTATACAAATCTCTATGTCCAATATAAATTGAATAAGTCATAGGAAGCCATAGTCGCTTCCCTGACTTGTTCAATAAGCCAAGTCGTTCCTGAAAGAGTTCTATTATACATGCTATGCGTATGCTTTTAAGCTTTGTCAAGGCGCTTGCGAATCTCATAGTCCAAGATCCGGCTGCAGGATTACTGCGCTCATCTGTTTTTTGCTGAAAACCGATTTTTTATGTATATTTATAATTAGGAGAATATATATTTATCAGGTTGCCTTGCAAAATTTGGCCGCCAGTATGTTTAATTAAATTATTTTTAATTATTTTTTGGGAAAAATATCGTTCACTTGTTTTTTAAATCAAATAACGTCTACATCATGACAATTAATATGAAGACTCAAAAAAATCAGCAACCCTTATTTGCGGGTAGATTTAATTAAGCAAACAATATGATAAAAATGGAAAAAAACATAGCTTTAATTTGATATACAATTAATAAATAAACGTTATGCACGTATAAATATATCGAAATCATACGTGTTTACACCTGGCTGCTAAGAGGTGCGGCCAAGTACGCAACGGCAACCGTGATTTTTTTGAATCTTCATATATATCTAAATTTCCATGATGTAGACGTTATTTTATTTAAAAAACAAGTGAACGATATTTTTTCCCAAAAAATAAAAAAAAATAATTTAATTAAACATTCTGGCGGCCAAATTTTGCTAGGCAACCTGATAAATATATGTTCTCCTAATTATAAATAAACATAAAAAATCGGTTTCCAGCAAAAAACAGTTGAGCGCAGTAATCCTGCAGCCGGATCTCGTACTATCAGAGCAATAATAAATAAATATTCTATTCTATTCTAAATGAATGTGTAATATTCACAAATACTCTGAGATTCGCAAACGAAATATATAAACATTGAAAAGGCGGGAATTATTGTAATTAGTATTTGTGACAAGTACTAGCCGCACTATTGTTTTCTCTCAAACTTGGACAGAGCATGCTCTTGCTCTATGAAGTACCAACAAATCTCTGGTAAGTACATATTAATGGTAAGAGCGTTGAATAGCCATTGGCCTGATCAGAAAGCGATGAATAGCCCCATTGATTGGACCGATTTCAAGAAACTCTCAAGCGCTGATCAGGGGCCCTATCCAGAAGGGGCAAACTTGCGTGACGGAATATCCTTTCAGTTGCAGGTCAGTTTTGTAGGCATTTTTTGTGGATTGACGTGGCTGAGCTGTTCAAAATATGACTGAAATGTTTTAAATAATGACTGAAATGTTTTAGATATGACTGAACTGTTAAAAATGACGTCAACGAGCTGGCGCATGCATCTCGCTCGCACTTGCAACGGGGCTTCGCGGGCGCATATTTCTGTACCGCTCTAACATGTCTTCATACTTGTTCGTTTTAGGGGTGTCCATTTTGAAAAATCATCGTTGTTTTTTTAGATTCGATAAATCAGAACTAACATCGATGTCGTCCAATTGAGTTTAAGAGCTCACACAAAGATGAGATTTTATTGTAATGAGTTGGTATATAAATATAATATAATTATACAATACACAATCTACTTCAATTTTATTTCGTCCACAAAACCAAAATATGTTATTCACAATTCGTTGTTTGTAAACATTGAAGCCCGCCATTTTTTTAGTAAGTACACATATTTACATATTTACAGACAATATTTTTATTATATTGTCAGTCCAATAATAAACTTTTCATTTTTAAATAATCAAATAGGAAAAAAATTAGTAAAATTATAATGTTCAAACTGGAATTTTTATGAAATTATTTGGATATAATTATTGACTCGATGTTTTTCTACTAAAAACTGAAAAAACATCGATATTTCGAGTATATCAAAAGCATTTCAAAACATCGGATCGATTCGATGTAGGTATCGCATTGTAAATATCGATGTTTTCGATGCATCGAAGTTTATCGAATATTCCGTCCCTATAGTTTGTTTACATTTAATATTTATAACCTAAAGATTTTGCATTTTCATTGTAACTTTCGTGATTGTTGTATCATAATATTGTTATGTGCCATCATAATATTGCTGGCTGCCTTGGACTCGATTGAGCGAAGAGCCTTCAGGATAATAGGTAATACGCTGCCTGCGTCTGTTTTTCCCAATCATTACAACCTAGATCAATTCAAGGCCAATATAAATAGGTGTCTTCTAGACCATCCTGCTCCATCGTCGGCTTCATCGGCGCTTTCCATCAGGCGAGATTGAAGCCAAAGGATTATAAAAAAAAAAATATGTGAGTATGTGAAAGTTTTAATACATACATAATTGAGAAAATGGTGAAATCTTTGTAAGTATTTCACGGAGAATAAAAACCTCAGCTTTGGCAAACCTACACCGGATTTGCGCATTTCGCAAACAAGTATGTTATTGAAAAGTGAATAAATCAGTGTACTACCTAATTATGGAAGATTTTAATGTCAAATCTAATCATAAACATGAAACGTATGTCGGGATTGTCCTGTTTTTCAATACTAGGAGACTGACATACTTAATACAATACATTACTTATATAGATAGGTATTTTTTATTTTACCTACATATAAAATAACCAGAGCACCCGGAATAAATATTTGCAGATCGTACAAACATTTATTTCAAGGCGGTCATCGAACCCACAACCTCCGCGTCGGAGGTGGACATCTGTTGCAGAGTTTCTAACATGTTTGGTCACCACTTATTCATGTTTCAGATGCACACAAGATGCTGGTGCCCAGTATGGGTTAGCAGATCAGAAATCAGAACACAACAATTTAAGACTAAGACATGAATCATTCTATTTAATCGTCCAGGTAGTTGATTACTTCACTTGATAGGTTCATAAATATACCTATAACAAACTAAATCAATCATTGCAATAGGCATCACAGCTCATTTGGTACTAGTTCTGTCTTCTCTGTGGGTTCCATCCCCACCAAGAATAAATATTTTTTAAAAGTTCAATAAGTCTTTATTGGTAAAACATTTTTTTATTACTATTAGTAAATATTAATGTATGTTCTGCTTTTGGGTGTCAACATGTTACATATCTATGAATTTATTCATAAAACAGTATATGAGTATTCTAGTTGCCATACAAGCTTTGTGAAATGTTCATAAACATTTTTTTAACTTGTTTAAGTGTAATGAAATAAAAGAAAATGATTTATGTTCAGATTTCAAGACTGTAAAATATTTTAGTATTGAACTCTATGCGTATTAACTCTATTTACAATACACTTCATTTTATTTCAGGTATATCTGGGATGTGACACGAGCAAATTTCGGTTGCCAGGAAGAGATCTCTCTCAGCGATAAGGCCACCCATTCTGATGCCTATTACTACTTGTTTAAGCTCTTTGTTTTTATTTATGTGTGATGAACAATAAAGAGTTATCTATCTATTTAGAAATGTTTTAATAAAATAATACTGAAACATGGTTTTATTGAATTACTATATTATTTCACAAATGAAAACAAAGATTAGTTTAATAGTCATAAACAGATTAGGATAGTGAAGTAGTACCATCATGGTAATTTGCATATTCTGAAACAAAATAATATATACTTAATAATATATATATCTCAGCTCAGTATTGGCATTAGTTCTGGCATCTATGCTAGGATGGTGGGTTCAATCCCCACCACAAACAAACATTTGTGTGATTACTTGTCATTGGTAAAATATTTATTTATTACTATTTGTGAACATAAATATGTGTTCTGCATTTGGGTGTTAATATGTATTAATTTTTAGAATACTTACTTATAATAGTATTCAAGCAATCTATTTCCCATACAAGTTTTGTTTAGTTTGGTTCAAGTGCATGCCTTGGGAAATAAATAAATATTTTTGGACAATTCACACTTCACACTCTAGTCCCAAACTAAGCAAAGCTCTTTATGTATGGGAACTAGATTGCTGATAGAATACTTACATACTTACATTTTTTTTGTAAACACATTCATAGAAACACCCAGATTCAGAAAAAATATTTATATTCATCACACAAACATTAAAATTTGCTCTGGGTGTGAATCGAACCCACAACCCACAGCATGGAAGGCAGAGCTTACTACCAAATACTTACTGTCAAATGTTCATGAATACTTGTTCAAGTCTAATGAAATAAAGGAAAAAAAAATTAGATTATGTACAGATTTTAATATCATATTATAAACTATGTAATCATTCTTTACCACATATATAAGATATAATAATAATAAAGAATCAAAATGGTTTTATTCCTTGAATTCTAGTCATTTTACAAATTACAACTTGCAGATTAATTTTATATACTTAGTCTTATACTGTCTACTACACAAGTAGAAACTTCATGGTAATCTGCATAGTATTCTGAAACAAAATAATAGGTAAGAAAGTTTTGTAGGTATGTACTATGTGAATGTGAATGATGACGTGTAAGAAAGGTGTGAACATTGAGATGACGTCTGATAGAAGTGAGTGGAAGAAGAGGACATGTTGTACCGACCCACATAATGTGGGACAAGGGTAGGAAGATGATGATGTACTATATTCTTATCTTATGTTATTGTACCTACATTTTAGATGTAACTTTATGCTACTAATCTCAATGATGGTTTATCTTAGCAAAAATTTATTTCAGGATAGGTACTGAAATTATGTTGTCTCTATATAAATTTGCCATAAATATTTTAAATATGATGAGACTAATAGGATTTATAACTACGATTACATACAACTAGTTAGGCATTTATGTTCCTTGTTGTCTTAAACTATTTAAAAACAAGTGTTAAGTAAGAACTAAAAGGATGAAGCGATGATATTACTTTGAAGTTATCTTGCCCATACCTAGGTTTTTTTCAGAAAATGTGTAGATGGTAGTCCTGAAAACCTATAAAAATTCACAGGTCAGCATTGAAATCGCAGCTAATTGCGTTTTAATTTTAAAACTACTTTGAAATTGTCACAAAACATTATAATTTTCGTGTTTGTATGAATCCATGAATTCTGCAAAATGAAACCAAAACAAACTTCGGCATGTCACAATTCTGTCAAAGTTAATTTACAGTCAAAATATCAATAAAAGACGAAGAAGAAAACTGAAATGTTATTTGATCAAATAAAAGCTCAAAAACATTTCAGCGGTCTGGATAGGCCCCCAGGTCAAATGGCACGATAGCTGATGCTGGCTTCACAGAATCTGACTTCAAAAATGTTTGAATAATGTTGAAAACCGGCTGATACCGGTTTTCTACCAAAACTCGATACGATACAGGTATTTGGCAAACACAAATGTGGAACTTGTCACATAAACAAATCGACGCCTCTCGTAATGTCGGTTCTAAGTAACATATGAGGGAATTATTCGAGCAAATAATTTGTTTTTGCCAATTCACGTCGCGGAAGGCGCCTGAGTAAAGTAGCTACATATTGTATAGTCGTGCTTGCTTTAAGCTTTTGTTAAGTTTATAAAACAATCGCCATCGTGATCCGAACAAAGCGAGCTGTCAGAATTGAATAAATACTTTTTCATAAGTATTACCATCTTTACTGAAAATAAAAGCAAGAAGAAAAAAAAGTTATAAATTATGGTTTAAGTACATACAAAATAGATATTTGATATACAAAAGCTCAAAGTTGCTTTCAGAGAGTGATTAAAATATTAGAATCCTAAGCGACAGCAAGAGAATAAAAAAAATTGCGAAAAGAAAATTGCGCACGCAAAGTGCAAATCAATAAAATGTACACCAAAGAGGTTCAGAGTCTAAGTTTTTAATCCACAAAGTTAGTGCACACGATGTTCTAAATTACTCTATTCTCTAGAGGATTAAAACAACATAGGCTACTTCAGATATCGAAGAGTAAAAATAATAATAAATTATTCTTGGAAAAAAAAATATCTTAAACCGGAAAAAAAAGATAAATAATACAATAATTTCCGAGATGGGGGGATGACTAACGATTATTTTTGTTTCTAAATCGGCAGTAAGTAATTATGTGTTTTTTTTATTATTATCTGTGTATATGATCTGAATCCGTGGTGCAAGGATATTTTAATTTATTATTTAAAATCAACATGTCCAATGTCACGTCAATCGGTGATGTTTGAAAAGTTTAATCCAAATGTTATGCGCAGACGCCTGCGATCGCGCGCATAGTGATGAGCTGCGCACGCGCTGCGAATAATGTTCTACGTGCGTAGTCTACCGGCTCTATATTAATACTTATTAACAGGAGCTATGTCAAAACAATACTGTACTTTTTAAGTTGTCTAACAGATTTTAAGTGTACTTACAGTAATTAGTAAACTTTGAAAAAAAAAAGCTAGCACTCCGGGAGTGCCGGCAGAAGTGAAAACTTCAATATTAACGTTGTGTTTTCACTTTTAAGTTTTCACTTCAAAAATATAACCACAGTCGTGATTGTGTCATGTCATTGTGTCACATTCGCGCAAGCGCGAATGTGACACAACGACGAAGACAACGAAGACACAGACACATTCGCGCAAGCGCGAATGTGTCTGTGTCATTGTGATTGTGTCATGTCGTTGTAACGAAGCCAACGAAGACACAGACACATTCGCGCAAGCGCGAATGTGTCATGTCGCCACAACACTATTTAATTGTTTGAGTCATACGTCGCGTGACCGCAAGTGTGTTCTTTTGTCGTCTCTTGTTTTACGAGCAATGTATAAAAATTAAATAAGATCTTACGCTTTTTCGACGTCACGTGACCCTGACGCGAGTTTGAAAGTTTTTACCCACCCAGCGCCGCTAAAGAAGTTTTCACTTCAATAATAATTTTGAAATACGTACCTACTTACTTGAATTTTTATTATAAAAACTTTTATCTTAATCTACAATACTAAAGTATTTATAATAAATTTATTTATAGTATTTTTACTTAAATTGACAGTATTTTTAGCAGTGATTAATTTTCCGTCGAGAAAAATCTCAAACATTAGGGACGCAAAGCAAAGATTCTGCTAAGTAGTGAAAAAAATGATTAAAAGACTTCAACGCGCTCCTCCACACAAAACATAGTATCAATTAATTGATAAAATAAGACATTTATAAAACCACCTCTAGTTTTGTAACTTTTCACTAATTTGCTGAAAAAAAAACTAATTTTAGATTTTTTGCTTTTGTGATATCAAAATTAAGTTTATATTCGTATGACGACCGATGTGGTCCGCCTGCGACGCGGAGGTTGCGGGTTCGATTCCCGCCTTGGGATAAATGTTTGTACGATCTGCAAATATTTATTTCGGGTGTTCTGGGTATTTTATATGTATAATAAAAAATATCTATCTATGTAATATTATGGTAGTATTTATTCACAAACAAACTTACGACTATACAGTATTTACAAAATGTACATTGGCATATAAAATACATAAGAAACAGTTGAGCTATCTACAGACCACTGCAAACGATCTATAGATAGTTCAACTGATCCAAATCAGTACCAATCGGAAGCGTACCCAAGACACTGGCTGCATTGCCGCGCTGAATAGCAATGCTGATACGCTGGGCCTGATACTTACCAGCACTCGGGTCGCGTGTCGCTTCGACTAAACGCCCAGAAATAATTTTAAAAACGCGGTGGGCCTCTGATTTTAAGTGTACTTACTATTAGTAAACTTTAAAAAAAAAAAAAAAATCTTGAATGTTTATTATAAAAAATCGTATATTAAACTAAATTGACTGTATTTTTAGCAGTGATGCAGTCCGTGAAAAATATTTTCCGTCGAGATAAAACTCAGAGACGCAAAGCACGCTTTTGTAAAGACTTCAACGCGCTCCTCTACACAAAACTCGCCCCTATAGTATCGAATAATTGTTAAATAAGGCTTAAGTAAATAACTTTTTGCAAAAAGTTTGCATTAAAAAAACACTAGATTTACACTTGCCATTTAAATTTTCAAATTAAGATTATTTTGCATATATATGTATGTGTTGTATATATATCAAAGAATGCAAAGGTTTGGGATAAGAAATAAAAAAGTCATTTTACAAACATTTAATTTCACAGTAAGTGCGTATAATGCGTGCCACAAAAGCTCGGTAACTTCTTAGAACTATTTCAGACCATTACAATGCGAAGACTTCGTCCATTCGTTACGATGGCTAATTCTTTTATTTAAATGCTATCTGGCGAAAGGCGGATTTGACAGTGACATCAGTTGACCTCCAAAGAGGACAATGAGATAACGGTATTTCTAATCAAAACCTATAAAACGACTTACCTAGAATTCGCAGATTTTCGAGTTGTTTTGTTAGGTATTTCCAAATATTTCGCCAATTGATTTGAAGAATATACTAACACAAATCACATTTTTTTATGAGTAATAATATTAGTAATTTCAATAGTTATACAATAAATAGATAAATAAATAATGCTGGACAATCCACACAGCATCATCTAGCCCCAAGCTAAGCAGAGTTTGTGTTATGGGTATTAGAAGACTTACATACTTAATACAATACATTACATAGATAGATATTTTCCAGAGCACCCGAAATAAATATTTCGTAAGATAATTTCAGATCGTACAAACATTTATCTCTAGGCGGGAATCGACCTCGCTACCTCCGCGTCGCTAGCGGACCTTCGCCCGCTACGCCACTATGGTCGTCAAAAATTGATTAAGACATATTTAAAAATCAATGAGAAATCGATAACATCAAATTTTAAATATGCATTACGCTACCTGCATTCAAATGCATACAGGCAAACTTATTAGTAACCACCAAGCGTAATTAGACAAAAACATAATAAGCTCTGTTCAATATTAAAACGCACTTAAGTTTTATTATTCCCCGAATGAGACTTGTAAAAAAATGTTGAAATATTCATTAAAACCTACACCTATTGTTAGCGACAATTTATGAGCTAGATAAAACAAAGAACAACTAGGGATTTACTAAGCTTTGCAGCTGGTTCGAAGGATTCATTTTTATAGTTAAAAAACTATAAAGTCGGACGCAACAAGCATGCTGATTGTATCGAGATAAATTAAAAGATGACACGCATTACCTAAAAGTAAACGAGACACGAGACAATACATTGGATTGGTACGGTAAAGATTGTCACATATTTATATGGTCCGATGACACCACCAACACACCTGCTATCCAGCAAGGGGAAACTTGCGTGACCGAATATCCTTTCAGTTGGAGTTCAGTTTTTGATGATTTTACTATAGTAACTCATCAGTATTCCGTGGCATTTTTGTGGACTGATCTTTATAAAAATATGACTGAGCTGTTAAAAATGAAGTCAATGCCGCGGTTTAGCACGTGGCCTACCTGATTTGAGCATGGCCTACCTGGTTTTTCGTTCATTCTATCAAAAATCGATCATTCAAAATATCAATAAAAGACGAAGAAGAAAACTGAACTGCAATTTGATCAAATAACAGTTCAAAAACATTTCAGTTGTCAGGATACTCCCCCAGTACCTACATGAAAACTGCTGATACCTATTTTATCCCTGCTGATTTTTTTATAATGAAATTCTGTCAGATTGTGAACGCAAAATACGTGATTTTTAGTTTTCGTCTTACGTAACAAGAAATCTTTCCAAAAACTTAAGGTTTAACTTCCGGGCTCCCGTTAATTACATGTCGAAATTCTTTTATTTAGGTCATAGTTTGTTAATAAAAATTGTTTTATAAATATTTGTGTATTGTGTCTTCAAAATTATTATGGAGTTTTAAGACGTAAAATAATATTTTCCCATATTTTATTTCATGTTTCTTTGAGCAACTTTACTACTACTTAACCTGAGGGTGTGATAGCTAAAATACACGACATAAGTATAATATTTATAAAATGGTGCCAAGTATGAGTTATTGATGTTATCAATGTTGATGATCACAATGGTGCTTGCGTCAGTCGACGATACCTTTCCAAAAACAGGCCGTCTGGAATTCAGGTTGATTTGAATATCCTACCGATTTAGCACATTTTTCGTTCAAGTTATATACAATGAAGTATAGGTCTTTATTGTGCTAATTAGGACAGTTAAACTAGATGAAACGGACGGTCATAGGTAATATATATTTGTGTGTCTAATAAATTGTATAATGAAAGTCCTTCTTCTTCTATATCCTTTCGGGCTAATTTTGAATGCAAATCTAAATTCTAGAACAAAATAAATATTAACTGTTAATTTGCAAGATATGCGAAACCAAAAAAAAAGATTATTTATGGTAATATTCGCTGTCAATATGTGCGGTCCGTGTGATTTACAGACATAAATAAAAAAAAGAATAGCGTGTGAAAGTTTTAAAAGTATAATTTAACATTATCGTGCACGTTGAACACAGTATAAATAATTAATTTCTAACAAGGATAAAAATACTTTATTCCTTGCAAGCATGGACCACATCAAGAAGTCAAAATCGATTGTAAACTCACGTAAGCCCTCATGTTAATGCCTAGATCTGGACAAAGAACAGGAAAATGTCTTGTGTCGTATGAGTCTACGTCAAAATGCACACGTGATTTGAATTCAATGGATCAGTCGATGCCAGTTTCAGAATTAAAAATGTAATGACGTACGTACTTGGCTCTTATTTTGACAGGCGTTACAGCTCAAATATCAACAGGGCTATTAGCTTTAACCAACTTTGCTATCAGCCTAATATGAACTGAACTATCAGCCTAATATCAACTTAGCTATCAGCCTAATATCAACTGAGCTATCAGCCTAATATCAACTTAGCTATCAGCCTAATATCAACTGAGCTATCAGCCTAATATCAACTGAGCTATCAGCCTAATATCAACTTAGCTATCAGCCTAATATCAACTGAGCTATCAGCCTAATATCAAGTAAGCTATCAGCCTAATATTAACTGAGCTATCAGCCTAATATCAACTGAGCTAACAGCTAATGCCGACTGAGCCATAAGTTCAAAAAAAAAATCATGGACATTTAACACATCACACACTAGTCCCAAACTAAGCAAAGCTTGTACTACGGTAACTAGATTGCTGATAGAATACATTTTTTTTTAAATAAATACACGTATTACGTAGAAATACCCAGACACAACAAATATTTATGTTCATCACACAAACATTTGCTCTGGGTGGATATCGAACCCACAGCTTAGCTTGGGACTGAAAGCGTTGTATGAAATGTACATAAATATGACAGTAAATTTTTGTACGACAAACAAATTCACCTAGTGGTTAGTGGTCAACACTGTCGGTCTATCTTATAAAAAGTTAGCGCAGACTTGAAGTATTGATTACCATACGTAATCATGAAATAAAGTCAACGCTAACTTTTAACAAGATAGGGGTTATTTAAATAAAAAAACCTAGCTTATGTCTAGTAGACCACGTCTAGAAAATCAGGAGCACCTTACAAGCTTCTGTTCTGGTATGTACTTGCTAAATTCATGAATTCAAATGGTGTTCGTGATGTGAATTCACACATAATGTACATGATGGATCGTTTACCATGGAAGATACATTTTTAGTAGCTAGTTGAAAGGAATGCCGATAACAGTGTTCGTAAAATCTAGCCTGTAAATGTCACAGTATACTTAGCTAGTAAAATTTATTAAAAATACGAAAATTGAATGTTTAATATAGAATCTAGAAATAAGTTTATTCACCTGTAGGTACCTTTTTTTTATCAATGAAAATTGTAGCCAATTCAAACTTTATTTTTATTCGAATAAATGTCAAAAATTTAGTACATTGATATTTTCAAACTACGCAAATCTGTAGCTCTCTCTACCTAATGTTGGTACATTAATTATATCATTTTATAATTTATCTATATAATTTAATAGAAAAACATTTAATTTTTTGTAGATAATTTTTAAAGATGCCTTGAAATATAGTATAAACTAATTTATTAGTTTGGAGTATAAATTCGATTCTTTTTTCTTAAGTCATTTAGAATATCAATTGTGTATCAGTATGAAAAAATTATATTCTAATTCTTAGTAGATCAAAAGCAGACGTCTTTTTGAACCCACAATTTTTGAAGGTCCTTGACTCTTCTTAGCAAGTATATCAGGCACAAGATCTGCTTGACATGAAGGCATATCGCACCATCGATCGACATTGTTCGCGGGATGCATATCACCTGGGGGCCAATTCTCGCTCTTTAGAGATTAAGTCGAATTCGACATATGTCCATTCGTTAATAGACATATGTCGTTGTTCGAGCTTGTCAAACGATTTTTTACGACATATGTCTATTAACGACATTACAACAATAGCTTATTTAACGACATACTCCGTCTTTTTTCGACCTAAGTCGATATTCGACTTAATCTCTAAAGAGCGACAATTGGCCCCCTGCTTTCACGGAACACTTGAAACGCAGAGGCGTTCGGGCATTTCATGTCTCGATTTGCATACATTTGTTTTGATTGACTATTTTTAAGGACTCCAAAGAGGTCTTCAATTTGACTTTGACTGTACCTACGGTAGGTACTCCTTTGTTGATTTATTTAAATGTTTAGTAGAGCATACTTAAGGTAGTCTGTGGTAGTGTGATGACGTGTAAAGCTAAATTTATTTATTTATTTAATATACTTTATGTAGTTCTATTAGTTATTTTTTAATAACAAACAAAAAACGAAAAGATATTATTAACACAAACATATTATGTAAACAAGACATTTTTGAATGAATAAGCATTAAATTAAAGACTTGACTTTGATGTTGGTTCGATTACCGATGCAAGGCACTTAATTTAAATTTGTATATTACTGTTATGTATCGTTCTGAATTTATAAGTTTCTTATTAATATGCAGCTATAGAATTTTAAAATTTTGGTATATCAACTTCAAGAGGTTTCTTATTAATATGCATACATAGAATTTTTAATTTTGGTTTATCAACTAGTTCATGAAGTAACTAACTATCAAAAGATGATCAAATTTCCATAAAAATCGCATTATCCTTGATACCGGACGAGTGGTAAACAGATGTTGACGCACTGCGCCTGCGCACGCAGCTCATACTAATAGTAAGTAACACGCGGCTTCCGGCGTAAATATACGCCCATTTGTCTTCGTTAGAACAGTTTAAAACCAAAAACTGTAGAAAAAATAAATTATTATACTTCGTTTTACCTCATTATAAGTTTCATTTATCAACAATTAATAACTCTGACGCACATCGCTTTTTAATCAACGGTTAGGTTTGTCAATTAAGTTGCGAAAAAATATTATAGGTAACAATTTTTTTTAACTGAAAAGATTTTTGAACTGGGTCCGAAACTAACCTACTCGTATTGGATAAGTACTTATTCTTATATGATAAGTTCTACATGCAACTACAGACAAAAAAACTAGATGGCCATGAAAACGAAAAAGCCTTAAAAATAGTACATTGTTCACCGAGAGGAAAAAGTGACCGATTACCGTCGAGGGTGTCGTTTGAAGCCCGAGCCGCAGGCGAGGGCTTTAAAACACCCGAGATCGGGAATCGCACTTTCTCTTGAGTGATACATAGTGCTTTATACTACACCTACGAGGAAAATAAAAAACTAAAATTTTCACATGTTCTTTTTTCAAATTGTTAATTTTCATACACTTTTCTCTCCCGCTCAGATGCGTTTTCTCGCCGCATATTTGTTCGATATGCAATGACGTACTTTCTACCGTAAATTTGATAAAGTATCAAGGTACTTTCCGAGCAGGTGTAGTATAAAAGGTTTTATTTGAACTTCAAACACAAACAATAGAAAATTTAAACATAGAAAGGTTGTCTTGGTCGAAGTAGTAGTAGTCTGTGCTTACACATATAAAATATTGATTTACTATCACAAGAATTTTTTGAAAAAATCCATCCAATCCATCCAAAGGTTGCCTGGAAGAGATCGCTTTTTAAATTTGTTATTTTGTTAATTTAATGTTTTTTGTGTGTAAAATCCTTTCCTTGTACAATAAAGTTTTTATCTATCTATCTATCTAAAATGGAAAATGGCCATTATGAATCAGTTATTTTCATGTACATTCTTAAACATTTAGGTAAGTAGTTTGAATAGCTGTTTTATTTGGACATTAACTACCGTTTAGCCAGGTACCCGTGGGTGTAGATGGCTATCAGCACAAATGCGCCGACAGCCGATCATATCTCCTACATCTGGACTCCGATCACGTGTCTGTGATACTAAACGCACGTTAAGATCGTGTGCATTTTTTCGATGATTACTTGGTAGAAGAAAGTAACTGTTAGATTGGTCTTTGTTTTAAATATAGGTTTCTCAAATATAAATTTTATTGATACATAAAATTATCTTCGAAGATCATGTCATAATTTAGTATAGAATTTATTTTGGCACTGATTTTACCCATACCTCGCAACTCCTTTACACAAAAAAACTGTAGTAGCACCCAGACACAAAGAAAATACATTTATAATGTTAATCACACAAAAATTTGCTCTGGGTGGAAATCGAACCCACGACCCACAGCATGGATGCCTTCCAACCAATGGGTTGTGGGAGCTTCTACCAACTGAGCTTTCACGCTTGTCACAAATTTAAAGATTATGTAAATAAATAATGAAAAATTGCTCAGAGAACATTAAAAATACTATCAAAACATAACATTACATACCTATAAACTAAGGTGCATTGCTCAACACCTGCATACTACGACTATCCTGGTCTCCGTTCCAGGAACCAGCTAACCATCTGCAGTCTGAGTTATAAATCGTCATGAATGAACGGCTGGGTACTGATTGTCATGCCACGTAGCCCTAGGGCATGTGGCATGCATAATGCCACACACAGATACCCTTATTTATAGCACTTACTGATCAAAATTCTCACGATTATACGACATTTCGCTTTAAATAGACAACAAAAATGAAGACGGAATTATTGTTTGAGGAAAACTATTGATTGCGGATGGATGACCCTTGGAAATTAATAAAGAAATGTTCTAGGGAATGCACACATAACGCTCTAGTCACAGGCTGCAAGGCTTGTTCCATAGGAACTAGTTTGATTCTCTACCTGTCTGATTAGGAACTACACAGAATACTTACATAGAATAATAAATCACAGAACAAATATCAATATTTGCCGACACACATATGTTTATTTTTAGTGAGGAACGAATCCAGAATTCACTTCATGAAAGGCAAAGCTAATTAGTAGGTATAATTAACTGACATACACCTGTTATAATAAAAATAATGAGGCAGCTGAAAAATATCCTAACTAATTCAATTTTAAATATGTCCGATCGCACAGTTAGGTCATATTTGCGCGAGTTTCTTCCAAAAAAGGCATGAGTCACAAAAATGCAAAAACAAAAGAATACAAGTTCAACGGTTCTACGATCGCGACGTGTCAAGCATTCAGCAGTTCTTCAGGATCCCGTAACGGTTGGAGTCTGCCGATCGAATGGTGTAAAGCGAAGGCCGCTATGCACACTGGCCTGTAGACCCGAGACCCGTGAGCTGAATTACAATGAGTCCAGCCAGACTGGACTATATAACGCGAAAGCACCGATCACTCCTCACAACCTCACCAGCAATCACACTGCACCCTCAGCTCCCAGTGTCCAAGCTATAAAAGTGTTCGACATGAAGTACGTGCTCTCTCTCGTTCTGCTGAGCTGTGCCTTGTGGGAGGCAACTGGATATCCCTACGCATATTATCCTGGATACGGAAATGTGGATACTTGTAAGTAGTTTTTTAAAAGATTTGCAATATTGACAAGCGTCATAGCTCAGTTGGTGGAGCCTTCCACATGTGATTCGTGGGTTCAATCCCTTCGAGAACAAACCTTAGTGAGCACTGATGATTGTTATGTGTCTAGGTGCTACTATTTATTCTATGTATGTATTAGGTATACCTATATGAAAATGTATTAATTTTATCTTGTATATTTCTTAAAGATGTTATTGGTTTATTTCATATTTCGTCTAAAGTCATACTTAAGAACTGATTGTTAAACAATCTGAATGAGCGTTAATTCCGTTTTTCAAAGTACCTTAAATTTTATCCACAGTGACCTACGGCTCAAGCGACAAGACCCGTGGAGGCATGGTGATGAGCCGCTACTACAACCCGTACTACAACCCTCGCGCTGCGAGTGGTGGCATGGCCGCCTTCATGTACAGACCAGAAGAACAAGCCGCAGCCCCCCAATCCGGACAGTACTACTACCCCGATCGCCGGCGCCAGACCACCCTAGACACCTACGTCCCACCCCAACAGAACGAGGTCATCCCCCAACAAAACGAAGACTTTACTCCGCAACAGAACGAATACTACCCCCAACAACCAGAAATTAACCCTCTCAGTCCGACCGAAGCCACCGAAATCGCTGAACCAACTGAAAAAACTGAAGTTTTCAGCACAACTTTGAAAGCGGTGGTTCCTGAGCTATCTGAGACAGAGCCTGAAGTGGAGGAAGTTGAAGAGCCAGCGCCGAAGCCCAAGAAGGCAGTATCCAGGAAGAAGCAGGTTAAGAAACCGGTGGTCGATGACGATGAGGAAGACGACGACAGATACGCTCCGAAGATGCCCGCCAGCGCGTTTTTCCCGATGGTTTTTTACGGTGGTAGATCTGGAGGTGGTCCCGGGGGTCCTACCGCTATCGCTAACGCCTACAGCACCGGCCGCGGGGGGGTAGCCACCAGCCACGCCACCGCGTACGGCGCGCCCAGGCCAGAACAGGAAAGATATAAAAGCCACTAGACCTAAGTTTTCTTGTACATTACATAGCTATAACATTTATACAGTTGTTTATGCCATCTAGCGGTGATAAGTTACACTACACGCTATAGTACTCTGCTATTAGGTAAGCTATAGGCTGTACCTAGATCTTAATGTTACCACGTCTCGTGTTTAGTCACGAGATGGCGTTGTTACAAATAAATCGTGTTGCCTCGAACAAGTTTTTTTTGTTGTTGTTACGTTATGGTTGATTACATATATAACCTTGAACCCAGAAGGTAGGTAATGTAATACAAGATTCCGTCTTTAATCTACCTTTCGGGTTTTTGTGATTTTACAAGCAGATTATAAACAATCGGCTAGGTAGGTACATTTAACATGAGACAGGCAAACGCTGAAAAACATAGATCCTATCATACAAAATATCTTTTTAATTAATAGTAAAATATTCAAAAAGGTACACCTAATTTCCGGCAACAAGTGATCTTGCAATACCATAGGTATATTAGGTACGTACATTACCTACAAAAATAGTATCTCTTTTAATCACGATTTAATTGTATATGTACAATTAAATCCTTATTGGAAACGTGAGACAATGATTATACAAATTATACAAGTATAAATATTAAAAAAATATTCACGTATTTATTACACACATCACAAGTATTGATGGATTTTGAATATACATAATATGTTAATACGTACAACTATATAGTACTACTAATCTATAGTAATTTATAGTACTGACATCATATGAAAATAATGATATAACATATCGACAAAATCTTTTTTAATCGGTTTCATTGAGCGATTTTTCGCAAAAAAAATCGGATTCTGAAAAAACTGGTTTACTATAGCACTGCCGGGGTAATTTTGGGATAATGATTATGCTTATTTACATAAGTAAGTACGTAATTAAGTACCACAATAACAGACCCAAATTAGTCATCTAGCAAAAACATAATTTTTGTGCATACAACACGTAATTAAGTTAGTATTGTTTGAAAAACTTATAACATCTGAGGTAATGGACAAAAAGGCATTATATTTACATCGTTATAATTGACTAAGGGCTACCGACAAGTTGATTATAAGTACAGTCAACCACATTAGTAGATCAAATTTATAAATAGTCACAGACATTTAACATATCACGCTTTAAGGTACTGACAGACGTGCTCAAAAAAAGCATGCTAATAAGCTTGCTTAAAATTAGCATGCTCTGCAAACTGTTCACATTTGCCAGAAATAAGCATGCTTTATTTAAAGCATAGTACTCCTAAATAGGCATGCAAACATGTTCAGACGTGCTCCGAGCAGTCCGAGCACGCCCCCACCTACCCGCGCCTCAGGTAGCATGCTTGAAAATCAAACGTCGTTTGATTTTTGAGCACGCTCGAAATAAGCATGCTCATTACATTACACACGTGCTACTAATGAGCACTTGCTCAATAAAAGCATGCTTTCGTGCTAGTAATGAGCACGTCTGTCAGTACCTTTAGTTCCAAACTAAGCAAAGTTTATAGTATGTTGGAAAGTTTTTATTTCATTTTAAAACTACAATGAAGTGATCCAATATCATTATCTTTTTCTATCATATTTTCATATTTTCATATTTTTATGTTGTTTAGATTCAAACAATAAATTATGTTTTCTTGTAGTACAACAATTAAGATGCGTGTATAAATTAAAAATAAAATATATTATTAATACTAAACCCTGAAAATGTCACGCAGTACAGTTAGAACAGTAAAATACAGTTAAGTCTAAATCTAGCTAGTAATTATGTATAGAAAATGCATGTACATACAAAAGACATTCTAGGCTGTTCTAAAAATTTTGCTTATTAAATATACAGATATTCTAAAAAATATCAATTTTTGATGCTAACTGTACTACATGTCGCGGCCTATTATAATACAAAGTATCCTGCGTATCTGATTCATAAATTACATAATAATTATGTTCATAAAAAATTGCCAGTTGTGAGTACACTCGTTCGATTACTGATTTATTATTCTTAATTATAATACTGAGACTTATTAAATACGCCTAAAAATATTATAGTATCAGAGTCATAGTATTTTATTCATAACATTGTTACAGGTCACATCATAGGTATGGTAGCTATAAATCATAACAAAAAGTCCTATAGTGTTTTTATGCTCTACTTTGCTCTACGCCGCGCCGCAACGACTTCGTATTGTCAGAACGTGAAAGTCGGGCAATTACCTTACTTACAATGTACATGGCTCACAGTATCTTCATAATTCTTTCATCTAGAACGTTTTCACATTATCAGATATCGGTTTCGGACGCCGATCCGACATCGGGGAAAGTATGAAATATGAACCTCCGATATCCGATATTAAAAAGACAATATGAAAGACAGGTAAGTACATATTTCATACATTTTACTTACCCCGATATCGGATCGGATAATGTGAAAAAGCGCGCGTGCGGGCTGACTTGGCTAATAAAACCAAAATTAGATTCAGCTCAGCTTCGCTGTAACTGTACCCTAAAAGTAATGATGGATAAATATAAATTTATTATTGGTATATCATTAGACCTACAACATAGATCGATTATTAAATTATAGTTACGTATGTGTGTTATATTATAGCTTAACGTATTATTATGATAGTTTTTGTTTCATGAGACGAAAAAAATGGGTTCGAAATGCATTTTAGCAATATAAATTAAAACATGAAATTGATGTTGTCTAGTCTATTTAAGATTTTAACGGAAACAGTATTCAGTATTAATTCAGTTTATTTTGATAATTTATTTGGTATCTAATTTACTTAAATTATTTTCTATGGTTGATCAACTGGCAACATTTGGTAAATCATTGCCTTCAAAGAAAATATGTACCTACGGAACTGGGACGGATTTGAGGCTGTCTACAGTAGCCTCAAATAATATTAAATCAATCATTTATTTGCAAAAAAAACATGTTAGATTTCGTACAAGACATCATAGTAAGTTCACATTGTAACCAAATTAGAATGGTTTACAAATATTTAAGTCAAATACATATATTTTTAATAACAAAGATTGCCAGTATTCATTCGAGTCTAAAGAATAAGCAAAAAGATTCTAATAACCGCACACAGATCAAAGATTTGTCAATTATAGCGCAAACGATGGTAATCGGATAATTGAAGGAACACCCGGATGCGGTTATGATGCTATGTTGTGTTTGATGCTGCAGGCAGTTGATGAAAAACGGGCTAGTTGTAAATTGTCTAGTATTGCAATTTGAAGTAAACCTTCTTTGATTGAACTTATATTCATTCATCGGACAAATGTCACACTCAAAGAGACCAACTCTTTATCTATACTAATATTATAAAAAAGTAAAGTTTGTGTGTTTGTATATTTGTTAAATTGTAAGGGGTGATCTCGGGATCTACTGAACCGATTTTAAGAATTCTTTCACCAATAGAAAGCCACATTATTGCTGAGTGTCATAGGATATATAAAAAAACGAAAAATAAAAAGGCTTTTACGTGGTAGTCCGTTTCGCAAAGTGAATCGGAGAAAAAACGGTCGAATTATGCCCAACAAAGTGGGCACGGGTCAGCTAGTTGAATTATAACTTTATTCATTTAAAACCAACAGCGATTATTATCATACAAAATTATGTGTAAAAAAATATCTTTACGTAAAGCTGAAAAATACAAACTTAAACATTTCTTCCAAAAACAGCATCGACAATAATAAAATTAGGCACTGCTGCAATAAAAATATATTGTACAATGACATCTCACAACGCGTTTTTTCGTCTATTTCATGGTGCAAAGTCAATAATTAATTGATAACAAATAGAGAAAACTATATAAAAAAAATGGATTACATACTTAGAACTAAATATTAGAATGAAATACCTATTAGATACTTAACTTGTGTTAATCTTTACCTAACAGAGGGTTTTGGTCACGATCAGATAAGAAAAAGAATATCGGCCGGTTTCTTGAACGATGATCAACGAAAAAATCGAATATTTACTATGTGTCAAGTTCGGATCAATCGTGATTTGGGTTTCCAGAAACCGGCCGTACAAGTATCTAATTATGTAAAACCTTTTTAATCCTTAACCTATCAATGTCAATTCATACCTTGCACGTAGCGACATCCGCGTAATGGCTAATTTATATCAACTGCTAATTAACATACAATATCATTCAATTGTCACTGTTATCGCCTGAAGGTGGAAAATAAGTACTTCTCATAGAAAAATCCATTCAACAGTCTATTGATTTATGTGATACCATTGTATAATTACAAACGTCATTGCTTACTTTGACGTCTGTCTTTTTATTAATGACATCAATTTACGTCAAAATGTATGCGAGAAAAATGATGACGTCAATCATTGTCCTTTTTTACACTAGCGTGTTGTACAGGAATGTTTCGGGGAATTTTCAAGTTAATAATAGTATGAGAAACAGCTTAAAATTATTGTGAAATTATTTAAAAACTACAATTATATTCGCGGTGGGCGAAGGTCCGCCTGCGACCCGGAAGGTTGCGGGTTCGATTCCCGCCTTGGGATAAATGTTTGTACAAACTGCAAATATTTATTCCGGGTGTTCTGGGTATTCTATATGTATATTAAAAATATCTATCTATGTAATGTATTGTATTATGTATGTCAGTCTTCTAGTACCCATAAAACAAGCTCGGCTTAGCTTGGGGCTAGATGATGTTGTGTGGATTGTCCAGTATTATTTATTATTATTATATACATATATTTTTATTGTGTGATTCTTTGTGTACATGTACATTATGGAGGTTGTTTATTAATCTAAATTTTAATGACAGTAACAAAACACTTATTTTTACTGTCAAGCAAAATTGTTTGGAGTGCTTCAGTTTGAAGAATATAGAGGTATGAAGAATTAAGAGTAATTTAATTAAGCTAATTATATTTATAGGTTATTCCAGTTTAGATGCATGGAAAGTTTGTCTACAACATACCTCCTTAGAATCGTGACTACGATGACGCTAAGGACATCGTAAATAGTTGCACAAAATAAATGGAACTAACATCACACGTGATTTATTTATAACGCTCTTGGATAATGACCGATCATTATTTATCACATACCTTCGATATGCTCCGTTTAGAATCTAGGTATTACTTTCAATGTAACTTAGTATTTCTAAGTAACAACAACAATATTATTCGCTGTTGTCGTTGTATTTTTGAATTTTATATTTTCCATTTTTTAATTTTTACGTAGATTCTTGATCTGGTTTATTGTCCGGGATGATACGCGGTTTATATTTTAACAGGGAACTCCATTAAAGCACTTAAGTCACAGGGTTCTACTCAACCAAAACGTAATGTGTGAATTTTAACACTTTTACAAATGCGTCTCACGCGGTCACATGCAGATTTTTCAAGAATATGCACTTAGAGTACTGCTAAATCCAGGAACACAGCTATTTAGGTGGGATTCCCAGAACATTCGTTTTAAAAAATCCAAATACTTGTCCATTGTCTGAACTCTATCACGATATGTTTCAATTCGGCACTTCTGGCTAATCAGCGATCAACAAAAACCTCACGATTTTATGTGGGAAGTTGGTAGGTACTCCTGCGTGAATATTAGCCACATAAAAACTAATTATTGTTTCTCAGTACGTTATGTTCGCATAAACTTCGTAAATACAACTGGTTTATAATAACGATATAAAAGGATGGGTAATGTTTGTTGAACGTCAGTTAATTGTGTTAGTAGACATGGATCAGACGACGCGGGCTTGCGTGCTCCTCTTCTTCGCCATAGGCTTGGCGCATGCCTCCGGTAGGTCTGATACGTCAAATAAGTCAAATAAGTCGTTTAATATCTACCTAATTTTAACAAAAAAAGGTTGTTTTTATCCATTCAAGTAATTAATCTGAGATAAATATTGGTCCTTTATTGAGACGTTTCATTGCAGCACACGAGTCTAGGCACTTGCTTACAATATATTTTGTTTTCAGTACGAACACGGCGGGGCTACGGAGGTAGCCAAAATGGGGGCGCTGGCGCCGGATACGGCGGCGGGTACGGCGGAGGATACGGCGGAGGATTCGGAGGCGGAAGTGGAGGTGGAGGCGGCGGCGGGGGCGGAGGCGGGGGTGGGGGCGGGGGTGGTTTCGGGGGAAGCTTCGGAGGCGGTGGTTTCGGCCTCGAAGGCATTCAGAAAGGATTCACTGACATCATCGGAAAAGTGTCGCAAGGCTTCGGCGGCTTAGCGCGAGGAGCTGGCAGCTTCAGCGCCGGTGGAGGAGGAGGCGCGGACCACAAATCCATCAACACACAATCCGCCGACGGAAAATCTGGAGGATTCGCGTTCACTGGCTCGCTCGGCGGCGGGAAGGGAGGCTACGGCGGCGGTGGCGGCTACAGCGGTGGTGGTAACGGCGGTGGAAACGGTGGAGGAAACGGTGGAGGAGCTGGCTTCGGAGGTGGATTAGGGGGAGGATACGGCGGCGGAAACAGCCAAGGCGCTCACAGTGGTGCTGCTCATGGTGGAGGTACCGGAGCTGGACTCGGGGCCGGTGGTGGCTATGGAGGAGGTGCAGGCAACGGAGGTGGCAAAGATTACGGAAGCAGCAGTGGACTTCAAGCAGGCGGTGGTTACGGCGGAGGTGTGGGAGGAGGCGCCGGTGGAGGTGCTGGCCACGGAAATGGATTAGGCGGAGGCTCTGGCCACGGAAGCGCTGGTTCTGGAGGTGGTGGATTTGGCGCGTCTGGAGGAATCGGTGGTGGTGGCGGTAACGGCGGTGGCTACGGAGGTGGACTTGGCGGTGGATCCAGCGCCAGTGGGCCATCAGGACATCAAGATGCAGGAAGCAGTCATGGCGGAAACGGTGGAACAGGTGGCGGTTACGGCGGAGGCCTTGGTGGAGGATACGGAGGAGGTTCCGGAGGTGGCCTAGGTGGAGGAGCTGGTGGTAACCATGGTGGTTCTGGAGCAGGAGGCCACAGCTCCGGTGGTGGGCTTAACTTTGGATTTAGTGGAGGATTAAGTAGTGGGGGTGGACTAGGCGGCGGTAGTGGGGGAGGTACTGGCGGTGGCTATGGGGGGGGACTTGGAGGAGGTAGTAGTGGAGCTGGAGGCTATGGCAAAGGGGGCAGCGGGGGAATAGGAGGTGGCAACGGGGGAGGTCTAGGCGGTGGATATGGTGGAGGACTCGGAGGAGGTAGTGGTGGAGCTGGAGGTTATGGCCATGGGGGCAGTGGGGGATCAGGTGGTGGACACGGGGGAGGTCTAAGTGGTGGTAATGGAGGCGGTCTAGGCGGTGGATACGGTGGGGGACTCGGAGGGGGCAGTGGTGGAGCCGGAGCTCACGGAAACGGTGGAAGTGGCGGAGGCGGTTATGGCGATGGCTTAGGCGGTTCTGGCGGTCAGGGAGGAAGTGGCTGCACCTCCGGCTGCGGAGGCAGTAAAGGTTACAGTCAATCCAGTGCATCAGCATCAGCTAGTGCCCACGCTTCTGCTAGTGCAAGTAGTTACGGATAAACTCTAGTGTCGATAAGTCATCCTTTAATACGGCTAATACTCAAAACGGGTCTAAATCCAATAAGAGCGAACTTACACGAAAATGGACATATAAACGATTAGTATTATGCCAGAAATTAAACCATGTGAACTTAATAATAATAATAATAATAATAATAGCCTTTATTCAGATACAAGAATTACATTAGGATAGGTTTACACAATATATTAAGTTTATAATAGTTTTTCCGCTGCATCTGTTTGCCCTAATTTGACAAAGGCCTCTTCCAACGCTTTCCACTCTCCTCTTACTCTAGCTGTTCTAGGCCATATGTTTCCAGCAATTGCCTTTATTTCGTCCGCCCATCTCATGAACGGTCTACCGCGATTCCTTTTTCTGTTACGTGGGTACCAATCCGTAATTGTTTTGCTCCATTTTTCAGAGCCTCGTTGAGTGTGCCCTGCCCATCTCCATTTATTTTTTCGAATAGTGTATGTCACTTTTTCTATTTTGGTTAGTTTGCTTATGTCTTGGTTTCTTACTCTATCAGATTTTCTAATACTCAGCATGCTCCTTTCCATAGATTTCTGGCAGACTTCTAGTTTTTTTGTTTGGACTTTGGTGAGGGCCCATGTTTGGCATCCATAAGTTAGTACTGGAAGCACACACGTATTGTAAAGTTTCCTTTTTATGGACAAGCTAGTTTCCTTATTTTTCATGATTTCTCGGAAAGTCCAGTATCTATTCCAGGCGTTACCTATTCTTGTTTCTATTTCTTTTGTAGTTTGGTCTGTTGGTGAGATAACCTGGCCGAGATAAGTGTACTGTTGGACATACTCAATTGTTTTATTGTTTATTATTATTGGTTCTTCTGTACTATTTGTCATGGCCTTCGTTTTAGAAGTATTCATGACCAAACCGACTTTACGACTTTCTGTATCTATGTCATTTAACATACTTGTTAATTCTACTCTATTTGAAGAAAATATTATTAAGTCATCCGCAAATCTTAAGTGGGTTAGCTTTTCGCCGCTAATATTCAGACCATATTTATTCCAATTCATTAGACGAAAAATTTCTTCTAGAACAGCCGAAAATAGTTTTGGGGACAGAGGGTCTCCCTGACGAACTCCTCTTTCTATCTTTATTTCCTTGCCTACTTTTTCAAGTTTTATTTTTGCAGTGCTTTTTTGGTAGATGTTCTTTATGAGTCTTATATATTTAATATCAATTCCTTGGTTTTTAAGAGCTTGCCAGATGGATTCATGTTCTAGGGAGTCGAAAGCTTTGCTGTAGTCCACGAAACAACAGTAGAATGGTATATTATATTCTTTACTTTTCTCTATAACTTGCTTTACTACATGTATATGATCCAGAGTAGAGTAGCCACTTCTAAACCCAGCTTGTTCTTTTGGTTGATTCGCGTCTAGATTCTTTGTTATTCGGTTAAGGATTATTTTAGCGAAAATTTTGTATATATTCGACATAAGACTGATCGGCCTGTAGTTGTTTACATCGTTTTTATCGCCTTTTTTATGTATTAGTGTTATAGTCGATGTTAACCACTGCTTAGGGATATACTCGCTTGTTACGACTTCGTTGAATATATGCGTTAGTACAGGAACTACTACTTCTTTGCACGCTATAAGATATTCGTTGCTAATGTTGTCTGGGCCAGGAGATTTATCCTTTTTTTGAGTTTCAATAGCTTTCTCAACCTCTCTTTGCAATATTTCTGGCACTTCTAAGTTTCCTTCCAGGATTGTAGGTTGCATATTATTCTGTTTTGAAAACAAGTCTCGGTAGAAGTTTGTTGCTGTGGCTAGTATGTCTGGTCTTTTGATCGTCTCTTTTCCGGAACTATTTTTTAGTCTTGGTATCCACTCTTTTTTGTCTTTTAGGTTTCGCAAAGCTTTCTTAATGCCACCTGTTTTGGCTATATGGCTTTCAAAAGTTTTCATTCTGTGTGTTTGTTTGTCTTTCTTCATGTGTTTTTTTAATTGTTTACTTGTGTAAGATATTTCTTTTCTGGTAGCTTTTGTCTTGTTTTTTACCTTTAATAACTCAGCCCTTTTATCTAATAGTTCTAGTGTTGTCATAGACATGTTGTCTTTGCAATCTCTCGTTTTTATCGTGGTAGGTGTGGTTAACAGTTGGCAGAATTTGTCGTATTTTTCTTGTGTATTATGATCTTTGACCGTATCTGTTAAGTTTGTGAGTTGTGTTATTACTTCGGTGGACGGCATCCTTTCTTTTGTAGCATAGGATTTTGCTTTGAATGGTCTGCGTTTGAGAATGTTGTTCAACTTTAAATTTGCTCTGACCATTCTATGATTGCTGTTAAAATTTAAATTTTTAATTACTCTGCAGTCTTCGAATAAGCTACTTCTGTTTGTCAATATGTAGTCTATTTCGTTTTTGTAAAGCCCTCCGGGAGATAGCCATGTCCATCTATTTTGTTTACGTCCTTGGAATTGAGTATTAAGTATCTTTAAGTTGTTCTCGTAGGCTAGTGTGATTAGTTTTTCACCGTTTCTTGTTCGTTTCCCGAAGCAGTGTGGACCCAATATCAAGTCTTCTCCTTTCCTTCTTTCGCCGATTTGCGCATTGTAGTCTCCCATTACAATTAGGTTTTTATGTGCGTGGTTTTGTATAGCGGTATTGAGTGTAGAATAAAAGGTATCGATTTCTGCAGTACTTGATTGTTCTGTAGGCGAGTAGATTTGGACGACTGACCATTTTTCCTTACCCAGTGACAAGTTAAGTATTGCAAGGCGTTCGGATACGCCTATTATTTCCTCAATATGGTCTTGTATATCCTTTTTGATAAGGAACCCGACACCGTGCTTTCCTGGAGTTTCGCCTTTATGGTAAAAGATATAGTTGTCGTATTCTTCGATCTTCTCTCCTAGTCTTCGCACCTCGCTAAGACCAATGATGGTCCATTTTACATTTTCTAGTGAAACCATTAATTCTTTTAAACTTTCTTCAGTTCTCAAAGAGAGTGTATTAAACGTTGCTATGTAGCATAGAGTTTTATTTGGTTCCTCAAAGGTTCCCATACAGTTTTGTGTTATTTGTGTAGTTGGAAGGTAGTAGTCTTCTTCCCCCACGGTGACTGGCCGGCTTGGGGTGCTTTGTTTAGTTCTAGTGGTTTGTTCTTTTTGATTTGTTTTATTGTTTGTTTTCCTGTTGCCGATGCCTAATAGTTTTTTGATTCCGAAAGTGACGTCGATCTACCTCTGGTAATGTAGTTGAACATATTTGTTTTATTTATTTTCATAGGAGCTGAAGTACCAGCTTGGCCAGGTGATTTGCTTGGAGATTCCACTTGCTCTCTTTTCCTTTTTACATTTGTTTTTTCTTTAGTGTCAAGGACAATTAGTTTGTCTTTTTTAATGTAAGCAATCTTGCCTTTTTCACGTTCTTCGATCAATTGCGGAATCAATTCCTTCCTTTTCTCCAGCACTTCCTTTGAGAAATCCTCTTTGATGTAGATTCCTCCACTTACTTTCTTCTTATTTCTCAGGATTATGTTCCTTTTCCACAAAGAAGTGAAACTTACCAAAAGTGGACGTGCTTTTTTGGTCTTCGGTCCCAATCTTTGAGCTCTGTTTATTTCGTAGGGCTCGATAGTTATGTTTGTTTCTTTTTCTATAACTTGTTTTATGTAGTCTATCACTGAACCTCCTTGTTCCTCTTCGCTCACTCCAAAAAAGATTAAATTGTTTCTTCTTTTTTCATCTTCTAAAAAACTAATTTTATTTTGCATTGTTTCGACTTTTGTTTTTAAGGTTTTATTTTCCTCTAAAACAGCGGCTAATTTTTCATCCATGCTCTCCATAACGCTTTTAGTTACAGATTCTGTTATTTCTTTAGTTTGCATCGACATTTGTTCTTTGATTTTTGTTAGAAGTATTTCCATCTGATTTTCCATAATTTTGGGGTAAATTCCTGCTGTTGGTAACCCTAGTATTGATATTGTGAACTGGCAACTCAAATGTTGTGACAAGTGACATAAACGTCAGCGCTGACAGTAGTTCCCAAACTTTTGTTGTTTGTCAGGTTGGTATAACTCACTGGTTTGTAGCTAGCTTCACTCACTTTCATCTAGTATAACCTCAAAATGGATTATGCTTTTCCAATAAAGCGAAGAAACTTTGGATGTTTCGACTTGATGATAGTTTATTCCACTTTATACACGCTCACTTTCAACGTTGCTAACTGATTTCACTTCGTTTTTGAGGTATTTCCCAGCGATTTTAATTTATTTTGGATGGAGCAATGACAAGTGATGTTGTCGTGTTGACACCGGTAACCCAAAAAAAATGTGAACTTAGCCACCATTAAAAAACTATATGTGACTTTCTCGATCCTGACTGAGAAAAACTTGTATCTACTTTGGATTGTGATATACTTATACTGTAATATGGCCATGATTGCTTGTGTATAGAATTAAGTACCTACGTATGCTTTTTATAGTCATTAAATTTTAGTTTATGATAAATGTTCACCGTTGTTTTTCTACCTACATCCTAATTATAACCTTGATGATAGCTTTACTGTGATATAAACCTTTTTCGTACAAAAAGTGCATTAACTCTTTGCTCATCATATACTTAATTATGGCTTTAGAAAAAAAAATACTACTAGCGCTCGTGAAATATCTTCAAAATGAACGTAGCAAGGCGTGTCTATCATGATTAACTCAACTGGCCCCCAGAGGGCTTAGTCCGAGGTTGCATTTGCAAAACACCATACTCTCGAGCCGAGAGTCGTCTCTCGGATATCCATACAAAAATATAAGACGACTGTCGGCTCGAGAGTAGGGAGTTTTAAAATGCAACCTCGGACTAAGCCCTCAGTTCTCAGCTCTACTAGTTCAAGCCAAGAGCCGAAGACTGGGCTCAGTGGGGATAAGCATGAACAAATGTTACAGTCGTAAACATATTTAAACAATGACGTATTTGATATACACTGCGCGTTAACATCAGCTTTACTGTCGCACGTTGCAGCGTTACCGCGCAGTATACGTTACAATCGTAAAGATTGTCATCCCCGAAGTGGACATAGCACAGAACATAAAGAACAGTTTTTTATGTTCTGTGATTGATAGGTTGTTGATGACTTTAGGCGTGATGTTCTAACATACATTGACACGTTCACAGTTAGACATACCATCTAACTCTGAGCGCAAAATCAGTAATTTCATTCCATTCATTTCAAAACCTAAACTTTTTACATAGTTACCTACACAGAAACATAAACAAACTTTTTCAAAATAATAATAGGTTGATACGTAGTTACCGGGTAGGTATCTACATTATTTGATGCAAGTTGTTGATACTTTGTTACTTACGACTTTGGGTTTTCCGTGGAAAAGGTAGATCGGGGATTTTTCGCATTGTTCAGGCAAAATACAAAATTTAAGTTTGCTCAATTATTTACCATGATCAATCGGTTCGTTTGACCGGTGACAGGCATCACAGTTCAATCAATAATATCATCATCATCTTCTTACCCTTGTCCCACATTATGTGGGGTCTTAATCTTATTCTTAGTTCAATTAATAATAATAAATATATACTAATTTACATTTCACTCATCACACTCTAGTCCCAAACTAAGCAAAGCTTGTATTATAGGAACTAGATTAGCTAGATAGAATACTTATATACCTTTTTTTTTGGGGACAAACATAAATAAAATACAAAGTAACACCCAGACACAGAACAAATATTTATGTTCATCACAGAAACAATTGCTCTGGATGGGGATCGAACCCATGAGCCATGCACATCATGCACTCAGCATGAAAGGCAGAGCTACTACCAATTGAGTTGTGACGCCTTTCAAGTTCATAGGTAATAAGCTCTGCCTTGTGTATGTGGGTCGTAGGTTACATTCCCACCAAGAACAAACATTTTGTGAGATAACATGGTTACACTATTTTAAAATTTTTAAAGCCTCTTTAATTTTGAGCACTGTATGATCTTTGCATTAACATTTTTCTTAAATTATTGACGTTACCGCATTAAATAAATAAAATAACTTAAAATGTATGTTTGTTTATGCATTTAATAAATAAAATAAATATTATTATATCAAGCCTACATAAAGAAGATTTATAAGTGTTAAAAGCTGTTCAGGAAGCATAATTACATATCACAAAGCTTACCTACTTATTTCATTGTAAGCAACCTTGTAAATATTTCCTATGATAACTTACGTACCAGGTACGTTCTAGGTATTCAATATAGGTAGTTCCACGTATTCTCTAGATACAATAAGGATAATAGTCTCAGTAAAAATATGCATACAAGTTCATACTTTAGTACAAAGAATAGGTACGAAATATACAAGTTTTTAGGGTTACAGAATACGACTATACAGTCTTATAAAACCTTATATTATTAAACTATATACATGATTTTTTTTTTTTTTTTTTTAATAATTTTATATTTATTTTTTAGATATACATTTACATATAAAATACATAAGAAACAGCTGAGCTATCTACAGACCGTTGCAAACGATCTATAGATAGCTCAACTGATCCAAATCAGTACCAATCGGAAGCGTACCCAAGACACTGGCTGCATTGCCGCGCTGAATAGCAATGCTGATACGTTGGGCCAGATACTCACCAGCCCTCGGGTCACGCGTCGCTTCGACTAGACGCCCAGAAATAATTTTGAAAACGCGGTGGGCCTCGGTACCCCACGGACCTAGAGTCTCGACCCCAAGAGGAGCAAATATGTACGCCCTGTCGAGACCTGCATATTTGCGTCTCTTGAGATCCTCGGCCGAATCCGCCGCCGCACCAGCCCGAACGGATGTCTGTGACAGATGAGAAGGAGCAAGGGTATCGACACAAGTTGCGTCCCACACCAAAGGCCTTCCCGCCTCCCACGGAACAAGCGTCATACCGTCAGGCCGTTTGCCATCGTCACGCATCAGACCATTCGGCTCTAGAATGGCTGGCACGTTCACGCTGGCAAAAGCCCGCCGGATGATGTCGTTGAGGCTAGCATGACGGGATATCCGACCGGCGGCTCTAGTGCACGATAATCCGTGGTGACCAAGCTGTTCGACAGCAGTACCGCACTGGCACAGATTATACATGATTAGATATACATATAAGAACTACACTAGAAATTAAACAAGTAAAAATAACACTTTCACAAGGATTATATTTTTTATTTATTATTTTATTTATTTAAACGGTGACATAGATAATGTTAACGCTAACTTTTTATAAGATAGGGGGTTAGTATGCATTTAGAGTAGGTACATACCAAAGTATAGACTTGCCATTTTTTTTTTTATATTTTCGAGTGTTGAAATTTACGTGCAGTTCAAACAATACCGCTGTCTAATTAACTTTTTGGCAAGAACTCGTCCAGAAGATTTTTTTGTCACCATTTCTAATTCATTACCAGTATCACCTATTGAGCCTAAATTAGCGAATTTTGGAAATCTCAATAGGTACGTTCAACTCGTACTTAGCCAGTTTCTTTGATGTGAAATAAATAAATAATGCTGGACAATCCACACAACATCATCTAGCCCAAAGCTAAGCAGAGCTTGTGTTATGGGTACTAGAAGACTGACATACTTAATACAATACATTACATAGATAGATATTTTTTATTATACATTATGAAATACCCAGAACACCCGGAATAAATATTTGCAGATCATACAAACATTTATCCCAAGGCGGGAATCGAACCCGCAACCTCCGCGTCGTAGGCGGACCTTCGCCCGCCGCGCCACTTCGGTCGTCTAAATATTATGTAAGTAAGTCTGTTTGTACCTACAAGAGTTTTTGCTGTTCATCAAACATGTACATCTACATAATAATAATTAAATTATCGACTGAAGGCAAAAAACTATCGACCGCCAAAATTTAGTTTAAGAGAAAAAATGATAAGTTTTATGCTATTACTGATGGGGTTCCGTGCTTTAAATAAATAAGCTGCTTCCTAAAACAAAATTACAAAACAATTCCATTTTGAGAAATTTGTACGAATCCTCTACGATCTTATATTAGTTAAAGGCTTATTGTATTTTAAAAAAAATTATCTAAGTATTCTATCAGCAATCTAGTTCCCATAGTTTTTTTACCTTTCATACCTTTGTTTAGTTTCAGCCTAGAGTGTGATGTGTGAAATGACCATGAATATTTATTTTATTTATCGAGAGGAACCCTAAGAACATCAAATAATAAAACTTTGAATGTGGCTGCAAAAAATTGAAGAGCCCAATATTATTTGCACGTCGATGAAGTCATATCGAGTGTTGTATATAAGCGAGGCATCGGCGTAGGACCTCACAGTTTGACAACATGGCTCGCCTTGCATTGGCCGCGGTGGCCCTAGGGCTCGTGGTCTGCGTACACGCAGCACCAGGTAAATTTATCATTTTACTAAAAGAAATAAAATATTTTGATGTCATAAGTATACATGAGGCAGGATGGGCCAATGGTGATAGCAACCCTCAGCCGACATTATAACCATTTGTTTTTAAAATATCGGCTACCCCAGTAGTCTACCCGTCTATTATCGACTCCAGTTACTGACCTATGCACTTATCATTTTTAACTATTTCCAGGATACGGTGGCGCAAACGTAGCCGGCGGTAGTAGCGGCGGTGGCAGCGAAAGCGGAGGCGGATTCGGAGGTGGCTTTGGCAGTGGAGGTGGCAGCGGCCACGGAGGAGGTGGCGGAGGAGGCGGCGGAGGAGGTGGTGGCAGTAGTGGCCTAAGCCTCGGTGGAGGCGGAGGACATGCCGGCATTGGTGGAGGCCAAAGTGGCAGTTACGGAGGCAACACTGGCGGCGGAGGTGGCGGATCTGGTCATGGAGGTGGAAGCGGTGGCGGATTCGGCGGAGGCAACGGCGGTGGCGGTGGCAACGAAGGCGGACTTGGTGGTCACAGCAGCGGCGGTCACGGAGGCCTCGGCGGTGGTGGCGGCGGCGGATCTGGTCATGGAGGCGGCGGCGGATCCGGTCATGGAGGCGGAAACGGCGGTGGAATAGGCGGAGGCCTTGGTGGCGGTCATAGTGGCGGCAGTTATGGAGGCAGCTCGGGTGGCAGCGGCGGCGGCCTAGGTGGCGGATCTGGTCATGGAGGTGGAAGCGGTGGCGGACTCGGCGGAGGCAGCGGCGGTGGCGGTCACAGCAGCGGCAGTTATGGAGGCAGCAGCGGCGGCCTAGGTGGCGGAACTGGTCATGGAGGTGGAAGTGGTGGCGGACTCGGCGGAGGCAGCGGCGGTGGCGGTGGATTTGGCGGTGGAAAAGGCGGTGGCGGTGGAGGTGGCCACGGAGGCGGTGGGGCCAGTTTCGGCTTCGGCGGACATAGTGGACACGGCGGACACGGAGGACACGGCGGCGCAATTAAAGCTGGAGGATACGGGTATGTATACCGATAAAATCAGACAAATCAGAAGTACTTTCCCATTAATATGAATATCTTGATACTAGTTATTTTGCTATGATACTTCGTGAGTGCGAACAAAATATGTCCTCAAGATATTGAAACGTGATTGAGCCTGGCAAAAGTCAAAATTAAGTAAACGGATGAATGACCGCTAGTCGGCATTTGCATCTGAACATTTCCATGCTTCGGAAGACACGTTAATTTTTTGATCTCAGCTCAAGTCGTTCGGCCATGACGGGGGTTTTCGGGCAACCTACGTAGGTACTTAGGTCATTACTACCGCCCACCGTCTCACAAAATGTAAAAATATCAAAACTTATTGTTATAATCAGAGATTTTTGTAATAGTAAACAATCATTAGAAAAACTCAAGTGCGGGCATTAAGGAATCGAAACTAATTAGTTTACACCCTGTATATTCTTACCCGTATTTTTTCCAATATTTATATTTTTGTTTTTGTTTCAGTGGTTAAACTCTCCAACAGCGAAGACCAAATAATAAATAGAAAATTCAAAAAGAGCCCATTGTGATATTCTTAGTGATGAAAATCTGATATTAAAATGCACTAGGAGCAAATTGTTTTGTGCCAATTTAAGAAATTAAAATAGCATTTGTTAAACACATTTTTGTTTTTTTACTTACCTACCTACCTTACCTTTACCTACATTAACACCTTCGCTGCGGCACCAATTTTTGCATACTTTCCGTTCCTGCGGCACGAGGTGTTATCGGCCCGCACCGTGACCAGACGTTGGGACGACACGCGGTCTATTAGACCCCACCTCCCTTAACATACTTAAATCCATTTTCTGGCGCGAAATCAAAGATAAATGATAATATTGATCTTTATATATATAGACAGTGGGTTGATGAACCCTAATCTACCGTAGCCTCGGGATCTGCCAGCTAGTTTAGGAGTTATAAGCAAAACAAAATATGGGATCTTATTCACCTCGTAACGCACTGAAATAGGGCAAGTTTTCGCTGAGATTAGTGATGGGAAAAGTAATATCGACGTGTATACTTTTAACTGTTTATTGAAGATATCTAGTAATAGCAAATGTTTATTTATTTAAAAACATTATGAACTCGATTGATACTCGTTTTAAGCTTTTGAGTAGGTAGGGCCTCGCCTAATTTAATTTCCGTTCATATTTTACAAATGGGCTTCTAGACAAAAACACACTTAATGAATACTATTTAATTAAAGACTTACCTGTTTTGGCTCTGTCGAATTCAACTTATTCCGACATCATTTGGAGGACATGATTGGTGTTAGAAATACGGACGTGCTCTTTTATCGATGCGACGCACAACACTGGTCACGGGGAGCTCGCGTAGGGTGCGGTACGAGGTCAAGTGCGGTATGGGACTTTTTAGCCTCGTTCCGCACTGCATTAAATTTATATTAATTCAGTGCGGCACGAGGCCTAAGACATCCGGTACCAAGGTAGGTATACCACCGAGTCCGAGACCATTGGCACATCTCAAATATATATTTATCTCGTTCCTACACTGGACCAAACCGAAGTTATGCCCGTCGCACGACAGAGAAGTTAACGTTTTTCCTTGCCGCACCACAGGAAAGTTGCATCTGGGATAATTAGGCCTCGTCCCGCAGCGAACGTGTTAACAAGTTTTTAATTTCTTCCCATCCATAGGTCGTTTGAAAGATATCGTTCTGGCAAAGACTTGGGATGGGATATGGGATACCTCACTAGAGTCTTAAGCAGATACATTAATCTAAATAGAAAAATGCATAATCACATCACCAAATTTGAACCTGCGACCTTAAATCGTAAGGCGCAGGAACCTGCTACCACCAGAACCACTAGAGCTCTCTTGCTCTCTTGTAGATCCAGATTTCTAAATAGGTAAGTAATTATTTAAAGAAACAGATATTCCTACTTAGTTGGAAGGTTATTTGAGTTATACCTAACTCAATCTACTATCTATTTATATACCTACTCAATTAAATTACTGTTTTTAGGATTATTTTTGTCATGCCTTTTACTGACCTAAATTGAACTGATTCTAAAAAGATAATTAATTAGAAGGAACAGTATATAAAGGTAGGTTCTGTACAGAATCTTTCAGTTTGTCAACCGAACTAGTTCTGTAAATAAATATTGTAACTCTTTTAAATAAGGCAATAAAACTCATATAAACATCTTGAAACATATTAACATGAAGACATTGACAATCTTCGCGTTGGCTGTACTGGTCCTGGCAGTTTGCGTATATGGTAAACCTGGTGGTAAGTTTTTACATATTTTTTTTGAGATTCGTATCCCCAAAAAAAACGACTTTAAGAGTATAATGGAAGTTTAAGAAGTAATTAGGTAGATAAAGGTATATAAAACAAACAAAATCTACTAAAATACTGAAGTAATAGAGGCTTTTGATAATGGTAATCTCGCAAAAGTCTCTAAAACTTTAGTACCCATAAACACATAGGTAATAATGACATAAATAATTAACTTTTCAAAATTTACTTTACTACGTAATTCGGTTTCACGTCATGCTAAATGTTCGAGTCACTTCTCAAAACACGGAGTATCAAAGAGTAATATCGATATTTGTATATTTTATAGCAAAGTCTTTTGTGTAAATAAGATACATTGATTTCAGGGGGAGACAACAAAGGCAAAGGTGGAAAAGGCGGTTGGGATGACAATGGAAAGGGTGGAAAAGGTGATGATGATGGAAAGGGTGGAAAAGCTGATGATGATGGAAAGAGTAATGGAAAAGATAAACACACTGGAAATAGAGACAGTAGCTCCAGCGAGAGTGACGAGAACGGTGGTGGCGGTGGCAAAGGGAAGAAAGGTGGAAAGGGATGGTGATAGGTCCATCCTTCATCCACCATCCTTTTACACCTTTCTGGACTCCATTTCCCTTTAAGACATGAAGACAACATATAGTAGATACATATAATAGTTATATACGATATACTAGAAATGCCAATCTGAAATTACAAACATTAATTTATTTGTTGCTTTAGGTATAGCTTTTGGTTTAAATTATTTTGAGAAATAAATGTTATATTTCATGTATTTTGATTTTCGCAACTGGTGCCATTCGACAGCAAAGTTGAGGGTTCTATTCTTGCCGAAATTAACAAAATATTTTAGCCTAAGAGCCTGTGAACGTCTGTATTGGAAGCATCCGCCGACAAACTATCAGCGTTTATAAAATAACGAAGGTCTGGGGGTTCACCAGCTCTTACTCTATGTGATTTTCAGTTGTGTGATCTTGCTCAAAGTCACATTAGTTACACCTGAATCGCCAACCTAATTAGTTGTCAAGGGTATCCCCGAATTCAGACAATCAACTTGTCACTGTTCCCTCGTCATGTCACGAGCTGACATCCAGCCATCGCTGACCGTGACGCTTCCGATTTGGAATGAAGCATGCCATCCTGCTAAAGGGTATAAAACATTGTGCCCAATATGTAGAGCACCACACCTTCAAAACACTACGGTAATAAATATTCAAGAGAACAAACTTATTACTGGATTATAACATGGTGCGAGCTGTAGTTATTATTATTCTTGTGGTGTGTGTTTTTAGTGCTAACAGCATGCCAGGTAAGTTTAAACCAATCGAAGTTATTAATAAGTATAAGGACTACACCAAAGTCATTAAGTATTAGGTACACAAATCCAAAGTTTTATAACACTTATCAAAGATAATTTATTTTCTTATATTGTTCTCTAGTATACAAAAATAGTTACTTACATTAAAGTATAGGTACCGACAAAGTTTGATAGTATAAAAAATAAAAAAAAATGTTGGAATTATAATAAGACTGGATTTAAAATCTCTCTAGGAAAACGAGTGAGGCGTGGTTTCAATATCAGCGGGTACGGTAGCGACCGTAGAAGCGGGAGCGGGGGCGAGTATACCCGTGGGAGCGATGAACACGATGCCAGCGATTCAAGGGAAGATGGCGGAGAGTGCGGTACACGAAAGTAAGATACTAGTAACGCTAAGTTGATATTTTATGAGATTAGGATCAACAAGTATGTAAAAAAATTATATCTATACCTACTTGTACTTATATATCGAAGTTTTTGAAAATACAGATTTCAGTAATATCTAATATTCAGTAATATATAATATTTATTTATTTATTTATTTATTTAATATTAGTGAATTATGACACACAAATACTTAATTACTGAACTATACTGAATTTAAAAAAAAAAGTATCTAAAGAGAAGGCTGAAGTGCATCGCATGAACATAATACTCCGTCATCATCATCATCACCCGCAGCCTGATTTCACCTACTGCTGAGCATATGCCTACATTTTTTAATCTCCACGGTCCTTCGCTAGTCTCATGTATGGGATATACGTACCCACGGCGCAAAGTCATAAATCCACCTCGCTCGGCCAACACGACATAATTTTAGTTTGATCTAAACTTATTTCTTTATAACCCTTTATAAGAATCATAAGGGTTTGGTCAAATAGTATATTAACTTTTTTAATTTCAGTTTTCATAACCGGGAAGCATATGGCAGAGAAGATTACAATTCCAATGAAGGACGTCACCATGGCTACCGCTCTCAATAAACTGTTTGATTGCCGTTCCCGCTATCGCTTATGACTCGGACCACGTGACTATTTTATTAATTATATCATGGTTTTCAATAAAACAATGGAAGTAATAAAATCACAAAAGCTTTTATTTTAATATAGAGAAATATAATCTTTCCAAGTAGCAGATTTAATAGATTATTCTTACAAGGTTAATTAAATAAATAATAGTAAGTAAAACTAATTATAGATAATTATTGTATAAATATTTCCTAAACCTAACTGTCATAACACAATATCACTTATTCTGTCTTCCATTGGTCTTTATTTCGATAAAATCGGGTGTTTTAACACCTGAAACAAAAATGTTACATACTTAGTTGGTTCAAACAATATTTATTCAAAGTATCAACGTAATCGGTTCATGGGTCACATAATATAGATCTTATAGTCATCATGCGCAAACTTGACAGTTTACACTGAACACAAATACCTACTTAATAAAAAAACTCTGAATTAATAAATTACTGAATTAGCTTTGAAATGAGTGAAATTAAATGACTAAAGGTTACTTCAGTCATTTAATTTCACTCAGCAATTTTTACATGAAAGAGTTTTACATGAAACTTACATCCACATATCCATACCAACTTTCGACGCGACGAACTGGCGTTTAGAATTATCTAGTATGTAAGACGTTTCAAAGTGATCCTTGTGATTTTATTGAATTTTTATTTATATTTTATTGAAATGCAATTGAAGTTTGAAGCCTTTATAATATTAGTAGGAAGGACTTTTATCTAAATTCGTACTAACCTTATCCAGTGAAGCCTCCACCGTTGGACACGGAGCTAGAGCTCGCCGAGGATCTGGAGTAGGATTGAGATGCCACCGGTATCGACGCACCATATCCTCCATAGCCGCCGCCGCCCCCGCCTCCGCTTCCATGGTGACCATAACCCCCATATCCTCCGCCCAAGCCGTACCCACCTAGACCGATGTCGTGGTACCTTCTTACTCGGTCTCCTGACAAATAATTGAAATGATTAAAAAATGGGAAAATGGTCAAACTCAAACATTTGCAGAAGATGTGTTTTGTCAGTAATATCTCACTTTGGATCGTCATTTTAAATTTAGTAGAGTTAGTAAAATTTTAATCAAGCTTGTTTGTCTTTAAATCTTCTAAAAAATAATATGATATTTGTCGATAAGATAATATAATAGAAATATCATATTATTTGTCGATAAGATGTTTGGTAGGTAGGTATACCTTGATAGACCCAATTTCAGATAATTTATCAGTGTGATTGACTTACCTTTCACTAACAGGTTTATCAACACATTGAATAATTTTTACTTGATATTGTAAGTAAAAATAAACAGAATGATCTTACCTGGAGCAGCCAAGCAGGAGATGATTAGAGCTGCCAGGAAAAGCACGAATCTCACCATGTTTGCTGGTTCTTTGCGAAAGAAATAAGGCATCACCGCGATTGTACAAGGTTTTATAACACTCCCAAATCATGTCCAATCATCGGGATTATTTACGCGAAACCGAAAAATTGAATTGTCACCCGTCAGTCGTCACCCTTGATTAGGATTCCGTTGTTTAGTTAGACTCTGGCCCCCTATCTTATAAAAAGTTAGCGTTGACTTTATGTCATCATTAGGTTCGTATGGTATTCAATACCTACTTCAAGTCTGCGCTACCTTTTTATAAGATAGACCGTGGGAATATAGGTTGCATAGAGCATGGGACTCTATGTTGACAAATACAATTCTTGATTAGTTCTCTTACGTACACAGGTTACATAAAGTTTTCACCTAAGTACATAAAATAATGGTTATCGTAAGGGCAAGCAAAACCAAACATAAACAAAGAACTTGTAAAAAACTATGCATGTTCTAATAACAAAAAAAATATACTATCAGCAATCTACTTAGTTCCCATATTATGTACATTATTTACTTAGTTCAGGCCTAGTGATGTGTGAAATGTCCGTGAATTATATCATTATTTATTATTGAGTTTCTAGATTTTATATACTTGCGGTTTAAGAAAAACCAGGGTAAATATTATTATTTGTACCTAATCTACGGAACACTGAATCTAGAGAGTCAAATCGCGCTGACCACTGTTCCAATAGCTAATTTTTTCATTGGTCGTTGGTGGTAGGTACATAAATACCTAGGTACCTAATACTTTACAAATTACAATGACCGGATAGTTTTTACGCGATGTATCTCAGAACCACAATAAAAATAAGGAAAACCGGTTGGTCGACGACTTCGATGTAAAGATTCGTGATTTCGATTATGATTGTTAGAGTACCTACATTACTATACTTACACAGTAGGCAAATATCTATATATGGTGCATTCAATGAACGATTACCTTAATAATTGACTTCATCAAAATAGTTTTAATAGTTTATAACACTACTATAGGGCTATACGTATATGTTTGTACTATAGGGTGAGATTTGGCTGAAACGAATTTATTAAATAACACATTTATGTATTTTGAATTTCATTTAAGATACCAGTTGTCATATCATGATGACTAGTATATCAAGATGTAAGTGGGCAAACTTAAATTCAGACTAGCTCTATTATGATCACCATCAATCTATATCAGTCCACTGCTGGACTCTCCCAAGTCGTGCCACTGAGCCCGGTCTTCGGCTCTTCTCATCCAGTGTCTGTCACTTGAATGCTTCAATAATTATTAGCAATGCTACCGTTAATCATCAAAAACTTTAATTAAAAGCCAAATCAAATTAGAATCATTCTTTAATAAACGAATGTAGTAGATACCTACTAATAAATGTGGTTATAAATTCAGGAACAAGGTAAGAAAATAAAACTATGGTATTATGTATCAATATTTTATTTACAAATAATTAAAAAAGTGCGCCCCAAACGCAATAACAAATCTAAACTGCACCTAGTTGTTTACGTTAGTTTTTAACTAAACAATTTGTAACATACTTATGTAAAAATCAAGTTATTAGCGCCACGCATGAACTTAAAAATAGTTAACTACCCTCATTTTGATAAAAAAATTGTCTAGAGTATTCCAACTTTGTAACTAAATTCACAAGTTCATGCGAGGTACTTATACAATAAAAAAATGTACTATCAAGTACTTTGGTACATAAAATGATGTTACATGCCATACTTAAAACAGAAATGCTCAGTAAAATATGTATTTTTGGATTATTATTTCACTGGCAGTTAATTGCAATAATTATAACTATATACAACAAATACATCTAACCTGAATTCTAATAAGAATTCGTAACATTATTGTGACACTATTTACTTATCCCCTATTTTTTCATATAATTAATGATGGTATATTTTAGATGAATCAGTCATTTCGTGTAGCTTATGATGTCAACTCTCGTCAGTGACGCTCTCATTCTCGATTAACTAAATAATATAAACGAAAATTTAAACAAAAAAACGATGTATGTCCAGTACCTCTACCATGAGTTGTCACAGTAAAATCGCCTGACTTTACTACAGTAGTTACGTCAATATTAGTACATATTACGAATTTTAGTACCCAACTATCCGCTAGAGGCGCTGTACAAACCTTCATACATTTTTTTAACTACAGACGCTAGCGAGTATAGTAAATATAGTATAGTAAAAACTCATGGTAGAGCTACAGTATAACTGAGGGGTGAATAAATGTGACAATCGTAAAGTAAACGTAACGCAGCGTATTTGATTCACATTGCGTGATCATCGCCAGCTCGACAATCGCATGATGCTGCGTCATGAAGCAATGTGAATCGAATACGCTGCGTGACTTTACCATTGTCACATTTATTCGTACTCGTATTTCTGGTCTAGTTATTTATCAACTACTCTTTGAGTTTTAAAATATACATCAATCTGTGGTAAACTAAAAAAGTTTTCTAAGAGACTATGTTTTATTAAATAGATTTTAATGAAATAAATATTTGTGTATATCGCTTACAACGCCAGTTAATCAAGATAAGTCGAGTAAATTTAGTTATTAATGAATTATAGAATTAATTATAATTAAAATACATAACATTACATTCAAAATGTAATGAATTGGATAATTAATTACATAAAAATGTAATGAATTCGATAATTTATTTTAATTAATCTTTGATGAAAGCGTCATTGAACAAAAAATGGAGCCTTAAAAACACTGTAAGTTCATAAGTCGTATACTGTAGGCGTAGTCCTTATTACAGCTTTACGATTGTCACATTTATTCGTGCTCGGTTCCCCTACCATGAGTTGTCCCAGTAAAATCGTCAGACTTTACTACAGTAGTTACGTAAAATTAGTATTACGAATTTTAGTACCCAACTATCCGCTAGAGGTGCTGTACAAATCTTCATACATTTTTTTAACTACAGACGCAAGCGAGTATAGTATATATAGTAAAGTAAAAACTCATGGTAGAGCTACTGGCCTCTGCAAGTTTGTCGTTAGTGTGCGCATACCCTAAGATATATGCATATTAAACTACGACACTACGCCATATTGTAACAGCAACTTGGTGTGAACCATAACACAATCAATGGCAGTTATCACAATAATTCATTATTTTTTTAATTAATTTCTAAACTCCAGAGGTATTGTTTGTTAAACTATATGGTCACATTTACATAGAAAACAGGTTTCTACGTAAACACACCTAAAGCAGACTAGTTGATTGAAAAACTACGCCGAAACATTATAATTAAACTAAATAAGGATATATATATAAAATTGTCTAATAGCTACCATATAAACATTCTCGTAACTATTAAAACTAAGTATATTATGCTAGATAGGCAATAGTTTTAATTATAAATATTTATATAAATTTCACATACTTAATAAATTGATTAATTATAGTGATGTTTTATTATAACAACAAATATTGTATATAACACTATTAATTATTATGCTACAATTATTGCATAAAAAACAACATTAAATATAAAAATGTTTTAAAAAATTGCACAAATTATAATGCACTTCATTACAAAGGAACAAATTAATTGATATTATGAACAAATATTCGATGTAGGTAAATTTATTTTATTATTATGCTTTAATTATATGTGATAATAATTATTATTGTGATGTGATAACGTCAGTCTGTTTGTCAAAGAATACTCAAGTCACTGTTGTCAAAAAATTGACTACATGTTTGTGTATTATTAATATATTTTATTTATTGAAATATTATTGCACTTTTAAAATTTATCTACAATAAAAGCAATGTGTAAAAAACTATAATTATGTATAGAAATCATCAAATTATATCATGATTTTTTTCTCAAATTATGCTAAATTCAAAAATTATTAAATTATTTTAAAAGGTTTACACTTGGCCCAGCCTTTCCAATAAGAATAAAAAAACAAATTAATTTAATTTTTGTTCTAAAGAATTACAATCATCCTGTATTTCTTTTTACAATAATTCATATTATTATATAATATAACATAATATAAACATAATTCATATATAATTTTAGTAAAAAAAAGACAGCAAAAGATATCTTTAAACTAACTTGTATAAAATTATATTACCGTATTGTAATTATTTCATTCTAGTATATTTACAGTTTAATTTGTGTAATAATTAATCTAAATAATAAACTTCTAATCACTAGCCATGTAATTCGCAAAATATGCAGCGCTGTGACGATTACAAATACATAATAATATTTATATTGTCCTAGAATCATATCCTTAATACATCGTTGAATAGCCCGATCGGCCCGAAAGGCCCGGTTCAGGAAATTCTCAAGCTTTAATCAGACCAAATAGCCCAACAGCTGAAAGAATTTTTCGACTCCAAACACGTTCAACACCGATTTTTGTACAAAAGTTCAAAACACACTGGAAAGTTTATGTGATGTCAATTTCAGATTCTTTTTTCGGTTTGACATAAATAATAAAAAAACATTTGTCAATCATCGAAGAAATGAGAAAATTGTAAACGTGTGATGCTTAGTACATATTTAGTGATGTTAAAATTGTAATAATTGATCTTATTTTGATACATGCCCCTGTACACAATTAAAATGATTCAAAAAACAATACACAGATATTAAAATTGAGCATACAATTATATTAGGCTATGTAAATTATTAAAATGCAGTACAAACTATTGCACTATTATTCCGTCCGAACGTAACACATAAAACACTGTAAAAAGGTTTTAATACATAACACATGCAACCTATTTGTATAATAGCTTTAGCTAAGAACCAACACACAGCGCCACCAACTTAACTGTTCAGGTGGACAAAATTGGAACTGCATTCCGCTGTCAGTTTCTGTCTAGTGTGAGCGCTTATTAGTCCAGTCATTTTAGCTATTTTAAACCCCAATCTGCGGAATAATTCCTAGTGGGCTAAATTTTTGTATACACCTTTATTGCGGCATTGTAATGAAGATGTGAAAAATCGACATTGATATCGTGCCGGCTAAAAAAGTTATAAACGTCAAAAGATCACGAAAATCAGTTTTTCGCAAATATCTCGCGATCTATTGCTCAGAGGTCAATAAAGGTCTTTTACAAATCGTTTGTTGTAAAATTGTCTACAAAAAATGTTTCATGCATTTTTCTGTAGAACGAAAGGGAGACGCAGGCCGTCCATTGGATGAAAGTATTAGAATTGCCATGGAAAATGTTCTTCATAACATAGAAAATAATGACAATTGTCAATTCACATTGGCTGAGTTAAAAGATTACGTTCTAGATGATAAAACAATAATAAAAAAATTGTTTGCTCGATGTCGTAATAACATTGTATGGTAATTACAATATTATTCGAAAATTATGCGAAAAGTAAATCATTAACAATAATTATTGGTGAGGTGAGGAAACGAGTGCATCGTTATAATATAGTCGCTTTCTCGGCGCTCTACTCCGAAAACGGTTAATTCTACAGAAAAATGCATGAAACATTTTTTGTAGACAATTTTACAACAAACAATTTGTAAAAGACCTTTATTGACCTCTGAGCAATAGATCGCGAGATATTTGCGAAAAACTGATTTTCGTGATCTTTTGACGTTTATAACTTTTTTAGCCGGCACGATATCAATGTCGATTTTTCACATCTTCATTACAATGCCGCAATAAAGGTGTATACAAAAATTCAGCCCACTAGGAATTATTCCGCAGATAAAACCTAAAATGACTGGACTATATGGCTTATTGTTAGATTTTATGAAAAGTGCGAATAAAATGCTGAAATCCCAAAAGTGCGCAGTAAGTTATTCTATAAGTTTTATTTTTTAAGAAAGAAGAGAACCGACACTAGCGACGCCGTCAACTGAACAGATAAGATGGTGGAACTGTAGTCGAAGCAAAACGTCAATCTACAAAAAAAACAATGTTGACCTTGAATTCGTTGGAAATTCAAATATTTATAGAAACATGTTTTTTAATATAAAGTTCAAATTGATGTGTTCAATTCAATTCAATTTTTATATACCTAATGGTATATGGTATGGGGGTTAGCCAATTTCGCCAATAATTGATGTGTTCATTTGTTTTGATGCTTTGCTTCGACGTACCTTGACTATGATAAAAAGTATCATTAAATATAACCTCTACGATCGTAGTAATTTTCATTGTAATTCATTTATATTATGCCAACACTATACATTGTGTTAATTCGACATGTAGTCATAGGAATTCATGTATGCATTATAATTTACATCAAAGTTTTTCTTTGATACACCTTGTGTCTAAATTATCAACTTTTAGGTCAAAGTATATTGTTATTGATCTGTTTACAACAAAAGTTGAAAAACAAATGAGTTGTTAAAAATATGATTGTGTATTCATTTGTTCGTCATAAATTGTGTCGAGGAAAGAGTAGCGAGCTGTATATAAACTAAAGATAAATTGTCGCTTTATCATTAGCTCTATGCTCTGTTTTATGCACTTAGTTCTTCAATTTTAAAGACTTAACTTTACAAGTGGTTTGTAAGAGAGAAATAAAATAATGGTTCGATATAATCCCGTCAAGCTAAAGTGAGAGAAGCAAGCCGGACATCGTATCACTAATGGCAATCTAAAGATATAAATTACACTTCTATGCGTACTTTATCATGATAAGGTAAAAATGTATGTTTTTTAATATGATTTGATCGCTATGTTTAAAAAGTTCTAATGGCAATCTTTAGGTGTTTCATTCACGTGTCACTATGTCCTAAAATGACTTTAATCTCTCCTTCTGGGTCTCTGATCGAATTTTGAAATTACGTCGTAATAATTCAGTCAAAGAAAGTGAGTGGGATCTGAATTTAACCACAAGGCTCTGTTTAAACTGTTAAAGTCGCTTGGTTAAAAGATTTCGTTCGATTTAACCAGTCATTCCGCAATGTGAATTTAACCGGACAACACATTTTCACAGTAAAGTAGTTCTTTTAGTTAATGCTCGCACAACGCCGCTAACAGATAGCTGGAAGCGCATAGCTAGAGCTGCTATTGATTCGTGCCACTCATAATCACGACCACTCTACTATGAGTGTCCGACTAAGAAGAAGAAGTTCTTTTAGATTGAAAGGTGGTTCAACCTGTAGTTAAAAATGCGATGTATATCTAACCGGACACGGTTTTTTCACAATAAAGTCTTCATCCTTTAGTTAAAGGTTTCAGTCGTTTAAAAATGCGACTCGTAACGTACACTTCGTCAGAGTTGTGTGTCGGGCGACGCGAGTGGGGTGAGCGGAGCGAGCCGCGCCGAGTCTTGCGGCGCGTCGCCGGGATTCATGTCAATGCGGCCCGCTTTGCTCCAAACTAACATATCCATTATAAACGCTAGGAACATTAATCCCGCTGATAGACCTGGAAAGAAATAAGTAAGTATCAGTAAAGTGCCTGAACTACAACTTTGACACAAGTGTAACACTTACCTACGTCTTGCATATCTTCTATATTATATGAAAATGAAATCCGTTTTCCGTTGTCATGACATAGCATGAAAACGCTAGCTTGACCGATTTGGCTTTTTTTTTGTAGTTTTCTAATAATACCTACTCTGTACAAGGTTCTTACGGAAATTTTATTAAAAAAAATCTCTCAGAAAAAAAAAATATCTCTAATGCGGTACGAAGTTTGCAGGGACAGCTAGTAATATATATAAATAGAGTCTATTATGTGATAACTATGGATAGACATACATAGTGTCCCCTGCGTGTCTACTTACCCAGGTATAGATGTCTGAAGCTATCGCTATCATACGAGACACAGGCGCGTGAGGCGCGTCGCTCAGTCTTTAAGTATGTATATAAATAAATAATGCTGGACCATCCACACAACATCATCTAGCCCCAAGCTAAGCAGAGCTTGTGTTATGGGTATTAGAAGACTGACATACTTAATACAATACATTACATAGATATATATTTTTTATTATTCACATAAAATACACAGAACACCCAGGATAAATATTTGCAGATCGTACAAACATTTATCCCAAGGCGGGAATCGAACCCGCAACCTCCGCTTTGCAGGCGGACCTTCGCCCGCCCGCATACATAGCCTCTTCTGCGTGGGTTATAAGTCTACTTTTTTTTTTGGGCTCGCACATTTAGTGCATTTGCCATTAATCAAGTCTACTTACCCAAGTACAGATGTCTGAAGCTATCGCTATCGTACGAGACGCACGCGCCGAGCGCGCCGCACCCCGCGTCTCTCAGTCTTTACGTACATAATGTCTGACCGAGCTACAAGTTTATCCACTAATCTAATTCTAATTCTGGTTAGGGGAATGAGATCTGCACTGACGTCCCGCAATGGGGTGTATTGTGCATTGTCCCCCTTTTTTTTTTTTTTTTTACGGAGGGAAAATGCTTGACGCATGCCTCATATTCGGGGATGCATTGTCCCCCTGCTAACCTCACCCCAGCCTGCCTAACTGAAGTAACCTTACGGTAACGGAGAAGGACTTTGGGTTGGTATCAAAGTTTGTCTACTTACCCAAGTACAGATGTCTGAAGCTATCGCTATCATACGAGACGCACGCGCCGAGCGCGCCGCACGCCGCGTCCCGCAGGCGGCAGGCGGCGTCGACGGCGGCGCCGAACACGATGGGACACGGCACGTTGCCGAACACGCCGATCGCGAACTGGATCACACCCATCGCCATCGCTTTGTCTGCAATTTATATTGATATTTTTTATTTAAACACATTTCAACCAATAAAACAATAAAAAATTTAAAGCTTAAATATAGTATTTCGATAAGATCTAGGTTAAAACATAAACATTATGTGCAGTTAAAATAAGTATGGACGAGAAAAGATGTAAGTAACAAAATAAGCTTTAACTAAAAGTAAGCAATTACATGTATAAAAATTAAAAGATGTTAAATACGGTAACTGACTTTTATACGACACTAGCTGTTGCCCGCAACTTCATCTTATTGTCGTTATTTGAATAATTCTTAACTACTTAATTATTCTTATTATCGTTATTCACACAATATATTTGTAAATTATCGCCCATGTGTTATTCTGATGTATAAACTGCATTATTATAAAGTTTCATTAAAATCCATGTAGATTTTTTAAAACTAAACGTCGATTTGCGTTCGTCAAATCTAACGTAGATCTGTCTTTATAGCATCTAATCTTCATCTTAGAAGAAAATAGGCAAGTACAGCTAATCACACAAGTGTTACCAACTAACCGTGTTTATCCGTGCACCGTATAATAAGTAGCACCGCTCCCACTTCTCCGCTCGAATGTACAAACATTATCGTGGCGAATATCGCTATGAATAAGTAAATCTGGTTGCACGGGCCCCCGCATTCACCACTCACGGCGAAACCGTCCGATAGAATAGACGTGTTGTATAAACCGTAGCGTTCGATACTGAAACAGACATTTTGTTTTTATAAACGGGAAATTACCATATATTTACCCATAACGGGATATTTGTGAGTTTGATTTGAAATATCGGGAAATAATGAAACTCACAAATCATGGTAAATATCCCGTTTATAATGTAAACTTTGAAGTGAATTCTGAGATGGCGGATGATAGAGGAGAATGGAAGAAACGAACATGTTGTGCCGACCCTACCTAGTGGGATAAGGGCAGGAAGAAGAAGAAGAAGAATGTAAACTTTGTTCAAAACCATGATAGTTTCAAATATTATATTTTGTTATTAGTATTGGATTTAGTACAATTAATTGCCTTTTTTTTGTTTCTAAGTTATACTGTCCTACTGCTGGGCCAAGGTACGCCGCTCTTTCCAGTTTACTTTTTCCCTGGCTAACTCTGCCCATTGCTGGTCGAAGGGTTTATATATTGTTATTTTATTATAAAATGTATTTATTCATATAAGATTTTTTAATGTATGTTTCTTTATTGTTTTGATATTTATCAAATGATTTATGATAAGTCTGTAATCCTTACAAATTGCAATAAAATAATAAATATAACCTTTATTAAGATTAAAATCAAACATTCTTGGAAATGGCAATAAATTATATGAAAACTCTATAACCACACACAAAACTGATACAACTCAAAAGCATATTTTTTTTAATTCCATCATAGGCTAACGTTTACAATTTATCAGAACAATTTACAATTTCATTTTTTCTTTTCCCATTTTGCTCGACTAAGACTAGTAGACTAGTAGAGGTAAGAAACATAAATAAGTAGTGCTAAAATAATTTTTGGCACTACTTATTTATGTGAAATTTTGACAAAAACAAATGTACTCACGTATTCTTAGCCCGTTCTCCCCTCGCGTTATTGTCTATACAAGAGCAGTTGTAGTAGAGCCAAGTGTTGTTGTCTAGTTGTTGATAGTCCAGACAGCCGGCTTGGCACGGAGATAGATACGTAAATGCATCCTGCAAAGTATTAATAATTTAAATTTGGGTCACCGGTACTGTATAACATTATTGGAATACATTTTGTATCTTTTGTTTTCATTTTCATCTCAATTCTGAGAATCCAAATAAGAAATAGCTTTATTATTCAAACAAAATAATATTAAATATTCGGATGTATTGCACCCTTCAAACGTCCTCTATTAAAAACGACGCGTACCAGGCTTTAATATTCCTTACCATTCCATAAACTTCATAAACAACCTACTAAAATTATTACGTGTCAACAAACCATACTTACGGATCTACAGTATACTACCAGCCTATAAACCTTACCAGCTAACGAGCCATGCTTTCATCAATAAACAATACGAGCGTATAAACTAAACTTATCAACCTATAAAGTGAACTACCAGCCTATAAACCCGACTAACCAGTCCATAGACCCAACTTACCGGCCCTTAAACCCAATATAGCAGCCCATAAACCCAACTTACCAGCCCATAAACCCAACTTACCGCCCCGTAAACCCAACTTACCAGCCCATAAACCTAAATACCAGCCTACAAACCCAAGTTACCAGTCTACAGTATTCTTTTTTTTTTTAATTAACCTATACTGTCCCACTGCTGGGCAAAGGTCTCCCCCCTTTTCTTCCATTCTTTTCTACAGTATTCTTACCTGTCCGCAAACCGGAGTGAAGGGTGCATCATCGCACAGACAGCTGGCACTGCATTCCAACTGAGCACCAATGTTGTCAGCGCCGAGCAACCGATACTTTTCTTCGGGACAACTCACGAACATGAGTATTACCATTCCTGTGGACATTTTGTTCGTTTAGATTTCTAGCTATTTTTTTTTAAATCGGTATTTAGTATAATATGTCACAATAAAATAGCCATCATTTTTTCAGTCTATTTTGTAAAAATAAAAATGGACGGATATACGGTTCAACACGTGTAATATTTTTATTTTTCCAATAAGGTTAAAAAATATTCTAAATAATTTCGTCCCGCGTATTTCAAAATATTAGAAAAAACTAAATTTATTTTATCAAGCCGGTTTGATTTTTAAACATTCTAAAAATAAGTAAATCTACGAAAGTTTTAGTACCCTTTCAAACGCAACAACAAAGAGTTTTTCTGTCATTAATCAGTCTAGTCCAGTACCTCTACCATGAGTTGTCACAGTAAAATCGCCTGACTTTACTACAGTAGTTACGTCAATATTACGAATTTTAGTACCCAACTATCCGCTAGAGGCGCTGTACAAATCTTCATACATTTTTTTAACTACAGACGCGAGTATAGTAAATATAGTATAGTAAAATCTCATGGTAGAGCTACTGTATAAATTATTATGTACAAAGTTAGGTCTTATATCTACAAACCATTGTTCAAGTACATTATGTACCCAAGTTTTGTACGTCCGAAACGGACAAACTGTTACTGACTCTGTACCTATTTTATAAGATCTCGATGTACAGTCACGAGCTTTAATTTGGGACCCTTTTCCAATAAATGTTGTTAGAACATTCATAATGCAATAAGGTCGAAACTTCAGTATGACGTATGACATACGTTAGAATATTAGCACTAAATAACGTCAGTTTGCCACACGATATTCAACCTTAGGTGGGTCCCAAATTAGAACTCGTGACTGTACCTACACAGTTTTGCAATAAATATATTCTTATTCCTAGTTTTGTCATGATTCAGAATGCTCATACATTATCCAGCACACGGCTAAGTCCAGATGTAAAAGTGTTCAACTGACCTGCACTATAGATGGCGGCGGTTGCAGCTGTCCAGGCGGCGACCTGCCGCGCCGTGGGCACCAGCTTGAGGATCACCACTCCAGCTGTGATGATGCCCAGACCCATCACTAGGATACCGCCAAGACCTGCAATATAAAACATTATAATATTATTTATTTATTTATTATTTATAGACGAGCAGCTTTCGCTGATGTGTCTACGTCACACAGTGTTGAAATTGGTATGACAAGTTCACTGTTCATTTAGTCACTTTTTTTGAGCACTGTTTTACTTGTTCGTAGCCAGTTGTCGAGTTGATTACACAGGAATGTTGAAAACAGGGTTCTATGTTTCTCTATATATACATAATTCACAAAATATATTCACAAATTATATCTGTGTTATTCTGATTGCAATAGTTTTTGCATAAAAAACAAACATACACACACAACCCACTGCTGGACAAAGGTCTAAAAATTCTTAAGTATTATAACAATATTAGTTGCTGAACTTTTGTAAAAAAACACAATTTGTGTTTGAAAACTGCAACAATGCATGTTTATCGTAGTACCTCACCCGAGACTAGGTTGGCATCGTGGGTGGGCAGCCGGAACTGTTTCTCCAGGTACTTGGGCAGGAAGCTGTAGACGCCACTGATCGGCATGAGATGAAGCACAGAACTCGCGGTGCGCCACATCAGGATGTCGTTCGTCAACTGGCGTTTTATTGTGGCGAAGAAATCTACAAATTACATATGAATAAATATTCACGGACATTTCACATCACACTCCAGTCCCGAACTAAACAAAGCTTATCTCCTGAAACACAGTTTGCACTAGGGAGCCTATGGATTCAATAACCATGTAAACACAACATTATGTCAATAAATGGTTTTGTATTTGTATTGGAAATAAATATTCACGGACATTTCACACATCTACTCCAGTCCCAGACTAAGCAAAGCTTGTACTATGAGAGCTAGATTGCTGTAAATACATACTTTATTTATTTTAGTAACACCTAAACACAGAACAAATATTTATGTTCATCACAAAAAAAATGGTTGTCTGTAACGTCGGTTTACTGACGATAGTTGAACGTGACAACGAACGCAAAGGCCGATTGTGCTTCTTTGTCGCTCGTTCCGCGCTCTCGCTTGCACTTCATGGAACGCCTCAGAACGCCTCATGAGTCATGTTTTTTCATGCGTGCAGCCGGCTTTATCGAATTATAAGACGTTGTCACGTCAAAACATTCGTTCTGGGTGAGAATCGAGGTGTCAAGTCGTTGTTAACCGCGTGTAATATTCAGAGAAACTAAAGTATTTTATATCCACCGTGTATGTCCAGATAATAAATCTACAAAAACTTAAATAATGGTTTTGTAAGCCGAACAATCAAAACAATACTTATTTAAATAATTACGTACAACATCTTTGATAAATTGCTTTAAGAAAAATCGTCTCCTACAAACATTTACAGGAACATTAAAATATTTTCTCACAGATGAAAGAGAAAACAAGGGAACCGTTTCAAAAAACAACACAATTTAATAAGATAAATGAGCTAGATAGCATTGAAACATGAAAACAATTTTAAAATACTGACACAGATGCAGGCACAGTAAAATATCAAGCAGTAATTGCACTTAAAGAGAAACGTCCAAGAATATTTATTTGTTGTTATTATTTATTTAAGGTGGGCGTTTCGAATCTCTGATTTAAATTTCGAACCTCTCTTACCATAGAGTACTAACAACAAGGAGGTTTTCATTCAATCTTTTTTTTTTTCAAGAAGCTGATGGCATATTAAATTGTCTTAAATTGTCCATTGTCTTACAGTGACACAAAAACTTTTTTGACAATAATATTTTATACTATATGCAAAACTCGTAGTATGTGAACTAGATTGCTGATAGAATACTTGTTTACATTAATTCTTGACAGATGTCTTCATCATTTTAATGCTGTCAAATTAAATTCTGAAAACATAAACCAACAGCATGTATAGGCGACCAAGGAATTGGTTTACCACTTTTGATGACATCTCCCAGTAACATAATTATTTGCTAAGGATTACAGATTGACAGATTCTGACGTAGCAGTTATTAATCTGTCAAGCGAAAATAGCCCTTGATGTTTTGTACGTGCAAATGATATTCAGCCTTAGAGTGGTAAACTAATTTCTTGGCCGCCTATACATCAGTGTTTGCACTGCTTAATATTTGTACTGTGACAAAAACTACGAATGTCTAAGCGTATGTGATTGAAATAAATCTAAACCCAGACAGAAGAATAACGATGCGCTTGTGTGTCATAAAAACTGCGCTTAGAATCATTTACAAACAGTACTAATTTGAAAGAAAAAGTTACTAAACATGCTGAAATTCAATCACAGTTCTGTTCAGTAATTAATTTACTTATACATAGTTATTTAATTTTTCGTTTTTTATATTTTTGAAGTGAAAACTTCTTTAGCGGCGCTGGGTGGGTAAAAACTTTCAAACTCGCGTCAGGGTCACGTGATGCTGATCGAAAAAGCGTAAGATCGAGGGGAAGGGAGAGGAATTAGTATCTCCCACTCTTTCTACCGTGCCTGAGTGTGCTGCTCTGTTTAGGCGGCACAGGGCGAAAAATAAAAAATAAAAAATAATAAAAAATAAAAACATAAACATTGTATTCTACCTCATAAATGATAGTACTTTTATACTTATAATTAAACACAACGTTAATATTGAAGTTTTCACTTCTGCCGGCACTCCCGAAGTGCTACCTTTTTTTTTATATTATTATAGCCTATGACACTCCGCAATAATGTGGCTTTCTATTGGTGAAAGAATTGTGAAAATCGGTTCAGTAGATCCCGAGATTACCCCTTACAATTTAACAAATATATATGTATACAAACACACAAACTTTACCTCATTATAATATTAGTACTTATAGATATACGTACAATTCGTTTCACAAACCAATAAATAAATAAATAAATAATGCTGGACAATCCACACAACATCATCTAGCCCCAAGCTAAGCAGAGCTTGTGTTATGGGTACTAGAAGACTGACATACTTAATACAATATAATACATAGATAGATATTTTTTATTATACAATATTTATCAATATTCATCCAACAATCTTTTTGTTCTTGATGAGGGTAGACTTAGTAGTGACGTTACATCTTATACTAACTAAGCTGTGACGCAGTTACAAGGTTATAGAAGTAAAAATTAAAAAAAAAACACTATATACCTTTGAAGAAAGGGTCCCGTTTGTCCTTGATTTTCTTTGGCGGTAGTGGCATAACATCCGGCTTGATCTGCCGCGGGAAGCAAAACATCAGGATTGACAGCAGAACTATGAAACCGGCTATGAACACCATTCCTGGAAAAAAAAACGGTTGTCTGTAAAGTCGGTTTACTGACGATAGTTGAACGTGACAACGAACGCAAAGACCGATTGTGCTTCTTTGTCACTCGTTCCGCGCTCTCGCTTGCACTTCATGGAACGCCTCAGAGCGAGGTAACGCCGCATGAGTCATGTTTTTTCGTGCGTGCAGCCGGCTCTATTCAATTATAAGACGTTGTCACGTCAAAAAAACTATTTCAGCCAATATATCTTGAACCCTCAGTTGACTACTATTTTGGGTACGCTTCCGATTGGTACTGATTTGGGCCAGTTGAGCTATCTAAGTATAGATCGTTTGCAACGGTCTGTAGATAGCTCAACTGTGTATTAACTTATGTATTCTTGTGAATAAAAAACTGACTACTACTGAACAAAACTACCAATGGTTCCTATGGTCTATGTTATGTGGTGGCCTTTTTACACTTCTTTCTGTATGTTTTAAAGTAATATTGTCTTACGGCGTAAATGCATATTTTCTGTTTCTATATAGCTTTCTGGTTTATATTAAAGCTTTCGTCCTGGTACTTATTATATTTCTGTTTTGATTCGTTATTTTGTGAATCTATTTATAAACTGATAAACTGACGCATAATCGCAATATTATTAATTTGAATGCACCAAACATTAAATATAAAACATTGTGTATTTACACAGAAATTTTGTGATAAGTTAGGGTTGCACCTAGCAACTCGTGATAAATAAGAGTTAATTGAAAGCTTCTGTTCGCACCAACATATTAACTGTAAAAGTTTGCAAACATTTATTCGGTCTGGCTCGCTTAACCGCTAATGAGCATGTCAAACAATTCTATTATTTAGCCAAACAAAACATGCAGACAAAATAAAATCATCGTGCAAAAATTTTGCAAAAGAGCAAACAATGTTTCGTAGTCATATTTAAACAATCTATCAGTGAGCTATCAGTAACGCCTCATAAGGAATGTTCTAATTATGGTTATTATCATGTACGAAATATTAACAGCGATATCCGAAATTCAGTCATAGAACAGTAGATTAGGAATTTGGAAGTCACGTTTCGGAAAACTTCACGTAGTGTGACGGAGTGTTTACTAATTCAGACATGAGTGCTGGATAAAGAGAAGAGAATGACATTAGGTAGCATAGTTTAAAAACAGTCGATTTTCTACACATTATAATACAACAATTAAAAAAAACAAATCATTTAACACTACTCAACAATGAAGAGTAATTCGTGAATAGCTATTATGATTTCATTTGTTTCTCTGGGAAGTGATTTTATGGAAATATCCGAGGATTACATCAAAAACAATTCAAATAGATCCGAACAGACACATTTGCACGTGTACAAGGTCGACGAGTCATGCGCTCAGTCAAGGGCGTTCGCTAGACGTACCTACGTACAGACTACATCTCTACATTGTTTACCGTCAACATTACAAGAGTGGGGTAATATCAGGGTGGTACTCAACTATGAACTCCACGGTGTACGAGAGAAGCGAAGGTCAAGCCAGTTCGAACCGGTTTAAAAGTAAAAGTGAGCACAGTCGCGTGTCCACCCACTAAATCCTCATTACGGACACCGACGACGGAATAATTGTCGGCAACAAGGCGCGCAGCCTTGGCCGTGACCGTCGTGGATAGAGCGCTTATTTTAGACGTGACGTGATCTGATGTAAGCGTTATGTAACTAGAAGCGTGCCATGCAGCGTGACGTGACGCCGCGACTATCGAGAAAAAGCGAAAGCAGTGGAAACTGCAGCGCGACGATCGAGCTCAACTCGCAACTCACGCACCGTTCGAGCGCATAAACATTCTCAAAAACGACAAAATCAAAATTAATTATAGCTATAAATTCAATGGAATTGTCGGTAATTCAACATTCGCTGTATTTCACAGCCGTTCGGAGAAACAATTATAGTGCAATTGTGCTATTGGAGAGCGAGGGAAGTCGTGGATGATTAACATGTTGGCACACGGTGCCCACCGACTCATTACACGTTCAGAAATTCACTTATTTCGATACGAGACGCCAAATGTCACGTCGATTTAAGCACATTACACTTTCAATTTGCAATTTAAACTTGTTTTTTGCTTCAACAAAACATACTTCTGTGCCTACTCAATTTTTTACCATAAAACTGTTAATGATTTTAATTAAAAGACTTACAACCGCGATCCGAAACTAAAATATAAATAAAATACGTTAAAGATGGTTATTATCTAATTAAAATTCAAAGCTTCATTCATGAACCTGCGGCGTAACAATAAGGAAATACGCAGAATTATTTAAATGCGTATTCGCGAATTTGATTTAGCAATCGAGGCACGAATGGAGCAGTTTTCTAGAGACAGTTCTTGCTATTACTTCCCGATAATAATATCTGTTGGATTTTGATCCTTATTTCAAAGGTAGAAGTACAATGTACGAGTATGGTATATCTGCTACTTCGTTCGTGATCTACAATCTTTAGCTATGTGGCATTATTTTTGAGAATTCTTACACAAGGACACCTTACCCTCTTCTAGTAGTATATACCATTTTATCATTCATACACCGATGATTTTATATAGTTAAATTTAAATGTAAATTCGGCAGTAAAGTCACGCGCGAGCTTTCTTTGCTGTTTTCGCGAAGAAAGCTTGAAAGTACGCGTGCACCGGAGATAACGGTAATCGTTGGTTACGAAGGAATGCCGGGATCGGGAAGACACGCGCGATTTGACCATTATTCTTTACAACCTCATCATGTAACGAGTGATTTCTACTGAGATACTGAGATTTTTGATCTATTGTTATACGAATCATACAAAAACATAGTTCAAACCAGTAGTCTAACAACCAAGTCTAAATTAAAGATGATAGTAATAAAAAACTTTGATTGTTATTTTAGAGTTTTTATCGGAGTCTACAATGTTTTTGAATAGACGCGCTAATCCAATGTCCTAGTTATTAGTTATCAAAATGTTCGAACTGCTCTGTTGCCTTGGATTTTACGTTCTAAAATAAAAGCATGATCCTAAAAATCTCGAATCACGACCACTCAACGAGTGTCCGACTAAGAAGAAGATCTAAAAAAGAAGAAGGGAAGCACTATTTCTTATTCTGTGGTACGTCTACGAAGCATCTTTACGGTAAGCCCATCTAATAAACTTGCTGATTTAACAAGTAAAAAACCCGTAGCTTGTTGCATATTTCATATTATGCCAGAGCCGTGGGTAAGATATTCTAAGCGAGGTAATTAATGGGCTTGCGTGGAACTAAGTATTGTAATGGGTAGTTAGTTAGCATTGCAGTAGGAGCGTATAGCAACACCTCTAATACCAATACATATTGACAACTACTTTTGGAACGAAGTTCCGTATCGCGCGTTGTGAAAGAATTAAGGAGAAAAAATGAAGACCAAAAGTTGTATGAATAACAATTCTATTTTGTCAACCTAATTGTAATAATCTTAAAGATATTGAAATATAATAATCACCACAACCATTCTGACTCTACGCTGACAAAATCCACTGAAAATAAACACAGTAAAGCGATAAATTACACGGGATTTTACCGGCCCTTATAATTTACATTCTTTTACAGTTCTAAATGTGAAAATATAAAAAAAAAAAAACTTACCAAGCCACCAAGCGCCGACCCATCTTGGATCAGTGGCGTCGTAGTCGGGGTCGATGAGAGGATTCACGTAGACCCTTGTGCAGAGTGCTCCTAGGAGGAAACCCAGAGCTGGCCCGATTACTCTGATGCCGATTGTAATAGCTGGAAAAAATAAATTATTGGTCAACTTGTGACTTTGGACCTACCTACAAAGTGGAGTCAACCCAAGAAAATAAATAAAAAGTACCTAATTAAAACATCGTGACCATAATTTGTCCTTCTGAGAATAGTGGTTTGTCCATATGTGACTAGAGACCAGGAAACTATAAGACGAGGTGATGACAGCTATCTGCCTCGTAATGTGACATGTATATGTAAAACTTAATGCTTAAAAGGTACGAACATATTCAAATAAATGAGAAAACCGAGAGTAAACACAAAATGTAAAATTAGTTTTCAATGATACTTTCACGATAGCAAATAAAACTGACATTGTTGTCGTATATTGTCACGCAACGTTAAATAATATTACGTTATCTAAACAGGTTCTCTAAAGTGTGCAGGCGCATACATTTTCTATTGAACGCATAGCTGAAACTTGCACGGAACGAAACTGCAGATTTTATCCCAAGATTATATTACTCTCAAGAATAATTAGTGGAACACACACGACCTCTGCTCGGTGATATTACCTATAGGAACATCAAACAAATTTTTATGTAACTACAAGTAATTAAAAAGGGGTCCTTCGATACTAAAGATCAGCAAAGGGCGGATATATCAAAATACGGCGTTTTATACAAATTTTCGCCAAAGACACCTCTGTAAATTAATCGAGAATTGTGGAGTGGAATCCACCTCTGAACTTCGTGTTCACAGGAAATTTGATAAATTAACATCTTAATTACCTTTGTCAAAGAAATTTAATACTTTTATAGTCATTAATAACTATAATCAAAATTGTCAAAAACATGAATGAATACCTGATTTTAACTACACAAAAACGTTAAGCCTCCGTTCATCGGAACGACTCAGGTTATATCTGAGAGGAAGCATAATTTAGCAAAGACATTTAGCCGACTCTAACCTATGCAAAGTTGTAATCCAATGAAATATTATATCCGCTAATGACGTAGTAAACATTGATGGTCGTAATCAAGAAGACGGAGATGGTCATTATACAGATTGAGACGGACCTGGGACCGTCGTTTATCTCAATAGGGCTAGGGCTCAGGGGGTAATTGAGGGTCATCGAACCCGAACAAACACACTGGTCCATGAAGAATTGCGCCTGTCAACAACTAGTCCAGTCAAATTATGGCTAAAAACGAGTTAAATAAACATGAGCGAACACAGTTTGGGGACTTTGAGGATCGATAGGGGGGTGTATTCTGAGCATACATTCCAATTTGAGGGGTTGTACTGAGGTCAGCTCAAGGTCATTTCGATGGAAACGCGTTTCATTCGATATCTCGAGAATGGTTGGTGTTAGGCGAAAAATTGTTGAGACCTTTTCTTTTTCAAACAAAATTTACAAACTTTTTTATTTGAAACTTTTTTTTATAACATTAATATTTTTCAACTTATTACTCCCGCAAGGCAAAAATTTTACTTTTTTTTCCATTTTTCGTCGTTTTCTCCCCAACCATTCAATTTTATTAAATTTTACCGATCATCAAAGCGTAGATCTTTTAATTATGAACAGTTTTGTCCTTAAACTTTTTTCCTTAATGCCAATATCTTCGGAGTTATATATTACTTTACCGATATATTATTATTTTTATAAATTATTTTTCTATCAATAAATGTGTAAAACAGTTTTAATTGTTAATTTACTTCTTACCCAAATTAACCCAAAAATTTACCCAAATTAAATACTTAATTTTTAAATAGTTTAATCGATTGACCTTTTTATATTGCGACAGTGGCGCGGATTTCGCTCGGTAAAGTAATATATAACTCCGAAGGTATTGGCACTACGGAAAAAAGTTTAAGGACAAAACTGTTCATAATTAAAAGATCTACACTTTGATGATCGGTAAAATTTAATAAAATTGAATGGTTGGGGAGAAAACGACGAAAAATTGAAAAAAAGTAAAATTTTTGACTTGCGGGAGTAATAAGTTGAAAAATATTAATGTTATAAAAAAAAGTTTCAAATAAAAAAGTTTGTAAATTTTGTTTGGAAAAGAAAAGGTCTCAACAATTTTTCGCCTAACTCTAACCATTCTCGAGATATTGAATGAAACGCGTTTCAATCGAAATGACCTTGAGCTGACCTCAGTACAACCCCTCAAATTGGAATTTATGCTCAGAATACACCGCCCTATCGATCCTCAAAGTCCCCAAACTGTATTCGCTCATGTTTATTTATTTCGTAATTTGACTGGACTAAACTGTTTGTGAACGATCGCTAATTCATACTGCAGATATGAAGTTCAATTGGCAATTCATTGGTTTTATACAGCAGGATATATCGACAAATGCAGTCAAAAAATCATAGCTAAGTCAATTCAACTTTATTCTGTAACATCACAAAGATCATTTCGAATCGTCCTGTATACTAGGTGATTCTAGGTGCCATCAGAGCCTAGAAGAACGGGCAAGCAGCAAAATGGTGTCATCATTATGCTTCAGACTCTTTCAAAAGAGCTGGTACAATGGGGTGGGTTTGTAACAAACGCCAAACGATTACAAGACTACATACTTCAAAAAGACTGTCCCAGTTATCGATATGAAACAACCTGTTATAAACAACAAAGGAGCTTCAGAGGCGAATGACCGAAAAACAATCAGCAACTTAGGTCCCGAATGTAATCTTTCGTAGAAACCAACCGCATCGCTTGCCAAAAAACCGCGCTGCTGATTCACGTGCTTCTCGTTTGGTGAAAAATATATACGTATTATGTTATTATCATCATGAGCTTTATAATAAATAATGGCCTCGTCAGGATCGTTTTTCAAAACGGCCAGTGCCCGCGCCTCGATGCAAGTTTTTATCATGAACGGCTCGAGTACTGCTTTGACTTACCGGTTCCGATGCATGAACATAGCTCGTCTCTCTCGAATTAGCGCTCACTTATGGTCAAAAAAATACATGTCGTATTATTATATATTACCAGGTATGTTACGTTATTATCTACTTAATTTTTAGCTACATACGCATCACAATCAAGCGCTTCTGATAGTATAGAGATTTTATGAGTTTTCATCCATATTGTTTGAGCGTGATTTCATCAGACATTTATAAATAGATGCAATTGATATTGTTCTATTATGAAGAGGTGTAAAAACAAATAAGCAGTGATATGAAAGGCAAGTAGGGCTAAGGAGATAACCTTGCATGTCCAATGCAGTAAATAAGGTCATCTGGTAACCACAATCACTATTGATACACCTAATAGAGACGAATAATTAAAATTTAGAGGTAACTGAGTACATAGTAACATAACAGAGTATAACTTGGATTTTAAATCATTTTAATTGACATATCAACTTTCTAGAGGTAAAATTAGTAATTAAATTAGTTATCCGACGTAGTGATGCGCTGAACTAAGCACATAACTGATATAAAATTTAGATGATACTTTCTTAATATAATATGTTTTTTTCCTCAAAAATGAAATTTAAAGCTAAATGACAAAACTCCTGGTTTATGTGGCCATTGCCCCCAGCGAGTAGCTGCATGTTTAAACAGTAGGTATGACTAATTCTATGCGGAAACTATGAATAGGAATAGACGACACACGTCGCTTTAGCAAATCCTTATTATCATCAACTGAATATTTTGAACTATATAACAATAATCTCTGCATGGAAAGAGCCTCCTCGTGGCGCACACCGGTAACAGCTAGGCACGGTAAAGCAGTGTCTAGTCTGGCTAATCTTTCCAACACGATGCTACAACAAAATGCAGTTGTAGCATCGACACGATAAGAAGAATAATAATCTCAAGAATCTTGCTAGAAGGATAGCTCAAGGGTCAGATGCAGAAGAGAGTGATCCTCGGTACGGCACGTATAGTCCAGAGGTTCCTTAGTCTGGAGCCCTGACCACGTGACCATCTGTAGCTTGGGCCTTGCCCCGCTACCGGCGGCAATCTATTTAAAAATTTAATATGTTTTTTTTTTATATGCTGTATTGTCAATAACTTTTACAACGAATACTTTTAAATAAATGAGTATATAATTCATTAATTATCCCTGACGTGACGAGACCTGAACGTTATATAATTTCTGATGATAATATCGATAAGGGTGTACTTACTTAGTTATTGATATAACTTCCTGTATTAATGTTGATATTAAAGGAAATTGCAAGTACAACGTAATTGAAAGTGAAATTGATAATTTCATTACCAATACGTGTATCTAATCTCACTTTCATTTGTAATCTAATCTGGCATGATTGCAAATGAACTGACCTATGACAACCATCGCGCGGTTACGTTACAAGCAATTCGATATCTTTATAGCAAAATGTTGCATAACTGCATATGTAGCGGAACACAATTCCAACATTCGCGGGTTTGCAATTACTGTCATCAACAAGGATTAATTAACTATTCAACAGTTAACATCAAGTAACTAGTGCACCAAAACAATCCTACTAATACTATAAACGCGAAAGTTTGTATGGATGGATGGATATATGTTCGTTAGAAGAAACTCTATCACGCCAAAACTACTAAATAGATTTGAATGAAACTTTACAATAATATAGTTAATACATCAGAATAACACATAGGCTATAATTTATAAAGATATTGTACGAATTGACAAAAATAAAACTAAAGCAAGACAAAGTCGCGGGCACCAGCTAGTGTTTGTATAAAGGGTGAGATTAATTTTAGAAGCATGTTTTGTCAGCTATCTTTGATAGATAAAAAAGAAATAAAAAGAAACGACATAACTCAAAAAGTTTCGAAGTACAAAGAGATCCTTAATGAGATTTCATATGTTTGTTATCATAATGGTTACAACACTGAACTTCGCAAATAAAACCGAACTAACATAATTACTAGATATAATTAAACTACTTCAATCAATAACTGTAAATTAATTATAGATATGTATAAAATCTCATATTAACTTGTAAAAACACTAAAAAAATAAAAAAGCTACGGAAGAAATGAATCATCGGAAAAATAAACAGACTTTTATGATACATGATTCTGATTATATTTGATTAGGTCAAACAGTTTTCAAAATTTGGCACAGATCCAGATAATTTAAATAAATTAAAATTACAAAGCAATATGTCCAAGAATATCTGATAGATCTTAAATTAGAAATAAGCAAATAGCGAGCCAACCAAAATACTCTAGATTTAAAACTTAAAGTTAAAATACATCTATAATACTAAAATAATAAACATCTTCAAAACACTAAGGTATCTTTGATTTAGACTTTCTCTTTGCGCATACATAAATAACTAACACAACATAGAAATCATCAAATAATTTTAGTAAAGAAGACTCGGAACTCGAGTCAAATAACTCAAGTATCAGATGATCGCGTGTGCGACATCAAGAAGCCGAAATTAGGGCAATAAAGAGGCAAGGACCGAACGGTGGAGATGTGGCAACTAACTGAAATGGTTCAAATTGTCGTCGAGACGCCCGTCCGTCCCACTGACACACTTGGAGACTGAAATAGCAATGCATCTCAGAGACATGCAACTCATATTATTGACGGGATTTTGTCTGTGGCTTTATAAATACTTCAAACTACAAATATATGGGGATGAGCATCTGTTTTGAACAAAAAAACTAAATTAGTTAGCTCGTACCGTTAAAATAAATCCCTAGAAGTCGTCGAGTGGAATTGGGAGTCGGAGGCGTAGTTATCTCATCCGGGTCCAAACTCTCTTCCCTCATTGGGATTTTGTAACCTTTGTCAAAAGTAAATTATTTAGAAACTAATCATATTATTGATCCAATGCTATTGAAAGATTAAACAACGTCTTACAATGCCATATTCGATACAATGTACCGAGAATATTATAATAGATGTTTGCTTAAGGCACAGGTCATAAGACCGGACTCGTTGATAACCTTCAATTTGTACTTACTATTTAATAAACATAGCATTCATATCATACATACATATTTAATAAATATAGCTTAAGTACTAAATCTAGAAATTTATATTCACGTTAGGACAAACCTGGTCATTGAAAAGCCTGACATTATAAACGCTACATTAACGAACTTAAAAATGTATACGATAATACCAGCTTTTCAACCCTTCCGGAAAAAAGGAACTCTAGAGAAGATTCTAGAGAGGTTTCACTAACTCAACATGGCCAAAGACCAAGACGTATAGTCAAAGAAATGGAGCCCTTTGCAGTAGAACGATACAGGGTAGAAAAAAAATTAGAAAGCGGCATTTTGTCCCAAAATAAGCAAAACCTGTCCTATGCTAACTAGATTATTGATAGATTGTTTATTTACACAGAAGTAAGTAAACAATACATATCTAACCACTAAGTCAGAAGCTGATAACAGAGTTTGATATGCCGATCAATGACAAAACGAATGACCTATTTCTAGAATAAATGCATTAGATTATTGTAATCTATGGTTTTAACGAGCAACACACGATAAGAGCATTCCTATATAGGCCATCATTATTATAGAAAAATACGAATCATGAGTAATACAAGGATTTTATAGGTCACAGGCAAATCTAAAAATACTTCTATTGATAACTTCATAATGTAGAGCTGTGCAAAGTAAGTAGTTTTCATTATAAAGGATACACAGTAAATAAATTATATAGCTATAACTGTTTAGTCAAAGACTAAAACACAAGCAAAAAATTAGTAACAAATTTTGTTTTATTATTATATTATTAGGTTTGACAATTGTGATAAATACTGGGTATTCTAATATATTAGATTAATAAATCTTTAAACACAGAAAAACACTGTTTATCACGACTTTAGGTAGATTATTGGTTTAGGTAAAGAATGTTCAGAAACAAAATTTTTATGTATGAAACAAAACAGATAAATTGAAAAATCAAGTGAATTCTTGGAATGGCGAAATGCTTGGGACTAAAATAGCTATCGTATTCTTAGTTCTACATAAATCAGTACAAGGCCGTAGCCCGCAGGTAATGCTGAGAACTGAATATCGTAGGGGATTTTTTTACTGTAAACATAAACTTGACTGAAAAAAGTTTTTATCAACTAAACAGGTACGTGCTTATTTGCGTGCATTTGTCAAATATTAAATCAAAGATAGATCAAGGAAAAAATATGTAATCTTTACGATATTTAAGATACTTACGTGTATTTACATAAACTGACATAATAAATTATAATTTGATTGTGTGTGACATTTAATTTGAATTTAATTGTAATAGTATTATAATACAGCAATAAGACACCAATATAATAAAAAATAAAATAAAATAGTACAAATATCTTAGAGATATTTGCACTTTATAGGCGGACGAATCATCACGCCAGGCATCTTTTCGGGCCAAAAGAAGCGCTAACCTAAGTTATAACCTCATGTATAACATAAAGTACTATTATTAAGATAGGACGTCATGTATGTTACAACCAGCAAAATCTACAAGTACATAAAACGTAGTGTATCGTAATGTATCAAAGTTATTGTGCAGCGAACGCATTAGATACGAGATCGAAGCACGAATCCAGACAAAACAATGCTCTAGTAACTCTACCATATTTTTTGCTGCAAGCACTAATGGTACAGCCGACAACAGATTCTAAATTATTATTGTAGTTTGCAAAATTTGAGTGACTTGAAAATGCAGTTGAAAGTTTGTTGACAAGCGTCACAGATAAGTTGGTAGCTCCGCTTTCCATGCTGTGTCGTAGTTTCGATTCCCACCGAGAGAAAATGTTTGTGTGATGAACATAAATATTTGTTGTGTTTAGGTGTTACTATGTAGAATACATACATATACGTATGTATTCTATCAGCAATCTAGCTCTCGTTCTATTCTGGAGGAGGGCGCTGACTCTGCTACTCAGTTTTATAACTTTTGCAGTTGTCAACGTTTTCACCTTGTTTCGTGTACCTTTGTTTCTGTTCCAAATAAAACATTTTGAATTTGAATTTTGAAGCTTTGCTTAGTTTGGGACTAGTCTGATGTGTGAAATGTCCGTGAATATTTATTTATTACAAAATACTGGCAAAATATTGTTGCCTGTTACTTTATTTTGAATTTTTAGATTGTGATTAACGCCGATAGCACTATTTGTCAAATTGACCACATTTGCTCAGCGCTCTCTTATTCCCTCTCTTAGTTTATTTTTTAGTTTTTGTATATATAATAAGTAGATAAATATATGCACCTTTTGTAGCTTTCGTAACTGTCTTCGTCTTCACTACAAAGTTGTGGTTTGGTAGAACACACATCTATACTCAGTACCCAACAGTTTAAGAAACTCAACTTGTTCAACTACTTTCGCGCATAACTGTACAGCACGGCACCGCACCGCCAAAACAATAATTGTATTTTTGCTCGATCAATACAATACGTGTTATTTACAACAATACCATAGAAAACTCTGTTTACTAACTCGCATAGAGTATAGTGGTTATAATAGCAAGTAAGGAAAGAGAAAAACATGAATTTTAAGAGCTCGTATTTTCACATTATCGCCTTCAACATTATACTGGTCTGAACCTATCATAATAGTAGGTTACTTCAGATTGTCAAATCCGAAAGTATAGGCATGAATCAAATGTTTCAATTGCAGTTAGAATGCTTAAGAACCCTCCAAAACGGATATTTGGACATTTTCAGACCTTGAAAACAGCTGAACAGATTTTTACCTCAAAAAGCCTACAAAAAGCCGTGCGGAAATCTGACGGAATACTTCCGAAGCTAAGAGGTTAGATACAGACACACTAATGCCCCCTGTTCATATATTGGGGTTTACATTTCTGCCAAAATAAATCAGTCAAGCCCTGTCCAACGGATACCGTTACCGAAGTCAAACCCAGTTTCCTTTTTACAAAAACGATAACCAATTTCGGCGAACTCAGAGATACATAATCAGATAATTGCAGGGCGTAGTTCATTTAAAACTTGCGATGTATATTGTATTGGATTCTAAAGCTACAATCGGAAATGAGCTTTTGAAGAAAGCTTCCTCGACAATACTCATAAATAAGGGGTATCGATGCTGATTTAAGGAGCATAGAGTATCTAAGAAGTGGAAGGAATCAGTAGCATCGAGGTGGTAGTGCTTGATGGGTTTGATGGTGGGTATGACGGTGAGTTTGATGAGTATGTTACTTATTGGTAGTTAGGTGCTTTAGAACGGCATAACTAGCCAGTAATGACTACTAGCTAATACTAACTCACTATAGACAATATCTTTATTCGCGATGCAATTAATTCCATGCACTAATGGGCTCGTTAACTACGCAAGGCACGGAGGGTGCCAGAGTACCGTGGGCGGGCAGTGGGTGGAATTGATTTACTAGCTTTTAAAGTCCTATAAAAAATCAATAGACATCTTTTTGAATAACGTCTCGAACTGCTGATTACTTTAACTATCCTGCACGCAATAATACTTGGTTATGATCCAGTTGGAAAGATAAGTGGCTTGGAAATTACAGGCTGTCTTTATGTTACGTATGTTAAGCCACATACAAGACACGACCATGACACCCCTAGCCCGGGCTCGCCACGTAATACCGAAGCCAAGCAACGGATATCGGGGATGCATTTGTGGCAGATGCTATCTATAAAAGTACTTGTAATGTGGCAACAAATGTTACATGCGTGTGATATGTAGCTGTGGTATGCGGCTTGCTTAAGGAAAAACTATTACTTGGAGGTACGGTAATAAAATAATAGATAGGACCGCTTACCGCTAACATTAAATTTAAAATTACCAGTATCGTCACATGATCTTATGTGAATACTATTTAGATATTGATATTCTGAATTAAAAATTGCATCTAAAATCACATTTGTATTCGTATTTCACATATCGTAATGAAAAATAAATTTTACTTTTGCTACAATTGGAGTGTTTCGGGCAGAAATAACACCAACCTATTTGTCTAACAAAGAATTTGTTAACCATTGACATTACCTCCCGTAGTACGCCTTCGCCACAGCTAAACCGTTTACAAATTATGTTGACGAGGTTGTAATAGGTTTTTAAAAAGATACAAGTGAAGTAATCCTAAAAACACTCAAGATATAACAGATTTTCGAGGCTCTCAGGAGAGCTATCTACATGAAAAGTAGGTATTAATATTACTCACCCATGTATAACGGTGACTGCCTGCTTCCGACGTTGTCGTCCACATATGGTATTCCCAGCGTGGCGATGCCGGTCTGTCCCACGCCCACCACGAGCAGGCAGAAGAACAGCCACGGGATGACGATAGCGGTAATCTCCGATCTCTTTTCATTGCTCTTGAGGTGAGCCTCGTTACACACCGTAGTGTTGTCCATGTATGTGTAGCAAGTGGGGGCTGCGACCGGCGCGTGGTTCTCGACGTGAGAGTCGAGCAACGTCATCCCGTATATGAGGTGAGGCAGCACGCACCCGATCACACCGACAGCCAACACCAGCATCATACATGCGATCCATCGTGGCCGGTGTCCTCTCCCCGCCAAGTAAGTCAGAAACAACGCCGTGCATATCTGGCCGATTTCCGTCGCCGCCAACAGAGTGCCCGTCGTCTTCGATTCGACCCGATAAAGTTTTTCAACCGTTGTAGTGACGCTTACGAAATACGTCAGAAACATGCCCTGAAGAACCCATCCGGAGAGGAAGACCAACATGAACACGTGCGTGGAATGGAAGGCGCCGCGCCGCTGCTGCTTCTCGCGCGGCAGCTTGCAGTCCAGCGAGCCATTGTTGTTGCCGGTGGCTAGCCGCTCCTGTTCCTCCGGCGTGGCCTCCACTCCTTTCATGGCGTCCTCCGGGCTCGGGACCCCCGCCTCCCCGCCCGCTACCGGTACCTTTGCCTCTGCGCTTACCCTACAACAAAGAAAAAAACATCATCAAATATTTGTTAGTTATTTTTTTTTATTTTCACTCTGTATGAACAACTCACGTCATGATCCGATAGTTACTGAGGCGACAAGACGCTAGTCCCAACCCCTAATCCGCGGTGACCGGCCGAGCGGAAATGAATCGCACGCGAGCTCTACGACGCCTAAGCTTCCGGGTAACGGAACCGAGTAAGTGATCGACGATCGCGAAAACGGGAGAGTTGAAATGGCGATGGCGACTCGTGCGCATACTTGGGGAGTCGTGCAGAGAGGCTGCGAGGGGATGAGGAGGCTGCGTGCGCGCACCCAGCGCGGCGGAGACTGACTGCATGTGCAATTACTCGCTGCAGACGCGCTGCACCCGCGTCACCCGCCCCTCGGCTGCTCCCCACACGGGGTTTTTATTGGTCGTCTATCCATTTTTTGTGCAGCATGCATTTACACGCGATGAAAGCCGACTCACGCCGCCCTTCACCGAAGATTCGCTCTCGTCTCGACGTCAAGGAATGTCTTTTGTCTTTTCTAAGACCTTTTTTAAGTTCGAAGCTCTTATTTATAAACTCACGCTCAGAAGTATCACGTTAACCTTTCGCCGAGTGAAATGCTTATCGCGCGATTGCAATCGTAATACCCACCTAAGTACGTGCCGAAGAAATCACAAACGCTAGGTTCGCAATAACAACTACTGCAGAATATTAATGTGATCGACTCATACGGTTAACTGGACTTGCGAAACTCACCGATGGAGGCCGATGACCACTGCGACACCGACGCGGCGACAGCCGACTGCACACTACGCAATTCCTGGAGGAACTAGTGATAGTCCAAGTCGATTATTTTTTGCATGAGATAATCAGCTGTGTTTTTTACGACTGACCATATGAGAAGCGCATTGTGAACTGCATTCCGAAATAGATAAGCGGTGACTTGTGCAATGGTCGGTTATCGAGCTGCGCGCTATCGCTCCGTGATAACGGGACGCGGCAAATAGACTACTTACTCGTGAAGCAGGTTACTGTCCGTCCGGACGAACCGAAGCTCGAAGCCAGAGCACTATCTCGCTAACGCCCTATTTATCATAAATGTCATGAGACTCAGACAGAGCTCACTTGACCCGTATGAACAGCCACGAAAGTTATAGCGTTCTCAGAAAAAAAAACTTTCTTTGTTACTCAGCCAATTTCATAAAATTATGGTTAGCAGCATGCGCTGTCACGTTTTTATATATTATATGTCTGATTTATATCTGGCTTCGCTAATTCGGAACTGATTTACTACTATTGCTTTTTTTATCATGCGAGTAACTAAGTCCCGTAGGTATGTAGTTGTATATACCTGCAAGGTATGGTATATGTAACGAGTATACCTTTCTACGAACGTTTTGTATAGCACTATTACACCAAAGCAAAAACTGCGAATAGCCTGATAGAACACTATGAAAGTGCTTTATAATAAGCAACAGCTTCAGGCAATCGCCGACGTGAATGACGACCAGACACGATTATTTAATCTGCTACCAGAACTGCCAATGAATCATAATAATACGCATTTCTAGTTATTGGCATAAATTGAATAAAAAATCCGCCAAGTGTGATTTGGTCTAGCACACTCAAAGAACCCTTACACCATAATATAGACTGTTGTTTTTTATGTACATATATGAAAACATTTGGACAAGGAACACCCGACGAGTGTTGCATCAATTACACCGCAAGAGTTGGGCTCTTCAATTATTAAAGACATTTTTTATTTAAATTAGCTCTAAAAACTGTAGAGCACGCACAGTTATTGAGTCAAGTTTAGTGTAAATGCATAGTCATTGCATTTATCTTATAGGTATTTTTATTATTGAGAAAAATAAAACATGTTATTGTTTATTAGCGCTTGCAATATCTTTTACATACAGAACTCTAAAACCAACTGAACGGTGAACACAACTACACCCATAAAACATCGATATATTTGAATCAACCGATCATGACGGAATAATTCGTAAGTATGTACCTACTATGGAAACAAAAAATTGCTCAACCCGTGTCCTCACTTGTGATTCAATGATTACAAAATGAATGAGAATAACGTTAACGTCAACCCACATCAAAAATTATCCTCGTCTCAAAATGAAAATACATTACAAAAAGACAAACTATGTTTTCGGAAACTCACAAACTCATGCATATATTTTGAACTTCATGACAGACACAATCGAAAAAAGTTCAAATAAATAAACAATGAATATTTCATATTCTTAAGAACATAAAAAGTGGAACATAATGCTGGTATATAAACATTTAATGAGCGTCGGTATCGACCAGTTTATAAATCTAAACGCCTGAAAATTACATATAGGCCAGAAAAATTTGCAGAGAAACATAAGTCAGAGATGGAACATGACGTTCGTTAGCGTCGCATGCACGTCGAAGACGTCTGATCATAGAATTCTAGTATAAGTGAGAGGACAACGTGCGCGGTCAAGGTAAGTGAGCAGATACCTGTTGCCGATGACACTGCATTCAACATTAATCTTCAGTTCAAACCAGACTCGAAGCTTTAAGGCTCAGATTCCAATGGCTCGCTTTATACCTCTGGAGCACTGACAGAAACATTATTGTAAATCAGTGCAAGAGCCTAGACCTAGTCTAGATATCGATGGCTGATTCAACGACAACGAGTATGTCACGCACGACGGAAAAAATAAATATATGGTAGAAATGTGTTAAAAACGGAAAAAATACGTGTTTATTATTATACATTTTAAATCAAATTTTAGTTGAAATTAGATATTGACATTTGCGATGAAGTACTTTCGAATTAGATGATTAGAAATAGCTGTAAGTACCGTTATTTTGTTTTAATTAAATAAACAATAAACGCTAATTCATTCAACCACTTATGAATTTGATCTTTGAATTAGAGAGTTTTTTTAACGACAGTACACAATCTCGAATCATGATATATCGTTTGCTATATCATATTGTTATTTTTAGATATCGCATGTTTTAACGAGTAAATCATCTCGCTATTATAGGCAGGAGCATGTTTTATAAAGAATAAATTAGCATTTAAAATTAAAATCGATTCGGCCGGTGCAGATACCTAGGAGCCAGATCCAGTTATTTTAATTGAGCTCAGTCCTTATGGCTGATCCAATGATAGTTAATAACTGCAGACCTACTTGCGTGACCGACTAGTAGGTAAGTACCCCACATTTGCAAACCAAATTCTAGTTAACGCGTGTATTAATTCAAAACAGCAGCAACCAAACAAATGATTTATATGAACAGATAAGTACACCGCCGTTAATTATCATTCGAAGGCAGTGCGAGATTTGCATTGTGATAAATTAAAAGTTCAACGACAATCCACAATCCAGTAATTGATATCACTTGCCCGACCATAAATTGCTGCACTCACACAAATCATTTAAAACACTGAACCAAACAAACAAAAAAACCGTATGTAATGAACTGAAATGGAACCCCTAAAAGGTTGAAAATAAAACAAGTCATATTAAAGCTAATAACTCAGTGAAGTTGACAGTCGTGCGAAGGTAATCTCCAGTAGGTGTGCCAGCATAAACCAAGCTCTGACAGCAGACGCCCCGGAGCGCTGGCCTGCTGTCCAGATATCCTAACTTATTGTCCTAGCACATATTGTAAGACCACCATTGCGAGCGAGATACATACTGGGCTTTGCTCTTCACAATAAAAATAATGTTAAATAAGATTAAATAAGAAATTAGAAAATACTTTAAAATACACAACATTTTAAACCAAACAAAAATGAACTTTGTAACACAAGAAATAATCCAATAGTCTAAGGATTAATTAGACGGATAACAACGCAAGAACTCGTTACAAATCTAAATTATGGTGTTCCCCTTGGCTAACCACGCTTTTAATTGAAAATAGATGTTAAGTTTCTAGCAGAATGATTGGAGCGATTAAAATATGAATTCGTGATATAAGACCATGAAATAGACTAGTTAGTATGAAGCGAGAAGTAAGGAGGTTGCGTAATACTGACATAACAAACGCCTTGACATTGTTGATCTCATACTTGGAGCTCGGTGCCAACTGCCGAAGCCATAATACACCGGTCAAGACCCTAAGCAATCCAAGATGTAATAAGGATAAACCAATTGTACCATGTCCTAATAAGGCATAAAAAAAACACTAAAAGACAGTGCACAATGTAATTTTATAGTTCACTCGTATTTTATTCTCAAAAATGTATCGATACTAGTATATTTTATAGCATTCTATATTTTATCTCTTTCCTACTAAGTGTTTAGTATTATTGCGATCCTTGTTGCTCTTAATTTTTATAGTCTCAATGTATTTTGGAGACTTTATTTTGTGGTGAGTAACCACTGAACTAAATATCATGAGCCACTAGTAGGCCTATGCCGGGCAAGGTCGCCATCAAATCAGTGGTAGTACCACCAATTTGACACTATTCACCTCACTTATTGGCCGAAGTGGAACGTGTAAATGAAGAAATGAAACGCTACCCTGTAATCGTTTAACAGGAATCAAGAGTTAATAACTCTAAACAGATGTCATAGTTGAAGGTAATATCAATTCAGTTATTGATGATATTAAAAACGAAGCGAAGGGTGCTACTTCGGTTATTGCACTTTGCAACAATTACGCTAAATCGAAGCTAAGATGTAATACATTTATATTACAAACATAAGCATGGGAAAGGTGATCTTACATGGGCAAATTGGTGTTGTATATTTGTTTCTGTTCGACATCGTTTATAGATCTTTATTCAATTCGGTAGATAGAGCTCTCAAAGTAACTGGATTGCTGATAAAAAAAACATACATAATACTCTTTGTAAATAAAAGTTATGATTCTTTCTATTTCTTTTATGATTATAAAAATACAAGGGACAAATTCGATATAGCGACAAAATTATTCTTGAAACTAAAAACATATAATGAGGTATAAACCCCGTCTAGCAACATAAAATAAACGAGTCTTGTAAGGCCTAACGCTGTACTGAAGTACAAACATTAGTCAGGTGTAAATCCTGTCCTTGTCAAACAACTCAGCGAACCCTTCCTACCGACACACCTTCAAATGTAAAACAACAAATATACTTGAGTGGCATCCCATCTACGGCTTGTAGTCCTACGGGATTTAAAAAGAAACAATTTTCTTACCACCGTCATGGTTTTTTAACCGGTTATATTACTGTCATAAAATAGTTTTTTGGGGAAAGTTTTAAGGATTCATAACAAACAGTTCTAAAGCGGCCTTATCTTATATATTCTCCATATCAGTATTTTTATTGAAAAAGATTTATGCGTGATCATACATAAAAAAAAAATATACGCGTTGACTTGAGAACTTCCTCCGTTTTTTGACGATTGAAAAGTAGTCAACAGCAGGAATTCAAATAATATTTATAGATATTTTGCAGTCTATTCGCAAACTAAACCAATCTTATACTATAGGCACTACATTACTAATAGAATACTCGTTCAGATATACATCATTTAGTAAAATGTGAAAAAAAAATGGTTTTCAGTGGGGCCGAAAATGCTTCTGCGCCACGCGCGTAAATACATGAATGAATACACAGACCCAGACATTGAACAAACATTTATGTTTGACACATGATTGAATATTCTTAGTGGTACATTATACAGAAAAGCTTTACTTTGTAGGGATGGGGATCAATCCAACTATACAAATAGAGCTGTCCAAAAAAAAATCGATTGAAATAATATCTTTTTATCGATTTAACATAATTAACCTGACTTTATATTCTACAATAGTTGCCGCTGTTAAACTTTATAATCGTTTCTAGGGTATTTCCGGATCATTGTATTGCACGTGTTTCTTTCTTATTTTGTTCAATTTATTCGTCAAAAAAATATATTCATACAATTTATAACTACAATCGATAAAAACTCGAGTATATTTTTGTTATACCTATAATACAAGCTTTGCTTAGTTTGGGCTTAGAGTGTGATGTGTGAAATGTCCGTGAATATCTATTTATTTAACTTTTACTTTGTTCTTTAGTTTATTAAGTAACTTAAGATAAAACTAATACAGTTTTCTATTCGTCGTATTATTCAAACACATACTTATTTTGTAGGTTATCAACATTAACATTCAATCACAGGTTGACTTTCAAAAACGATATTCTAATATATGTTCATATATTTTTATTTGTTAAGGTTATCTTGGTCCAAATGTACAAATAAACTGGGAAATATGAGATTACCGAACCAAACCAAGTTTAATGGCTTACTATCTCAAAAAAATATTTTTTTAGTCGTTATGTTATGTCTGATATCTCTATTAACTAGTTTGAACCAAATGAAGTAATATTATACTTGAAATACATTCTGTTAATTAGTTTGAAGTAAGAGAGAAATAATTTTTTACTGACAAGAAGTCTCTTAAAGATTGTTTTATATATCAACCGATTTATTCTAGTCTAATTGAGTCTTGATCTTACTTAAGTACTCTAATATTTATTTTTTCTAGTGATTTCATTGTTGGTTGTTCTAAATAAGAAATACTAGACAATCAAACGATTAGTACTAGACAATAAAGAGATCTACAAATTGTACAATTATCATAGTAGATCACTTTATATTGTATTCTCACCATAATCATAATAAATTAACATAAATTTCCAATCACACAACATCACGGATTCTTTTTCATAACTTTAAGGATTGTCTATTCTTTTTGATAAATTAAACTATAATGATCATTATACCCAAACAATATGCTATCAAGAGGATCAGACCAGACAAAAAACGTATCTAATTCTTACATCTAAAAGCATTTGAGGTTTCAAGGCTCAAACTATGAAATCAGTGAATCACGTTCAGAACACGTAGATGTTATAAACGTAGATATAATAACAATATCTTATAAAAAAAACTTCAATGGTCGTCATTTAGCTCTACGAAAAATAATTTTAATTGTTTTAATTAAATAATTGCCCTTAGTCTAAAAGTGTATAGACTCAGTTGGTATTGATATGGCTCTACCGTCGTGGTGTGGGTTGTTAGGCCCCTTATCTTGTTCGATGGCAAACATACACCTTTGTTTTGTCTGCGTTAGTAAATATTATAAATTAATATTTTAATAAGTAAGTAATAAGTAAATAAAAGTAATTAAAATGTATTGTTTCAGCAATCTAGTTGCTACGGTACAAGCAATCCTCAGGTTTGGACTACGATCTATGAAATGTCAATGAGTATTTATTCTATTTTGATGAAACAAATCACAAAAAACCATAATATCTAACACATAGCTGTTACTTGACCCACATCAGCAACCTCGTTACGGCGAAATCGCAATGTAATTTCGCGATGTAAATTTTTTGGAACACTTTTACTTCGACACAGAGCGTACGGTCCAGCGGATACAGTGTACGGATTCAGCGATGACACCAATTTCTCTTTCAATGAATGAGTGCGAGAACTTAAAGTTTGGCAGATTCCATGACCTCAAAACTGAAGGAAGCGAACTGATACAATCTGTTACTTGATATGGGCGCGATCGATGTGATTCAACCTCACTTAATGTGTCGATATATTCAAAAGCGGACATAATTCGGAGAAATTGTAACAAATTGAGCTAAAGTAAAACAGATTAAAACCGCCCCATACCACTGAACGGAAATGAGAGATAAATTCATGCGACAGACGCCAGCTTGCACTCATTGAAATGAATACCTACAACGTGAATATGCAAAGTAAATACTCATCTAAAAATATACATATTATCATACTTTTTTCCGAATAAATTTTCGCAACTAGTACGTCATCAATACGTAAATTTGCGAGAGCACGCGCGGGCGATAACGCAATAACTTTCTCTAGAGCCTACGCAATCACGCCTGAATTTCGCTTTTTTGCACATCCACTATAGTTGATACACGTGGCCAGAATTTTAAAAGATCAAATTAACTATTACAAATCTGTACCACACAGTCCACACACTAGGAATACATCAAGTATTTGCAAGTGTAACTTCTGAAGGTTTTATTTAGGTAAAACTGATCACAATGTTGCAGCAGCCAATGCTGAGAACGGCAGTAGAAGTGGTCGACAGCGAAACTAATACAAACTAGTCAGTGAGATTACTTTCATTTGTACGAGATGCCGAAAGTGAACTTTTACTTTCTTTAAGAAAATATCTGTATGATAGTTTTATAGAACCTTTAGGCTGGGAAAGTTATAATAATCTCGCATAATTAGTACATGAAAGATTTATAATAAAATGTCATTCGTTTAACCAATATAGATTAGTTTGGGACTAAAGCGCGATGTATGTGTGAAACGTCCCTATATATATTTATTAAATCATCTTTAAAATTATACGTTACAATTTTAATTAAATTACCTTACTTAAATTACGAATGAAACCTAACCAACAATGCAATTCAAAGTCAATGTAAAAGCTATTCAATAAAAACAATATTAAATCTTAAAATACCAAACACGAACAAGTCAGATGAAAACGAAATCCCATAATTACTTTCATCTGTCCTGAATCGGATAAAGTGGATCTCATCGACCCAGATACCGAGCGGTCGCTAAGCACCTACTGAAAGTAAGCGCGACCACTTAATTGAATTTGTCTTGTATTTGCTATAAATTAAAATATAATTACAGTCCTATGACTCGACTTAACCATGTTTTTGCATTACTTGTGTTGAAACAGTCGACTAGAAATGCTCGACAGGTCAACAACCTATCAACTTCTTTTCACGTCAATTAATTCTCGTAAGAACTAGCTAAGAAGGCCTGTCCCTTATTGAGCAATGCTAACTCACCTACAACAGGCTTGACAACTTATCAATCAACGATCACACCGATCGCATCGATTTGGACCTTAGATCGCGGGTTTTAAGACGTGTTTCAATTGTCAATGATAATATCATGTATTCCCACGATTTTAAAATAATTGCAATCAAGTTAACTGATTACATGAACGCGCGGTGAACGGCCGATAACGCGACCGGTGAGATATCTCAACAGCTCGTTTCAAGGATTGTTTTTAAATAGCTAATCAATGTATTAGGTATCTTGAACCATGGGAATGGAACGTGGTTTAATACTGCTCTATGGTAGAGACAACCGCTTCAAATCTGATCATTAAATATGCCACGATTTTGCAACTGATTTGCATTCACGCACATAATTGGCATGTAAATTCTGAAATTTCACCAGCCTCTTGGAATATCGCCAAAACTCTTTTGCATTTGACACCATATAACAATAAGTTAAGCAAGCAACCATGTGGCGAAATACATAAAGGTTTTTGGTTTTCTGACAAGTTACTAAGACAAATATTTTTACAATCTAATTTCATATTATTATTTTCTGTAAATCGCTTTCATAATCTTTTAGACTTATAATTCATTTAATATTTTATTATATTTTTTTTTATTCTTATAACAAAGCTTATTTTGAATGTATAATTTTATCTCTCAATTTGTATTTTATATTAGGTAATAATAATTAAACTTTTGCACATCCGAAAATAGTAGAATCACAATTATTTAAGCTATATTTGCGACATTATACATGTAATTCTGCAAATAAATAAACTTTGACATGTACTTATATAATAATATCAAACGATAGAAACCCTACAGAGGAAATCGTAGTAATGTATGAAAACATAGGCCTATGTAATTTTAATAGCTTTCTCAAAATCGATATACAGTCGACGAACAATTCGTAGGTACAGTAAGAAGCGAGTTTCGGGCGAGCAAAGGTCAAATGTCTAGAGGTCGGTAAGACATTATTCTTTTACATCCTATTATTTTGTTTACACAAGAGGAAATAGCTTAGGAAGAAAATAAATAAAAATATTAGGAACATTAATTATAAATTAGACTAGAATGAAATTTAGTAAAGCATATTAAAATATACCTCAAACTTTGTAACTTTCGTATTTTTATTATATTCCGCATTTCTTGAAGTTTTTAACAAGTATATAAGTTATTTGTTGTGTATGTTACTACAGACCTGTCGTGTCTGCAATAAATAATGTATTAATATTCGTAAACATCATATAAATCGGTATTGTATTTTCTTCTGGTTTATTTTTGTTTGCAGACGAAAATAACGTACATACAATTAGAAAAATACTAGATTTCTCATAATTCAATTATTTACTGAATAAATGACTTTAGATCCAATAAATTCATCAAACTCGTACTTAATTACATAGTTGTCTATTTAGGTCGATATTAGAAGTCAGATTTAAATATTGATACATTTTATAGACACGCCTTAAATTTATTACTTTTGGTAACATCGAGGGCATGGATTTATTTTGGAGTCAAGAATACCTAAAACCTATACCTATGTAGATATAGCTCTACCTTAAAATAGGATTGTTTGTATGAATAAATGTATTTTCATTAATAACATTACAGATCAGAAACACATAAATGAATAGGTATAAGTACCTTTAGCTAAATATGTAGGTAGAATCCTTGAATCCACTTATAATAAATAATAATATTAATTACGCGTAGGTACGATTAAGTACTTATAGAGTTAGTTTTTTATTACAAAACATATAACAAAATTTTGGCTTGTGTTTTATTAAACAGAATAGCAGGATAAAATATAGGTAAATAGATATAATATACGGGATTTTATCGCGTACCTTTTTGTTATTTTCCCCTGTTCCGATAGCGAAAGTAAAAAAAATCTATAGGTAAAATACTTTAATTACTGTACCTTTTTATACATGTTTAAGTTGTTTAACGTAAGCAATAACCAATTCATGAGTATAGTGGAAATAAATAAAACTAACTAGGTATGCGTTTTGGTGGTAATGCTAAATCACATAGTACCAAGTCCTGATAGTCTTATCATATAGATAACAAGCAAGTCAACAAACGCAGACCAAAGGGAGCTTTTACCCTTCTAGAAATCTTCAAGGATACTTCAAAGTAAATAAATGTTTAAAAAACTAAAATGGTCGAAATAGAATACAATTTACAATGAATTAAACAGTAGGTAATTGATCACGCTATTCATGCGGGTGATCGTGGCCTGAATTTCAGGATTTTCTATTGATTATACCAGTTAAGTATCTTCAGTCAATGTTTAATAAAAACTTGAGAGAATTCCAATTTATAAAGGCAACAAAAGAAAAACGTAAAACACAATGAACGCTGCATCTCCTATGGAGCCCCAAAATCTGATATCCACACCGTACAGACAGGCTCACGTGCAACGATCTTTGCCACCGATATGTTAATTTTATGACACCAGCTTAAAGATCTCAACCGGTTTTTATTTCGAAAAGGAGCGTAAGTGACACAAAATTACGACCTTCAGGTACGGCACAACACCAAACTACGTCGAAAATTAGCTGTCTACAATACTAAAAACCGATCAGAACGTTCAGAATAAAGATAATTGTAAGAAACAGTATTTCCGATACTGTTTTGAAACGAATCATTAGCATAATTTCATAACAACATACGCAACTTATTCTAAAAACAAGTTTAGTAAGACAATCTTGTAAAAACATTTGTTTACTTACACGAAATTTCGGTGATATGCAGTGGATCCTTGGCACTCACTGGATGCACGGTAAGATCGCGCGCGTGATGCGGTTAGGACGTTTATTGAATGTTATTTTGGGTGCAATTTTTACGGTTTTGGTAGATATTGAACGTGGGGGCTACGTATTGTGTTGTCACTTGATTGGGACGTTGTTTGTGATGTGAGTCGGTGCGTGCGCCGGAGGCCGGCCGCGGAGTGCCGATGCCGGCGCGGACGGAGGCGTCGCTCTGTAAACAAAACGTTTTGGTGGGGGCCCCGCCGAAAAGCCTGGCCGAATAGTCACCGCTCACTTACGTCACTACTCTAGTGTTCCACCGGTGAACGTGTGATGGGTTCCGACAGCTACTTATATACTGTTGTACTTATTCAGCTACTTATTTACAGGCTGTAAGACTTTGACTAATTAGGCATTTTCATTCGATATTTTAATAGATTTTTATCGTTGCTCAAATAACTTCCAACAAACACTCACATGGCAACAACGCTTTTAAAATAGACGCAATGTCTTAAAGCTGATGGAGATCCCATCGCAGCCACTGCGATCTCAACAACTACCTAAAACGGGACTGCAGGACTTGATAGGGTATCCCCTCATTCACAACATCATTATTAATCATCACATTATTAATCTCTATTAACATTTATATACAAAAAAGATGCTGTCCCAGCTCTATTATATTCCTTTTAAGATTATCAACCATTATGTTAGCAAGTGGACAACATACAATACACCTGACAACGCTAGACGTACTTAGAAGTATAAGTAAGTATAGTAACAATTAATCATTCTCTAACATGGTTGCGTGATAGCCCGTACTAAGCTGGACCATACCAAAACTTTACAAAGGAAATGCGACAAGCAGAGTAGTTTAAATATAACCAACTAATCGAATTAAGATCAACTAACTAGCTTAAGGCTATTTATACAGCTCGAGTTACCAAGACATATTAAACATGTAAATGCAACGCGCTATTAGCAAAAAATATAATTCCTTCAAGACACGCTGGCAATTTTTATCTTTCCTGCCACACCCAATTTTATTAGCCATTTCACACGCTTTAACCGTTTAACTCTGCTTCTTTATTTGTCCGTTTACACAAGCTGCTAGAATTAAAGAAATTATAGGCAGATTACTGCAAAATTATAGTAGAATTTGAGCTCAACGGAAGTTGATTGGTTCTATAAAAAATATAAGTTGAAATTCTGGTCTTTTTTTATTTCATTTAGCTGGTTAGAGAGAGTCGCTTATGTGGTCTCTATATATACCAGAATTTGATTATCAAGAGATATCAGTTACTCTTCAGTAAAACTATGGTTTTAAATGTATTTTTTTTAAATGACGTTTTTGTAGTTTTTTAAGTGTGACTGGCCATTTGAAACTGGCACCTAGAATCACACGAAGACTATTCTAAATGATTTTCGTGATTTTTTTTGTTTAAGAACTAGAGAATTACACTCTGTGATTCCTGTCCTTCGCTTCACACATTACAGCTAATTAGGAAGCTAGTTGTACAATCTAGACAGGATCTAGGTATTGCGCATTGGAGGAAATTGTGACCAGCGGTATAAAACCTAATCACAAGGTGTGCGTCCGGTTGCAACAGAGGTAAATATATCTTTTATTATGTATTTTATCAACGTGTGATTTAATACACATGAACTAAAAAAAAATTCGAACACATAACTTAGATTAAACTACTAGTACGTGTCTAATAAGTCTTTACTATAATTAATATTTTTAGTACTAGATTTTAAAACAAAGTTTTTTTTAATAAATTTTGGACCAACCTTACGGCCCATTTGATGTGACCTAGATCTACAGACAATAAATATAATGTATATTCAAGAGAGCACTCCGAATACCTTTTTGAATAGTCGATATTTGCTACGATTTTGCGTAGAGGTGCTACGGAATTATATATTTTATAAAACTTTCCTATAGGTTTCGAACAAAATACTAAATATAGTCCGTTGCCACGATGTTTAAAGCTGAATACTTCAAACTTCAAATTCATTTATTCAATAAAATCACAAGGATCACTTTGAAACGTCTTACATACTAGATGATTCTAGGCGCCAGTTCGTCGCGACCAGTGTCTAGAAGAACTGGCAAGAAACTAGACCTGGATTCTAGCGTTTTTTTCATATGATCCTTCTTACAATCTATACTTATAATAAAACTGTAGAGAGGTCAATTCTGTACATTAAATATATTAAAAAAAAAACTATCAGGGGGTGATTAGTGATCGATACTGATGCCAAAAATGCAATCAGTAAAATTTTTGTCTGTCTGTCTGTCTGTCTGTCTGTCTGTCTGTATGTATGTTCCTTATAGAAACAAAAACTACTCGACGGATTTTAACGAAACTTGGTACAATTATTCTTCATACTCCTGAGCAACATATAGGATACTTTTCATCACGCTACAATCAATAGGAGCAGAGTAGTGAAGGGAAATGTTGGGAAAACGGGAGAAGTTACTGTTAGGAATAGATACTCCTTTAATATCTATCACCAACCTTAGATGTTACCATAGCAACCAAACGTTGTTGATTGTCATCAATGTCACTATCTTCACTCTTGACTAAAAAATATTCTTTACAGTATACGTAAATTATATTCGTTTATTTATTGTAACTGGTTTTATTCGATCCTGCAGTACTTATATCTACTTTAACATGGTAGCAGAGCGTGGTTAAGGTACCCTGATGGTTCTATTTTACTGCATCCATCGTTCGCATATTGCAAAGGTTTGGCATGGAGAAATGTAAGCCAGTGCCAACACCAATTTTAAAAGCAAATAATGCTCAAGATGTTAATGAAGTTTCAATGAACTTCCCGTACCGTGAAGCTGTTGGATCACTAGCTTATTTGATGACAAGCACGAGGCCTGACATAGCCTTTACTGTCAGTGTTGTATCTCGAAATTTAGATAAACCTACAAGGGAGAACATCATCAATATCAAGAGGACAATGCGTTACTTGAAAGGGACTATAGAAGAAAGCATCGTTTACAAGCCAGGAAATAGTCATAATTTAGAATGTTACAGTGACGCTGACCACGGAGGAGATCATGAAACTGGAAGGTCTACCTCAGGCATTCTTTGCATGTATGCTGGAGGTCTAATATCCTGGAAAAGTAAACGCCAGAGCACAGTAGCGATTTTATCCACCGAGGCAGAGAGAGGCAGCAAGTGAAACTGCTAGAGAAATTATTTGGCTTCGAAAGATCATGAAAGATATCATTGGTGAATGTCCAGCATCCCTATGTGTTGATAACGAATCAGCAATTAAGATGGCTAAGAATCCGCCAGAATTCCACCAAAAGACCAAACACAAAAGGATACGATCATTCTTTAAACGAGAATGTGTTCAAGATGGAAGCATTACGTTATTGGGTTTTTAGGGTTCGGAAACCAAAGGGTAAAACTAGATCTTATTACTGAGTCTTTGATTTCTGTCTATTTTGAATTCCATAACTATCACGAATAATTAATATTAAAGGGGGCTTATACATAAACGTGATTTTTATTTATTCGATATTGATAAGGGCAACGGGAGATAGATACGGTACGGAACTCTTCGTGCGCACTTGCCCGGTTTTATTAATAAGTAGGTATAGATACTAAGTTTTCCGTCATAGACTGCTCTTTACCATCAATTTCCCTCCTAGGAAGATAGTAATGGGTTATAGCAAAATCTCTTAAAACGGCACGCGGACGAAGTCGCGGCGGGAACAGCTAGTTGTTTAATAAAGTTGGATTTGGATTGAATAAAGTTAAACTGAATCTTATGTTGGGCTATCGATTTCGCAAGGTATATTAGATTACTTTATTATTTCAAATTGTTATGATAACTGACGCACAGTACAGCGCACATCCTTAGCCAATAAATTCGTCTTTACTCCTGTTAAGTCATTCTTACTCCTAAAACTTATATCTATCACATTTTTTAAGCTATTGCATAGTTTCTATCGCGGGCTTTGAGCGTGGAGACTGAATCTAGAAATTCCGTAACGAAAATACTGAACGAAAATAACCTAACACTGCGCATACGTAATCCAGCAAAAAATGCTATGCAATAGCTTTACCGCGGCAGTCCCCGAGTGCCACACGTTTTTTTTTTTACATAACTGGCTTCACCTAGTAGTCAGTTTAAGCCGCGAGTTTATCATCCAGCCTTGTACTATGACGCACATGGTGTTCGTTTTAATATTAATGGGGAATATAAAGCAGTTACATATACATACTGGGCCCTGTCTCATCTGTATGGGTGTTCAATAAACCCCCCCTATTGAACTGCTCAGGCGCAATGAATAACATAATTAAAAAAATAACATAATTATGTTTTTTTATAAAATTGTTGTAATTTTTGTACTTGAACAATATTTATATTATTTTATTTTTTATTATCCAGCCATTGTCGTCTTACTGCAGGGCAAATACCTCCCTTCTCTTCTTCCACTCTTCGCGATTTAACGCTGTCACGGTGCTTTGACAATACAAGGTATTTATTTATTCAAAATGTCTTGGGGTGCTGTATATAAACTATAGTTTATTCTGTTACTGTAAGTGCAAATTAAAATCAGTTTGCTAATTCCAAAGCAATATTATCTCGTATGCTTATCTTATAACAGAATTTAAATGTTCAGAATTAGATGTCGGAGGCTGTCGTTATCTACCTATTTAGGTATGACCCAAATACCGTATCTACCAGCTTGTAATTAAGATCTCTATCAAAGGTTTTGTTTAGCAACAATCCTTAGTACATATTTGTCTAAATTACACATTATGTAGACTCGACTGTGATATTTATATGAATTATGGTCTTGTCCAACAGGATTATTATCCTTGAAGCACATATTTTGGATCACGTTGGTCGCTTACTAGTCCAGAATCAAAAGTATTTTTATTGAATCAAGTTGAACCCATCGAGTAAGTATAATAAATAAGCACCTATGTATAAAAATAAATAAATAAATACAAATATTAATGGACTATTCACAAAAGTCCCAAACTAAGCAAAGCTTGTACTATGGGAACTAGATTGCTGATACAATACCTAGGTATACATTTTTTTTTGTAAATATGTACATACATAGAATACAATAGTGACACCCAGACACAGAACAAATATTCATGTTCATCACACAAACATTTGCTCTCGAGCCCACGACCCACAGCATGGAGCATGAGCTGTGACGCCTGTCAAATCATATGACTTTTCAAAATATTTCCTCATATAATGTAAATTTTAATTGGCTATCCATTACCCTCCTTAACAAGCAAGCCTAATATTATTAGGTGCTAATAAACAAAGGCCTGGTTGGATGTCCTAGATTTAAAAGGTCGTTGAAACGTGGTTTTCCTCAAACCGAGCTCGAAGGTATACTCATCAAGTGTGTGCCGCAACTGAAGTACAATTCTAATAGAACCATCATCATCATCAACCTATGTCAGTACACTGCTGGAAGTAGGTGTCCCAAGACGTGAGCCCGGTCTTAGCGCAACATTCCGCAGATCGTCGTCCCATCTCATCGGAGTCTCACGGTACGCTTGCCTAAAACGGAGTCTCTACTCCAATATCCGTAGTAACCAATAAAAAATGAAACATTCTTCAAAAATATTAGGGTTTTGAACCTGAACTGCGTTTGAGTTCAACTTAGGACTACAAAAGTAAAATTTATAGCAATTTATTTAATTAAATAAATCTTGCAAATATATAAATGTACAGGTGTTTTTATTGAACCTAGAGGCTACTTCTAAATTGTTTTTGTATAGCAGCAAAATATCTGTGTAAATACACGTATATGGCACACATTTTGTATCTCCATTTCTAATCATAACACGTATTAAATTCAAATATATGCACATTTTTCAGCACTTTTTTTCAGTCACGTTATCGTATCTTTTTGCTATATCCATTACGCATACTTAAGATAGTGGAAATATACAATTGATGCAAACACAGATCGATCTCCATAACAAATTCTGACCCAAATGTCCTCTGCGAACAACAGGACAGACGTATTGACATTCTGCAAATTGTAAATGACAAATTGATACAATCCTTTCTTTGGAAAACCGTCTCATCCATTTATATTGAAGCTGCAAATTATATTGGAGGTGATTGATAGAAGTGGTTGTTCCAAAGATTGCTGATTTAGAGGGCAATTTAAATCATCGACAGATACGTGAATGCTCTCATTGACGTAATGATACTCCACGTGTATGTAAATCGGTACCTAAGTAGGATATTTTTACGAATTACTTGAGATTTTTATAAATTATTGTTTTTTTTAAAGCTTGTAGTTTCCCGATGCAGGGAAAAGGACTCTATTTTTTTTAATTTAAAAGAAAGCGGATAAATATATTCGACTTTTTTAATAGTCATTACTAAAAAATCGCAAGAAGTATATTAATAGTAAGTATATTAAAAAAAAAAAACAAAAAAAAATACTTACTAACTTTTCTTTGTTATATCTAAGTAAGTGTACAGACCGATACCTATGCTACTATAGTACCTAAGTATGATCTGATTTCTCCTAGGATTTTCCTTCTTACTGCCTTATTGCGCCGCCGGAAAGAAAACTTTATGCCTGCTAGGTATTTATTATCCTATATTCAGTTAGAAAGCTTTCAAACTATTATGTGTTTGAGATATATTTTATACGCATATAGTTTTCATTCTTGTGCTTAACATGATAGCTTATTATTAATATTTGTTATGTTTCACAACGAAATGCTAGAAAAAAATTACGTAAACCCAATTTTAAATGAAAGAAAAACCGGTTATTGAATTAACAACCCCTTCGTTTGCAGGCAAGAGAGAGAGAGAAATACTTCTAGTTTTAGCGGAACGCTAATTAAATAAACTGATTAGTAACTGTTTAGTTCTAGGTACATGATGGTAGGTACATGGGTGATATCATAGAGCGCGTGGATAATTTTGTATGTTTTGGCTGAATTTTCTTCAAAGTTTCCTGAACTTGAGGCTCCAGAACAGTCATTATTACGTAGGTAACAAGGTTAATAAAAAAATGTAATGCTAGATTTTCTGTGTTAGTTAATAGATTTGACAAATTAGACGTTTTTATTAAAATATCCTTTGTTGTAAACTCAAAAAAACACCTTTCTATATATTCACATACGCAAACAAATTGTACGCAAATCTCCGCGATAACGATTGTGACAAAACGTTCACGGCTTCACGCTTTCTGGTCGTAAGTACCAGAGAAAAGTGAAAAAGTGGGCGAGTCAGATGAGGTAATATTAGTGCTATAAACTAGAGACATGGCGGGCGCTCACTTTCATTGGCTAGAACCTGTCTGGTAGGGCTCTGTACATTGACAATGAATTGGAAATTTGTTAATTTATCTCGCACTAGTAGTACGCCCCGGCTTCGCACGGGTATCTTATATAAAAAATATCATTATAATATAGCCTATGTTCAGCGCAGATAATGTAGCTTCACAACAGTGAAAGAATTTTCGAAATCGGTCTAGTAGTTTCGGAGCCTATTCGATGCAAACAAACAAACAATCAAATCTTTCCTCTTTATAATATTAATTTAGATTTATTTATCTTTGATAAAAGTACCTACTCGTATTTGCTGAAAAATTAATGTCCCCCGACGATGTAGAAGACGCTTAAGTATACGAAAATGTTTTGTAATCGCACGCCCAAAATGTGGATGATACGCGGATTATTTTGTAGGTGTTTAGTGCCGATATAGAAAATCCGACATGATGAGATCGAGCAAACAAAACGCTTCATTCGGAGTATCTAGATGCGGACGATCAAGACCAAACGAGAAGAACGAGAGAAGCTCGTTCATGGACTTGATCTTTGACATTAAGTAAAAGATATAATTGTTGTAATTCTTAAATGTTTTCAGTTGACAAAGGAGACCTGATATAAGCAGTTAGCGTAGCAGACGCCACATTACAATACACGCGCGTTGCTGACCAAACCAGTAAACATTTTGAAAGTAGATATTTCGCGAATTCTAGGAAGAAGATAATCACGGGAGATAATTCTTGCAAAACAAAATTTGATGTGATGTTTGTGTAAAACAAAAGTCATGGATAATTCAATTTCTAATCAGATTTGGCACAAGAGTGAAGCATATGCATAGATTGCATAGCCAAGGTACCTAAATCACAATTATTTTTTACACACTGCAGATACTCCAGCGAAAAATAAAAAAAAAACATCAATGTTCTCTCAAAAATGTGCCATGTACCATGTTGGAATGCTCTGATTCTTACTCTATTCCAAGTTATTGATTTGTGAGTTATCAAAATAATTACATTACATTGTACAATATTTCATTGATAAGATTATGCATAATAATGTTATGTGAATAGATAAGTATGTACCAATCTTGGGAACTCGAATACTGGGTCAAATCAATTTCTTTGGGTCAATTACAATGAGCTCATTTACACAAAATCATTTTTTTTTTCAATCAGTTTTAAAGCTTTTTTATATGAATAAGAACTTCTTTATCTACTTTTTGTGTAGATTATTTTGATTTTTATGATTTGATTGGTATTTGTGTTTCCCAAACTAATTATGGGCCAAAACAAACTTGCCAAATAAGTATACAAGTAATGTGTGACATATATACAAGTAATGTGTGACATATACACAAGTGAAAACTGCTTGTCTATATGTATACAAAATACTCTTTAGAAAATGATACTCCTTACATGTTTATAGCAGGACTTGGTAATTTACTTTTCTAAGCATTTAATAGTGAAATTTTAATATAGGATATACCAACTGCAAAAAATGCAGGATGTAAAGAAGGGACTAAAATAAAAACATCTGAAGGATCTTGGAGTCGGAATGACTATTTGTATAAAGTCGGTAAAAATTTGTTATACATATGTGATAAAGCTTAGTGTTCATAAATGAGTACATACCTTGCGTAGTAGCAGGCTCACTGGATTACAGCCAACAGTGCCATTACTTTTACTTTCAAAAGCCAGTGGAGTTGATCAGCACGGCGGCTACAATCCGACGCCAATCTTACGACATAAACCCAATACCACTATTCCAACAATCGCAGCACCGAAGTAGCCCCAATAATCACACACGACATCAGTAAAATAAGAAAATACTTCCAAATTACTAGACACAATTTCTTTTGCTACAGAATTGAATAAAATCTCATTACCACAACAAGAACTCATCACAAAATTATTATTTAAAACTAATTTAATAAAAAATTGCACCAAATGATAATATATTAATTAATTTTTCTAAAAATTTGACCTAATTAATATTTTCGGCATGTAAATGTAAAAATAATGTAAACATCTGTTGCTAAATGACTTTTGGTTGACATTAGACATTGACAGTTTTGTTTTTATCACTGACAAACTACATGAAATAATTTATTGAACGCCATCTAGGACCTGCGATAGAAAGCTATAAGTGTAGGTAGTAGTTACTCAATGTACCGTGCGAAATTGAAGGATCTCTCTCTCCTTGAGTCCTAGGGAACTGAGAGAAGTCCCGAATCTAGAACAAGCCAAATGCTGGTTGCCTTCTACTGACTAATATGATGATTAAGTAACCTAGTTTTACATGATAATTATATTCAAAAGTAATATGCATTCAGGGTTTCAGAGTGTTATAAAAATACACTATTTTAAAGTTATGATGTTTTTATTGTTTAAAGTACATAATATGTATACTAAAATAAACAGAGCATAAAAAGTTTTGTATTTATAGTTTGTATGGTCTAACAAAACATAGTATTTTAATCAGTTTTACTAATTTTATTTATTACCTACTTATTCAATTCGATCACACATAATTAAAAAATGCAAGAAGTACCTTCTTTCAACTTTTTACAATAAAGCAAACTCAAATGGAAAACTTATACTATTTTAAATTTAGGTGATGTTAATTAAGATTTACACAAAAGCCGAGGCCTCCAAACAATAAATGGAATAAATGCTTATCTTGAGGATGCAAGGTTTTTTCTATACATAACAAGTACAGAGTCAAAGTCATACAAAATAATTGTATGGTATATTAAATACCTTGAGTTCTTATACAAACAGTATTGTAGTTTCAGTCAAGTAGTTTAGTATGTAATTTTTACACATCTCAATCATTTTATGAACATACAAATCCTATAACTAACTCATAATAATAACACTGAAAGCATTCTTTGAGTGAAAAGAATAGTCAAACTAAAGTAAAATAAATTATTGTAAGAGAATAAAAGCATCCTGTGCTCAACTAGATCTAGAATTTTGTGATAAATATTATAGTGATTATAATAAATATCATTACTATACATCAACTGATGCAAAATGTCATAAAATCATTTAAGACCAGCTAAATGATTGTCATTACAAAATCCTCATTTGTGGAGCAATTTTAATGGGAGTAGTTGTAATTGGTTTCTTTGGGCTGTGTTTGGCGGGAGATCTCATAACTACGTCAAGAGCCTTCCTCAATATTTGGTGCTCACTTTTCTTGTATTCTTCTGTTATTTGAGAAAGATCCAAGTCTGCATCAAGCACCAAAACCTGTAAAAATAAATAAATATTATTTTATGCTTGGTATTCAAATTATTGTTGTTTTTTTCTAAATGTTCAACTAAATGAAGCAACAAGCTAGTTCTCTGTTTTCATTATTGTTTTCACAAGTGGATTATGTATATAAGATTAGAACTAACATATGGTCTATCTGATGTTAGTCATCCAAAATTATTGTTTTGTTATAATTAATAACTGGAATTATTTTAAATCCAGTTACAGTAATTATTATTGTGCCATAAACTTTGAAAAATTTGGAAACATGTACAATCAATGTCTAATAAATATATTTGTTGTAAATAATAGTGATTGATAGTGATTGTAAATGCCAGTTCCTAGCAGAGTCTAGAAATGTTACTTTTATTTGAATCAAAAGTCTTAAAATATACTTACAGGTGCTGGACATTCCCCTAATGTTCTATTGATCAGCCAGTCTTCATGTAAAGTGTGCAACTCTTCAATGTATGACAATGGCACACATTGCTCTTCAGAACGGGCCCTCTTTTTTATCCTCTCATATACACAAGACGGAGTTGCTTTGAGGTATACTGTAAAACCACAAAATACAAAAAATTAATTCATTAAAAATTTTATAATAAGTATATCATAATTATAACATCATTTTTAGTAAGTTAATTCAGCAAATTTTGTAGATAATTTTATGTAATTAAATGGATTTCTGGGGGGCAAGACCTACTTTAGGATTGATGGACCAGGATAATAAGTAATGATAGTCTAATAATGCATCTTATCACAAATAAAACTTACCAATTAGATCAGCCTCAATTGGTATTTGAAGCTGAATAAATCTAAACCACTCGTCTAGGACCGCAAACTCAGCGGGATGGATGGTTCCACTTCTCTTCATGTGTTCCACGAAGCAGTACCTTGCACTGAAAAGGGATCTCTCCATCAACTTCACTGGGGTCGGGGTGGGTCTTCGATGCATGTCTAACATGGTCAGAGCTACGTAGGACTGGAATGTCATTGCCCATTTTGATGTATCTTTGTACATAAGGTCCTGAAATCAAACAATTTTAATGCTATAGATATAAGTACTTAGCTGAAATAGCCTGTGACAGTCAAACTAGCTGCTAATTGAAAGGACTTTGAAAGTTAGTATGTTAGCATGGAGTTAGTATTTTAGATTGTCATGAACGTTTAAAGGAAGTTCTCACCAGTAGATTATATCCTTTGAGATCACGCCATTCTTCAACAGGCTCCGTGAACAAAGTTATGTCTTCAAACTGGCGGAAATGTTCCAAAAATGTTGTTTTACCGCTACCAATATTTCCCTCCACGAATACGGTGAATGGTTTCGTGATGTTGGAACACATTTTGTTAATTCGGCCAGTTGAAAAGCAACGTGGAGTCACGAACTGGCAGCCTCTGCTTTTGCAACGATTTCCCGCCGAAATTGACCCAATATAAATAAAACGCGCGAACATAGCCTGTTTATCTGTTTTCTGTCAAAAGTGTCAAAGAAAATATGAGTAAACACACGCACTTTTATGAGAAACCCTTTCTCCAAAACACTTTGTCATTATAGCAAGGAATTATAAATAACCCAAATATTTTTTCGTGAATATTTTATAATTTAATGTGGAATTTCATCAGATTGTTTCAGCCACGCTAAAAAATTATGATTTTTTTTAAACCAATTCCTTCTATCAACAAACGTTTTCAATCACTCAAAACATCACAGAGTATTTAAATGTTTTAAACGGTAGGGCAGCAAAGTACACAGAGTAAAAATAACTATTAAAACATTTTCGACCAATGAAGTATGTCCACGATTTCCATCGACAAATGAAAAGAAAGGGAGACGGACTGACGTGCATGAGTGACGTGTTTTTTGTTGTTAGCCGTGCACTGCGTGAAATCGAGAAATCATAACTTTTTTTATTACGAGACCGGTGTTTTCTAGATCGTGTAAAATAGCGTTAAATCAAACAAAATGCTACAATCAATTTGCTTAGGTATGTTTAGTAAATATTTGATTTTGCATGTCTAACAAGCTAGATCGTTGCATACCGCTTCTGTGCCGGTAATCTTGTGCAGAGCTAATCTCTTTTTTCCTATTTTTCAGGTATTTTACTGTGCACAGTGGGCTCTTATGGCCTGTACGATTCATCTTCAGATGTAGTAGTTCTCACACCTAGTAATTTCGACCGGCTAGTCACCAATTCGGATGAAGTGTGGATTGTTGAATTTTTTGCTCCATGGTGCGGCCACTGCAAAAATCTCGTTCCTGAATACAAGAAGGCTGCCAAAGCACTAAAGGTAATCTTAATTTTGCTAACTGAAATACTTCAATACGTAAATAATACGTGCATTACTAACAAATTAATCTTTCACAGGGCATTGCAAAAGTTGGAGCAGTTGACGCAGACGAGCATAAAAGCTTATCACAAAAGTATGGAGTCACCGGTTTCCCTACAATCAAAATCTTCACGGGTAGCAAACAATCTGCTTACCAAGGACAAAGAAATGCTGAAGCATTTGTTGATGCTGCTCTGAAGGCGGCCAAAGAGAAGGCGTACGATAACCTCGGCAAGAAGGCCAGTTCGTCCTCTGATAAGGTAAATGCTCTAAAGTCTTTAAACTCCTTGCTAAAGTCATATAAACCTGTTCTCAGGGCTGCGAAACAGACTAAAAATAGCAGTGCTTTGTTTGGTAAAAGTTATGAAAATAGAACTCTTGATGAAACATCACAAGGTTCTAAACAAAAGAGCAATTCTGAGAACTCTAGCCCAACTGTTGATGAGACTTTAAGTGAGCCAAAACCAATTAATCACAAGAGGGCCAAGTTCTTAAAGTCTTTACGCACTTTGTTGGATAACTATAAACCAAAATAAAAATTTGGTAAAATGTATTCAGTACATCTAAATTATTAAAACTAATTCCCACTTTAGCCAAAAATATAAAGAAGAATTAAGTGTAATTTGTACATACTCCTATCCAATTTTGTTTATATCTTAGTATTAATCAATAAATGTATACCACCATGTAAATTTTTAACTATTAGTTTATAAAAATAAATTTAACTGATAGCCGCTGCATAAGAAAGTCTACGGCCATAACATACCCTGGAAACTCTTAAGAACAAAGCCGGAGCAACAAGTTTCTCATCATCCATTCCTCGGTACACCACAAATTAACAGTAAAAAACTACAAATCCTACAATCACATTTGTTCCGTAGAAGAATGACTTATGACACTCCTAAAATAATAAGACCCAAACACTTTTTTAATAGAAGATGGAGGACCTGAGGAAAATCACTAATAAATAACTTTTCTAGAATGTATTTTTCATTGCACAGGAATAGTTGAGTACTACTAATAGAAGAAAAACTTAAAAAATGTAGATTAACCTACATTTTTTATTTTACATACTTCAAAAATTTTATATTACACAATATGAAGTGCTGTATAAAAGTACATAATGAAAAGGACAATGACACAAAATTAAGCTTATCATTGTTTACCAGTTTACCACATAATTATGTAAATGTTTAACAGGTTGATAAACTTGATGTATTTCTGTAGTTCTAATCAGTAGAGATAAAAATAAAAACCCATTATAACACTCAAAATTGAGATACAAAGTACATTTTTTTTTTTTTAAATAGTAGACAAAGTTTATTTTTTTTATTTTCACTATAACTAACATCATTTTCAATTGTCCATTTGCAACTCAACAAAAAGTGTTGATCCAAATTTCAACACTTTTTGTTGACACACACATGTATGTATGTTTGTAAAGACTATACATATGTACAAAGTTTTATCAAAATTGGACCAGTAAGTAGCAACATGATTGGGGACTAAATTGTACACTTTTACATATAATATTAGCATTATAGAATTTAGTGTAAGTATATATTTTACCTGTTTTAATTTTAACTGATTGTACTTTTAACAAAATTATAGAAGTGTGCTCATTGCAAGAATCAAATATTCACTAAATAAAAATACAGCTGGAGTATAAATTATTTATTCATTAATTTATAACAATAATCTAATTGTTCAGGTTTTCTATCTTTAGGTGCTATTTAAAATGCCATTAAATAGTATTTAGAGATAGTACTTAATTATCTTTCTAATATTCTTAAATAATTATTTTATTTACTACTAAAAAGCATGATAATTTAATTAAGTAGAAAAAGTAAACCCTTTGAGGTCAGGATGTAATAAAAGTAAGCCATCTATAATAATTTTATTTATTGCTGTAGATTACTACTCCGATAACATTTAGTGTTAAGAATTTATTTGAACAGAGTCTGGGACTACTTATTTTGCACTTTTGCGCAAAGCCCCAGAATGCTGTATATTAGAATATAATTATTTTTTGATCTAGAACTTTCTATTAAAAGTGTAGGTGTACATTTCAACATGTTTAAATGTTACCGCCCACTTTTAAATCCTACGCGTCTTGACCCGCGGTTTAGACACGTCATGTTATTGACCTACTCTGTAACAAGATAAAAATATCCTCAACAAAAAAATAAAAATGGAAAACGAACCAAGTTTGGTGAACGATGTCGCTGATAACATGAGATCAGAGGGCCTAGTACGAATTATGTATACGTCTTATGACTAGCTTGAATTGAAAGTGTGGAAGATTCGTTGATAATTTAAAAAAAAATCGTCGCATCATGATGGCATGGCGCCAGACACTTTTTACCACTTTCATTCAACAAAACGCTTACTACAATTCTAAAGGCGCCAAGTTACAAAGCGTAACCGTAAATGGCCAACCGAATGTATAGAAATTTTTAATATAAAAAAAATAACATACAAAAAAATTTTCAATAAATGTACTAACAAACTACGGATAGTCGATTCATTGTGACTCTTAATCGAATTTAAATTCTACTATAATAACTAATAAGGCAGTAAACTTATCTTAGATTTGCAATATCAAGTTGCAGTCTTGCCTGCTTGCAACTTCAAGGACAGGTCCTAGGTCAGGAGTTTATACTACAATCCACCCTATATTTATTAAATGTAACAAATAAATCCTTCCTGTCCAATACACATTACATATAACCAGTTATAGCTCTGCCCAGTGCCGGATTAAGCAAGCGCGGGGCAAATTCTTTCAAAGAGCTCTAGCTATGGGTTCAGTTAAGTATAAAGTGGTAGAAATATATCTATAGGTTACTATTGTGGGTTTAAATAGACGGGGCCCGTAGCATTTGCTACTCTTGCTACATGGTTAATCCGGCATTGGCTCTGGCCTTAATTAACTATAGCTTAAAATATATTTATTTTTCCAGTCCGACGTCGTTACCCTCACAGACGGTAACTTCAAAGAGCTGGTGTTGGACAGCGAAGATCTCTGGTTGGTGGAGTTCTACGCGCCGTGGTGCGGACATTGCAAGAGTCTTGAACCGCATTGGGCTAAAGCTGCTTCTGAACTGAAAGGAAAGGTAATACTGTAATCCTATTACTATTTTGACGTGTCTTTGAGCTAGATTAGTACATAGTGCATCAGCGCTTCGTTATTCTTTTCATTCTATTACTATTTTGAGAAGTATTTTTGTAGATTAGTTCATAGTATAGCGCTTCTTTATTCTTTAGGTGGATTTATGACCTCGCCGATGTACTATGTACTAATTTACCAAGATTAGTTCATTATTTTTTAGGTGTATTTATGAGGTAGATTAATTTAGCTACATAAGCGCTTGTATTATAATTTGAAATAATGGTTTTACCAATGTAGTTAAAGTGAGAGTTTTAAGCTAATAGCTTAGTTCTTACCGATTTAATGTGTGATACATCTTACAAAGAAATATTAATTTGCTTTCTCTAAATAGCCTCATTTTTACACGTATTGATATCTCACTAATTATTTATTTATTGACAGTACTCATTAAAAAACCATCTAGATATCCTTTAAAGTTTTGTTTTTTATACCAGTTGTAAGATTTTCAACAAAAAGGAGGCCGAACTACAAAATCACGAAAAACGCTGGATTTTGAACATTCGAGACGTTACGCTTTTCATTTGATTGGTTGCGCGACCAAACGTACATTTTATCTGTGGCGGCGACTGGTTGCGCCGCCATGGCGTCGAAATATAGCCCGAAGTCGCGTGCACCAGTTAGTCTAGTACATATATCCTTGTCATGCAATTAATATCTGTTTCTATCCACCAGGTCAAACTAGGAGCTCTCGACGCAACCGTCCACACAATGATGGCCGGCCGCTACCAGGTGCAAGGTTACCCAACCATCAAGATGTTCACATCCGGCAAGAAGACAAGCGACAGTGTGGAGGATTACAACGGAGGCAGGACATCCAGTGACATTGTCTCTTGGGCTCTTGAGAAGTTGGCTGAAAATGTGCCGGCGCCTGAAATAGTTCAGGTATACTGCACTTTCTGGTCAGATAAAAACTGCATTAATAGATCATCTGTATTGTATCTTAATGAACTAAAACTCATTAACACACAAGAAGAAGAAGGTAAAAAAAATATGAGACTCGTGGTGCCATTCATGGGACAAAATAATGGGAAAATAAATATTCTGTGAAAAGTGATGATATAATCTGTTCTAGATCGTTGAATAATAACACAAATGCACTTTTTTGGCACTTTCGAAACTGTTACCTTTTTCTTGTGCAATTTTCAAAACTCTTTGATATAACTTTAAAATTTTCGACAATATTCAGTGAAAAAACAATCTATCTATCGTAATTAACCGTATATAAGCACTAGTTTTATATGGGAACATAAGATTTTTTATCGACAAACAACACTTAGAATACTAGTAATATAGGGTCTATAGTTCTGCCTTGCACTAGCCCTCTCGCCTTAAACGACGCCAAGTAAAGTTCAAGATTTTGTAAACAATCTTACGTTATTTTTCTTCAAGATTTCACACCAAGTTACCGATAAAATAAACCCGTGAAATCCAACCGAGTGCAGCGAATGAATGTTTTCGAACCAATCTTGTTAAGTCGTAAAGATTATTGGAGCATATGTTTTGATTTGGATATATAAACTTACGATTTGTTTTATAATATTTTGATGATCTTTTTATGTGGGAAAGGAACGTGTAACCAACATACCTGTTTAAGTACCTCTTTAGCTAGATACATACTGTATTATTATAAGGTGATGATGTAATCATCAAATAATGGACATTTCACACATCACACTCTAGTCCCAAACTAAGCAAAGCTGTAATGGGAACTAAATTGTTTTAAGAAAACTTATATTCATTTTTTTGTAAATACATACATTTAAGACTGTCTTTAATCTAAACTTTGAGGCATAAATCTTGATGCGTAGATGGCATATCAACTTTGTAAAATAATAAAACCTTTAAAAAAACTTGTATTAAATTGTAAAATAACAAAGCGTTAAAAACAATTACGTGTTCCAGGTTATAAACCAAGATACACTAACAGCATGCAGCGAGAAGCCACTTTGCGTGGTGTCCATATTACCGCACATTCTGGACTGCAATGCAGCGTGCCGCAACGAATACCTCTCTGTGCTGGCGCGTCTCGGAGACAAATATAAGAACAAGATGTGGGGGTGAGTTTTGAGGCAATTTCTTAATTAAATTTTCATCAGGTTTTTTAATAAACATGGTATGTATGTAGCCTCATATATATATATATATATCAATTTTTAGAAGGGATTTTTGACAAACATTTTGGTATGCTAGCATACTAGCCTGTGTCCTAAACATGTAAAAAATTAAATAAAAGGTTGAAAATTAGTTGTGAGAAACAAGACGGAGGGTCGCAGGTTCATATCCTGCTCGACTCAATAATTCGTATTCGATTCACATTGCATGATAATCCTGCAACGTTCGGCTATCGAGCTGGCGTTTGAAACCGAATCGAATACGCTGCGTTACGTTTAATAAACGATTGCCATACAGTTATACTAATTTTTGTAATATCGCAGCTGGATCTGGTCGGAAGCGGCCGCGCAGCCCGCGTTGGAAGAGGCATTGGAGCTCGGCGGATTCGGATACCCGGCCATGGCAGTCGTCAACGCGAAGAAACTCAAGTTCTCCACGCTCAGAGGCTCCTTCTCGGAGACTGGCATCAACGAATTCCTCAGGTAACTACTGAATTATTATAGTTTAAACAGAATTAACAAAACAGACTTCAATTGTTAGACGACCGATGTGACGCGGCGGGCGAAGGTCCGCCTGCGAGGCGGAGGTTGCGGGTTCGATTCCCGCCTTGGGATAAATGTTTGTACGACCTGCAAATATTTATTCCAAGTGTTCTGGGTATTTTATATTTATAATAAAAAATATCTATCTATTGTATTAAGTAGTTATGTCAGTCTTCTAGTACCCATAACACAAGCTCTGCTTAGCTTGGGGCTAGATAGTTGATTCCGTTACGTTTTACTAACGCCATTAATGGACATTTCAAACACACGTCCCATCCCAAACTAAGCAAAGCTTGTACTATGGGAACTAGATTGCTGATAGAATACGTATATTTTTTTTGTAGATAAATACATAGAATACATATAGTAACACCCGGACACAGAACAAATATTTATGTTCATGACACAAACATTTGCTTGATGGGTGGGAATCGAACCCACGACCCACATCATAAAAGGCATTGACTTACTGGCAGTTGTGTTATTTTTTTTAATATTAAATTTGGCGGTCAAATCGCTGCTTAATGTTTATATGGTCAAATCTATTAAGAATCCAACATTCTAGACAAATTCGTAATTTCGTATACTTAGTTGAATCATCGCAGAATATTTGCTTGTAAGTTAAGGCCTCCACAGCTACAAACGAAATGAGTGCTAACATTCTAAGCACGCGCTGCGTTACATTACAAAACAATATCGACAGGAAATAGTATTTGTCCTCAAGAGAATGTGAATGACTTGACGGCAATCAAGGTTAAGGCAGAAATTCAGATGTATAAACTTAACAGACATTTTTATAAATTGGAAGCAAGTCGCCTTATACAACGACCTACGGTATAGAAAATAGTAAAAGAAAGCAAAAAAAAATTCGATGTCAATCACCAAAAAAGGACTTCTTTAGGATTTTATGATAAACGTGCTTTTCGTTGTATTCATTCAGTTCAGAACTGCCAAATTGCAAAACGGAATGAAAAGTAAATTTTCTGTAATTATCAGTGTCAAAAAAAGATACCAAATGTTGGGCGTAAATCAATATGGAATAAAAACCTTTCACAGACAAGGCTATCTTCATACACCAAAACAACCTTCATAATAAACATAGCGTAGCAAATATAGAAGTAAACTTTTTAAGGTTGTGTATAGCTAAGATAATTTAATATAGATTTATAAACTGCTAACGCTTTGGAAGCTATCTTATAAAGGAAATTATAATTTGGATTACTACTTCTCTAATTCTGTTACAATTAATTAAATACTTAGCATGTTTTTACTTTCACTTTCAAACTTTCTTGTGCACACACAGAAAGTTTTTTTGGCTGAGCTCGTTGTGTTTATCTTTACATCTCTTTTATTAATTTAACTAGAAGATTTTATGAAATGCAATGCTTTTGCGTATCTCAAACTCTTTAATGAGCCCATCAAAAATGACTTAAAACATGCAATAAAATAACCGACGAAAAAATTGTAGTAAGTATAATGATAATGTATCTACAATAGATGGCCTAATCTCAAAACGTAATTTTATAATTTTTCAAAAATAACGTGAATAAAATCGCATACATTACTTAATCATCATTCCCCTGCCCTTATCCCACGTTAAGTGGGGTCGGCACAACATGTCTTTTTCTTCCACTCACTCCTATCATTCGTCAAATCAGAGTCCACTCCTTTCACATTCATATCCTCTTTCACACAATCCAACCACTTTTTTTTCGGCCTTCCTCTACTTGCATACCCAGCCACGCTCACATTCATAACTTTCTTCGTAATATGATTTTCATCCCTCCTCATAACATGTCCATACCACGCTAATCTTGCACTCCTCACTTTTTCAATAACAGGCGCCACTTTCAAACTTCCTCTGATATACTCGTTCCTTATCCTATCTAGCTTCGTCACTCCACACATCCATCTTAACATTCGCATCTCCGTCGCATGCACTCTTCTTTCATCCGTCTTCTTTGTTGCCCAACATTCTGATCCATACATGGTGACAGGTCTGATGACCGTCTTGTAAATTTTCCCCTTGAGCTTAAGGGGCATTCGTGGGTCGCATATTGTCCCAGAGACCTGTCGCCACTTCATCCATCCCGCATTCATTCTATTACTTACATCTCGGTCAATATTGCCGTCATTTTGGAGGAGCGAGCCAAGGTACTTAAAGTCGGAGCAGTCTGGTAGGGTTACACCGTCTAAGGCAATTGGAAAGAAATTGGAGGAGCCACTAAAATCGCAAAACAGATGTTCGGTTTTCGTGCGGCTGATCTTGAGGCCTACTCTCTCCAATTTCTCTTGCCATTTTCCCAGCCTACTTTGTACCTCGGCGGCTTCCTCTCCGACAAGAACTATGTCGTCGGCGAACAGCATGCACCAGGGTGCCTCCTCCTGTATGTCCGATGTCAAAGCATCCATTACCAGGAGGAACAAATAGGGGCTTAAAGCCGATCCCTGATGCAGACATTACTTAATATCACATAATATTGTTCCAGGGACCTATCATTCGGTCGTGGACGGACAGTGCCGGTGCGAGGAGCTGAAATGCCCAAAGCGATCTCCACCGACCCCTGGGACGGCAAGGACGGAGAACTTCCCTTGGAAGAAGACATCGATCTCTCAGATGTAGACCTCGAGAAAGACGAGCTATAAACTAGCTTTTTCAAGTGTCATAAGCTATGATTTCCTAGAAACGCGGTCTTTGTATATTCCATCAGCCAATCAGAGATCTTCATGTCTCTGATTGGTTGAACATCCGGATGTAAGTTATGTAACACTGTAAACTTGGCCGAGTGTGAATTCTGGAAGAAATCTGACGCACACAAAAACGTTGTATAAAACTTAATAAACTTAGAAAGGTCGACAATTAGTCCTGGGTAATAAAGGTTGGAATACAGAAAAAAATACTTGGTAACTGAGGTTGCAGTCTCAGAGGAAATCAAAGCTTTTTATTTCAGTGGGATGTGTGTGATTTTACTTGATAGGTAATAAATGTTGATTCGATGTATCACTGCCGATCGTAATTATCCGATAAAAGTAATCTAACTGGAGCAAGGAGCAGATGTTATGATAACTAATAGCAGATTATCACTGCAATATGCAAGATTTTCTAAACTTTTGTGACATTATTTTTTTTATTTAAACAAATGCATTCCTTAAGAAAAATGCTACTTGTAGGAAAACTAATGATTCTCATAAATATTTTTATTTTTATATCCAATCAAGGCTCATCACAATATTTTTAAAGAATTTACCTGTTTTGAATGAACACTTTTATAATCTTAGATAAATTGTTGTATCAAAAACAAGTGACATTTCTTCCAGTAAGTTTTAACGTGTGGTCGTATGTAGATTAAATTTTACGATAAATAAATTTCTACTAAACTAATGGTATTTTCAATTTCCACCGTTTTAAATAAAACAAGCATAATTTAGTAAACATAAGGTATACTTTGAACATTTACAAAACCTTAACAAATACTGGTAAAGTATACAAAATTGCTTTGTTAAAGTAATTTCCGCGTAAATAATACTGTGCTAGTACATACGAATATTTTTATGTCGACTTAGTGTTAATTACAAGCTAATTACGCTAATCTTATAATTATTCGAGACAAGTTAAACAATCAAGATGAAAAATATCTGAAAACATGCTTAGTGAGTATGCCATTTTTTATTGTTCACTAGGCTTTATCACTATTAGATAGGATTAGATCAAACAATAACAAGTATAGGTATGTCTTTTACAGAAAATTATTTATAATTAGTTGAAACATTATACTTGAACTATCAACTCAACAAAATAAAATTGAAGTTTGTAAGTTTTATACAGCCAAACTTCACTGCAAATATTTAGATTATTTTTTACCACAGTTTTTTACCGAACAAAAACATGATCTGAATATGATGACATGAGTCATTCAACATCTTATCTATGCTGAATATGTGATAGCATATGATTTTAGAACATTACATAATTTCCAAGTATAAATAACTGTGCTTAGTCATATTAGTGTTTAAATGACACTACAAAGATACAAAATGTACCTGCCTACTTAACCTACAGTGATGCTTCAAAATTTTTGTTCTCAGTAATTGAGGAACACCATGCTAAGAAAGTAGTCTTATGGCATTTTATCTGAGGTCAATTAGAAAATCCATTCCTTTGTAATTAATTCTTACGTCTATGAACACATCTGAGGTGCTCCTTCCTGAAAGTTTGGTCCAAAGCAGTCTTTAATTTCTCAGCCTTATAGCCACAACATTTTTTAATTTAAGATGAGTAAATAATCAAATAAACTCGCCAAGGTTACATAAATCACAACCTCCTTCTAGATATGTTCATGATATTCTAAATTCAAATATCATGCCATAGTGGGTAGTCCCATTTTCGGCATTTTATCATATCTGTTGCTAGTGCTATATCCCTGACACATGGGGTAACACACAGAGAAGTAATAAAGGGCCATCCCAGCCACAATGATGCTCACAATCAATATTACAATGCCCCAGGCAGATATACCTAAACCTCTGCGAGATGAGTTTTGGGAGGGAAGACCAGATGATGTACCTGCCAAAGTTTTTGGCTTATTGCCGCCGTTGTCTTTCCCGTAACTTTTCCCGCTGGACCGAAGCGCCGAACACGGTGTTAGCATTTGGTTCAGGACTGAAACAAAAATATCACAAGCTAAGAACCATCCAAATATTTTTCTGAAACTCCATAGAGCCCGTTATACAATAGAAATATATAATGTGCGCTTACCTAGTAAAACTAGTGCCAGGCGAATAGTTGCACGTAACATTATTATTCAATGGAACTTCCTGCGGGGACCTCTGACTCGGTCAAGGGTCGCGGTCTTTCGCGAAACCTAAGGTATTTTTGATAATTCCCTGTTTTTGAAAGAAGAGGACGATACGCTCGCGAGTTATAAAAGTTACGATTACTAAAGTTACTGATAAGTATTTTTACCTAGAGCAAAAACGTCCATCCACCATGAAAACAAATAATCGAATGAATGAATGAGTCAATCGAACTGACTGAATGAAGTAAATTATCTAAACAAAAAAAACACAGAGTTGATAAAACTCAACGAATGACTTGCTATAGAAGTGTGCTTCAATCAACCATGCAAGGATCAAACCTACCATAAACAACGTTTCTTTCATGTTTTGTTTCTATTTTGACATGATGACGTGTACATCCGGTTAGCGTAGCGTTGTCAATTAAGTGAATTTGTGAACGATACAAAAACCGGCAATGGCGAAGTTCCATTTCTGTATTTTCTTCGTATTTTATTTAGCAATAAATAGTAACAGCGTTAATATTGATAATATAGCAAGTGAGTTAAAACTTAGAAATGTAGACCGAACGATCGATGTCTCTTCTCAGCTCGTGAAAATTGTGTCCAAAATCACCTTGGAAAACACTGGAAAATCGCCGGTAAAGAATTTCCTAGTGGCAGTGGAAGCTCCCGCGAAGAACAATTTGGCATTTATCGGTGCTAAGGACAGCAACGGCAAAGATCTTCGTATTTCGGAGACTACTGTGAAAGGTTATGACTACGTCAAATTCTGGCGTGTTGAACTGAGGGATGCACTCAACGCTGGAGCTACGGTGTACGTGGTTACAGAAGCAGTTTTCACGAAGGCTCTCCAGCCCTACCCCATTGCTATCACTCAGCAGGAAGACCAACTAGTCAAATATGTCGGCAACTTATACGCATACACCCCTTACTATGTCACGTCACAGAAAACGGTGGTCAATATCAACACAAAGAGTGTAGAGTCGTTCACCAAAGTGAAACCCTTCTCTCAGCAGGATGGTTCTATAACTTATGGCCCTTACCCAAACACTGGACCATTCACAGAAAAGGAATTGAGCCTACATTTCAAAAACAACTCTCCGTTCCTCACTGTAACGCGCATCGAGAGGCTGATTGAAGTGTCTCACTGGGGCAACATTGCTATTGAGGAAATCATTGAGATTGAGCACACCGGTGCTAAATTGAAAGGAGCATTCTCCCGTTATGACTATCAACAAGACCACCATAGCGGCCCCGCTAGTGTCAGATCCTACAAAACTCTTCTCCCAGCTTCTGCATCTGATGTGTACTACCGTGACACCAATGGCAACATTTCCACATCCAACATGAAATTGAAGAAAGACTCTGTGGAATTGGACCTTAGACCAAGATATCCTCTTTTTGGTGGCTGGAGGACTCACTACACCCTCGGCTACAATGTTCCCAGCTATGAATACCTATACCACTCGGGAAATGATTACCTGCTGAAGATGAGAGTGATTGATCATATCTTTGATGACATGCAGGTTGATGAAGTGGTTACAAAGATTATTCTGCCTGAAGGATCAACAGGAAGCAAGCTGAACATTCCTTACCCAGTGACGAGGTTGCCTGACAGTCTGCACTATACATACTTGGATACAAAGGGCCGTCCCGTCATCAAGTTTGTGAAGAAAAATGTTGTAGAGAACCACATTCAAGACTTCCAGCTCCGCTACACATTCCCTCGCCTGCTTATGTTCCAGGAACCGTTGCTAGTCGTAGGCTTCTTGTATGCATTGTTCCTATTAGTCATTATTTATGTAAGATTAGATTTTTCTATTCACAAGTCTGAACACCATAAAGAATAACTTTATGAATGCAGTATGTGTGTGTTTAGCTTTGTAATGCACTTTCTAGTTCTATGCATTTAATAATTTAATATGCAGTAATAAAGTGTTTTAATTTAAATGTACTTTTATTTATCTCTGAAGTATCCTTTTCAGGAGAAAACAGTATGTGTATGTCCTCAACAAACATGTTAAAGATTCTTAATTTTTGAGTATGCTGTCATTCAGGGCAGAATTAGGGAATGTTTGGTGCCTAGGTTACCTACCTCAGGCACCAAATATGTATTAAATCTAGAGCCACAAATGAAAGCTGTACAATCAGCCATTTGGCATAACCAGATGTGTATGCTAAGTACCAATGTGCCTGGCTTACATTACATAGTCATGGGATAAGAGTCATGGGCCTATAACTTCAGTGTTTTTTTACCTTAATTTTACCTTAACGTAATTATACCTTAATTTTTTAATCTAGACTTTCAGGTTACATCTATTCTGCACATTTCTACCTCCGAATACAAATTAAGCTATGAACAAAAAACAACTAGAGATTTTATCAGTTTTTTTATTATAAGACATTTATCTACACATATAAAAGTTTGAGCTCTTGTCTCCTAAATATTTACAATATATTGATACACAATACAATATTCACAATTAAAATCGCACCCCTAAAGAGCACTTAGGATACATCATAGATGAGGCATTTGCCTTTTTATTTTATGAATGCATAAAAAATCCCCAACAATATTTTTTCCAATACATATTATGTATTAATATAATAATGTAGACACAGAAAACTACAAATATGACAAAAGTCATTATACACTCATATTCACATTTAATTTCTTAAAAATACTTTCTCTTACTAAATTTAAATAGATAGGTACAGGTTTGAAAAAACCTACTAAAAATTTACGGTCTATCTTATAAAAAGTAAGCGCAGACTTGACGCATTGATTACCATACGTAATGATGACATTAAGTCAATGCTAACTTTTTATAAAATAGGGTGTTGGACAGCTATTTTAAAAAACTAAACATTTAACGTAATATTATAACTGTATTACTATTAGTCTAATAATAATGATAACTCGAAAAATTATAGGTTTAATCATAAACAGTTTCAGGCAAACTAGCAACAATAAAATGGAAAGCTGAAAATTAATTATATTTCCAAGATTGCAAAGATTTCATAAAATAGGAGATCTAACATACAATACATTTACAACACTTAGATACAAAATAGAATAAAATAGTAACATATACATTAGTTAACTTCTAGACACAAATAACTTCAATGACTATTTTATGTTATTTTGGTTATGTGACTGGTAAGTAAGCAAACAAGTAATCGAAAGACAGTTTTTTTTACTTGACAGAAGCTAGAAACGTACTATAGAAATGCTAAGGGGACTTTTGGCACGGGCGTTACAACAAGCCCAATCTAGACACTAGTGTTAGGTCTACACTATACTATATGACGTCATTAGTCAGGCTAAGGATGGCCAGACCTAGAATTATTAAAATAAAATAACATATTCAACAACATATCAATCATAACAAATCTTTAAACATTGAGATTGTTATATTTCTACAACCTAGTCACGGCTAACGCTGAATGACGTCATAGATAACACTAAGGATGACCAAAGGTACTGTACTTTTCTTTATCATAAAAATCGACTTAAGCGTCTTTTTATGTAAGAAAAATTGACACAAGCATATTTAAGGACTACTACGTTCTTGACAGCGACCCTGCACTTAGTCAATGCGACTTCGGGGACCCCATCCAAACGATGTCTCACCTTCTCGTTTGTCCTTTGTGCCCTACCACCTACACAAGGCTTGACCTCATCAACGCCACAAACGAGGGAAAAGAAGTTGCAAAGTTCTATTCGAACTAGGTTTGATTTGAAGTAATTGTGTACCACTTTGTCACGCAATAAGAAGTCAGCGTAATGAGTTCAAGTCTTGCCATTTATTCCTTACTCTTTAAATATTCGGAAGTTTAAATGCCATAAGCGGTGCCTCTGAATCGTAAGACAACCGGTGCACTAGTGCAAGGCAGGATGGCTAGTTCAGTGACGACGGCGGTGACCAGGCTCGGCGGAGTGACGTCATACTCCAGGTTGAGGATCGCGAGCGGCATGGAGCGCCACTCCTTCAGCTCCCAGTTGTCATTGCCCACCTCGTTCAAGTCGTCAGGGTCACCTGGTCAGAATAGAGGTTCAAACTGGTGAAGATATGACAAAAATCTATGTTTTTTTTTAACTTTGTAAAAAGCTAAACAGCTTACATTAACAATAGCGTTGTGCACGCAGTGTGCACCCTCTCGCAGAACTTGACCACGTAACTAGTTACTGCTCAAGTCTACCAAGACAAACTGAAAAACTCCCAATGAACTGGCGCAAAACCTCACCAGGCCTACTTACATGAGGCAACTCAAGAGAAAGGATGTCATGCTGTTGTATGACCAATTATAAAGTAGAGCACCCCTGTACACTTTCTGTATTAACAGAAAGGTGCTTTGCACGCTACTAACGACAAAACATCTACTCATACAGCCGGGTTTCCGAACGATGATCAACGAAAAAATCAAATAATTACTATGTGTCAAACTCGGATCAATCGTGATTTGGGTTTCCAGAAACCGGCCGTTAGTCTCTCCAACTGACCACAGATAAAATTGGAAAAAAAAACGTAACTAGTTAGTTACTTAGTTAACAGTCTTCATCATACGTTGTAGCATCAGTTCGTTGAACACAAACGCATCTGTGTGCACCCTTCTTGCTGAACTTGTGCGTCACCAGCACGTACCTAGTGTAAGATAGTCAACAGTATGCATTACCGAGTTCGTTGTGCACGAACGCGTCAGTGTGCACGCGCTCGCTGAACTTGTGCGTCACCAGCACGTACCTAGTGTAAGTTATTTATTTATTTATAGACGAGCAGCTTTCGCTGATGTGTCTACGTCACACAGCGTTGAAATAGGTATGACAAGTTCACTGTTCATTTAGTCACTTTTTTGAGCACTGTTTTACTTGTTCGTAGCCAGTTGTCGAGTTTGTTAGCTAACTAGTAAGTGTTAATTACCTAGTTCGTTGTGCACGAAGGCGTCGGTGTGCACGCGCTCGCTGAACTTGTGCGTCACCAGCACGTACCTAGTGTAAGTTAGCTGTAAGTGTTAATTACCTAGTTCGTTGTGCACGAACGCATCTGTGTGCACGCGCTCGCTGAACTTGTGCGTCTCGCAGGCGACGAGCACGGGCACGTGCCGCGCGCGCGCCGCTAGCGCCACGTGCGCCGTGCCCGCCGCGCCCACCACGCACCCGTTGCTCAGAACGCTGCTCGCGCCCACTATCACCTTGTTCACCTGTACATAACGGTTTGCTTGGTGTAGGTAAATATAAAATGATTATGATAGCTTGATGTAGATAGACCTAAGTCTTTAACGTATTTGACGACCGATGTGGCGCGGTGGGCGATGGTCCGCCTGCGACACGGAAGGTTGCGGGTTCGATTCCCGCCTCGGGATAAATGTTTGTATGTTCTGCAAATATTTATTCCGGGTGTTCTGGGTATTATATGTATATTAAAAAATATCTATCTATGTATTGTATTGTATTAAGTATGTCAGTCCTCTAGTACCCATAACACAAGCTCTGCTTAGCTTGGGGCTAGATGATGTTGTGTGGATTGTCCAGCATTATTTATTTATTTATAGAAAAGAGTTATGATCGCTTGGTGTATATATGTATAAAAGAGCTATATTTGACAGGCTTTACAACTCAGTTGGTAGCTCTGCCTTCCACGCTGTCGTTCATGGGTTCGATTCCCACCCAGAGCAAAAGTTGTGATGAACATAAATATAGTATCACAAACTCTGCTTAACTTGGGGCTAGATGTGGATTGTCCAGCATTATTTATTTATTTATTTATATAATTAGTCATGTACCAAAAACAGATGCAACCGGGTAAATGGAACTTGTCAGTTTACTCACAGTGTGCATAATGGTTCCGAGCGCGGTGATGTCGACCACATCGACTGGCAGGTGGTGTTTGCGCAGTCGGCGCGTGAGTTCGTGCGCGCCGCGCGCACTGCGCGAGCCGCGCGCGCCGCACGACACGCAGCGGAATGCGATGCCGGCCGCGTGCGCGTCCACCAGGCAACGCTCCACCAGGGACGAACTGACAACAAACAGAGACGATGTGAACATATTTTTTTTTATTTTTTTGCATGTCATAACTCGATGCATACCTACCATCTTGGCCTGTAGCAGCATTAAATCGTAAAGAGTGGAAGGAGGGAGGGGAGGCCTTTGCCCTACAGTGGGACAGCCATGGCTAATTAATAATAATGTCATAACAGGCACGTCAAATACTTTGCAGTCTAATATTATACATCATGAACACCGTGTGGATGTATGTTTGTTACTCTTACACGCAAAAACTACTGAAGTGATTTTGATCCATTCATACATAACGCATCAGATTGCTAACATTCTCATACACACAAATCAAACTTTCATCTTTTGCTTTTATACAACAGCAACGATACAGAAAATCGACTGTTTTCTGTACTACACTAATCTAGCTAAAGGAGAATGGGCATTCTCTGTGGAGCGTGGGCCACGACTAAAAACTCGTCCCTCAGGGTTGCCACATAATATGTTTTAAAGGGCTTTTACAGGCCAATATTTTACTATATTTACGGAAAAAATCCGTCCCATGGAAATCGAGATATGCCGATGAAAATGTTTTTCATCTAACATCATATTACTTAGAACGTTAAACGTTCTATGTGGCAACCTTGAGGGACATTTTTTTGAGTCGTGGCCCAAAGTGCCCACTCTCCTTTGACCCATGACTTACAATCCATAGGTGAGTATGACGTCACCGGGTGAGATTTTCTTCCTGATGTCAGCGCTGATAGCTTCGCCCGCTACGTCGATCTGCTCGCGGATGTAACGGTCGATCTCGTCTTCAAGAGTCTTCTTTGCCTGAGACAAAAAAGACGTGTGGCACTCGGGGACTACCGCGGTAAAGCTATTGCACAGCATTTTTTTGCTGGATTACTCATGCGCAGTGTTAGAATATTTTCGTTACGGAATTTCTGGATTCGGTCTCCACGCTCAAGGCCCGCGATAGAAGCTATGCAATAGCTTAAAAATAAATATTACTGATTTAGATCAAGCTATCTATAGATCGTTTGCAATGGTATTCAGATAGCTCAACTGTTGTCATGTATTTTACAAATACATATTATTATGAACGTTTTGTAAATACCGAAATAATCGTAAGTTTGTATATTTTACTAAGTCATAAATCAATTATTATCATTTTGAACAACCAAGTTTTGCACTTTTACGTACACAAGTAAAACACCGTCGCGTCGTCTGCCTCAATAAATATTCAGGAGATAGAAAGATAATTCTAGTTAAACGTCCGCGTTATAAACTGAGTCGTCGGAAAAACATTGTAATCAATCTACCTCTCGCACTAATGGGGTCGATATCGATAAGATATTTATGACCTAACTTCGAGAAATAGCTCTTCTTCTTCTTCTTCCTGCCCTTATCCCACTAGGTGGGATCGGCACAACATGTTCTTTTCCTCCATTCTCCTCTATCATCCGTCATCTCAGTATTCACTCCTTTCACATCCATATCATTTTTCACACAATCCATCCATCTTTTCTTAGGCCTACCTCTTCCTCTATATCCATCCACATTCATACCTAGCACCCTTTTCGTCACATGACATTCTTCTTTTCTCATAACATGTCCATACCACGCCAACCTGTTACTCCTCATTTTTTCAGTCACTGGAGCTACTTTCAGACTTCCCCTTATGTACTCATTTCTAATTTTGTCCATTCTCGTTACTCCACACATCCATCTCAACATTCTCATCTCTGTAGCATGCACTCTTTTTTCATCCGTCACTTTCGCTGCCCAGCACTCAGATCCATACAATACGACAGGTCTTATTATAGTCTTATAAATTTTGCCTTTCAGTTTAAGTGGCATACGTGGATCACATGTTGTGCCAGTGACCTGTCGCCATTTCATCCATCCAACATTAATTCTGTGCTTAACGTCACGGTCAATTTCGCCGTCGTCCTGGAATAATGAACCGAGGTACCGGAAATCGGAACAGAGAAATAGCTAAACCGGAGAATACAGCTGGCCTTTGGGAAACTTCGTTAAGTCTTCTCGTCGTCCATCATTAGGCAAGCGTAGTGTAGGACGCCCTCCGGCGAGATGGAGCGACGATCTACGGAATGTAGCTGGCGAAAAAGGGATGAGAAGAACCAAATACCGGGCTCAGTGGCGCGTCTTGGGAGAGACCTACGTCCAGCAGTGGACTGATATAGGTTGATGATGATGATGATTTATGACCCGACGACTACTCGATTGATAACGCGGGCACTACAGTCAAAATAAACATCAACTTACCTCAAATTCATTAACATTATTTGGCAACTGCATCAACTGATGACGGTAGAATTTGATGGCGTTTTTCTCAGAAGCCGTGCTTTGGCGCATAGTTGACAAGAACTCCACCGTTTCGGTCAAGTGCGAGTCGAGACCACGACCGAACTCCGTTTTGGCTGGCAGCATGTAATCTTTTGTCATCTGTTGAAGTTAATAAATAAATTATTCACGAACACTGATATTGGTTTTGCGCGTAGATGTTATTTATTAACTAACTATATTTTATTATTTGATTGAATATAATTTCGAAAGAAAGAAAGAAATATTTATTTATAATAATAAATTATACATATATGACATAAAACATTAAAAAGAAAAAGTGTAAAAAGGCCAACACTCAGCTTAAGCTATAGAAACCATTGGTTACTATAGCGTTGGTTTTCAGTGGTTTTCAGTATTTATAGTGTGTATTTTACAAATGAATATGTTTTAAGTATTCTATCGGCAATGTAGTTCCCAAAGAACAAGGTTTGCTTTATTTGGGACGATTTGTTTGATGACGATTTGTCGAATATCCGAAAACATTTATATTACTATCTACTAATTTAATAAACTTATAAAATAAAATAAACTTATATTGCAGAGTGTTTATTTCGTGGTCAAGACTCAGAAGAAAAATATCTCATATCAATATTTACCTTTTTTAATGCATCTAGTAGAGCAATGCATCGTGCATTAGATCCTATTACTTCTCTAGTTGACAACTGAACGCCCAGTTTTATGAATGCAGGGTGAATGCTGAAAATTATAAACATGTTTTTTGTTAACATAAAAAAAAATATGGGTTAGTTCATAACTGAAAACCCTGTTTTCGCTAAGAAATCTAGTTTCAGCTTCGGTTTAGGACGAAAAATGTCTGAAACTCGAGTGTTCGTGAATTATCGTGATCGTTCGGCCAACTTCGTCGAAACGTAAAAAACGTAAACTACATCGAAGTCTACGCAACAGGCCAACAGATGGCAGTAACAAATCCTAGATACATTTTTTCGAGTCTCGAAACATCTACTATATTACCTGTGCACGTTTTACGTAGAACTGGCACCTAGTATTTAAGACGATTGTAAATGATCCTTGTGATTTTTGAAAGTAATTTTGACTTTGACATTGACTTTATGAAAAGTAGGTGTTGTGAGAGAGACAACTTACTGGCTATTGACCGGCATATTCTTCAAAGTCAACACATTATCTTTGTACTCCTGTCCGAACCAGCCAACTTTGTGTCGGCTCTGTTGAACTACTTTCTTAACTGTTTTTAGTTTGGGCGACATATCCTGTTGGATAGACGAAATAAATATTAAAGTTTCATAGTTCATTTATTCGTAAACAACAATTACACGTCTCTAAATTAATTACACAAGAAAGAAAACAGTAGGTACAAGTTTGTAGGTCCAAGTTATTAGGTGGTTTACTTTGGATATTTAAATAAATAGACCATGCATTTAATAAATAAACATTTAAAGTACATAGAATCGATTCGCAACAAGTTATGATCTCCCTCCTTTGTGTACCTAGGAAAGGTACCTACTTATTTTTGATTTTGTTTTAACGAACATACACATTTTTACTATTTTAAATGTGTCGTACTTTATATAATATTACTCTCTTATTTTTAAAGGTAAATAATACATGGAAACTTTTAAGTTGATAGTGAGGGAGATAGAATGAAGTTTATATGTGATTCTAATGCCTTGATCACACGTACCGAGTAAACCGGCGAGACAGTGACGTATTTGAGATACACTGCGCGTCGACATCAGTTTTACTATTGAACGTTGCAGCGTTAGCGCGCAGTATATCTTAAATACGTCACTGTCTCGCCGGTTTACTCGGGACGTGTGATCAAGGATAAGCAAAATCTTCAAGTAATAGATACCAAAGTAAAGGTTCATAAACTTCATGATACACTAACCTTGCCATTAGACTTTGCATCAGTAACCTTGGCTGACTTAGGAGCCTCCTTTGGTTTGACCACTGCTGCCTGTGGTTTGGCAGTTTCTATCGCTGCTTGCTTTGCAGCTCTTTGAGCCTCTTGCTTTGCTCGTCTCTCCGCTCTCAACTCAGCCTTAGACTTTTCTGATTCGGGCTAAGAAATTACAAAATCTTTTGTTATTGAACCACGCAAACTTTCCGATAATATACCACAGGCTATAATTTATAAAGATATTATGTAGTAGATATTATTAGTACATATTATGAAATATCCAAAATATAACCAAAATATGACCATAATAAAAAAGTAAAATACCTGTTTCTCAGTTGAATCCTTCTTTCCTTTCAAATCGAGAGCTTTAACTTCAGCAGTTATTTCTTTTACTTCCTTAGCAACCTCTTTGATATCTCTCAGTGTTTCCACAACATCTTCCACTGTCATATTCCCCACTGAGGTTGATGCCGACACATTATCGCCAGTGGTTTTGCCTTTCTTCTGGGCCTTTGCTGCTTTTTTCATAGCCCTTTCTGCTAGAATTTTCTCCTTATCTTTTTCAGGGGCGGCTATTACTTGCTCAGTCTCAGCTTTGATGTCTACTGGTGTAACTGTGGCTTTATCAACTTCGTCTTTGCTTTTCTGTTCTGCATCTGACTGGCTTTTGGTTCGTTCTTTTGATGGTTTGCCATCTTTTGATGTTTCCGATGCGCTCTTTTTCCTCTCTTTGACAGTAGATTTAATCATGTCTAGTGTAAGGCTAGGATCTTTATTTTTGCCTTTCTGCTTAGCTAGTTTCTTAGCTTCTCTAGCAGCCACTACTTCTTCTCTAGACTTGGTCTCTTTTGAGGACATTTTGACTCTTTTACCTTTTTTATCTAGAGCTTTTTTTAATACACAGGCTGTTACTTTTTTGATGAGGAGTTTAGTTTCGTCCTCATTAGCCGGAACTGGTTCTTGTGAAGAAGATGGTTGAGCTTGTTGTGACTCCTCTAACTTCTTTTCATGCAACCTTTGCTTCTCTAACAAATGTTTGTAGGATTGGTGACTCCTCTCTTTTTTATGTCTTCTCTTGTGTGCTGAATCCTGTAAATGATAGTCTGAATGATTAGTACAAGGAAGTCTCTATATAATAAAACATTGACACAAAAAATAAATTTGCTTTTGCGGAAATATGATAGTAAGCAAGAAATCTAATGATTGTTATGTTTGCATTATATATCTTTGAAAAAGAAAATAAAATTAGAAAGTTATGTACCATTCATTATGTACCATATAATCTTTTTATTTGATTATGTATGAGGCATATTAGGCAAATTAAAGCAAGCAAATCAAACTACACAGATAAGTGCAGAAAATTAGGAATATTCTATTACCATTTTAGGGATTTAGATCTCTTCCTTTGAAAGCATTGTGATGAAAAATATCAAACATGATTTTTATGTTGTTGACATAAGTAATTAATAATTTATCAAATAAATTGAGCATAATGCCTAGTTTACACAAGCTTTTGCATAGCCATTTTTTAGTTAAAAAAATATGTAACGCTTATTAATAAATTGACTGATTACTTAAATCTTTTAAGACTTAGCTAATGTTAATGAATGTGTCAATGCTAGTGAAAAGTTGATCCTATTGACAAAGCAGCAAGCTTACTCATCACACTTGTGTAAACTGGCATGAAGCTGAAAAGTGTTTTATTTCTATGGTAGCTAATGCTTCTTAATAAACTTGATAAACTTAATAAACTTGATCTTCAATAATAATTAACTAGTAAATTCAATGCTAATTCTATCAATTCTAAGCAGTGATCACAAACAATGGTTAATGATAAGTGTGTTCTAAATCCTAGCAGCAGAAATTCTTTTACTATGTTATTAGGGACTACTTTAACCAAAATCATTCAATTTCACTACAATGACCTAACCTAAAAAAACTAGAGTTATTCCAGCCCAGAACTACTTACACCCGGATATAATATATGTCTATGTATCCGAGCAAAGATATCACCCTTAGATCTGGCTGATATCTTTGCCCCCTGTATGATAAAAACAAAAGAATAATGGATATTTCATCAGCTGTGCTCCAAAACTTACCGTAAAGTTATCGTTGTATTTCTACTCTTTCCTAGCTGTAGAGGGCAAAATTGTGTATGAAAACAACTAAATAAGATGTGAGTCATTCGAATTTCCTTTGGTTTTATAAATTATTTCCCTTATAAATTTCAAAATGTTTTACTTTCGTTGAACTGATTGAAGGAAAAAGGGTATGATGACATGACAGACAGCACAGTCACAGTTAGATAATGTCAGTGTCATTTTGTATGGATTGATTGAACCACAGATTGTATGTTACGTGGCAGGACAGCAGCGTAAAATATTATCCTAGCGGACTCCATACTTATTAAACAATATGTTCCGATTTTATTATTGGAATTGGAATCAAGAAACTTTGTATGGTTCCGATACGATGATGTTTTTCTTTACGGTGATTCCAAAATACCGATAGCATAAGAGAAAAGAAAAGATAAAGAAAGGGATATTGATAAATAAAACAATGATCAAATTTAAATATAACATTTATTAATTAAGTTATTACTTAGGTTTTTAGGTATATAGAACTCGAAAAATGGAAACTACTTTAATGTAACGCCTAACGCTTGAGATAATTAATGATATGCGTACACACTAATACATTGTAGGTACCTACTAAGTCAAAGAAAAGTCAGGAAAACGGGTAGTACCACGGAGAAAGTATACACATAGGTAGGTACAAGGTACAAAGCAGCAGTTCTCAAGAGAACAAGCGCAACTCGCAACTTATGATAGAGATATGATATTCTGCGAATTTAGGTTTCCTATTCCGTGGTACTATAGAAAATATATAAAAAGTACAATATTCAAGTCTACAATAACAAATAATTATGGCAGGTGAGTAAATTTAAAAAAAAATATGCTGGATGACGCGAAGTTGTGCAAGTTATACCTAGTTATAATAAATAATAATAATAAATAATGCTGGACAATCCACACAACATCATCTAGCCCCAAGCTAAGCAGAGCTTGTGTTATGGGTACTAGAAGACTGACATATTTAATACAATACATTACATAGATATATATTTTTTATTGTACATATAAAATACCCAGAACACCCGGAATAAATATTTGCAGATCGTACAACCCGCAACCTCCGCATCGCAGGCGGACCATCGCCCGCCGCGCCACATCGGTCGTCGATTTACATAGGCATATAACTTCAATTCTAGTAAAATTAAATGCAACTTACTTAGTTACATGTACACCCGTATATTCATGGATTTTATGGTTATCAAGTTAGGTACTTACAAATTTTATGTAAGTGTTTTCAAATATTTAGGATCAGCTTTGTAGGAACATACAGAACAAACTAACTAACACATATTACTATTAGACCACGTTTGATTATTTCTTTTACTAAATTCTTTTACAACATCAATAGTTCATTAAACACAAATAACAGTACATCAATAACTACAAAGCTAGTTTGGCGGTTTTGATTAGAACATTTATGTTCTTATTTAACAGTTCTGATATATTACAGCTCCATCGTTGGGTGATGTAGCGAATAAGTGTGATGGTACGCTATCCCTAGGCATCTTACAATGTTTTATATAGAATTCATCGGTTAAGTAATCTATATACGGATTTACTTCTTCCTCGCGACATATAGCCACCACGCAGCCACCCCAGCCAGCTCCTGTAAGACGAGCACTAACGCCAAACGTCTTAGATAATTCCACAAGTATATCCAACTTTTCGTGTGAGCATTCATATAAACTTTTGAGACTCTCATGACTCTCATACATTAAATTTCCCAAAGTGCTAATTATATTATCATTAGCGCAGTTTGCTTCTGTGCATAGTTTGCGGAAATGTTCAACCCTGTTAGCTTCTTCATAAACATGCAATGCTCGCTGCTTTAATTTGAAGGTTGTCAAATGCTTGGTGTTAGGCGTTAAATACAGAACATCCAACTCCTTCTCATTGATGCTCAATATAGTGCATATCTCCTTCTTTGTAAATTTATCTTCGGGTAGATATTTGTGAACATATTGTACCATTTCTTCAAGAGTACTATCCTGACACTGTTGTAACTGGCTAAGAGTAAATTCTTTAGCACCAGATTCAATCTCTTGACGTGTAGCTATGACTTTTGCTGCAATTCTACATTCAACAACGCGAGTGTTGAACTCATTAAACGCGGCTTTGTTTGCTTCTGCCATACTATGAGCAATAACAAATGTAGCATTATCAGGTAAATAAACTGGAGTGGCTTTCAATGGTACAAAAGTAATATACTGTGCGCTATTTTTTTCACCAAGAAATGCAATCGCTTGATCCATTCCACCTCCTTGAGTTCCAATGTATCTTTCGCTTACTGCACATAACGAGGCAATATCAGTCTTCGAGATATTTGCTTTTTGAGCGTGAAGAAAGGTAAGACATGACGCGCTTACTAATGCCGAAGAGCTGGAAAGTCCAGAAGCCGGAGGAATATTTCCATCTACTAATATGTTCAGCCCACGATTAAAATTATTGTCTAAATATTCCAGAGCACCCTTTACTCCGCACAAAATGTAATTGTACCAAAACGGCTTTCCTTTTTCATCAGGTTCAATAACGAGATCTTTAAAATTCTTTAATGCCACACTATAAACGGGATATTTATCACTTACATTTCTTATGTTTATCTTTTTTTTATCAATCGTTCCTGCCGCAATAACGATGTCTTGCTCCAACGCCATTGGCAACACTGGAAAGCCACAGTAATCAATATGCTCTCCAATCAAGTTGACACGCCCCGGCACTTTAACAAAAAACTCGGGTTGACTTCTGAATTCATGATGAAAAACTTCTTTCATAAATAGAATTCTTTCGTCTCGCGGGACTTTTTTAATGGGGACCTCAGGTGCACCTGCACTATCCATTTTGAAATCCGCTTTAGGATTAGAGACACACGAAAAAAAATGGCACGACGATCCACCAAAGCAAGCGCTCATTGACTGGCAGTCTACTATATTGATAACAAAAACTGTGTTTGTTGAATACAAACACTAATAACACACACGCACGCAAATAACTCGACTGTGAATCGAAATGTAGCCGCTCACGCTTCAGCGTCTTGCTAAACTCGTAGAACCAACTCGCACCTTTCAGAGGCGTTATCGATTCAATCAATGCACTGCAGTACGATATAGCTTCGTGCATAAAACTAGGTACGGAGGTCTAACCGCCGTTCTAGACTGATGAAAATCTGTCAAACTGCTCAAAACATAGCATTAATATTTTGTAGACAGGTGTATCACACGGTATGCAGTTTTATCTCAACGCTTTCATGATTATGTGAGGAGGTAGGCACGGTTTAAGAGTCTATCGATATTCTTACGACAGCATTGAAGACACTCTAGAACAGGGTTTTAGAATTTACAGTAATCTTGCCTCTCGTGAAGTGTTTTGATAAAGACAACTCCTCGACCTACTTATAGCGAAAAGTAGATCTTGAATTATCTATTATTATAACTGTAATCCTAAGCACGCGCATAGAAGTCTTTATGCAATCGTTTACAGTAGTACGTACATTTTATCAACTTCAATTGTATGAATTTTATTATTAAGATTAAGATAAGGTACATTAGTAAGTAGGTAATATACAAATAGCTAAATTATGTCACTTTGAAATTATTGTGCTGAATTAATGAAGTGAATATGTTAATTTTATGAATATCTAATGTACCTACCTACAAAATATTAGATAAGTAAGTACTTATTTATTATTATGTACTTAAGTAATTACTTAGTTCGTATTTCATTTAACAGAAAAAGTGATAGGAAGGTTCAGTTTATCTGTTTCGCTAAGCTCAAATAGTTTAGTATAGGTACCTACTTAATTTTAATTGAATGGTAAGTAAACTAGAGCTTGACCTCTTTGGATGTGAAAGTTTAACGGAAACAGAAGATCTTAGTACCTACCATAAAGTATTAATAACATTGTGGATTAAAATCTAGGTCTATCGATTCATGCGACGAAATTTCGTCTCAGAATTCCGTTATGTTACTAGGCTTGGCGCGACGGATAGAGTAAGAAGTTTGCAAGTTTGGTGAACCCCCGTATTTTCCCAATGGACCTACTACATACTATCTATGTGGAGTTGAAAGACGAAGGTGTTTCTAAGGATCATTTCACCGAAAACCACATTTTATAACCCAATCAAAGGTCATATCCACAAAATAGCTATTGTACTCATTTCTGAAAAAATCTGCCAACCACCTAACATCTTTGCTTTGATCCCTTTCTATTGTTTAGCCTATTTCAATGAATAATTAAATATTTAAATGCGATCAGTAATTTTGACCGATTTCAAATAAAAAAGACATGCGTTTCATAAAAAAAAAAAATAAGTTTATGAATTAAAATAATTCGGCATATTTTAAAATTAATACATCTATGAAATAAGTTGTAGGAATAAAAGTCGGTTTCTTTTGGTACTACGGGGAATTGACCTCATCTGTCCTGCTTGTCACTGTCAGGTCAGTCATTCTTTAAATCATTTTTTAATGTAGCGTTGTTCGTTCTTGACGTTCTTGTTCGTTCGATAATCGTATGTAGTATAACACTTTGTTTTTGTTGTTTTACAGATGACTTTATAATTCTTACATTTATTGTGGATTTGAGCATAATTACATACAATCTGAAAGACATGGCAGAAGTTTTAGATGTTCAAAAAATGTGTCGCGCGTGCCTTGTGGACACTGGTCCCTTTACAAGCTTGTTTTCACCTTCCACAAAGGAATCCCTGCTGTATTCTGAAGTATTCAAGTATTGTACTTCAGTTGAGGTGAGTTGCAGAGAGAGATAGAATAAGTAGCTTGCCCCTAACTCTACAAAGTTAGAAAAAGGTAGTAGCAAAAGATCCCCATAACTATGTTGTATAGATGACATACAGAATAGAGCTTAGTTTTGGTATTAATTCTGCCTTCTACGCTGTGGATCATGGAAAGTAAACAAACATATTTTGTTGAAACATTGTTTTTTTTTTTGAGTATTTGAGACTATGAATACAATGTATATAAGTATTCTACCAGCCATCTAGCCAAATTTACTTGCTGTGCCTGTGTGGTGCTACCTAGATTTGTTTGAAACCGTCAATATTTATTTATACTTGATTTGTGTTTTATTTAAGACATATGTTTGTCTAATTTCAGGTTTCAGACAGTGATAAGTTACCTAAACAAATGTGTGAGACATGTGCGGAGTTGCTTAAAACATTATACAGTTTCAAAAAGATGTCTTTGAAGTCAAATGTAATTTTAAAGCAGCATTTAAATAGCCAGGTATTTGTTTTTTTTATGTTTAATAAGAAAATATGGATACCATAATTATAGATATTTAAAAAGTAATATATGTACATGTAATTATAAACTGGAATAATTTGGCTGAGACCTTTGCCCAGCAGTAGAATGAAGTAAATTAAGAAATAAAAAGACATAAATGCAAGTTTTGCTTAGTTTTGCACTAGAGTTTATTTATTGACATTTATAAAAAAAAGTTCTAAAATATTTTTATTTTACAGTCAGTAAAAATTGAATTTCAACAAGTGGACAACTACAGTGTGGATGAAGCATCAGCAAATAGCAATGATCTCTGTGACCAATCCTCGTCATCAAGTGAGGCGGACTTCGAGCAACAAATACCTATACCGTATGTTTCTATACACTATTTCTCAGATTCAAAACTCAATCAAATGAAAAAAAATTAAATACACAACTGTATCCCCAAGCAGGGTAGACCTACAGACCTCTTGGTATCATCATCAACCTATCAGTCCGCTGTTGAATGTAGGTAGGCATTTAATACCTACTAACAATATATTGTATCTAAAATATGTTATATGTTTTTATATGCAGTTATTTGTTTTTCATGTCATGTGTGACAAGCTGCATGCCAGTCGCCGCTGCTGAAGTGGCTTATGGGGTTTTGTCTCCCCATATGTTCCCCCCAGGCGGGGGGAAACTGTTAACCCGCGCTATTCAGATCAGAAAACTGGATCACTTCCACGAAATCATTCATACTCATTTAATCTACCAACATTACATAAATTCTGTCATTTTTCAGTGTAAGAAGAAGAAGACGCAAAGGGGAACCAATGACATTAAAAAAGAGAACAAGAATGCAATGTCCTAAATGCGATAGATCTTTCCAGAAATATGAGAATTTTGAAGCTCATTTGAGAAGTCATTTTGGGAAAAAGGTAAAAACCTAAACAATTTAAAATGTTGCAATAAACTTAAAATTATTTACTAGGTTTATACTTTCATAAGTTTAAGAATTTTTTGTTAAAAAGTTTGATCATAAGTATAAACTTACAGCCTTACATATATGAGAAGAGCTGAAGTCTCATTTTGAGACCTTTGCCCACCAGTGGACTGATAAAGGTTGATGATTAATATACATCTAAAACTAAACACCCTCAATCTTCCTCAGCCAGATATAAAATGCGATACGTGCGAGAAGACATTCCGAACGCTCCGTAACCTACACAGTCACTTGCGCACTCACACAGGCGTACGTAAGTACCAGTGTCGGACATGCGGAAAGAGCTTCGCTTACCTCAACGTACTGAAAACACATGAACTTATACATAGCGGTGTAAAAGACCATGCTTGTCATATATGTGACGCTAAGTTTGTGCAACGATATAATTTGAAGGTAAGAAAATGTCATCCTGCTCATACAATCATCATCATCATCAACCAACAGAGGACGTGAATGCAGCCACAAGTGGTGCTGTAGAGCTTGCGAAACACCTCTCAAAACTTATTTAGATAGCATCGACACGATAAGAAGAAGAAGTGCGCTGCTGGAGGTAGGTCTCCTACCAAGACGCGCCACTAAGCCCGGCCGGCTCTTCTCAGTGTTTGCCAGCTATCGCAGATCGTCGTTACATCTCGCCGGAGGGCGTCCTACACTACGCTTGACGCCTAAACGCGGTCTCCGCACCAGCATTCGCTCAAACTAGTATAGAATTATTTTTATTTGCCCTATGTACCTACTTATAACTTATAAATTTTTATGTTAGACTATTTATGTGTTCCAGTTACCATTATCAAGCATTTAAAATGTATTTTTTTTATTCAGACTCATTTACAAACCCATAACAAAGAGAAAAACTACAACTGCGCTCAATGTGGTAAAAAATTCGCGCAGGCTGGTAATTTGAAAACGCATTTAATTCGGCACACGGGCATCAAGAGCCAGGCCTGCACTCTCTGCGATATGAGGTTTTATATCAAGGTAATAAAGTCTATTTCGTTTTGTCTAATGCATGCTCCAATAGTACTCAATCTAGAGTTGTTACAACATTTGACACTGGTGCTGACAACTCTATTCTATACACATCTAAGGGCCTGCGCAGACCGGGACGGCATGGCAAGGGATTTTAATTTTTACTAATAGACATTCAACCGTACCATTACAGAAATACGACATAAATCCTTTGCCATGCCGTCCCGGTCTGCGCAGGCCTTTAATCGTCAAACTATGCATAACATCTTTTCAACATATCAAGAGATTTTTTGACAATAAGTACATGTTTTTTCGTTTCAGAGTGACTTATTCAAGCATATGCGATCCCATTCTAACGACAAGCCATTTGCCTGCGAATTCTGTGATAAATCGTTCAAAACTAAGAGCTTCAAAATAGTACATTTAAGATCTCATACAGGTAGGTTTCAACTGAGCTATATTATTTTAAATCATTTATTTTTTAGTTTCTAAATTGGCAATTCAGTAATTTGGAAACTTAACTGTCAAACAGATGATTCGAACCTTTTTATATACTAAGTGATCTTTCAAATATAAAGATTTGTAACTTTGGAATGCTAAAAGCCCAAACATTTTAAGCTTAGGTACCTACAGGTACCTTAGGTATTTTACAATTTCTCTCAATTGTTTTTATAAAACGCTGCTCATTAGGTAATCTATTCTATCAAACAGAACACTTGAACTAAGAAGCTCTCAGACGTTTCAAGAAGATCCTAATAACCTATCCTATTCTTAGGAAACCTTATTTTGTACACCCTAAAAGCTGTGGATTTTGTTATCTTTCCTTTTTCATTTTTGTATACACCTATACCCACTTAATAATCAGCTCTCTCTATCCTCTAAGGTTTGCTGGTAGAAAACTCTTTTAGAGTTAAGCTCGCCTTTGTATATAATTTTCCATATGTTTTTTTTGTCTCAACGTGTACAATAAAGTATGAAGTATAAATAAATAAAGTACCTATAATTTTACAGGTGAACGTCCCTACGCCTGTGACATATGCCCGAAGCGTTTCATGGCACACAAAGACATGAGGAACCATAGAATGATACACACTGGGGAGAAACCACATAAATGCAGACTTTGTTCCCAAGCGTTCATACAAAAATGTGCTCTAAATAGGCACATGAAGAGTCATAAAAATGATGAACCTAGTGTCCTGTCTCAGCCAATGACTATGAATGTGGCGTATGCTGATTGGAACACGTGATACACGGTGATAGGATAATCCTAGTTTATTATTTATGTAGGTACAGAGTATCTTGAAGAGTGAATCTACAGAAATGTAACCAGAGTTTGTAGAAACTGAATGTTGGAGATTTTGTGATGATAGGAAGGTCTAATTTGTGATCACCGTTAGTTGGGAGTTGATGCCAATTTAATCGTTGGCGGTTCCAGCCTATTATTACATATTGATGCATATTAATTCAGAGAATTGAAATTGGGTGTAGTGAAAAATGTAGTGTGTAAGCTGAATTAAAAATGGATAATGAAAAGTTTATTCTTAGTGTTATCTTGTCAATCTAAAAGAAGATATAATCAAAGAATTTGCAAGTTTAGAATAAGTTGAAGATGTGTCATAATTTGTGATAATACACTCGAGAGCAATGAATCCGGGTCACTTAAAGAATCCTAAAAATCTCGGAAACTAAAAATGCTAGGTTAATGCAATAAATTGTATTTAATAGACAATGTAATACTCCTTAAATGAAGGTAATAAAACTTCTTAGTTATTGTAAAGTTATATCATAAAAAAATCAAATTTGAAAAAGGGCCACTTTCGAAGATGGAACTACGAAATTACAGCATTTGGTTTTGCTTTTGTTTCGTCATTTATGTGGGTACATAAACCATGTTGATAGTGCTCTATATTCATTATTCAAGCTGAAATTATGTCGCTTACGCCTGAAGAATGCACCAGAATACTTACAATGCTGGAAACCGGCCGGAGTCAGCGCGATACAGCCAGGACTGTCGGTGTGTCGCTGTCAACAGTACAAAGAGTTCTCCGACGTTACGAAGAAACTGGTTCTAACCTACGCAGACCAGGAACGGGCAGAACCAGGTGTACCACAGCACGAGAAGACCGATACTTGGTGAACACCATGCTTCGAAATCGCTTTCTCACAGGAACTGAACTCACCAATCAGTTTCGACGCCTCGGAGGAAGTAACCCAAGAGCATGGACAGTAAGACGTCGGCTTGCTGAATCTAACTTAAAACCCCTTAGACCTGCAAACGGCCCTAAACTGGAGCGTGGGCATCGTATTTCGAGACTAAGATATGCCCAGAGCCACGTAAATTGGAGTATTGAAGATTGGTCAAAAGTTATGTTCTCCGACGAATCAAAATTTATGCTCTACAAGCACGATGGAAGACACAGAGTGTATCGAAGACCAGGGGAAAGATTCAAGCAAGCATGCATCGAAGAAAAAGTAGACTACGGTGGTGGGTCTGTACTTGTGTGGGCCGGAATTTCTTCTGAAAGTCGCACAGAGCTGGTGATCATAGAAAACGGCTCTTTAACTAGCGTAAGATATGTGGAAGAAATCCTCAATGATCACGTTGGTCCATTTATGGTCAATTTAGGTGAGGATGCTATATTTATGCATGACAATGCCCGACCTCATACAGGTAGGATTGTGAATGACTACCTTCAAGAGATGAACATTACTCGTATGGAGTGGCCAGCGCGCAGCCCGGATATCAACCCGATCGAGCATGCTTGGGACGAGCTAGGCAGATGCGTAAAACAACGAAACCCTCCCCCAATCACGCTTCGTGAGCTCAAAATTGCTCTCACAGAGGAATGGGAGAATATTCCCCAAAATCGTATAAGGAACTTGGTGTACAGCATGCCAAACCGCGTAAACGCAGTAATGGAAGCACGAGGAGGCAATACGAAGTATTAAAATTCAAGAAAATCGGAATAAAGTTCAAAAATTTCATGTTTCCTATTTTTGTTTTAAGGAGAGATCAGCAGTTTTTTTCTTTATGTAATTTTGTGTTAATAAAATGTATGGTGACTCATATTTTTTTACTTTCATTTAAGGAGTATTACATTGTCTATTAAATACAATTTATTGCATTAACCTAAAATTTTTAGTTTCCGAGATTTTTAACATTCTTTAAGTGACCGGGATTCATTGCTCTCGAGTGTATTTACGATATGAATACTTTTAACTTTGTGGGTCAATTAAAATTGTAAAGGTCACCTTACTTAAATTATGAATTATGTTATTTATTTACGTATTTTTATTTCCATCATCATAATTTCAGCCTGTTGGCACCTATTGCTGAGTATAGGCCTCTTTACTATGCCATTCTTTCCGGTCCTTTGCGACTCTCATCCACTGATTCCCGGCTCGTTCCGTAATGTATTTGGACCATCGGGCTGGTTTATTTCCATATTATAAATATTTTAGACTAATATTTTGGAAGAAAAAATAATCGGATTTGATATTCTATCAGAAAACCATTTATTAAATAAAATCTAATAACTTCTATATTTTAATTGAAATAAATAGTTGCTCATAAATTAAACTTATTTTAAAATTCAAACAGGCAAAATTTGCTCCATTTGATGTGGAATTATTGGTGAAAGTGAATAATCAGCCGTACTGCCTTACGGTCCATCTTATAAAAAGTTAGCGCAGCCTTGAAGTATTGATTACCATACGTAATGATGACATAAAGTCAACGCTAACTTTTTCTATGATAGGTGTATCCAAGTCAAAGTCAAAATTACTTTAGTAAAATCACAAGGATCATTTAGAATCGTCTTACATACTAGGTGATTCTAGGTGCCAGTTCCACGCAACCAGAGCCTAGAAGAACTGACAAGAAACTTACGGCCTGGTTCCTACCGTTTTTTTATATGATCCTTCTTACAATCTCAATCAAATCTGTCAAACTTTGCACACGATTATTGTTAGCTAGCTTATTAATTTATTACTAAAGTCCGGTCGCGGAGCAGGAAGAAATTCGTACATTAACCAGTTATTACCTGTCTGCGTAAATATGATGCGTCTCGCTCGCTGAATGCCGCGGTCATTGGATCTGTGCGAGCGAGACGCATCATATTTACGTAAATATGATGCGTCTCGCTCGCTGAGTGCCGCGGTCATTGGATCTGTGCGAGCGAGACGCATCATATTTACGTAAATATGATGCGTCTCGCTCGCTGAGTGCCGCGGTCATTGGATCTGTGCGAGCGAGACGCATCATATTTACGTAAATATGATGCGTCTCGCTCGCTGAGTGCCGCGGTCATTGGATCTGTGCGAGCGAGACGCATCATATTTACGTAAATATGATGCGTCTCGCTCGCTGAGTGCCGCGGTCATTGGATCTGTGCGAGCGAGACGCATCATATTTACGTAAATATGATGCGTCTCGCTCGCTGAGTGCCGCGGTCATTGGATCTGTGCGAGCGAGACGCATCATATTTACGTAAATATGATGCGTCTCGCTCGCTGAGTGCCGCGGTCATTGGATCTGTGCGAGCGAGACGCATCATATTTACGTAAATATGATGCGTCTCGCTCGCTGAGTGCCGCGGTCATTGGATCTGTGCGAGCGAGACGCATCATATTTACGCGAGAGTGACAGAGACAGGTAATAACAGGTTAATGTACGAATTTCTTCCTGCTCCGCGACCGGACTTTAGCTTTTGTTTTAGATTCCTACCAAAGGTACTTTACTATGTACTTTCATATGCCGTCTCAGCGAGCCATGCTGTGTGAACGCCTGGCTACAAACATTACAGCTAAACGGACGTTCCCCCGTGTGTGTCCTGTGGTGGTCCACCAGTCTGTTCTTCAATATAATCGCTTTGGGACAGTAGCTGCAGTTGTAGTAAGGCCGTTCGCCCGAGAATTATTTCAATAGATGGCGCTATTTTTCTTTCATAATAAAACTAGCTGACGGGATAGCTCCACCCTCTTTGCTCTCTGCACCGCACGACCGACTGCTTGTTCAAGGTCTTCTCTTTTTTCCTGCATCATTTGATATAACTAGCTTGTGGAGATAGGTGTGGTATCTCCTACAAAAAGGGAAGATCTTCCACGCCGAGCGACCTTTGGCTCGGGGTCCGAGGACCGATGGATAGTCATCGGTTCATTTATGTTTAAACTCCGTGATAACTTCGTAAGCGCGATCTAGGATTTTGTCGCCATCTGTTGGTCGGTTTCGTAGACTACGATGTAGTTCATCATGTAGCGATATAGATGGCGCTACAAGCTTTTGTTTTAGATTCCTATCAAAGGTACTTTACTATGTACTTTCATATGCCGTCTCAGCGAGCCATGTTGCGTGAACGCCTGGTTACAAACATTACAGCTAAATGGACGTTCCCCCGTGTGTGTCCTGTGGTGGTCGACCAGTCTGTTCTTCGATATAAACGCTTTGGGACAGAAGCTGCAGTTGTAAGGGCGTTCGCCGGAGTGGATTCGTTTGTGGATGACTAGAGTTGAATGCGTGCCGAATGTTTTCTCGCAAATATCGCATTTGAAGTTCTTGACGCCCTGGAATTAAAATAATTGATTTGATTGATGTTAGCAATTTTGGAATATTGATTCGTTATCTAATCTCTAATCTAGATTAGATACGTTAGAACTTTGTCATCGACCGAGCGAGTAAAACGTCTCAGTTTTGACATTTTTGCAAAACTGCTATTGTCCTTCTGTCTGTTTGTTCTACAGGTCACATTTTTCAACCCATTTCAAACTTGGTACAAATGTTCCTTGATTTAAAAAAAAAAATAGTTGTGCGCGATTTTTATTGGGGCAAAAGGACGGGGGGAAAGGGGCAAGTTCGCTGTAGCGTTATTAATCGACGAATTTCAATCAAATTTGAGAGGCGCACTAAGTACTTAGGTAGGTTCATATCGTAAAATATTAGAAAAGGTAATACATATTTAGTATTTTGGACTTTAACTTATCGAGGTTCTACTGTACTCCCAAGTTTAAAACATACCTTCTAAAATAACAGGTACTTAAGATATAGCAACAAAAACATTCCATGCCTAAGAAAACCATACAGTTTGACGACCTATGTGGCGCGGTGGGCGAAGGACCGCCTGCGACGCGGAGGTTGCGGGTTCGATTCCCGCCTTGGGATAAATGTTTGTACGATCTGCAAATATTTATTCCGGGTGTTCTAGGTATTTTATATGTATAATAAAAAATATCTATGTAATGTCTTCTAGTACCCATAACACAAGCTCTGCTTAGCTTGGGGCTAGATGATGTTGTGTGGATTGTCCAACATTATTTAGTTAACAACAAACCTGATGTATTAGCAGATGCTTAGACAGATTATACTTGTCCGTGAAGGGATAGCTGCAGATCTGACAGATGTAACGTTTTCCTGTGTGTAGCCGCGCCACATGTGTCATCAGCATCCCGTTCGTGAAGAACTTCTTGCCGCAGTGCTCGCACGAGTAACTGCGCTCTCGGTTCTCGTTGTGGATTTCTAGGTGACCCTGGTAATGGAGACGAGGTATTAGTTAAATTTACACTTTACTGATACTTTACTATTTAATCTATTTAAGTAGGATCATAAAAGTAGAACATGGAACCAGGCCGTAGTTAGTGGCTCTGGTCGTGTGGAACTGGCACCTGGGATCTACTATTATTTATTTATTTATTTACTTACTTGAATACAAATAGATGGTTAAAACAATATTAATTCAGATTCATTGTATTTAATTTATCTAATTTAAATTAGGAATTGAATATTTGCTTGTAGCATGACAAAATACCAAAATAAAAGATCTTACTAATATTTTTGATATTTATGAATGCATCTAAAATATTTTGAGAAAATAAGGACAGATTTAACTTACTTTCAAGGTAAACGGAGTAGTAAAATTCTTCCCGCAAATATCACAGACATACAGATTTTTATCTCCATCAACATGTAGCTTTTCATGTATCTTCAATGTTTGCCGATTCTTGAATATCTTGCCACATTTCATACATTTGAGGGTCTCAAGTTTGACTTGCTTATGCTCACTGTCTGTATGTCTTTGTAGCCCACTCCATGTCATGAAAGTTTTACTGCATTTGGTACAATTTATTATGGCCTGAAACAATAAAAAAAATAGTTTTGTGAATAAGGTTTGTTTGTCATCAGAAAGTACCAAAGAGGTTTGAGTGGAAACTGATAATAATTCTCATGTATGATAGAGAAGAGATCAGAAGCATTGCTCAAGTCTACCAAGACAAACTGAAAAACCATCCCACTGAACTGGTGCAAAACCTCACCAGGCCACATGAGGCGACTCAAGAGAAAGGATGTCATGCTGTTGTATGACCAGTTATAAAGTAGAGCACCCCTTAATACAGACGGGTGCTTTGCACGCTATTAACAACAAGACATCTGCTCATAGTATCTCCCAACTGATTGCAGATAAAATTGGAAAAAAAAAAGGTAGCACTCCGGGAGTGCCGGCAGAAGTGAAAACTTCAATATTAACGTTGTGTTTAATTATAAGTATAAAAGTACTATCATTTATGAGGTAGAATACAATGTTTATGTTTTTATTTTTTATTATTTTTCGCCCTGTGCCGCCTAAACAGAGCAGCACACTCAGGCACGGTAGAAAGAGTGGGAGATACTAGTTCCTCTCCCTTCCCCTCGATCTTACGCTTTTTCGATTAACGTCACGTGACCCTGACGCGAGTTTGAAAGTTTTTACCCACCCAGCGCCGCTAAAGAAGTTTTCACTTCAAAAATGTTTTTTTTTTTTTTTTTTTTTTTTTTTATGCATTATAGGCATACGCTTGGCCGCAATCACATCTGATGGTAAATGATGATGCGGCCTACGGTGTAACGCGTTTGCCTAGATAGAACCTATTCACTCTCCTCTTGAAAGCGTCCAAATTATATTCAACTGGAAACACCGACGCCGGCAACGAATTCCACTCTTTAGCGGTTCTCATAATAAAACTTGAACCAAAGCGTTTTGTGCGGACAGGTGGTATGTCCACCATGAATGGGTGTCGCGTTTCCGTGCGTCTAGTGGTCCGATGATGGAATGGGGCTGGGGGAATTAACCCATAAAGGTCGATCGCACACTCTCCAAAATGTATCCGATAGAAGACCGATAGACTAGCGATTTTACGCCGATGCTCAAGACTTAGGAGTTTAGTTTGGACTAGCGCGTCATCACCTATAAGCCGCTTGGCCCGCCTGTCAATGGTCTCCAAGGCTTCAAGCTGGTATTTAGCCGAGCCATCCCAAAGATGAGAGCAATACTCCATACACGATCGGACTTGCGCTTGGTATAATGTAAGAAGCTGTCCCGGTGTAAAGTATTGTCTCACCTTCGATAATATGCCTAGCTTTTTCGCAGCTATTTTAGCCCTGGACTCAATAAACGCGCCAAAGTTAAGCTTAGGTGTGAGCGTAAACCCCAAAAGTTCGAGCTTATCGGAAATCGATAAGGATACATCTTGGAAAGTAGGAGTCAGATGGAATGGACTCTTTTTTGCAGAGAAAAGACACGCCTGGGTTTTCGAGGTATTAAACTTGACTAGGTTAGCGTCACCCCATTCGGCAACACCTTTTAACATCAAGTTAACTCGACTAACCATTGCCTCTCTGAGTGACTGGATTTGAGATCCACTGGATCGTGCATCGGGTATGTATCTTTCTACAACTGTGCTGTCATCTGCATACCCAATGATGCCTGGCTTAAGGAGATCATCAATGTGCAGCAGGAAAAGTGTTGCAGAAAGAACTGACCCTTGAGGGACTCCGGCATCAATTGCCATGTGATCAGATGAGCAGCCGTCAACGACTACTCGAATTGATCGGTCCCTCAAGAAATCTGATACCCATACACATAGGTCAGTGGATAACCCAAATCTTGGGAGCTTACTTAATAGGCTATCATGCCAAACCCTGTCAAAGGCCTTCGAGATATCTAAAGAGACCGCGAGAGCCTCTCCATTCTTCTCAATAGACTCACTCCATATGTGAGTGGCATATGCTAGAAGGTCTCCTGTTGACCGGTTTCGGCGAAATCCGTATTGTCGGTCACTGAGGAGGTCATTGCTTTCTAGATATGCCAGGAGCCTATTGTTAAGTACTCGTTCCATACTCTTGCAGAGAATGGAAGTTACGGAGATGGGTCTGTAGTTGGCAGGGTTGGCACGACTACCTTTCTTGGGTACAGGCTGTACATTAGCAAGCTTCCAGGATCTAGGTACTATACCAGTCTTAAGAGAGAGGCGGAATAGGCGTGTCAAAACAGGAGACAACTCGGCAGCACATGTTTTGAGCAGAATTGCTGGAATACCATCCGGACCACTGGCTTTGTTCACGTCTAGATTGCGTAGTATTTTGCGGACTTCCAACTGCCGGATACGAATATCTGCCATACGCACTTCGCATCCATTCGTCGCAGTTGGAGGGATTGCACTACCTGAATCTAGACGTGAAGATTCCGCGAAGAGAGAGACAAAAAGATTTGCTTTATCTTCAGCAGTGTGGGCCAGCGATCCATCAGGTTTCAGCATTGGTGGCAGTGAGGAGCTACAAAAATTGGATTCCACTGATTTAGCTAGGGACCAAAATGCTTTACTACCCGCGGGGTATGAAGCTAGTTTACTCCCTATTCGACTAATATGGTGGAATCGTGCTCTTCGCAACACCTTTTTGCAGGACTTGGCAGCTTTGTTAAAGGCTTTCTTCCGGTCTCGAACATCAATTAACTTTCGGTTTCGAGCATCAACCCATGCTAGGTAAGCCACATGCTGTTGCGCTTTGGCACGACCGCATTCGGCTCCAAACCACGGGCGAGCTTTGCCGGACAGTGGTACATCTGAGAAAGGAATAAAATATTCCATTCCCAGTCGCAACACATCTGTCACGGCATCCGCGCTAATTGAAGGATCGCCAGAAGAAAAGCAGACAGGCTGCCAGGGAAATGATGCAAAAAAAGATCGCATCTCATCCCAATCTGCTGACTTGTATCGCCATACACGCCGGGAGCCTTTAAGGCTAGGGTCGGGCGGCGAGTAAGTCGATACAGACTTCACAAGACAATGATCAGAGCTACCCAAAGGCGGAGCTACCGAAATAGAGTAGCGGTCTGGATCTGTTGTCAGCAGAAGGTCCAAGCAATTGGCTGTGTGGCTGTCAACGTCTGGAATCCGGGTCGCCTCTTTCACGAGCTGGGTGAGACATAACGATAACGCAAGTTTTCGCGTCTCTCTGCCAGCATGGTCTGTTATCTGGTATGGGAATAGCCACTCTTGATGGTGGGCATTAAAGTCCCCCAGAAAGACCAGTTGGGCAGTGGGATGCATTCGTTGAGCTTCATCAGCCTTGTCACTGAGATATTCAGTTAGACCTGTCGTCTCCTGGTCTCCACTGTGCGATCGATAAACACAAGCATAGAGAATTTTCTCTGTACCTATGTCGACTAGAACCCATAGAATGTTGAAATTTGTGTTTTCAAGATTTTTGAGACGCTGAATACAGATGTCATCTCGGGCATACAAACATACGCCCGCACGTGGTTTGAAGTTGTGCTCCAAGGAGTACCCTGGGTATTTGAGATAACTCACGTCGGATGGACATCCAATCTGCGTCTCAGTGAGAAACAGGAGGTGTGGTTTTTCAGTCTCGAGATGAAAATGGACTGGCACGAGATTAGAGTGCAGGCCTCGTATATTAGACAGGTGCACTTTTAATGAGAGGGAGTGCAGCCGCTGTTGGAACTTTTTCTTTTTACTGTTTCTCTTCATATTTATGGGGAGTGTGAAAAGGTGGATCAAACGGAAGTGGAACATGGCGACACTTATGCGTACCAGAGCAGCACTTTAGAGCAGCACATATCACTGGAAGACTAGCCTGGAGACTGCGGGGACGCCCGAGCCCCCCCAGGAATGTCCATCGGGCCCTCTCATCCGGTCGCCGACCGGCACGATGGCGCATCCTGGGATTTTTCGTCAGTTGGCGGGGCAGCCTTTCATGAGTGGCTAGTTCACTAATTGGGCCCCCAACTACCTGCGGTCGGCCAGCGGTGCACCGTGCCTCGGATCCCGCTACCCTCCGCGACTAGTCATCCGATACGGCAGAACCGCAGTGTGCTGTAAATACGGTTTGCGCATTTGTCGCCACTGTTCCGACCCGTTCTTTCCTTCTGGTGTCACTGGACATCACGACGGAACACGATGAACTCGTTTGGCGTCGGGTTTTTGACCAGTGGGTGGTCACTAACCTCGGCAGGAAGCCTACCACCAGTGTGTCATCTTCTTAGCACCACCCAGGGGCCACGTGTAGGGTTTCAAAGGGTATCCTCCTACGGACGTGGATGACAAGGCCCCCAAAATGATATGTATGATAGAAACAAGGTTTGCTCTTGGTGGGGATCGAACCCTCAACCCACGGCATGGATGGCAGAGCTACTACCAACTGAGCTGTGACACCAGGAAATATACTCACAGTTTTACCTTGATGAAAAAGTTTGTGTGCTTCAAACCTGTCTTCATATTTAAACTTCTTGCTGCAGACAGAACAGGTGAATTTAAAATGTTCTCTGACTATTATCTTTTTCTTTGTTTTACTTTCCTTAAGTTTTACTTTCCTGAAATATATTTAAAAATTTGGCTGGTTTAAGTTCACCTGTGGAAGCTCTATGTTTTAAGAGGTAATTTAATATATCTTGTTATATGTATACCTTTTTGACTTCTTTATTATGCTTTTAAGTTTAATTATTGGCTCATTATCATTACAGAAATCTCCTGCATCTAAGTAATCTGAAATCCATATTCAATTAATCACTTACAGCTTATTTTATCATTACTTTAGCTCTAAATTGTATAGACAATTTTTACTAAAACTAAAGCATTTATTCAAAGATTTTTAAGGATTATAGGTTTCCTCCACTAAAACACTAAGATATTTCTTGATTGTTGTTAAAGATTATCGGTCTATCTTATAAAAAGTTAGCGCAGACTTGAAGTATTGATTACCATACGTAATGATGACATAAAGTCAACTCTAACTTTTATAAGATAGGGGGTTAATCTAGGCTGTACTTTGAAAATTCTTACCATCATGGAAATCTTTATTATCATTTTCTATTTTGATAGCAATATTATAATTAGAATCCTCAGCTCCATTGAATTCATCTGCATTATTTACTGTATCTGTTTTTACACTATTTTGGAGTTCAATTAAGGTTTCATGTGATTGAATGCAGGTTCTCTTGAAGTCTGCATATCTTTGCAGCAACTCAAAGCAATTATTACACAAAGTTTTAGGTAGATCCTCTTTTTCGTCGATCTGAAAAGGAGAATAATTACAGTGCTAGTGTACCTACCTATTTGGACTAGACTACTAGACTAATGAACTCAGCGCTTTAAGTGTATTCTTTTAGCCAAAACTGTAATGAGTTCTATAAAAAAAAGTATGTAGTCTAACCTACGCAGGTAATTATTTACTGTACACACTAGGATCTTATTTGAGAGTAAAAATGTACTAGGAATTGGGAAGCATTTACCTCTACTGAAGTGCAGAAGCAGTAGATATCCGCTGAAACATTGTCATACAATACATAGGTAAACGATTCCTTTGTTGTAAGACAGGCACGGCACAAATTCATTATGTTTGCCATATAAGTTATAATTTAGCTAATTCACTGAGTTCAATCTTCAATCAACAAATGCCTACAAAAAGTTTGTTTTGTTTGACAACAAAACCAGTGCTGCCAACTCTGGAACTGGATTTTCCCAGTAAATTTTATTTAAATCGCAAAACTTTTAATGTAATACTATATGCTATAGTAATTGTGAATTATTCTTCACTTAAATATGAAATAAGGAACTTGCATTAAACAAATGAAAAGTGCAGTAGTATTTTTTTTTGAGTTTTGAAGATTGGGGCATAATTTAAAAAAAATAAAATTTTTTCATCTAAATTTTATATTAGGAAGGCGAGGTAGTCGTTTCTATTGTCCTTTAATGATTATTTATTCCAGCTTAAGTTTTAAATAAAATAAAACAACAATTCTTCAAAATATAAAATGTATTTGATACCAATAGGTAAATCTCAATGAACAATCTCATTAATACTCAATACTGTCATAATCTTGTTTCATGGAATGTGTCCACCACCACATCATCTTAATGCTAAAACTATATTTTACAGTTTATTTATTCATAAATTTAGTTTATCAAATCACCTGTTTAACATCTATCTTAACTACTATCATAGCACCAACACTATTAATCTACGATTTATATAACGTTACTAGTTCTGTTACTTATTTATATTCATTATACTGTTGTCATGTTTTCCCTAATAACTCCGTATCCCGCATAAAGTTGGCAACACTAAATCAAACCTGTCTGTGTTTTCTGATTAAGTTTTGGAAACGGACCCAATCTCGATTATAGATGCGTTTGTGGGCGGTCATTTCTTACGCTAATATCTTGACAACTTTAAACATCATGATATCTTCAATGGATGAAAGGTTTTCATATTTCTTCATGAATTTTGTTTCGCAGTAGTCAACGCAAATCGAGTTAGGGTTCGCTAAACTTAAATGATTGTGGCTGTCAGTTTGTTCGTTAAAATGTCCAATAGATTACAGATAGTCCAGTCAAAATAGACTAAAATTATGACTCCAGTTTGCATTAATTCCCAACAAGCTGGATTTTTGTGCAGGCCTTGAATACGTCATTACAAATGATATGTCAAAAGTCCCCATCGATCCCGCTTGTGCGTTGTTTTTTATTCGAGGTCAAAGGTCATCAATTTGCGTTTTTTGCATATATCTCTGAAACAACGAGAGCTATCGAAAAATGGTTCAGACAAAGTTTGTAGATCGTAAAATTATCTACAAAAATATTTCAACACTTTTCTTCTACAAAGCATCGCTTTCGAGATATAGTGACTTTAGACCGCAGAAAAATCTACTAAAATGCTGCGTTTTTTTCATTTCAGCCGTTTTATCTGCTTCATTGCCACAGAACGAACAGTATTTCTTGAAACAAAAAGACGATTCATTACCTCGGAGGAGGACTAACCCATCGAGCCCATCACCCCTTTCAGTAAATTTCAAGAAATACTGTTTGTTCTGTGGCAATGAAGCAGATAAAACAGCTGAAATAAAAAAAACGCAGCATCTTCGACGATTTTCCTGCGGTCTAAAGTTACTATATCTCAAAAGCGATGCTTTGTTGAAGAAAAGTGTTGACATATTTTTGTAGACAATTTTACGATCTACAAACTTTGTCAAAACCATTTTTCGATAGCTCTCGTTGTTTCAGAGATATACGCAAAAAACGCAAATTTATGACTTATAACCTGGAATAAAAAACAACGCACAAGCGGGATCGATGGGGACTTTTGACATATCATTTGTAATGACGTATTCAAGGCCTGTACAAAAATCCAGCTTGTTGGGAATTAATGCAAGCTGGAATGTCTATTTTGACTGGACTAAGAGGACTTTAACGTTCTCATGTAATTAATATCGCGATTAATCTGAAATGTTATTTATACTTTGCACTAATTTCGCTTTTATGTTATTTGAGTATGACAAATAATTAATCACAGTTTCCCTTGCATCAACGGCTTTAAATATTGATGGAAGCTTTTGTTAACTGGTTCAGCGTTGAGAGGACTTTTCAGAGCGTCTTCCATTAGTCTCTCGTAGACACGTCCGTCATATGCGCCCAGAGCTGAATGTAGAATCTGTGGACAAACAAATAGTATATAAACTAATCATAATATGTATTAACTAATAAAAAAAAAAAAATTACGTACAAAAATCTAAAAGATGGTCTGATTTTCCAAATATCACTCTAGTCCCAAACTAAGCAAAGCTTGTACATACAGTGGCGTAGCTAGGTAACCAAGGGCCCTGGGGCAAATTGAAAAATGGGGCCCCACTGCTATGTAAACTGATTTAGACTAGTCAACAAGTTCAAAAACTTAAAAATATGAGCGATGGCTCATTCGATTCGAAATCACCTATAGAAAAATGTTTTTGAAGAATTTTGGTGCAGGTTAAAAATTGCAATAGGTAGTTATTAACAAATAAGATTTAAAAAAAATGATATACCATTTTTTGTTAATAACTTGAAAAATATGAACATTTAAGCAATTTTGCGCGTTAAAGAAGAGGAAATTTCCAATAAAAAAGTCCTAACTTTCGGAACTCTATCTCCATTATTTATAACTTTAATCAGACGTTGAAAATAGAACTCCGCGCGGCTGTTACAGCAAGCCGCTAAAGAGAGTTCAGCAATAAAAATAATATTTTATTACATAAAATGTAATTTTAAAAATTTGAAAAAAATCTTGTATCTTCTTGACACTTGTAAGAACCGAGCCCTGAAGAAAAAAAAGCTTAATCATCATTTTTCAAAAAGTTATTCAATTTTTAACTGACAATTTGTTTCGTAATTTCCATTGGTTTAAACAATGGAATTAAAGGTATAAATAATTGGCCTAAAAATCTCAAACTTCGTGGAGCCCCGCTGATGTATGTACTTTATAAGATCCTGCGGTAAATTTTCATAAAAGTTAATTAACTTGTTAATTATGATTTTTTATAACTATTGAAAAATTATAACTATTGAAAATAAAACGGTTGAAATGAAAAAAAAAACGCAGCATCTTCGACGATTTTTCTGCGGTCTAAAGTCACGATATCTCGAAAGCGATGCTTTGTAGAAGAAAAGTGTTTCTATATTTTTGTAGACAATTTTACGATCTACAAGCTTTGTCTGAACCATTTTTCGATAGCTCTCGTTGTTTCAGAGATATACGCAAAAAACGCAAATGTATGACCTTTGATCTCGAATAAAAAACAACGCACAAGCGGGATCGATGGGGATTTTTGGCATATCGTTTGTAATGACGTATTCAAGGCCTGTACAAAAATCCAGCTTGTTGGTTGGGAATTAATGCAAACTGGAATGTCTATTTTGACTGGACTATGTCACTTCTGCAGCAGCTAAAAGATCATTTAAGAAATGGTATGGGCCAAACTCGACTCCGACATTTATCGCTAATAGCAATTGAAAACAAAACCGCATCAAACCTGGATTTTAACGAAGTTATTGCAAAAACTAAAGCTAGGAAAAAATTGTAAATTTAATTGTTATTTGGTCAGTTGGTAGGCCCGACCTTTATACAATAAACCCTTAAATCTTCTCTTTTAACAGGCCAATATTTTACTATATTTACGGAAAAAATCCGTCCCATGTAAATCGAGATATTCCGAAAAAATAGTTTTTCAATAAATACATCATATTTTTTTGAATTCTAAAGGCCCACAAGGATAACTGTTGTGTTGTGGCGTATAATTAATATTAAACGGGCTTTATTAATTTCTCGGATTGTTAGAAAATCCAACCTGTGGAAAGTGAGTTGTTACTGAAAAGCATGTGGTATTGTACAAAAGAAATACAGTTATTCGGAAATATCTCGATTCCCACTGGTTGGATTTTCAAACAGTCTGAAAAGCAAATAAAGTACGCTTAATTTTTCACGCGAGAAATTTTTCAAATTTTTCGATTTCAATGGGACCGATTTTATTATAAAAATAGTAAGAAATAGGCCTGTAAAAGCCCTTTAATATGTATTATGTGGCAACCTTGAGGGACGAGTTTTTAAGTCGTGGCCCACGCTGCGTAGAGGATTGCCCTATCTCCTTTCCAAAAGTTCAGTTCGATCGAGATTTCTAGTAATAGAGCTCAGGGGGCCCCCCTGAGCTCGAGGGCCCCGGGGCACTGCCCCGCCTCGCCCCTTGGTAGCTACGCCACTGTGTACATACTATGGGAACTAGATTGCTAATAGAATACATATATACATTTTTTTTTGTAATAACATTCATAGTATACATAGAAACATTTACTCTGGGTAGCAATCAAACCCATGATCCACAGCATGGAAGGCAGAGCTACGAATCTATTTATCTATGATTTATCATAGAAATTTCCAATATTTATTATTGAATGATTTGTGGAAACAGACTTACCTCGTCTCTGATATCGAATGAGTCAACCAATCCGACCGCGTTAGGTCTCAATGCCGTCAATAACTCTTCATACCAATGCTGTAGCTTCTCAATATCGCGTTCTGATATAGATGTGAACTGTAAGAACGAACAATATGGTTTGTTACTGCAAATCAAATGCTGTTAATATAAAACGAGATTTTTATTGTTATTAGTTAGCATTGTATTACTAGCTATTCTTTTGTTTCCTTGAACAATCAAAGATTCACGCAAGTTAAAGATATTTTAAGCTCTCAAGATCATAAAAGATGTGTCTACTTGCGAATGGTTCCGTACAAAAAAAAACACGTTTTCATATGATTACCACCTCATATATTTATTTTAGTCCTGTCTTACCCTTTGGGATTTGAACCTCAAAGAGTAAATAAATAAATATTCACGGACATTTCACACATCCCACTCAGATATATTAGAATAGGTTTTAGAAGGTACGCCGATCGACTATGTTATTAGCATTATATCAGCAATCATTGCAAGCTTTGTTTGTATCTATCTTTGTAGTTTAGAGCGAAATGATGTCGAACATATTTTATATAATATGATTTTTGCAATATTATGTTACTTACTCTTAATAAATCGCCAACGCGTTCCAACGCCCAATAAACGCAGTACAAGTCCACAAGCTGATGAAGCACCTTCTTCAAAGCCGGTGATGAGTTCTTGATCAGTTCTTCCGTTTCCGTATAATATGTCGATAGGAGAATAGCGCGGCAATGGGACTGTAATAAAAAAATATTATTATATTATCTGTATACAATGTCAACTAAAGAAATTAATTATAAAATTGAAAATGAAGAATACATTGGTCAATTTTAATGTATGTTTTTTTTACACATACACATTACACATATTACATGGATGATTTTGATATATCTATGCTTGAAACTAGAGTTTTACTTGACAACAAATTGTAACTAAACAAGTTGTTATTGTAGTGGACTCCCGTTTCCGTATCTAGACTCCTTGGTCCATTATATGTGGGGGGTGATCTGGCAATACAATTTTTTAATCTTTGCTGAAAAAACATGTTAATATCACCCTGTATAAGTCCACATACCTCAGAGGCCGATGTGAGCTGTGTAGATGTCATATTCCACGCGTCTTCGTACGACATACCGCCCTTTTGTCTCTTCTCTATGTTTGCAACGCAGAGGCCGATTTTCCTGTAAATAAACATTCTATTAATTCCCTAATTTAATAAGCCATCTTTGCGAATTGCCATTTTTTAAATAAAGAGTAGGTACACGTTGTATAATTCCAATGACAAGTAGTTTTCACTATACCTAAAGAAAAGTAAAAAAAAAAAGACTATTTAAGTATTCTATCAGCAACCTACATCCCATACATGCTTTGCTTGGTTTGGGACTGGAGAGTAATGTATAATCCATCATCATCATCATCGACCTATAGTAGTCCACTGCTGGACGTAGGTCTCTCACAAGACGCCACTGAGCCCGGTCTTCGGCTCTTCTCATCCAGTGTTTGCCAGCTACACTCCGCATATATATGTATAATCCGTATATATGTATTTATTTAAAGCTGCGTCGTGAATTTTTGATTACTTACATAAAACATGTTAAATATTAATATAGTTGCACCTATTCTCTTAAACCCAGAACACATCAAATGTTTGGACTTTTTTACTATAAGGTTATTTTCAGTCATTTTTACTATTGGACATTCTTACTCATGGACATTGACTTTAGACTTTAGTCGTGTAAATAAAAAACATCTTTTGACGACCGATGTGGCGCGGCGGGCGAAGGTCCACCTGCGACGCGGAGGTTGCGGGTTCGATTCCCGCCTTGGGATAAATGTTTGATCTGCAAATTTATTCCGGGTGTTCTGGGTATTTGATATGTATAATAAAAAATTACTATGTAATGTATTGTATTAAATATGTCAGTCTTCTAGTACCCATAACACAAGCTCTGCTTGGGGCTAGATGATGTTGTGTGGATTGTCCAGCAATATTTATTTTATATTTTAAAACTTTTTACATCACAAATATAGTTATACTTATAATACATACCCAGCTGCGACGCGTTGGAATCCATAAATAATGCCTTCGATCGTGTTGTCCCATGGCGGCGAACGTCGTCCGGCGCCCACCGAGTTCAAGTAAGACACTGTTGGAGTTAAACTGTTGCCGCCGATCGATTGCTGCCACGCTTTTACTAAGTACCTGAGGAATTAAATTTGAATAATTAGAAGACCAAAAACTACAGTAATTAGAAATAGTACCAACTGAGCTGAGGCTTAGTTTTTTCAAGATAAAATTTAAAATACCTTGAACGAGCATAAAATAAAAAATTTAAAATACGCCCGTCTTCGAAATTTGTAATAGTGGATAGTATTCTATTAGTGAAGGCCTTTTATTTAATACCCATATTAAGGGAATAGAGAAAAAAATAATTGTTATCGTGATGAAATCGAGATTGGATCCGTTTCTATATTTAAGAGTACACCCTAATATGCACAAGCTGATAGAGTCTGTCAAGCGAAAGATGGCCCTGATAAATCGCGGCAAATTCAAAAACTATTAGTATGGCAATACATTAAATAATAGGATAACTTGGAATTACATAATTTGATACTTTGATATTATTCTAAATAAATATACTTACATAATTTTTGATGATGATTATGAATAAGTAGATGATATACTATTGCAATACTAATAGTTTTTGAATTTGCCGCGATTTATCAGGGCCATCTTTCGCTTGACAGACTCTAGTTTATGTCTTGTAATACTGTAGTGTCGTATATTTGACGACCGATGTGACGCGGTGGGCGATGGTCCGCCTGCGACGCGGAAGGTTGCGGGTTCGATTCCCGCCTCGGGATAAATGTTTGTATGTTCTGCAAATATTTATTCCGGGTGTTCTGGGTATTATATGTATAATAAAAAATATCTATCTATGTAATGTATTATATTAAGTATGTCAGTCTTCTAGTACCCATAACACAAGCTCTGCTTAGCTTGGGGCTAGATGATATTGTGTGGATTGTCCAGCATTATTTATTTATTTGAAGTATTGATTACCATACGTGATGTTGACATAAAGTTAACGCTAACTTTTTATAAGATAGGGGGTTGCATGTCGCCAAGGACCGGGATGAGTGGAAGACTTTGGGGGAGACCTTTGCCCAGCAGTGGGACGATATAGGTTAAGGAAAAAAAAAAAGGGGGTTACACTTTAGTAATGCCTTGATCACACGTACCGAGTAAACCGGCGAGACAGTGACGTATTTGAGATACACTGCGCGTCGACATCAGTTTTACTGTTGAACGTTGCAGCGTTAGCGCGCAGTGTATCTTAAATACGTCACTGTCTCGCCGGTTTACTCGGTACGTGTGATCAAGGCATTACAACCATAGGTTCCATGTTTTTGTATCTCTTTTGTGTTGGTACAATAAAACATATTCTATAGGTATAGGCGACAAAGAAAGTGGTTTACCACTTTTGATGACATCTCCCAGTAACATAATTATTCGCTAAGGATCACAGATTGACAGATTCTGACGTAGCAGTTATTAACCTGTCAAGCGAAAATAGCCCTTGACATTTTGTACGTGCAAATGATATTCAGCCTTAGAGTGGTAAACCAATTTCTTTGTCGCCTATACCTTGCAGTTTGCAGTAGTAGCACCGTGTTCTCCCCCTCGTAAGTAGAAGCGGCGGTGACAAGTCCGTATGTTAGTGGCAGATTACTGGCCAGCATGTAGCCGTGACCGCCGCAAGCCAAGCGGCACCTCTCCACGCAAGTAGCGGCGTCCGCTGTCGTCACCGCTTTGAGGCAGCACGAAAGCGCGTGTAGCTGTTACAAATAGAAAGAAGAAAGAAAACATATTTTATTAAATTTATATTATATCTACATTATATATTATATTTACATTGTATCTAATTTATATTTCTTTACCCATACCAACTTACATATAAAAGAGGTATAAATAATTAATATTCATGTATAGTTCATACATCCTAAGTGATAACTAGTAAATATAATAATAATAACTTATTATTAATAAGTATTTTTTAATGAACAAAACAGGGATGAGTGGAAGGACTAGTTCAGCAGTGGGAGAATATGTTAGATAAAAAATAACTAAAACTTATTCTAGATATAGAATAGAACACTTTATTTCAGATATTATAAAATATTATAGATATCGATCGAAACTTCAATCAACTTCAACATGTAAACACTTAAAATCCATTCGAAGATTATTCAAATAGACCTAATCAGATCTTAATTAAATTTATATGGGACCAGATATATGAAGTTAAAAATGAACTTTATTTTGTTAAAAACTATTCTAAGTTTACCTCAGGTAGTCTGTCCAAATCGCCGGCTTCTAATTCAGCTGTGACGTTATTGTACATGTTCCACAGCCAATCAGCGCTCAGTTTGAACGCGTGCACCGTGGCTAAGCCAATGAAAAGCTTGTGTTGTTGCGTCACGTAGTCTAGGATTTGAGGCTCTGGTTCACTGGAAAAATATGTTTATTTTAGTAACAGTTTTTGTCTAGATTTAGTAAGATCTGGAAGAAATTTTGCTATACGATAAGACTTAGAGTAAATTAGCAAAAAACACACATAATCATTTATAAACCTATTTTCACTGTTATTGATTAAGGTTTGGTTGTTGATTTTAATATAATTCAAAACGTATTTTTAAAATAAACAGTGTTTAAAATAAATAGGTAGTAAAGTTAATGCATCCATTGTTAAACAAAGTACCTTTACTTAATTTAGAATACATTATGTTGATTATAATTGTTGATTCATTAATTTATAAAATAAAACTGGTTCGGCGACTACGTATTTTTGGTAGCACTAATTGTAGAGTTGTAGATAAAACTACAACTTACTCGGGTTGAAAAAATAGCTTACTCAGGTTGAAAAATATAGCTTACTCAGGTTGAAAATATATTTTACTCATGTTGGAAAATATAGCTTACTCAGGTTGAAAAATATAGCTTTATCATGTTTAAAAATAGAGCTTACTCAGGTTGCAAATATAGCTTACTCATGTTGGAAAATATAGTTTACTCAGGTTGAAAAATAAAGCTTACTCAGGTTTTGGTTGAGATTGGTGCCTGACGGCGGAATAGCGCGTTGCTATGGTAACCGCCTTCGCCATGTAGTTACACATATCGTTGACAAGCACTACTCGCACGAACATCATGGTTCCGTACGTTAGCTTGGAGCTGGGAGAGTTTACGTATGTCCCATCCTTTAATATGAAAAACACTGGTTTACTAACTAAAGACTAATGGAGGATTTTACTAACTCAGAGCTAAAATGATTGCTATTTTTGAATGATTAACATAATCTGCTATTTGACATGTGATATAATCCTTCAAGAAAATTGCAGCTTGTCATTAGTGATTACTATAGTCGTCAAATAGTCATGAGCAAACATTGAAAGATGTCGCCGCTTTTTCCCGAAAATGTTATATTGAGGTAATTAAAAATAAATATTCAAAATCTATATCAATAAATCAAAGGTTAATAAAGCTGTTTTAATAATTTAAACCGGTTTTAGCTTGTCTTGCAGTTTTGATAATGTGAGTGCTACTTTTGAACTCTTTACAAAAATATCACATCACTACAGATGGAAGTGACAGATGTAACCGGAAAATTGAATCTTACCTCCAGCACTTTAGAGTTCTTCATTAGCATATGTTCTCTCGGTATCCTAACTTGGTCGAATCCGAGGAACCCGTTGTTTGTTCCGTTCATTCCAAGCTTGGCTCCGATTTCACCGACTTTGATGCCTTTCATTGGCATGTGAGTTTCTTCGTCTCTCAGTTGAACTATGAAGGAGTGGATGCCATGGCACTTTCCGTTTGTGTAAAGTTGGGCCATTACTATGCAGTAGTTGGCTGTATGTGCCACTGTGAACAAAAACATCATAAAATTGAAAAGGAATCGTTTTAGTTTAGACTTTTGGTATTTATACAAAACCATATTATAATGAATACATTTGCAGAGGTTTATATAATAAAATATTTTGATTGTAAGACAAGTAAGTATAATCTTTTAGATCATATTTTGCAATGGTTTAATATAGGTGGCGTAATGATATATAGCTAGGCTAGTTAAGTAAAACTATGCTGTGTTATGATGCAAAGAGTATGGTCTGATATGTATGCTAGCCCAGATTTCTAATTAAATAAAAAAAAGTTTATCATACTTATGACATCATGAAGATCTGTAATGTTATTAAATTTCTTATTGCGTCTGTACTAAGTTTTGCTAATTAGTATTCTAGGTCAGTAACCGGACAAGATAAGTGTGAACTGCACATTGCCCTATTTATTTATAACTAGACTGTATACCTACTGTATACGCAGTTTCTCTCTATGTATTTAAATAAATATTCACGAACATTTTACACTAGAGAGTTCTGCTTAATATGGATTAAGCAAAACTATGGGAACTAGACTGCTGATTGAATACTTATATATATTTATTTTTTTGTGAATACATACATAGAATACATGGTAACACCCAGGCAAAGCAAATATTTATGTTCATCACAAGGTAACAATAGGAAATAAGCTATAATTTTTTTGCGAAGATGTCAATTTCTCAAGGTATTGGTGATGTGGCTTTAATAGTTTAAAGATAGCGTGTTGGTCGTAGATGATGTAATATAATGCTTACTGGACTTTGCACTTTGCATCTCAAGTTGTTTTATTTTATAAATAATAATACTCCTACTAGATACATGTTTATTTTTTGTCGGCAAATGATTTTTGTAGTTCCTACTTCTCTGTAAATCTATTTGATACTGTTAAACTGGTTCGGATAGTAATTACTACGATTCGTTGGGGTTGAATTAATCAATAAACTAATTCATTTATTAGTTATACCTATTTAAATTTAAGTGACATGGTTTGTAATGTCTTTGTTGCTTAAATGCTCAAGGTCGTGAATAACAAGAAGGCATGTTTAATTATTCACGAGAAAATTGACTTCATTTTATTTTTTCACATAGCTATAGGGGTGCATGGAAAGAGCCTCCTCGTGGCGCACACCGGTAACAGCTAGGCACGGCAAAGCAGTGTCTAGTCTGGATAATCTTTCCAACACGATGCTACAACAAAATACAGTTGTAGCATCGACACGATAAGAAGAAGAAGAAGAAGAACATAGCTATATTCTTTATCGAATATTTTATATTTTGGAACTGATGACGTTGTTACACGGTCCTGTAAATTTATATGCCAAAATCTATTTTGATTACATATTTATAAGGATTTTTTTGTTATCAAATTTATTCGAGGACAAGTTGCCAAGCGGTTATTGATTATCAATCCAATCGAATGTACCTATTTACTAATTTATTGATATCACGGAATTCTTTGCAGTGGTTTGTGTTAATTATTTTTTTGAGTTATCAATTCAATGATAAATGGATTAACTCATTATCAACGTAAATTAGATTTTAAAAACTTATTTTTTTCTATTAGTTAGATACTACGCAATATACAATTATTATATACCAATATTACGAACTTTCTTTGGTATAAGTTTGCAACGAAAAGAGAAAATAAGACACTTTCACAATAAAACTAGTCTCCTTAGCGAACTTAGTTAGATTTGTAATAAATACGCTTGTAATCGTTTAAACCATCCTAAGCACAATTATCTCTCATTATAGTGAACTTAATATCAGTAGCATATATAATACACTTGGTTCACTAAACAAGTATTTTTGATAAGAGTAAATACTTTAATCAATACTTACAGCCACCAGGCCACCATTTATAGGCAGTAAGTGTAGGACTGTGTAGAACGAACTCCTTGGTCTTCGGGTCGTAGGTTGAAGTTGTTTCTAATCCTCGAACGAATGTACCGTGGCCTAGTTCCGTCTAGAACAAGTATAAATAGATTGTAAAATTTGTAAATAATATTGACTCTCATAACTAAGAATATTCATATAATGACTGGTGGGGTGTGCGCAAAATGGGTGTGCAATAGGTAGGTACCTTGGAATAATAAAATAATTACAGAGTTTTGCATCTAATCTAAATGCGTCTGGGACTTTTCATATATGCGTGTAGTGCCTAGGTGATTTTTAGCCAAGATAGAAATATTGAGCCTGCAAAGGTAATAAATTAAAAAAAACTCATCAACATTTTACATATCGCTCTCTAGTCCCAAACTAAGAAAAGCTTGTATTGTGGGAACTTGATTACTGATAGAACGAACAACTTTTGCTATAAACGTCCGCAGGAAATTGTTGGTTGTTAAGTTCATAGTTCTTACCTGTGCGTAAGTACCGATAATGTCAAGGTTGAAAGCCCTGCCGATCCAGTAAGCCTGCTGTTCCACTGAGCCCTGGCCCATCAGGGTAGGGATGAACATGACGTAGTGAAGTGTCAGGGGTGACCCATCCTGCAGAATTGCTGAACCGAGCGAACCACCTAACACTGCCCTGTGTAAGAAAACTTCAGCTATATTTGACGACCGATGTGGCGCGGCGGGCGAAGGTCCGCCTGCGACGCGGAGGTTGCGGGTTCGATTCCCGCCTTGGAATAAATGTTTGTACGAGCTGCAAATATTTATTCCGGGTGTTCTGGGTATTTTATATGTATAATAAAAAAATATATCTATCTATGTAATGTATTGTAATAAGTATGTCAGTCTTCTAGTACCCATAAAACTAGCTCTGCTTAGCTTGGGGCTAGATGATGTTGTGTGGATTGTCCAGCATTACTTATTATTTGAAAACTTTAACAGATATGTGTGAAGATATAGAGTAAGGATTATGTTTGAGTTACACATGCAAATATCTGTAGTCAGCATATATGTGGCAGGTGATGTGTGAAGCAAGGATTACATTTTTGAGTTATGCTGAGTGGTGATGTTTGTGACTGTAATCGTAGCGGCATCTTTGCCTTCACGGTGAAACACAGAGAGTATCTTTACTGGGCACCAACAATTTTTGGTAAATACATAACAGTAGTAGTTCTTCTCCATATGAACTCTAGAGTATTGTTAACAATTTAATAGCTTCCTCATAAGAGTTTACATATTATGTTCTAAGTTTCATCAAAATTTTTTTAATAGTTGTGGTGAAAGATGTGGTTGTGGACTCCAGATATCTAAATCACATTAGTAATCAAATCAAATCAATTTTTATTTGGAACTGAACTGACTCATTATAAACATAAAACAGATGAAAACAACTATAATGCAAGTTATTGAAAGCATGAATATGTATTTGGACTAGATATGGATAGACACAGCTTCAAATAAAAGAAATAAGTACAAACCTAAAGTTTTCCATCCCAGTATTTTCTTCTTCCTGCCACCTTCGGATGAGTTTGAACAGTAAGCAAGCTTTCTTAACAGCCAGTTCATACTTCTCTTTGTGACTCAGGTACTCAGATGGGACCTCTTCATGATGGATACCTTCTTTTAGGACCTTGTCCTCTAGAATAAAAAAAAAATGGTGGACATTTCACACAATACTAGTTCCTAATTTGTACTAAACTTAACATAGTTATTGACAGACATAACAGCTCAGTTAGTAGTAGCTCTGATTACTATCCTGTGAGTTGTGGGTTCGATCCCCACCTAGTGTTTGAGTGATGAACATAAATATTTGTTCTTTGTCTGGGTGTTACTATGTATTCTGTATTTTATTTTACATTTTCACATAACATCAGGTGAGATCATGGTCAAATACATAGAAAACATAACTTATAAAAAATATGTGAGTAAGTATTCAATCACCAATCTAGTTCCCATAGTACAAGCTCTGTTGATTTGAAGACTAGATTATGAAATGTGAATATTTATTTATTATAAAGAAATAAACACAAATAGTTATATATTTTAGTAGAATTCATATATTAAGATGCATTATTTAGTTGTTTTTGTATATGTTCTCTGAAGCTGTGAGTGATAAGATATAACTTGAACTGTGATCTTTTACCTCGTCACAGATTTGTTGAACTCAACTACAATAGCTATGTCAATAAAACAATTAACTATTTGTTTGTATGCTGAAGCAATACTCTATAATTAAGTCTAACTGCCGGTTTCTTGAACGATGATCAACGAAAAAATCTGATAATTACTATGTGTCAAACTCAAATCAGTCTTGATTTGAGTTTCCAGAAACCGGCCGTAAAAGAACTAAACTGAGAAATGATTGAAGTAAAACAAAGCATAACGTTTTTAACAGTAATTGCTTGGGTTAAATGTTTTATTGTAAAACTTAAGTTATGATATAGAATCCTACAGTAATTGTGATGGCTTGTGGATTTTGTGTGTATTTTATTTATGCTATGTAAATACTTTGAATGTGTAAATAAATAGGTATATAAAATTAAGTAAATGAAATCACCATAATGGTAGTGTAAGTAGTAAGAGGTAGTGATTTAACTTTGTAATGACAAGTATTTAATGGATTTTAAACTACTTAATTCTACTACCAATTTAGGTAATTTTTTTTTAAATTGGCCGAAAATTTTGTTTTTTATTTTTTACAGTACCCTTTTGTGGTATTAAGTGCAAATTACATCTACTTTCTCATGTTTTACCAAAATGATATGTCTGAAACCTAGTTAGATTGTTATGCGACTTCTAGCACCACTCACCTCTTTTTTTCCTCTCATCGGTCATAGCAGGGCCACCATCTATTAAGTTAGTTAGTTCCGTAGTGTTGAAAGAACATTTTGCCCTTTCATTAAGCAAATCAGCGTTCACTACAGAGTCCTTCATTGTTGCGAAATTGGAAGAAAACACCACAACGCGGCCGCACGTTCTAAAGGCTATGATGCTACTGACTTGGCCGAGTGATGTGTTGTTCCTTTCTCATTATACTACGAACAAAACCAGTTTTGAATGAGCACAAGTGATTGTGCAAGATTAGCCAAGTTAATTGAACGGACAGCCCATCCTACCGCTTTAATTGTGCTCGTAATACAAAGTCTAGGCGTTCGTAGACATGTTAATATTCTTAATTTGAAAAAATCTTCTACTGAAATTCACTGAAACAGTTTTTTGATTAGGTTTTGTACAAAATTGTTTTCATATTTTTACGATCACAAAAACAACAAAGCAACGTCACTATGACGTTAATAAAAAAATATCATTAAAGTCACTGTCTAATTAGAAATTTGACAGTACCAGTAAGAAAAAAATTCAAACATTAGAGTTGTACTACAGAAGTGTTAAAAAATCCGCTATAAGCTATAATAATCTGAGGCAAAAATTACGATGTTTAAATACTGTTTAAAGGAGAATGGGCAATTCTCTATGGAGCGTGGGCCACGACTAAAAAAGTCGTCCCTCAGGGTTGCCACATAATATGTTTAAAAGGGCTTTGACAGGCCTACCTTTTAACTATTTTTATTTAAAAAATCCATCCCATGGAAATCGATATATTTTGAAAAACAATTTTTTTTTTTACAAGTTATAGGCAAGAGTTTGACCGCGATCTCACCTGATTTATTTATTTATTTATTTATTTATTTATTTAGATGTTGTTGAGTGATGATGTTAAGTGACGTTAACGGTACTGATGTTAAGTGACGATGCGGTCTATTATATATATTTATATATATATTTTTATTTTAACGTCGTATTACCCCAAATTCTGAAGGCCCACAAAAATGCCTGTTGTTGCGTTCAAAAGGTCATTAAACGGGCTTTATTTGTTTTTCCGATTGTTCGAAAATCCAACCTGTGGTAATCGAGATATGAAAAACTGTATTTATTTTATTGCAATACTACCGTTTTTCAGGAACAACTCAATTTCCACAGGTTGGTTTTTAAACAATTTGAGAAATAATTAAAGCCTTTAAATGCTCTTTTAAACGCTATCACAGTTATCCTTGTGGGCCTTCAAAATTCTATGTAATATAATGTTAAATGAAAAACAATTTCATCGGAATATCTCGATTTCCATGGGACGGATTTATAGTAAAATATAGGCCTGTAAAAGCCCTTTTAAACGTACTATGTGGAAACCTTGAAGGACCTTGGATTATCAGTTAAGTTATTTTTTTATCAATAAACGAATAAATTGAAAGTGAGATATGAGTTAATCAAAACGCCATAACTAATTAATTTATATATAATAATAATTAGATATAATATAGTAGATTAATTTCCAATGAATAAAGAGAATCGTCTAAAAAATCGACTAAAATACAAAAAAGACGTTACGTCACTAAATACGGCAGCCATATTTCTTTCTTGTATGCGTTGGAGCTCACCGATCCACGATGAGGTTAGTTTTTGCGAATAAATATGTTTTCCGTGATGTTTCGTGCTCTTAAAGTAATTATTTAGTGATCTAATTCCCAAACCGTGGTGTGATAATGTTTTCGTCTCGATAACAGCGTTATTTTGACATTCACGTTATCGGTGTTGGAAAGCCATGTGGTCAATGTGTTTTACCAGTTTATTATTTGCATTTCAGTTCCCTCAAGCTGCAGAAGAGGCTTGCCGCCTCGGTGATGAGATGTGGTAAAAAGAAAGTATGGCTTGATCCTAACGAGATCAATGAAATCGCCAACACAAACTCCCGTAAGTAACCTCATATTTACATACTAATAAACCGCCCGCGTTTGTTCCATCAACTTTGTACCATGTTATTTGTACACAGTGTTACCAACTCTCAATGATATATATCCCTAAAGTTTGAGTAAAAACCCCTAAAAACGCCTTATTTTTTCAGTTTTCCCCCTAAAAATAAATAAATAAAAATAAATTCATAGTGATTTAGAAATAATATGCTGTTTTTTATTAAAAATCGAAATAACAGTAAGAACTGAACTGACATAAAGTAACTAATGTCACACAACAAAAACCGCCATGTGCACAGACAATAAAATGACCGCCAGTGGCGTCAGTAGTGCCACCAGTCACCACAAAGTGGTTGTAGAATTACGTACTAGATGTCACTAGGTCCAGAAACAAATATTACTTATTATTATCTAATATAAAATTTAAAAATATTGGAGTAAAACAATCCCTGAAAATACCCCTGAAAATTTCGGACCCCTAAAAAAATCCCATCTCACTTATTAACCCCCTAAATCTGGGGGGAAAACCCCTAAGTTGGGAACCGTGTTTGTACACTTAGGTATCAATTTATCTAGCAAAGGAAGTATAAATAGGTTTTTAGATCTACTTTTATAATCTGTCACAACATTGGAAAAAGTACTCTAAAATTTTTTTAAATAGAACATGTTGATTTACGAAGAAGAAGAGACCCTGGTGATGACATCTAAGACTTGTTCTACATTCCTTCTGTAAGATATGGACAAATAATTAAAAAAAATATATATTTCTACTCTAGGCCAGAACATCCGTAAAATGATCAAGGATGGTCTGGTGATCAAGAAGCCTGTAGCAGTGCATTCCCGCGCTCGCGTCCGCAAGAACACAGAGGCCCGTAGGAAGGGACGTCACTGTGGCTTTGGTAAAAGAAAAGGTACAGCCAATGCCAGAATGCCTCAAAAGGTGAGAATGAGAATGTATTCTGTTCACTTTTGCTTAGTAAATTATTTTCCATTGGATCCTCAGCATCTGTATTTACCATCCAAAACTTACTAAATTAATAACATGATTTTTTTAGATTTGTGTTGCCGCTGTGTTTATTTGACTAGGGAGGAGGGTTATTTATTTGATAGTCTATGTATGTATGTGTTCATCTGTACCCCTTGTCACTGTAGGTGACCATTAAGTTTTTGATGTAGTCAGGTTTTAGTTTTAAAACCTAACTTACCCTAAAGTTTAATTGTAGGATTCTTCAAAAGCTATCTCAGCTATTCAATAAATATTGCTAGTCCAACTCAAAATTTTAGCTAGGTATAAATCCCAATATTAGAGGGTATATATAAGAAAAGTACAACAGACTTTTATTTGCCAACATATTTATTACACATGCTATCAAAATAAGCAAAACTTTTCGTCCAGAATACAAGCAAAATTGTTTTAGTGGTGATCCAACCCACACAACCACTATTCCACCTAAACTGTCTTTTATAGCACTTGTTAGAAAAAATGTCTCTGTTCTAGGAACTATGGGTACAAAGACAAAGAGTTCTCCGGAAACTGCTGCTCAAGTACAGAACCGCCAAGAAGATTGATAGGCATCTATACCACGCCCTCTACATGAAGGCAAAGGGAAACGTGTTCAAGAACAAGCGTGTACTTATGGAGTACATCCACAGGAAGAAGGCGGAGAAGGCCAGGACCAAGATGCTCAGGTAATTTTATCGTCATAGATATTTAAACAAAAAACAAAAAAAAGATGTGTGGCGCTTGGAGACTGCCGCGGTAAAGCTATTACATAGCATTTTTTGCTGGATAACGCATGCGCAGTGTTAGGTTATTTTCGTTACGGAATTTCTGGATTCGGTCTCCACGCTCTAGGCCCACGATAGAAGCTATGTAATAGCTTAAAACCAAATAGTAGTAAGCATGAATAAATGTGACAATCCTAAAAATATAGGATGTGTGTCTATATCAGCTATACTGTTGAATGTTGCAGCGTTCTAAAGCAGTGTATCCTACGAATGTTAACAATTGTCACATTTGTTCATGCTGAGACCTCAGATTACCCTTGAAATATGATTTCGGGTGATATTATTTTATGCTAGTGCTTACTATATTATTTTTAAGTGTGGTTTTCTCTATTCATAAATTCATATTTCGCATTTCACATTAATCTAATCAAATTGGTAAAAAAACTTAGGTTTACTTTGGTTTCGTTTTTCTTTATATATTTTTTTTAATGGGCTTTGAAATTGGATTTGGACTTAAACAAACCTAACAAGAAAATCCAACAAATTGTGAAGAATCAGTACAAAAAAAAAACATCATGCTCTTCATCTTCAATACAGGAAGAAGGAAATGTAATGGATAGAACTAAGAAATCAGGTGAAACAACACCATTTCTTAATTATCTCTAAATACTTTTTCTATACAGCATAAAGCTATTAGAAAAACATGATTATTGTTTCAAGTTTAATATTATTAATAACATCACTGTAAACTGTGCCAAGCATCAATATGAATTTTCTCAATTTTTATGTTGAATGGGTAATGACGGCCAAATTCTTAGCACATTCATATAACTACTTACATTATCCAACCACATCTTTTTAGGCCCTTCCTCTACTAACAAAGCAGCAGTCACATTATTTGTTGACTACAAAAAACCTATTATTTGAACCAATTTAGGTAAGGTAAGACTAAATACATAGGTCAAAGACAGAAATAGGATATGAATGTGAAAGGAGTGGACTCGGATTTGACGAATGATAGGAGTGAGTGGAAGAATAAGACATGTTGTGCCGACCCCACTTAACGTGGGATAAGAGCAGGGGAATGATGATAGGTCCAAGACAGAATCTACACTAAGCTAAAATAGGCTTGTGTTGTAGGTTCTTTGTACCTTCCAGGTATTTATAGTTGCGACATTATTACAAAGATTTTTTACTAACAATAATGTCTATAGAGTTAAAAATATTAAAACTAATGATTTATTTTATTTCCAGTGACCAAGCCGAGGCCCGTCGTAACAAGGTGAAGGAAGCCCGCAAACGCCGCGAGGAGCGTATCGCCGCCAAGAAAGAAGAGCTTCATCAAACCTTCGCGAGGGAAGACGAGGCCGCCGTTACTGCTAAGAAGTGATAGCTTTATCCTGTAATCATAAAATGATCCAATAAATGCTTTGGGTCGATTTTGTTGTTTAATTTTACCCTCATTAGATTAGATTTTAGAAATTCTGGGATTTATGTATCCTTTATTCTGTATAGCAATAGCTTTTTTATTAGGATTTAATATCCTTTTGTCCGGTTTTTGTTTTATTTCTTTATTGAGACTAGATTAGAAAGTGTTTTGGGAAAAGACTGGAAATCTATTTATTTATTTTGAGTATGGAATATATGACGACCTTCATAGATCGTATGCAAAAATATGTTTACTATTTATAACAATTACATGTGATAAAGAGCAAATATAACGACGTATTAACTAGTTCTATGAGAACAATCTTCATTAGATTTTCTAGAAAAAATCGGATAACTTAAACTTGTATCATAGAAACCGGTAATTGAACTATCACAACGCCAACGTTTAACCAAGTTATTTAATTTGGCTTACCCAGACGATACACTACCGTTTTGTGGTACATTGACGGGATATTATTCTTTGTCTCGAAACCAAGAGAAGCATCCGCCGAGAAAATCAAAACACAGGTTACCTAAGCATCTAAGTCTAATTAACTTACGACTTAGCACGAGTTTAGAACAAAGTCCATTCGCGCTGCCATGCCGGTCTGAACGTTCCTATCCGGTATTTAGGTAGGTACACTTACCGATAGCGCTTCGTTGCTCAGTTTAAATCTGAGGCTCCTAAAAGTCAGCCGTGCCGTGTGTGTGTAGTGAACTACGACATTATTTTTTGTGTCGTAAAATAAATAAACAAGTGTGTGTTTTGGGAGTTATTGTGACCTTCTCTACACTCTTATGTAGAGTCCTGGACTATATTTTTCATATCAGGTATTGTCTTGAGTTTTAAGTTGTACTTATGCTAAAGTAAAAGTGTCGTATACCTACAGATTGCTAAGTTAGTAGTGGTCATTGACCAACTGACCGAGATAAGTAATCTGCGAAAGTTTTATTCCAAAGTTTTAAGGAAACTTTGTTAAAATTTCAAATATTATATTGGTAAGTTCAAATATTATATTGGTAAGTTTTTTTTGATTAACTTATGATATGGTTATTAATTTGGCCCTTAGTTTGAGATTTATTTACCTAGATGCTAGATGTCTACTAGTATCTTGCTATGTTCAATTATATGCCTATTTATAGACACTTATCTAAAACTAATCGTCTAGCGGTTGAATATTCAACCATGAGCGCAGTCAATGAAGATCTGCAGAGGGAGAGGAATAATTGCACCTTCAGCATCCCAGAGATGACAGAGTTCATAGACGGAGGACCTGAGAAAACTAGGATCAGGAAAGAAAGAGGTTCGTACTGTTCACACTTATTGAGGCCACTATCTAGTCTCTAGAAGTCTTTTGCTGCTCTACGATTTCCAGCAAGACCGATTTTGTGCATTCTGTGTTTCCTGAGTCCTATAATTTGGATATTTTTAAGAGACGAGTGAATGGGTATGTTCTAGGCAAGCGTGCTCCATCGTAGACCGCATCGTCACTTAACATCAAGTGAGATCGCGGTCAAACGCTTGCCTATAACTTGTAAAAAAAAAAAAAATCTCCATGCTCAAAATTTGGTCGATTTTAACAATATCATAGGTCCATCGAATGGGGTCTGCTAATATACACAGCCCCTACGTTTCTAATATCTGAATAATAGTTTCAAATTAATTAGCGTAGCCTAGATAGATAACACTTTATTGCACAACGGAAAATACAAAAATCTTAGAACTAACATAATTTAGAACAAATACAATCGGCGGCCTTATCGCTGATAGCGATTTCTTCCAGGCAACCGTAGCATGGACAGTGTCGAGATATCGTATGTTTAGCAGTTAACACAATCAGTACCCCAAGTACGAGTTTGTGCACACTCTGATCGTAGAGACGCAATCGCCGAGCGCCACCGATTTTGTATGGAGATCCAAGCAGCGCCCCTAACTGATTTCTTGAGAAGCTTGAATCTCCATACAAAATCGGTGGCGCTCGGCGATTGCGTCTCTACGATCCGAGTGTGCACAAACTCTTACTTGGGGTACAGTTATAAGAGATCTCTCTAGTGCTAATAATGATTGTGTATTTATTTTTATTACATTTTATTATTTCAGAGAAAGCCCTCTTAACCATAAAGGACGAGCTATTTGGAGGCACCCCCGATTCATATCTGAGTCATAAGGATAAATACGAAGTAGCGATAAAGAAAGCGACTACTCTTTTCAGTCTTCTTAGACGATTACAGAACGAAGGGAATAGCAATCTCAATGATTACAGGTAACATGCTTATTCGTAAAAAATGCGTGATATAAAATATTTGCTCGCGTCTGGGTCATCAAGCGACTTTTAGCCAATTTTTATACTGCGTCATTGATAACTCAATAACGCCTGAAACAATTTAGAAATTTATTTTTAATTGTCTGTTTTTGGATTAAGTTCAAGATTTGACTGAAAGTACCTAAGTATATTCGAACGTCCGCCTGCGACGCGGAGGTTGCGTGCGGGTATCTATGTAGGTAATGTATTGTATAAAGTATGTCAGTCTTCTAGTACCCTTAACACAATCTCTGCTTAGTTTGGGGCTAGATGATGTTGTGTGGATTGTCCAGCATTATTTATTTATGTAAAAATGTGTAAAATCACTCTTATAGTCGCGGCGGATTGGCCTGGCGGCTTCTAAGGTCAAATAGAACTCTGACCCACCTTTAATTATATTGATACAATAGCCCCGACATTACCGCACTATCCGAAACTTAGTTTGCATAATATAAACTTAATATGCATTAAAACAATGATTTGACAAGACGAACTCATCAATGTTTAATACTAAATGTATTATAATTTAAGTGCATAATAGAATATTAGGTAGGTATTTAAGTGCGTATTTAAAATTGAATTAATAATTTTACCCTGAAATTCAAGTTAAAGCTAAATTTTGCGCAGTTTTATAAACCACGATATATTACTTAGAGATTTATGATAAATTTTATAACATCACAATACGACAACAAAATTTCATAACAAAATTAGTACCTATCTGTCCGTGATAGGTAGGTACTATATGAATCTCAAATATTTTTTTTATTACGCTTAAATTTTGCGCAGTTTTATAAACCACGATATATTACTTAGAGATTTATGATAAATTTTATAACATCACAATACGACAACAAAATTTCATAACAAAATTAGTACCTATCTGTCCGTGATAGGTAGGTACTATATGAATCTCAAATATTTTTTTTATTACGCTTAAATTTTGCGCAGTTTTATAAACCACGATATATTACTTACAGATTTATGATAAATTTTATAACATCACAATACGACAACAAAATTTCATAACAAAATTAGTACCTATCTGTCCGTGATAGGTAGGTACTATATGAATCTCAAATATTTTTTTTATTACGCTTGAATTTTACGGAAACAAAGCATACGATCCCAACATGAAACAATATATTATTATGTAGTAATCATATAAATAAAAACTGTTAACAGCTTTTCGTATTTCTAGAGAACTTATGAGCAGTCTGCTCAGTTCTTCAGTGTCTCATGATGGCACCCCGCTAGGTCTGCACTACATCATGTTCATTCCCGTACTGATGAGTCAAGGTGATGATGAGCAGCGAGGGTACTGGCTGCCTCGGGCTTGGGAGTGCAATATCATCGGTAGTTATGCACAGGTAACAATTTTTTAAGAGTAAACAATATTTTTTTTGACGTGACGTGGCTCTATCAAATTATAAGACGTTGTCTTATAATTTGATAGAGCCGGCTGCACGCACGAAAAAACATGATTCATGAGGCGTTCTGAGGCGTTCCATGAAGTGACGTTGTCACGTTCAACTATCGTCAGTAAACCGACTTTACAGACAACCATTTTTTTTTTAATATCTTTTGTAGAACAGACATTTTTTGGCGACAGAATATGGTTTCTCTTTACATTATAATGCACCGGTTGGCCAACAGATCCAAGCAATTCATTATTATTGGCAATATCAAGACGGACAACCAACTCAAAACAAGCAGTAAAAAGAACCAATATATTATTTGTATTGCATTTTTTCATGTTAATGTAACCGCGGTGAAAGGGCGTGTATTATTAGAATGGTTTACTTTTTTTTTTTTTTTTTTTTTTTTTTAATAATTAAAGTTTGAACAAAAAATATACACAAATAGTTATTATAATATAACATCTAAAAACCACTAAGATTTAACTCGATGCTATACTGAGTTTACAAAATAAAAGTTACAGATTTATTTAATTTTTTAACATAACAACTTGTACCTTGTAGGTACCTATTGCATGTAGAGTTCTTTCATCAAAGCTCTTCTGAAAACTAGCGCTATAGAAGTCGCAAGGTTTCTGTGGCTTATGAGTGGCTTTTTTACTATTTGTTTTAATTTTGTATTATTACTGCAAAAAAGTATACCAATGTTCTGCTTTTAGACAGAGCTAGGTCATGGGACGTTCATTCGAGGTCTGGAGACCACGGCTACTTATGATCCTGACACCAAGGAGTTTGTCCTAAACAGTCCCAAGTTAACTTCTTTCAAGTGGTGGGCTGGCTCATGTGAGTATTTTTAGCAGATACCTTAGACCAGTGTTTTTCAATCTGTGGGTAAAATATCGTAGGCTTTCAAATTACCTATAGATTCTTCATCTGTCCGACAAGGGGGTCACCAGAAATTATCAACCTGTAGGTAATGGGGTCGCGAAATTAAAAAGATTGAAAAACACTGTTTTAGACTATCACGCCAGGAATTAATTAATAACATACTTAAATAAAAAAATTAAGTCGACTAGCAGTTACCTCGGGTCTGACTATACAGTTAACATGCAGTTTTTCCGTCATTTTTAAAAGATAAATAAACAAACAATAGTTTTCTACAACTGCTTTGTGGATGCTTTTCAGGCGCGTAACATCAGTTAGTCACAGCAATGCGAGCATCGTTGCTTGTCAATAAACACTTTGAAATAATAGAATAAAACTTTGTTTAGCTTCAAAAACATTCACAAAAGCAGTCTGCTGCTATTTTTCCAGTGGGTCACACAGCCAACTACGTTATCGTGATAGCCCAAGTCTACACCAAAGGTCAATGCCATGGCATCCACCCTTTCATAGTCCAAGTAAGAGACGAAGATACTCACATGCCTCTCAAAGGGATCAAAATTGGCGAGATCGGAGCCCGAATGGGATTAAACTCGGTGAATAACGGGTTTTTGGGATTCGATCATGTGAGGATACCAAGGCGGCATATGCTGATGAAACATGCACAGGTTTTGGAGGTAAAGTTTAATATTTAGCCAAAAATATTGTTTATGTTTACACGTATTCACGCGTGGTTGGACAGATAAAACATATAAAGTTTGAAGTAAAATTGTTCTAAATTCCAATTTAAATATGTAGTTCCAAATTAAAATTGTTCAAAATTCAATTTCAAATTCCAATTTCATCCAAGTCTACTGAGCTTTTACGATATGATTAAATCCAATGTTTGAATTAATTACATACATATTTTTAGATGTTTCAGTAACATATTTTATTTTATTTTTATTTAATGGCCCAACATGGGTTTATTGTGTGTGATCACATTTGTTTAATGTTTTTTCAGGATGGCACCTATGTGAAATCTCGGAACAGCAAACTGGGTTATGGAGGCATGGTGTTTGTGAGAGTGATCATAGTGTATGATACAGTCAACTACTTGACTAAAGCGGTGACTATTGCCACTCGGTACTCAGCTGTGAGAAGGCAGTCGCAAATACATGAAAAGTAAGACAATGATTTATTAATTTGAGACTATAAATACATATTTCTTCACGGCCATGAATCAACGGATTCTGGGGTTTTCAAGCTTCCTGGGAATCGAAAACAATAGTTGGCCTATTGTTTTAGCCAAGCTTAGTTTTGAATGTGTTGAGTTTAGTATTTATTTCTAATGCAAAATAAGATTATCTAATCGAATATTGTAATAAGCATTTTATGATTATTTAAAGTTTTAAAAAACAAGATCTACGAAAAGTGATATTACTATCACTTTTTAAACTTACAACAGTATTCACTTTTATACAATATTGATTATAATTATAACAATATTGATTATATTATAACAATATTGATATATACTAGCTGAACCCGCCGCGACTTCGTCCGCGTGCCGTTTTAAGATATTTTGCGATAACCCATTACCATTACTATCTTCTTATGAAAGAAATTGACGGTAAAGTGCAGTCTAAGAAGGAAAACTTAGTACATATTGGTACTTATTCTTAAAACCGGGCAAGTGCGCACGAAGATTTTCGTACCGTATCTATGGCCCGTTGCCCTTATCAATATCGAATAAATAAAATTTACGTTTATATATAAGCCCCCTTGAATATTAATTATGCGTGATAGTTAGAGAATTTAAAATAGACAGAAATTAAACACTCAGTAATACGATCTAGTTTTACCCTTTGGTTACCGAACCCTAAAAACCCAATAACGTAAACTACTAAAACATAAGTAATCAAAACTCACTAAATTACCGTTACCGTAAGTAAATAAATCAGGCCAAGTGCGACTCGGACTCGCCCGCTATAAGTTCCGTGCCATACCTATGTAAACGATTAAGAAAAAAAACATGTTTTTGTACCTATGCGAACCCTCTAAGCATGTTCTGTTTTTAGTATTTGATATCTATGCCGGACTAAAATATAATAACTATGTCCGGTTAATGTACAACCATGGAAAGCACGACCCGGAATGTACGACCACGGAAAGCACAGCCAGGAATACGCAACCAGGAATTCTCAGCCAAAATGTACATGAAATCCGGGCTGCGCATTCTCGACATGTGTTAGGAATGTCCAACCACGGAATGTAGAGCCGTGGAAAATACAACCATGGAATTGGCGTCTATTGCTCTGATTGGTCGAAATCAATTGGAATGAATTGGGTGCATGGAAAGAGCCTCCTCGTGGCACACACCGGTAACAGCTAGGCACGGTAAAGCAGTGTCTAGTCTGGCTAATCTTTCCAATACGATGCTACAACAAAATACAGTTGTAGCATCGACACGATAAGAAGAAGAAGATTGGTCGAAAGCCTAGCCTATGCTTCGTTTAGATGAAACCAAAGATTAAAATGTTACTATCCCATTTTGATAAAGATAGACTGCACAGATTATAATATGAAAAGAAAACAATTCAATTCAATAATTGTTATCTGGCAAATGGTTCAACGCATGTAGGTTCTGGCGCGGTTTTCTATATCAAACTAACGCTCGTCGCTTCGCTCCTCGCACCTACTGTGACGCATCACACATGAAAAAAAATCAGTTTAAAAATAATATTTTGACAGTGGCATAGTTAGCTACTTGTACATGATCGGCTAAACGAAAAATTCGAGTAAGCGCAAACGAAGCATATGCTATGACGTCATTTGGCATCAAATTCCCAACACGTGTCGGGAATGTACAACCATGTAATACACAGCCACGGAATGCACAGCCCGGAATTGGATGCCAAAATGGTCACCGATTCCGGGCTGTACATTCCGTGGCCGTGTCATTATCCGATAGGGCGTTCGATGGTACCGCCAGCATATCAGTGTCGGCTCCGATATCCGATATCGAGACGGACAATATGAAAGACAGGTACATTTTTCATACATTTTAGTTACCCGGATATCGGATCAGCGTCCGACACCGATATCGGATCGGATAATGTGAAAACGCTCTGACTCTCAAACTTGATTGAAATCGTTCATAAAAAACGCTACTACAAACTTCCTTTTTGCAATATTTGGTGTAAAATCAAGTCATTAATGTGCGTCTCAATTTTCATTGACTTTCGTCTATAAATAACGTTACAGAAAACTTCCCTCATTTTATTGCATTCATTAGAGTAAAATTGTCACAAAGCGCCTCTTAATAATTTGATTAAAATTCGTCGATTTTTATCGTTACAACACACTTGCCCCCTTTCCCACGGAGGAATTTTAAAATATTATTATGAAAATAGTTATATATTTTATAAAATATTATTATATTAAAAAAACAAACCATCTAAGTAAATTATGTCTTTGTATGAGACTATAAGCGCCCCTTGATTATTTAACATTTTGTTTTTAAATATTTATTCGTCATTAGCGGTAATTGGGTACGCAACCCTAGATAACTTAGCAAAATAACTCGATTCAACGAAAATATTGCTAATACCGATCGACTTACCTATAACACATTGCCAAAACGCACCGATAGCGCGTTCTAGGATTACGCCACGCATGACAGCGCCATCTATACTCGAAATCGTATACTAAATCGTATACGATCGAAATTTTAAACTTAGGGAAATTTTTACAGGGAATTTTTTCTAGAGAAATTTTTACATTTAGCAAAATCATCCCCAGATGATTTTGCTAAATGTAAAAATGCAGATCTATTTTATTTTGTGTCAACATTATGTGTATCAAGTTTCAAGTCAATCGGTTCACAATAAAGATAAACTGCACAGATTATAATATGAAAAGAAAACAATCCGATTCAATAATTGTTGTCTGGCAAATGGTTAAACGCATGTAGGTTCTGGCGCGGTTGTCTATATCAAACTAACGCTCGTCGCTTCGCTCCTCGCACCTACTGTGACGCATCACACGTGAAAAAAAATAAGTTAAAAAATAATATTTTGACAGTGGCATAGTTAGCGAAAAATTCGAGTAAGTGAGTATGACGTCATTTGGCATCAAATTCCCAACACGTGTCGGGAATGTACAACCATGGAAAACACAGCCACGGAATGCACAGCCCGGAATAGGATGCCAAAATGGTCACCGATTCCGGGCTGTACATTCCGTGGCTGTGTTTTCCTTGGTCGTGTAATCACGGCACCCATGATTGTGGTGATTTCCATACTCTTTACCTTAGGTTAAAAGAAGACCCAATCAGTTTTTTTTTAATTACCTACTTAAGAATGCCTAGAGAATGTTTCTTCGAATTACTGGAATTAGATAGATATAGTAAGTATTTCAATTTCATTTATAAAATCCTCCACATTTATATCAATAAATGACTCCTCCACATTTATATCATCCATTATAAATTACCGTTTAGAAATTTGCCTCCTTCTTGTCACCGCACTATGAACGCACTGAACTGAACACGTGGGGTTGCGACACGACGTTGCCGTCCTGCTGTCGAACGCTCGCGGTACGGACGCCGCACTGTTTCCGCACCGTGCATTTTGTATGAAAACATACGACCGTCCGTCCTTACGCCGAACGACGAACGCACCGCTTCGGCACTGCAGCGGTCCGATACGAAACGCATAAATTGAAAGAGCCCTAAGAGCGTTTTCACATTATCCGATCCGATATCGGTGTCGGACGCTGATCCGATATCGGGGTAAGTAAAATTTATCAAATATGTCCGGCCCGATATCGGATATCGGAGGTACATATTTCATACATCTTACTTACCCCAATATCGGATCAGCGTCCGACACCGATATCGGATCGGATAATGTGAAAACGCTCTGACTCTCAAACTTGATTGAAAGCGTTATCTCATTATCCGATAGGGCGTCCGATGGTACCGCCAGCATATCGGTGCCGGCTCCGATATCCGATCTTTATCTTTATCTTTATCTTTATCTTTATCTTTATCTTTATCTTTATCTAGAAGAACAAAGAACTTGAGGACTTGTGTTGGGAAGATGAATTTGGAAATTGTATTACGGCTGACGATATGCTTGCTGTCTTTTATGATAATATTCGCTCGGTAATTGCAAAATATGTTCCCAAGTCCAGACCACGTAGCAAGCATTACCCGATTTGGTTTTCGCGTGAGCTGATTGATCTTTTAAAGGAAAAGTATAAATACCGAAGAAAGTTAAAAAAATTCAACAAAAATCCTCTCGACCAACTGGATTTTGATTTGGCAAAAAAACGCTCAGATCATCTCATGACTGCTTGTTATAATATGTATATTTCTCGCCTCGAAGCAAATATCTCTTCGAACCCGAAACTCTTTTGGTCTTTTATAAAGAACAAGAGAAAATGTTTAAGTAGATTTCCTGCACAGATGTCTTTTGAAAATGAAACGGCGTATAACGGAAGCGATATCTGTAACCTCTTTTCCAAGAGCTTTGCATCGGTTTATGATACGAATGATTTCACGGGTTCTAGACTTTATAGCTTAGAACCTAAAACAAATAACTTCTTGACCGCACTCAAGTTCAGGGACGACCAAGTTCTTAAGGTCTTAAAAAGACTCAATCATTTCAAGGGCGCAGGTACTGATGGTTTGCCTTCGGTATTCGCAGCTAAGTGTGCTTCTTCTCTGGCTCATCCACTATGTCTAATTTACAACAGATCTTTAAGTATGGGCGTCTTTCCATCTATTTGGAAAGTAGCATTGGTGGTCCCGTTGTTGAAGAATGGCAATACTGAGCTGGTCAAAAATTACAGGCCGATATCTATTCTTCCGGTTTTTGCCAAAATATTCGAGCAACTAATTTATCCATGCTTATCATGGCATCTGAAATCACTCATTAACTTACATCAGCATGGTTTTATGAAAAATAAATCTACTGCTACTAATCTGGTATCTTTTGTGAATGACATTTCGCTGATTTTGGATAAACGTTCTTCTGTGGATGCGATTTACACCGACTTCAGCAAGGCGTTTGATCGTGTGAATCACCAGATATTGATAAAAAAATTGGCTGCTAACGGAATAGCTGGATCCTTGCTGTCTTGGTGTGAATCGTATCTTACTGGTAGAAATTCTAGAGTGGTGGCTAACGGCTTTTCATCGGAGATTTTCCATTGCAGATCGGGTGTACCTCAGGGTTCACATTTGGGACCTTTGTTTTTCAATGTGTTCATCAATGACATCGATCGCTGTTTCCATCACTCAAAATTTTATTTGTATGCTGACGACCTTAAGTTTTTTAAAGAAGTGAATGTTGTAGATGACTCGGAATTTCTTCAGAGGGATTTGGACCGTTTGTGTACTTGGTGTAGCGTCAACGATATGAATCTTAATATTTCTAAATGTTTTTACATCAGATTTTCCAGGCGCTTCACTGAGCTTCCTACTAATTACACCATCAATGGTAATGACCTGCTTCGCGTGGATGGCACTAGCGATTTAGGCGTGTTTTTGGACAGCAAAATGCGTTTCAATGTGCACATTGATAGTATTACCTCCAAAGCATTTAAACTTCTTGGCTTTGTTTTGCGGAACTGTAGAGACTTTAAGTTTCCATCAACTAAAATAATACTTTTTAACTCATTGGTGAGAAGTGGCTTGGAATATTGTAGCGTTGTGTGGAGTCCGTTTTACGATGTCTATAAGAAAAAGCTCGAAAGCATTCAAAAAAGATTCCTGTGGCATCTTACTTATTCCTGTTTTAAGGGTAAGATACTATTGAGCTACAGAGACCGACTCGCAAACTTCAATATGAGAACCTTAGAGGATAGACGTTACTTGCTCGACATTGTTTTTCTGTTTAAGCTCACAAATGGTCTCCTGGATGCTCCTGGCCTGTTGGCCTCGCTTCGTTTCTCGGCTCCGTCAAGGCTGCCTAGAGTGTCAGCTTTTAACCTATTCCAGGCTGATCATTGTGGAACAAATCTTGGGCTTAGTGCTCCTTTGAATCGAATGGCACGCCAATACAACTCTGTGTCTAAAGACAATGATGATGTTGATTTATTTCGCGGTACTTTACGTAATTTTAAGATTAATGTATTTAAGTTGTGATTAGTTTACTTTAGTTTTACCTGTTTATGTTATTCATTACCTTCATTTTAATTCCAATCTAATTATTTGAACAATCAATTTATTTTTGTAATTTGTTTATTTTAGGGTTTTTATTGTGTTCGACTATTTTTATATGATCCTTTAACGTTACTTTTGTTCTTTTGTTCTCGCTCTAGTCCTAATTGCATGTTGTCTGTCTCCTGTAATTATTGTAACACTTAGCATGTTTGAATCTGATCTTAACTTATTTCTTTTGTGGTGTATACAATGTTGGTGACTCAAATAAATAAATAAATAAATAAATAAATCTTTATCTTTATCTTTATCTTTATCTTTATCTTTATCTTTATCTTTATCTTTATCTTTATCTTTATCTTTATCTTTATCTTTATCTTTATCTTTATCTTTATCTTTATCTTTATCTTTATCTTTATCTTTATCTTTATCTTTATCTTTATCTTTATCTTTATCTTTATCTTTATCTTTATCTTTATCTTTATCTTTATCTTTATCTTTATCTTTATCTTTATCTTTATCTTTATCTTTATCTTTATCTTTATCTTTATCTTTATCTTTATCTTTATCTTTAATAATTTGATTAAAATTCATCGATTAATAACGTTACAAAACACTTGCCCCTTTCCCATGGAGGAATTTTAAAATATTATTATGTAAATATATATATGTACATAAATAAAAAATATTTATTTATTTATTATATATATACATACATATTTAATAAAATATTATTATATTAAAAAAACAAACCATCTAAGTAAATTATGTTTTTGTATGAGAAGACTATAAGCGCCCCTTGATTATTTAACATTTTGTTTTTAGTTTTTAAATATTTATTCTATTCGTCATTAGCGGTAATTGGGTAGGTACGCAACTATAAATAACTAATCAAAATAACTCGATTCAACGAAAATATTGCTAATAGGTACCGATCGACTTACCTATAACACATTGCCAAAACGCACCGATAGCGCGTTCTAGGATTACGCCACGCGTGACAGCGCCATCTATACTCGAAATCGTATACTAAATCGTATACGATCGAAATTTTAAACTTTACTTACTCAATTTTAGGGAAATGGGGATGATTTTGCAAAATCTAAAAATGCAGATCCATTTTATTTCGCGTCAACATTATGCGTATCAAGTTTCAAGTCAATCGGTTCAAGGGATAAGAGAAAATGAGACAGCGCCATCTATACTCGAAATCGTATACTAAATCGTATACGATCGAAATTTTAAACTTTACATACTCAATTTTAGGGAAATGGGGATGATTTTGCAAAATCTAAAAATGCAGATCCATTTTATTTCGCGTCAGCATTATGCGTACCAAGTTTCAAGTCAATCGGTTCACGGGATAAGATTCTGCATACAAACTTCAAAGCCTTATTTTAGGGCTCCGGAGCGTTATTTCCAAAATTCCTGCCTTAGTACGCCACACAGTCACTCCAGGAACACGCCTTCCAAATTTCAAGTCTCTAGGACCAGCGGTTTGGGCTGTGGCTCGTACGTCAGCCGTCAGTCAGTCAGGACTTTGATTCTTATTAATGAGACTAGCTGTACCCGACGCGACTTCGTCCGCGTGCCGTTTTAAGAGATTTTGCGATAACCCATTACCATGACTATCTTGTTATGAAAGAAATTGACGGTAAAGTGCAGTCTAAGGCCGTTTGTCCACCGCCGCCGTCACCGTCACGTCACCGAGAACGAGATTATTTCGGGCTGAGTTTAGTATGGCGGCCGGGATGACGGCGCTCGGGTGACGGATGTGCGGTGGACACGCGGCTTATGTAAATGTATGTACCGCTACTTCGGCGCCGTCATCTCGTTCTCGGTGACGTGACGGTGACGGCGGCAGTGGACAAACGGCCTAAGAAGGAAAACATAGTACTTATTGGTACTTATTATTAAAACCGGGCAAGTGCGCACGAAGATTTTCGTACCGTATCTATGTCCCGTTGCCCTTATCAATATCGAATAAATAAAATTTACGTTTATATATAAGCCCCCTTGAATAATAATTATGCGTGATAGTTAAAGAATTTAAAATAGACAGAAATTAAACACTCAGTAATAGGTACGATCTAGTTTTACCCTTTGGTTACCGAACCCTAAAAACCCAATAACGTAAACTACTAAAACATAAGTAATCAAAACTCACTAAATTACCGTTACCGTAAGTAAATAAATCAGGCCAAGTGCGACTCGGACTCGCCCGCTATAAGTTCCTTACCATACCTATGTAAACGATTAAGAAAAAAAACATGTTTTTGTACCTATGCGAACCCTCTAAGCATGTTCTGTTTTTAAGTATTTGATAACTATGCCATAGCCGATGATTTTGCAAGGGTCCGGTTAATGTACAACCATGGAAAGCACGACCCGGAATGTACGACCACGGAAAGCACAGCCAGGAATACGCAACCAGGAATTCGCAGCCAAAATGTACATGAAATCCGGGCTGCGCATTCCCGACATGTGTTGGGAATGTCCAACCACGGAATGTACAGCCGTGGAAAACACGACCATGGAATTGGCGACCATTGCTCTGATTGGTCGAAAGCCTAGCCTATGCTTCGTTTAGATGAAACCAAAGATTAAAATGTTACTATCCCATTTTGATAAAGATAAACTGCACAGATTATAATATGAAAAGAAAACAATCCAATTCAATAATTGTTGTCTGGCAAATGGTTGAACGCAAGTAGGTTCTGGCGCGGTTTTCTATATCAAACTAACGCTCGTCGCTTCGCTCCTCGCACCTACTGTGACGCATCACACGTGAAAAAAAATAAGTTTAAAAATAATATTTTGACAGTGGCATAGTTAGCTACGAAAAATTCGAGTAAGTGCAAACGAAGCATATGATATGACGTCATTTGGCATCAAATTCCCAACACGTGTCGGGAATGTACAACCATGGAAAACACAGCCACGGAATGCACAGCCCGGAATTGGATGCCAAAATGGTTACCGATTCCGGGCTGTGTTTTCCTTGGTTGTGTAATCACGGCATCCATGATTGTGGTGATTTCCATACTCTTTATCTTAGGTTAAAAGAAGACCCAATCAGTTTTTTTTAATTACTTAAGAATGCCTAGAGAATGTTTCTTCGAATTACTGGAATTAGTTAAAAATAGTAAGTATTTCAATTTCATTTATACAATCCTCCACATTTATATCATCCATTATATACTGAACTGAACACGTGGGGTTGCAACGTTGCCGTCCTGGGGCCTTATTCTCTATATTCCTTCCCCAAACCGTGCTACGTCACAACTCGTTCCAGAGGGCTTAGTCCGAGGTTGCATTTTAAAACTCCCTACTCTCGAGCCGACAGTCGTCTCTCGGATGTCCATATATTTTTGTATGGATAGAACTCTGAAACGCAAACTTCAAAAATGATTGATTTGTATCTATATTATTCGAATCGCGCATGACACGTTTTGAAACGAATAGTTTTCATAACGCGGCAGACTTCGACACGTTTAGTTGACAGTTCAAACCGTACCGTGTCGCGGTAGGGAATGACAACTAAGGCTTACGCCATACATTTTTTTCAGATTCCACGCCGTTGTCTTGCCTAAGCCAAGTAACGCGCTTGGTTTGCAATACAATAGAGAATAAAGCCCCTGCTGTCGAACGTTCGCGTTACGGACGCCGCACTGTTTCCGCACCGTGCATTTTGTATGAAAACAAACGACCGTCCGTCCTTACGCCGTACTACGAACGCACCGCTTCGGCACTGCAGCGGTCCGATACGAAACGCATAAATTGAAAGAGCCCTAAGAGCGTTTTCACATTATCCGATCCGATATCGGTGTTGGACGCCGATCCGTTAACGGGGTAGGTAAAATGTATGAAATATGTACCTCCGATATCCGATATCTGTGTCGGACGCCGATCCGATATCGGGGTAAGTAAAATGTATGAAATATGTCCGGCCCGATATCGGATATCGGAGGTACATATTTCATACATCTTACTCACCCCGATATCGGATCAGCGTCCGACACCGATATCGGATCGGATAGTGTGGAAACGCTCTTAGAGTGAGAGCGTTATCTCATTATCCGATAGGGCGTCCGATGGTACCGCCAGCATATCGGTGCCGGCTCCGATATCCGATATCGGGACGGACAATATGAAAGACAGGTACATTTTACTTACCCCGATATCGGATCAGCGTCCGACACCGATATCGGATCGGATAATGTGAAAACGCTCTGACTCTCAAACTTGATTGAAATCGTTCATAAAAAACGCTACTACAAACTTCCTTTTTGCAATATTTGGTGTAAAATCAAGTCATTAATGTGCGTCTCGATTTTCATTGACTTTCGTCGATAAATAACGTTACAGAAAACTTCCCTCATTTTATTGCATTCATTAGAGTAAAATTGTCACAGAGCGCCTCTTAATAATTTGATTAAAATTCGTCGATTAATAACGTTACAACACACTTGCCCCCTTTCCCACGGAGGAATTTTAAAATATTATTATGTAAATATATACATATTTTATAAAATATTATTATATTAAAAAAACAAACCATCAAAGTAAATTATGTTTTTGTATGAGACTATAGCGCCCCTTGATTATTTTTATTTAACATTTTGTTTTCAAATATTTATTCGTCATAAAAGCGTAATTGGGTACGCAACTCTAAATAACTTATCTAAATAACTCGATTCAACGAAACAAATTTATTGTAAATACCGATCGACTTACCAATAACACATTGCCAAAACGCACCGATAGCGCGTTCTAGGATCACGCCACGCGTGACAGCGCCATCTATACTCGAAATATTATACTAAATCGTATACGATCGAAATTTTAAACTTTACTTACTCAATTTTCGGGAAATGGGGATGATTTTGCAAAATCTAAAAATGCAGATCCATTTTATTTCGCGTCAACATTATGCGTACCAAGTTTCAAGTAAATCGGTTCACGGGATAAGATTCTGCATACAAACTTCAAAGCCTTATTTTAGGGCTCCGGAGCGTTATTTCCAAAATTCCTGCCTTAGTACGCCACACAGTCACTCCAGGAACACGCCTTCCAAATTTCAAGTCTCTAGGACCAGCGGTTTGGGCTGTGGCGTGTACGTCAGCCGTCAGTCAGTCAGGACTTTGATTCTTATTAATGAGATTGATTTCTGCTGGAAAATACGCTAAAACATATTTCATACAACACTTCGTTCCAGCGAACCGGAGTGCCAAATCCTCGACTTCGTGGTACAACAGCATAAGATATTCGTCGGGATCGCAGCTTGCCACGCTATGCACCTCACAGCCAACATGCTTTGGGATACCTTTAACGAGGTCAACGATCAACTCACGGACGGCAACTTAGATAGGTTACCTGAGGTTAGACAATACATTTAGAAAAAAACGCTAGAATCCAGTGCCCCAAGTACGAGTTTGTACACACACGGATCGCAGAGACGCAATCGCCGAGCGCCACTGATTTTGTATGGAGATCCAAGCTTCTCAAGAAATCTACTAGGGGCGCTGCTTGGATCTCCATACAAAATCGGTGGCGCTCGGCGATTGCGTCTCTACGATCCGTGTGTGCACAAACTAGTACTTGGGGTACAGGTCTAGTTTTTTGCCAGTTCTTCTAGACTCTGGTCGCGACGAACTGGCGCCTAGAATCATATAGTATGTAAGACGTTTCAAAGTGATCCTTGTGATTTTATTGAATAAATGCAATTGGAGTGAAGTGATTTATTTATTAGGTACACTGACATCGAAATGTATTCTACTAATATTATAAAGTTTACACTTTAGGTAAGGAACCCTAAAATTTACATCGTGATTTAAAACAATTATTTATGCATCACACAAACATTTGCTCTGAGTGGGAATCGAACCCACGACTCACAGTATGGAAGGCAGAGCTACTAGCAACTGAGCTGTGACACCTGTCTAATACAATATTTTGTCTCCAGCTACACGCACTAGCGTGTTGTCTCAAAGCAGTGAGTACATACGACACGGCCGCCATCGTCGAGAAATGTCGACTGGCATGCGGCGGTCACGGATACATGCACTCGTCTAACTTACCGCTCACCTACTCACTAGTCACCGCGTCTTGTACTTATGAAGGGGACAATACTGTACTGCTTTTGCAGACTGCCAGGTGAATATAGACTTAAATGTTAGTGACGTAAGGGTGATATTGGCAAAATTGCAAGTTTTTGTACTTTACCTGTAAGTACTGTAACTGCCAGGTGAATATATCCCTATATTTTGGTATTTTAAGGGTGATATTTCGTGCAAGACAGAAGGCTTGATTCTGTTGAGTACTATTTGATTGATAATTTGTTATAAACGATTTTTAGCTTTTAGCTAGGCAGTATTCAACTTATGATTGATATTTGACCTCGTTTGTAAAAATCTTACCCGAGTTTTTGGTCTACGAACTTTGTCGAGTGTTAAATTACAGTGCAAATATAGACCTATATATTAATTTCCGATACCCGATATTATGTGTAAATCTTTAACTTTTAAATATTATTTCTAGGTTTTTGGTGAAAACCTGGCAACAAATCAATACCCAAACCATGACCCCAACGGTCGCATATCTCAAAGCTACCATATCAAAAGGTTTCCCTAAAACTTGGGAGAATTCAGTGGATGGTATCATTCGAGGATACCAAATTGTTGCTATGAGGTATGAAAAATGCAATTTTAATTAGTTGATCTTATTATTACGCAAAAATTACACAAAATACAATTTAGATTTTTTTTTTAACTCTATATATTTTTGTAGGAAAATATCTTCATGTGTCGAAGACATGCAGAAACGGATAGAATCAGGGATATCGCCAGAAGACGCCTGGAACAAAGTTTCTGTGCAACTTGTATCAGCAGCAGAAGTAAGTTAACAATAATATTGTTCACTTACTTATGATATTTCTTGACACAAATACTACTAGCATAAATACGTTTTAGAAGTAATTATAGCTGACTCTTGAGTCCCCGCAGACTGCAGACTTTTTATCGGCCGATAGTTTGGTCGGCTTCTTAATCAGTATGAAGACTGAATCACTGTAATGTGCGCATCTGCATACATCTTCATACTGAATAAGAAGCCGACCAAACTATCGGCCGATAAAAAGTTTGCAGTTTGCGGGGGGCCCATAAACTCTTGATATTTACTTTTCAGGCACATTGCCGCGTCATCATAATATCGACCTTCCACGAAGTAATATTGCGAAGAACAGTAAACTCTTCTCCGCAACTGAGGACAGTGTTGAATCAACTAGTTGAGCTGTATACTGTTTTCTGGGCGTTGGAGAAGCTTAATGATTTCTTACGGGTAAGTAGAATGTACACGATACTTTGTTATGTATCTGAGTGTAACTGTTTTCCAAATTTTCATTTCGTAAATCTATATACCTTAGTAAAGGAATATATTTTAATATGGGATATGATGGACATTAGCAGAGCACAATAAGCTAGGCAGATTATTGTGCTCTGCTATTGCAACGTAGCAGAAACGTCGAGAAAAATAACAATATAGTACGCGATAAATTCCCGATTAATCATATCTCTGCTATAACTTATGATCGCGAAAGTTAAAATAAATCTATATCCTATGATCCTTTTCAGAAATGACTCCAATTTAATACTTTTGAAGAACAAAGTATTGTAATTTTTTTTTTTTTGACCTGACTAGACATAAAAATGACCCATACATAATACTACGAATACACACGTATTTTCAGTTTACAACGATATCAAAACAAGATGTGGATTATCTGCAGAGCTGGTATGAAGACCTGCTCATGAAAATCAGGCCAAATGCCGTCGGATTGGTCGACTCCTTCGACGTGATGGATGAAGTAAGTATACCCTTCCGTGATTATCATGATAGATAACTGAGAGAGCTAAAATTCTAGACACTGCTGAACTTAAGTATAAATCCAAGTATGTGTATTCTCTAAGTCTCGTGATTTCCACCTGCCCATTACCGTCATTCTCAAAAAACCACATTGCATATAAAAATAATAGAATATTGATTATGTATAACCCTAACTATAACCCTAGCCTATTGACTATTTGTATGATACTTTTATAGAAAGAACCTGTTTTGATAATTCTGTATTAAGATTGGGTGTTTCTCGTCTAAAACTATATCAAGATTTCATCAGTAGTATATCCTTATATAAAAAAAGACGTGTGGCAATCGGGGACTGCCGCGGTAAAGCTATAGCGTTTTTTTGATGGATTACGCATGCGCAGTGTTAGGTTATTTTCGTTACGGAATTTTTGGATCCGGTCTCCACGCTCAAGGCCCGCGGTAGATAAATAAATAAATAAATAATGCTGGACAATCCAAACAACATCATCTAGCCCCAAGCTAAGCGGAGCTTGTGGTATGGGTACCAGAAGACTGACATACTTAATACAATACATTATATAGATAGATATTTTTTATTATACATATACAATACCCAGAACACCCGGAATAAATATTTGCAGATCGTACAAACATTTATCCCAGGCGGTCCTTCGTCCGCCGCGTCACATCTGTCGTTATATAATATTACAAGTCGATAAGTTTTTTTCCTGTTTTGTAGTTGTTACAATCAACGTTGGGTGCGTTCGACGGTCGCGTGTACGAGCGGCTGATGGAGGAAGCCATGAAGAGTCCGCTCAACGCACAACCTGTCAACCACACCTTCCACACACATCTCAAACCGTTCATGCAGGGGAAACTGTGATCTATCTACCTGGACTTAGTGTTCAAATGGGATGAGCAATTCAACAGGCAAATTATATTTGTAGTTTTGTTTGCAGTTGCTATCGGAATCACAAGTTTTATATGCATGATTTTAATAAATCTGCTCAAGATTTATTAAAATCATGCACATAAAACTGGTGATTCCGATAGCAACTGCAAAAAGGTAATTGTGCTATTATTTATAGTTTATTGGGTCTCAAACCCTTTATGCAGGGGAAATTGTGATCTATCTACCTGAACTTAGAGATCAAATGGGACGAGCAATTTAACAGGCAAATATATTTTGTAGCGATGTTTTGTAGTTTTGTTTGTTTAGTAGTTAGTAAGTAGTTTAGTTAGTAGATGTATTGTAGTGTATGTTTAGATTTTAAATACTTGTCTTTGCAACTATGTACTAGGTAAGTTGGATGAAAATAGGTTTATTATTATTGTAAATAGATAAAAGGTGATTTTCATACATACATTGCGTAACTATTGTGATTTGATATGTAGATTTATATGCATGAGTGATATTAAAGTGTGTTAATATTTTTATTTTATTATTTAACTTTCTTATATACGTATATTAGACACAAATGATACGACTAACCATTAGTACCTTATTAGTCAATTAGGAACCAGCGAGGTTTTGGGTTCAATTCCCACCAAAAAACAAACATTGATTGATAAAAAAAAATAGTTTAAACAAACTTTAGTGATCACAGAACACAGAACACATTTCTTTTTTATTTGAGTAAGTGGTAGAACATGCAGATTGCTCACTTCATGTTGAGAGGCAAACTATGTCTATATCGATGCAATGCTTCACCGAGCACATCCTTTAAGCACAATATCATCATGTGTTGGCCTGTACCTACAGATTTGTAGAAAGTTAGTTTAGAAGCCAGTCTATCCTGTTACTTAGTGATCACGTTCAAGTTACATAACAAGAATCATCGCACATAATAATCAGTAAAGTTGCTGCACGCCTATAGGTAATCGTTTCCTACACAAAGCGAGAGTATACGAGACATAGTGGATACATTCACAGCAGCGCAATTAATGCTAAAATATTACTTTCCTTACTTTGTTCAGAATCATAGTAAATTATTTTTTATTCTGTAAAATCTGAAAGATAATTTAGAATCGTGTAGTAATTCTAGGTGCCAATTCATATTTATTGTGTTACATATTTAGTTTCTAAATAACTTTATCAGCCTCATGACCTCTTTTATTATAATCATAAATCTGCGTTTGTGGGTTCAAAAGACGTTATCACAGCACGCTATAAGTAAGTTGTAGATGTATATTTATTAATGTCCATGCATCAGAAATTATGTTGTTATTGTAATATACTGGTGGGTATCCTAATTATAAAAAAAATAATTTATTTATTTATTTATTTATTAAACAAAATCCACAGCTCTTAATTTATAATTTACAAAACTTATAGACAATACATAAAGCCAATTATGGATTTACATTTTATAATAAACAGCAGTACAAAGTTAATTTCAGTCCAGAACATCTTTAATTATAAAACATGTAAACAAATATTTAGGACCACCTCTAATGTTATCGTTATGTCAGCCGATTTTCACTATTTCAAGCCCAGCTAGGTGAATTTTCTCTCATTTTAAGTATTCCGTTTTATTGGATGAAATGACAAAACAATATTGTGTAAACATATAGATGAATCACTACCTATAGTTACATTGTACCGGCACAGATAGTATAAACTAGTTTCACTTGTCAAGTGAGTGTAATGCTATGTTCAGACGCGCGCCGTGCAGCCCGGCGGGCTGCGCGGCGTTCTGCGCGGCGTGCAGCCCGTCTCGGGCCGGCGAAAATTCAAGCTGTTCACATGCGCGCGGTCGTGCCAGTCAATGCCAGGATGTCGAGCAGCGATGATCTCGGTGTTATATTCCAGGAACGTCAAAATTCTCTCGTTTGACCATTCGTGTGCGATTCAAATTCTTTATTAACTGATAAAATAACATTACAGACTATTCTAATGCATTTTTCTATTTAAATCTAATATTTTACAAATAATATAATATAATTTCCGATTGGCACTGATTTGGATCAGTTGAACTATCTATAGATCGTTTGCAACGGTCTGTAGATAGCTCAACTGTTTCTTATGTATTTTATATGACTATGTACATTTTGTAAATACTGTATAGTCGTAAGTTTGTTTGTGAATATAATTCTAATTATTGTATTAAGTAGGTACCTATTTACAGACATAAAAATAACAAATAATAATAATTAAATCAACTGGTCAAGCGATGGTCCGCCTGCAACGCGGAAGGTTGCGGGTTCGATTCCTGCCTTGGGATAAATGTTTGTATGTTCTGCAAATATTTATTCCGGGTGTTCTGGGTATTATATGTAGGTATACTTAATAAAAGATATCTATCTATGTAATGTATTGTATTAAGTATGTCAGTCTTCTAGTACCCCACAAGCTCTGCTTAGCTCGGGGCTAGATGATGTTGTGTAGATTGTCCAGCATTATTTATTTATTTATTCCATGCTGCAACATTCGATCGTAGCGACTTTTTTTGGCACGTCCACTCGTCACGAAAGCGCGAGAGAGACTGACTGCCCGCGCGCGTGTGAACGGTCGGCGGGCGCCCGGACATTCATCCTTTGAACTTTGCCAAAAAACCGACACTCGCCGGGTTCGCGGCATGCACGGGCACGGGCGCGTTTACGGGCTCGGGCGTACCGTTCACATGCGCGTGAATGTGAACGTGCCCGTTGAACGTCGAGTTGAACGCGCGCATGTGAACGGCCCATAATATTGTAGCCAGTAGTCAGTTTGGTCTCGGTCGCCACAAGAGGCGCTGGCGGTTTTTACTATGTCGCTATCGGAATCACAAGTTTTTTGTTCGTGATTTTAATAAATCTGTTGCTAATTCCTAGGTAATTGTGCTATCTATAGTTCATTGGGTAAAGTTATTAATCTTAGAAATACGTTCGTTGTAAATTGTCTAAAGACCTAGTTTTTTTTAGAAACGTTGTTTATTTACATTGTGTTTATGAAGTGGCCAATAGAATTGATGCAATGTCATTTTGCTGTTGTAAGTTGAAATTAGTGTTTACATAGTTTGATAGATGGCGCTGTATCAAATATATTTGGTTTTTATCTATAGTAGGGCATCCATTGGACTTTGGGTGAGTGTATAAAAATCAACGGTAATTATTAAAATTATCGGAAACTTGGGTCTAAAAAATATCTGCATATATTTATTGAATTAGCCCTAATATAGCGAACTGTGGGAATTAACCGAACAATTGTCTCCTTATGATACAAGGTTAACCGGCGCATTTGCTGTCAAGGCAGGGTGTTGGGTTCAAGTCCGAACTTTTTGTGTAACTTTTAAAATATTCGAACGAAATATCAACTAATGTAAAGACGGCGTTTCGAACACCAGCTCTATATATTATACCAAAACACAACTTATGAAACGCTCTCTATTAAGTAAACTTATCTGAAAAATACTGTGATAAGAGATAAAATAATAAACAATATTACAGATAATTTTCAGCAAAACACTGAGTTGCACATTGAACTGTTATACATATCTACAATATTGGTATAAAGTGTATATAATGTAGATATTTAAAAGTACTTTAATGCGGATTTAAACGATATCTTCAGCTTAGGCATGTAATTATAATAAGATAATCATTTTAGACTGAGCTTTGGTGGTGAGTAGACGTTTGAGATGACGCAAAATAAAATAAATGAAGATCTGGTGAAGGAACGGCAGAAGTGCACTTTCGATATTCAAGAGCTAATCCATCTGATTGATAATGGAGAGAAAAATACCAGAGAGAGGAAAAAGATTGGTGAGTTTATTTTGCAAGTGGTTGCAATTATAATTTTATCTCCATGGCATAATGATACTTAAATAAATAAATAAATATAGGTACATATTATTATATTAACGGACATTTCACACATCACACTCTCACACTTTTCCCAAATTAAGCAAAGTTTGTACTGTGGGAACTAGACTGGTGATAGAATACTTAATTTTTTTTTGTAAATACGTACATAGAATACATAGAAACACCCAAACACAGAACAAATATTTATTCTTCATCACACAAACATTTGCTCTGGGTGGGAATCGAACCCACGACCCATAGCTTGGAAGACAGAGCTACTACCAACTGAGCTGTGACGCCTGTCACTTAATGGTACTTGGAGGTTGCCTCATTAAGTGTCAAATGTGCCAGGCTGGGTCGCAAATCATAAGATCAAAGGTCAATCTATTGTCTATTATTAAGTATCTATCTATACCTACCTATGTTATCAGCGGTTTTATCTACTTATTTATACTAGGGAGGTATTTACTTGATATCATTTTGCGGAAGGTTTCAATTATATACCTATTTATTAGATATACATATTTTTAAATAAAAATCTGGACGACTTTAATAAGAGATAGTGAAAAAATAAAATAGACAAATGGAGGAATTTGAGTGAGACCTTTACCCAGTAGTAGGACTATATAGGTTAATTTAAAAATAAATTAAAAAACCTAACATCTCGCGAATTAGCGCACCCATCCGGCTTGTAAGTACTCTAGATATTGTGGGGTGTTGAAATGAAATGAAAAGGGTGTTAACATAAAATAAATAATAGATAAATATTCACAGACAATTCACACATAACACTATCATCATCAACATTCCCGCCCTTAACCCACGTTAAGTGGAATCGGCACAACATACTCTCTTTATCCACTTACTTCACATCTCAATATACAGTGTAAACTCTTTATAACGGTATCCTTTATAACGATAAACTCCATATAACGTTGGTTTTCCCAAAGCGGTGTTGACGAAAATTTGGTTGTTTTTTTTATTCACTCCATATTTTAGACAGCTATATTAATGACAAAACTGCATGGCCTGATGTCGCTCCACCCGTCAACAGCAAATTTGTCGATTTGTGATACTAGTAATGTTCTCTTGCCTTGCTTATGTACTTTGTAGTATATTTGTTTCTGAAGCGAAGCGTGTGCTGTCTTTTTGATTTATGTATAGCTTTATTATACTTCTTTTTTTTTAAACTCATTAGTGTATCATTACTAAGTTAAATTGACACCGCACTGAAACTTCAGTACTTAATTTAGTTTAATTGTAATTCTTTGTAAGAAGGATCATATAAAAAAACGGTAGGAACCAGGCCGTAAGTTTCTTGCCCGTTCTTCTAGGCTCTGGTCGCGTGGAACTGGCACCTAGAATCACCTAGTATGTAAGACGATTCTAAATGATCCTTGTGATTTTACTGAATAAAGTAATTTTTGACTTTGACTTTGACCTAACGATAACTCTCTATAACGACAAAAAATGCTCAGTCCCTTGAGTTTCGTTATAAAGAGTTTACACCATATTTACATACTTTCAGAGGAACTGGTGCTCAGCGTTAAAGAGCTGAAGGATACAGTTCCAGAAGAGTATCTCAGCCACAAAGAACGATACGAGAACTCGATAAGAAAAGCTTGTCTTCTTGTCAAAGTGCTAAAAGAGCATGTCCTGAGCGATTTGAGTCTTGATGTATTTAGGTAACTATACTCCAACGAATGATATTCTTACTTTGACAGATAAATTGATCGGTTTTGTTTTAGCATATTTTTATTTTCCAAGTAATTAAAGTAAGGTTCTTGACGGATAGAATGATCGGATTTTCTTTTAGTATACTTATTTCCGAGTAATTGAAAGGGGTTCTGAGGTTTTCAAGGTCAGGATTGATTGGACTCTTCACAACACCTCATCTAGTCCCAAACTAGGCAGTCTATTACCCAAAATAAAGAAATCGAAATTTTTGTCTCAGTAAAGATGAAATTTATTTCAACTTGTACTGTACGGTGGAGCTTTAACTCTTTGCTTAGGCTCTTTGTTTGGGACTAGACCGCGATGTGTGAAATGCAAAAAAGGTTACAAAAACAGTGGGTTCGATTATCACCTCTCTGTAACAATATAGTCTTGTCACTGAACGTTTCAATATCAACTTCACAGTCCATCCTACAAATACAAGATCCAACTAGGCGTGGTGAAGGATGTGTCTCCATTCATGCTGCACATGGGAATGTTTGTGCCGACCGTAGTGAACCAGTCGTCAGAAGAACAGTTGGCAGAGTGGCTACCGAAGGCGTGGAACATGCAGATTATTGGGACTTACGCACAGGTGAGCTTAAATTGAAACTAAGAACTGCTGAGAGATTATTTCAAAATTTCTGTCTCTATAACTATTAATTAGCCCTAAGCTTTAGTTTTTAGGGTTACGCCCCCAAAAGGTAAGCTAAGATACGCACCCTGTTGTATTTATAAAATGTATGTAAGAGGGCTTTCATACAAAAATATGTTTTTTTGCTAGTTTTTGCTCTATATTGAAAACGACAACAAGTAGGTATTGTAACCCTTCTTGCATTAGTCAGACTCGCTTTCGGCCGGTTGTTTTTAATCAAGCATACGTAAAACATCATTATACACATCTTGATATCTTTGAGATTTTGATTTACTAAGAACGGTTGGTCTTTCAGACTGAACTCGGCCATGGAACTTTTCTGAGAGGGTTGGAGACCACGGCTACTTACGATCCTAAGACCGAAGAGTTTGTACTCAACAGCCCGACTTTGACGTCTTATAAATGGTGGCCTGGAGGTTGTAAGTACTTAACTCATTCTTTATTTATTTTAAAATTATTTTAACAATTCAATATCAATGTAGAAATCTTTTGGAGTTGCAACCAAGTTTTTTTAGTCATGGACCAGCTGCAATCTCAGAAAATTATGCAGAAAATTAGCATAATATTCTTCATTGTTTTGTGTTCAGGTTATGAGTTTCGTTCGCACTTTAAAATATTATTTTGCCGGAAATGTGTTTTTTTAATTTTAAATTTCGCATGATTTGTTAACTACATATTTGAGTATTTGTGGAAACTTGAAATTGACCTTCAGTTTAACCTATTTAATTTACTACGTAACTACCTGTTTGTTTTCCTAAAATTTATAAAATAAAATAAAAATAATAAATTTTGTTTCACCTTGCAGTGGCACACACAGCAAACCATTGTATCGTGGTAGCGCAACTATACACGAAAGGTGAATGCCATGGCGTCCATCCGTTTTTCGTACAAATCCGAGACACAGATACCCACATGCCTCTGCCGGGAATCAAAGTGGGAGAGATCGGACCTAAACTAGGGTTCCAGACCGCTAACAACGGCTTCCTAGGATTCGAACAGTTCAGGATACCGAGGAAACATATGCTGATGAAGAATGCTCAGGTTTTAGAGGTGAGTTTTTTAATCTATAAAAGGTTGACCACACCTGGATACAACATTAGGTTTCAGTATATCCTTGAGTGTTATTCAAACTTAAACATTCTCTTGGCGTTTTTAGTAACTCCTGGTAAGTCATAAAATGATTTCTACTACGAAATTTTTGGCGTCCTATTCGTCATGGAGCTCTATTATATTTCTTACAAGTGAACACCTAATTTACGAATTGTCTTTATCAATTACAAACGTTTGTCGAGTGTTTTTGAATACAATATCCAAAGGAGAATGGGCATTTTGGGCCACGACTTTAAAAGACGCCCCTCAGGGTTGCCACATAATACGTTTGAAAGAGCTTCAAAAGGCCTACGTTTCACTATATTTACGAAAAAAATCCGTCCTGTGGAAATTGAGATATATTGAAAAAACTGTTATTTACTTAATATTGAATTGCCACGAATTCTGACAGTCCTCACAAATGACTAAGGTGTCGTTTGAAAGGACATTTAAAGGACTTCATTTGGTTCTAGAAGTGTCAAAAAATCCAACCTGTGGAAATAGAGTTATTCCTGATAAACATGATTTTTTATAAAACTGACGTTTGGCTCACATCCAGCATTACCACAAATATGGCCGATACGGCATTTAAAAGAGCGTATGAAGGACATTTTTTTAAGGCATATCAATCAAAAATCCATCCTATAAAAATAAAGTTATAGTGGAAACACTTTTGAATTAATACTATTCGATTTTGCTTTGTTCTCTGAAACCCCACATCAATTAGATATAATACGTTTGAAAGAGCATTAACAGGGCATCATTTGGTTCTAGAAGTGTCAAAAAATCCAACCTGTGGAAAAAGAGTTATTCCTGATAAACATGATTTTTTATAAAACTGACGTTTGGCTCACATCCAGCGTTACCACAAATATGGCCGATACGGCATTTGAAAGAGCATATAAAGCAATTAATATTTTATTGTTACAAAAATCAAAAATCTATCCTATAAATATAAGTAATAATAATAAAATAAATAACTTACATACTATTTCATATCAATATATCATTTAATATCACTCTGTGTTTCAGGACGGCACATACGTAAAGTCCAAGAATGATAAACTAGCGTACGGTACGATGGTGTTCGTTAGAGTGACTATTGTGTCAGATCTAGCTTACGATGTGGCTCGCGCCGTCACTGTAGCTGTGAGGTATTCTGCTGTAAGACATCAGTCGCAGCCAAAGCCGGGGTAAGATACTAGTTTTATATATTTTGTTTTAGACAGCGTCTTCTTTTGCAGGATAGAGTAGATATTTAACCAGTAGAAACACAAAATAACCATTTAATTGACCTATCTATGTTATGTCATCCAATTGACCATTATCTACAACATACCCGACGATATTAAAACATTTTTTAAAGAATGTTTATATATTTAACATTTTGTATTGCCCTTATAGGGTTCATGAGCTTTCATAGTTATTTACAGCTCAGTTAGTAGCTAGGTAGTAGCTAGGCTCTGTCTTTCATGCTGTGCGTCGCGCGTCGTGGGTTCGATCCCCACGTAGAGCAAATGTTTGTGTGATGAACATAAATTTGTCTCACTATGTAATATATATGTATCAACTATGTAATAATGTTTATATTAATATTTATACAGTATTTACAAAATGTACATTTACATATAAAATACATAAGAAACAGCTGAGCTATCTACAGACCGTTGCAAACGATCTATAGATAGTTCAACTGATCCAAATCAGTACCAATCGGAAGCGTACCCAAGACACTGGCTGCATTGCCGCGCTGAATAGCAATGCTGATACGTTGGGCCAGATACTCACCAGCCCTCGGGTCACGCGTCGTATATTAATATTTATTAAACAAATATGTTCAATTCCAGTCAGCCCGAACCTCAGATAATAGAGTACGTGACCCAACAGCACAAGTTATTCATCGGCATCGCGACCAGCCACGTGTTCAGAATGGCTGGCATGTGGCTTTGGGCCAGCTACTCTAAGGTCATCAAGGATATCGGTAAAGGGAACATGGAACAACTGCCAGAGGTCAGTTTCTTTTACTAATGCAAATTGCATGTATAGGCGACAAAGAAATTGGTTTACCACTCTAAGGTTGAATATCATTTGCACGTACAAAACGTCAAGGGCTATTTTCGCTTGACAGATTAATAACTGCTACGTCAGAATCTGTCAATCTGTAATCCTTAGCGAATAATTATGTTACTGGGAGATGTCATCAAAAGTGGTAAACCAATTTCTTTGTCGCCTATACATAAATATTCAGGGACAAATCACACACCACACTCTAGTCACAAACTAATCAAAGCTTGTACTATGGGAACTAGATTGCTGATTGTACAAGAGTGTGGGACTAGAGTGTTATGTCTGAATTGTTCGTGAATATTTATTTATTTTTATGCATCGCCATCAATAGTGAACAAAACATGCAAAACGATAATTTAAGAATACAAAATGTTTTATAAATTGTTCTGCTGATTAGATCAAGAATTATTATAAGAATAAGATATACGTCACTGCCTAATCATCATCCTACTATTATGATGATGATTTTATCATTGTTCAATGATTTAGCACATCTTGTTGTGGTGCTATACTTATTATTATAATTTATCATGATTTTATACAATTTATTGCCTGATAAAGTTTACTCAAAACTCAAAATACGATGAAAGCATGAAATTTGTATTCAAGAAATACTTTTCTTTTAATGATAAAAATATGCATCTTGAAATGAAAAGTATGCAATATGCAAAATTTGTTCTTAGCTCCACGCGTTAGCTTGCTGCCTCAAAGCAGTGTGTTCACGTGACGCGTCAGCTCGCGTTGAAGAATGCAGATTGGCCTGTGGAGGACACGGCTATATGACGTCATCCAACCTGCCCATTGTCAGTGGAGTGGTCACTGCTACCATCACCTATGAAGGCGAATATACCGTGCTTATGCTGCAGACTGCTAGGTATTTCTTTTAAATACTATTAGATATTGCCGAGGAGGATTCGAAACTCGCTATGCGATGTTTCGAATGATCGTGCATCCATCGAAAATGTACCGTTTTCCCGGCTGCAATTTTCCGCGGGTGCGTAAGCCGCCATCTTAAAATACAAGATGGCGGATGGTGGAATCCAAGATGGCCGCGTAAACGAACCAAAATAATTGTTGCTGTTTTGAATTTAGACTACTTGTGACCTAAAGGTTCCAGCCAAAAAATTGTTGTTGGATGTTTTTTGCAATTTCAGACCCCTTTTTCTGACAAACCCGACTGGGCTAATAAGTCATAGATAGGCCTAATAGTTATTAATTATCTAAATAAGTTCTAATAAATGTAATGTAATTTACACATATGTATACGTTATATACCGATAACGGCGTACCAGTCAGTATCAAGGCGTCAATTTCTAGAGATATTCCAAACTATGTTATAATATACAATACGTAAGGTTTTATTTGCTATGGCAGGTACCTAGTAAAGGCATGGAAGCAAGCGATAGGGGGAACTGCGATGACGCCGACAGTTTCCTACCTCGTTGATTACTTCAAGAAGAAGAGCCATCGCTGGGTTAACAGTCCTGAGGGGATCATCAAAGGACTACAAGCGGTTGCAGCTGGGTAATTAAACTTTTTTTTATTTATTTATATTGATTCACTTATACTTATGAAACCTACGACTATTCTGGGTCGTAGGTTCGGCTCAGAAGGCAGAACATTTTGTCAACATTTTGTCCAAGAGTTACATTTCTTAAAGAATGTTTGAATCCATGAATACACATAATTTACTATACAGAAAACTAGAAATAGTCTAGAAAAATTTTTTTTAAACTAACTCTTACAGTAAAACCAAAGCTGCGTGTGACGCTCTACAAGCTCACGAAAAGAGTGGAATAGAACCAGAAGATGCGTGGAATCTAGCTTCAGTACAACTAGTCAATGCTAGTGAGGTAAGTCTTAATGTATAAGGTTTAAGGTTTAAGATACTTTAGTCTTAAAAAATGGTGCATGGAAAGAGCCTCCTCGTGGCGCACACCGGTAACAGCTAGGCACGGCAAAGCAGTGTCTAGTCTGGATAATCTTTCCAACACGATGTTACAACAAAATACAGTTGTAGCATCGACACGATAAGAAGAAGAAGTCTTAAAAAATACATAAACAGTCACTTACATGAGAACAATACAAACATAAGCTATTGTGTAAACACAAATTTAATTTTGAATGTTTTGGCTTGTTTTATAAATGCACATTTATAGCACTGTAGCAGACTAAAATCCTTGAATAAAATATTAACTCAGATTTATCAAACGCTCAATATTTTGAGGGGTAAATAAAGAAATACTCCAAAATAAGTAAATTGGCGCGTCTTGAGAGAGACCCACGTCCAGCAGTTGACTGATATAGATTGATGATGAAATTAAGGTGAAAGTTTTTTTGACAAAATTTTACAAGATGGAAAAAAATTTAGAGTCATGGTTGAGTTTTGATTAATAATTTTAGACTCTTGACTCTCTGAACTGGTGAGTCATGGTTGAGTTTCGATTAATCATGTTAGACTCTTGACTCTCTGAACTGAGCTAACCTGACAGTCGCCACGTTATGTAAACCATTATGAGGGTTACAGTGCGCGTCGACGCGAGCTCGATTACAGTGATCAGTTAGCGTTTGTAGGATTATTGTTTTGTATTGTTTACAGGCACATTGTAGAGCTATTCTTTGCGAAGTAGCGTGGCTCGAAGTTCAACGTTTGTCCGCCTCTGTGTCGCCGAATTTGGCGCTAGTGTTGAAACAACTTGCTGAACTTTACCTCGTGTTTTGGGCGCTGGAGAAAAAAGGCGATCTTCTTGTTGTAAGTATAGAAATAAATAAATTGTAGATCATTTACATAATTTTGTAATATACAGGGTGTTTTTTTGAGAAGGGCGGTGATGACCAAGTCCAAAACTAACGAAGTTGGAGAAATGTGATGGAACGATGCTATATAAAATAAACTTTACCTATATCCTAAGTTTGTACATCAATCTTTTAGTCTATAAGAAAATCGACTCGAATGATTAAGAGAAAATAACATCCTGTAACCAATGTATGCTGTTGCTGATAATTTTTACAACTACTTCTTCTTCTGCTCTTGTCTGCGTAATCAATGCAAGCCACGCCATTTCTTCCTTTGCAGGGCCGCTTCTTGACTTCCTTATACGACACGAGGGCAACCTTCATCTTTACTTGGCTCATGTAGTTTATCCTCGGCCTTCCTCGTCCTCTCCTTCCTTCTACCTTTCCTTCTATGATGTTACTGATGAGGTTGTCGTTTTACAACTACTAAAAATCTTTTATTTCATCTTAGGAAATTTGATCTTTTATTTCATCATAATCAATATAAAAACGCTTTATTTTACAATGATGTTTCAGTACTCGACAATATCCAAGGATGATCTGACAATACTACAGAACAGATACGAACAGCTGCTAGCTTTGATCAGACCCAACGCTGTCCCATTGGTCGACGCATTCGATATCAGAGACGAGGTACATATATACATCTTTTAACTGTGAATTGCTAAACAATTATTGTGTTGTACTAACCATCTTAGACACAGAACAAATATTTATGTTCATTACACAAACATTTGCCCTGGGTTGGAATCAGACTCACGACCAACAGCATGGAAGGCAGAGCTACTACCAACTGAGCTGTGAAACCTGTCAAGATAATGTAACGAAATGAGATATTACAAATACATAGTTCGCGCCTTATCAATCTTTTTGTATTATCATTTTTTTTGTCTGTATATAGGTACATAAATAAATAATGCTGGACAATTCACACAACATCATCTAGCCCCAAGCTAAGCAGAGCTTGTGTTATGGGTACTAGAAGACTGACATACTTAATACAATACATTACATTGAAAGATCATTTTTTTATATACATATAAAATACCCAGAACACCCGGAATAAATATTTGCAGATCGTACAAACATTTATCCCAAGGCGGGAATCGAACCCGCAGCTTTTCGCGTCACACCTTCGCCCGCCGCGCCACATCAGTCGTCCATGAATATTTATTTTATTTTTGGACTGTGGCCATTTCAGATCTTGAACTCGACGTTGGGTGCGTTCGACGGTCGCGTGTACGAGCGACTGATGGAGGAAGCCATGAAGAGTCCGCTCAACGCACAACCTGTCAACCACACCTTCCACACACATCTCAAACCCTTGATGATGGAGTCCAAACTGTGATAGCCTAATCTGGCTTGAAGAATGATGCTCAAACATGCTTCGTCACTAGCTTCTACCTATATACTACCTACTTCTATAATTAAGTCTCATTTTAAGCGAACTGTAATCTGTTCTTAATGAGAAAATAAATTCTTTAAACCGATATACAAAAGTTTAGGCTCGTACTTTACTTAACACTAAAACTTGTCAGGAAATCTTCTACGGAATAGAAAACTCCTTGGAGCAACAATTCTCTGATTTTTCTCTTAAATATTTAATATCTCTTAGATAGAAAGACGACCAATATATTTAGTAGGCTTAAAAATATGTTTATGTTACAATATGATTTTAAATATATTTTCGGAATTAATGTTTCTCCAAAAAGTGTACTACGTATTTACTAATTTTGGATACTAAGTAACCCTCTTTTTGCTTCACGTAGTCTGGTTTAAAAAACTATCGAATTGAGGAACTCTTTTTTATACGATATCCAGAATACCAACATTGGCCAGTAAAATTAAATATGTATTGGTGAGAATAAATCTACCTAATTACATTTGCTTGGTAACAATGCGACAAAACAAACAACGTATTAAAATTATTTTAATTTTTAGGTTTTCTAGGTCTTTGATGATTAGGAAAGTGTAAAGAAAACATCCTTACATATTTTTATATTACTTTATTTTGAAGTGTATGAAATTTATATTATTATTATTTAAATAAAGGGTTTTCTAATAATTGTATTATTTTTACATAGAAAAAAATATATCCATTCAAATGAATGTATTGAGTGAGACATTTTGAAAAAATAAAGTTAAAAGATATACCTTATTTTAATAGTAATATGGTACATTTTGCCATGAATAATAAGAATAAGAATTATTTGTTGTAAAACTGTAGGTATAAAGTATGACTATGTATAGTATGACTTTATGACCTACATAATAAATACCTACTTTCTATACTAACTTGCTAGCTTAATTGTATCTGGGTGTTACTATGTATTGTATGTATGTATAGGCGACCAAGAAATTGGTTTACCACTTTTGATGACATCTCCCAGTAACATAATTATTCGCTAAGGATTACAGATTGACAGATTCTGACGTAGCAGTTATTAATCTGTCAAGCTAAAATAGCCCTTGATGTTTTGTACGTGCAAATGATATTCAGCCTTAGGGTGTTACCACACCAATCGATCGATAGTCGATCGATGCCATCGATCGATGGTAGAATGGATTAATCGACGTCGATCGATAGTTTCTACCACACCAATCGATCAATGCCATCGATCGATGGTAGAATGGATAAGTCGTCGTCGATCGAGCTGCTCGAGCTCGCCAGTGCCGGCACTCGCCCCGATAATTAATCGATCTACGTCGACCGATGCCATCGATCGGCAATCGATCGATTAGTTAGTCGACCGGTATTCGTCGATCGATTAAAGCTACCACACCAATCGATCAACGTCGATCGATGTCGATCGATGGCATCGATCGACTATCGATCGATTGGTGTGGTAACACCCTTAGAGTGGTAAACCAATTTCTTGGTCGCCTATACCTATTTACAAAAAAATAGCAATCTAGTTCCCATAGTAGGTACAAGCTTTGCTTACTTTGAAACTGGAGTATGATATGTGAAATGTCCGTGAATATTTATTTATTTTATTATATCTATATGCATCTAGTCCTTGACCAACGATGAGAATGAACTGACAATTTCGAAGTGCATATATTGTCGACCACAATCTACATAACACTACAAACTTACTGTAGAGTTTACAGTACCTAAGCATATATTTACCAGTCGTTACTCGGAGCTTGAACAAATCGTATTACAGAATTTAATCCAACGCACATATGAATTAAATAACTTTAAAATGAGTGTAGTTAATAAATTAGAAGTGAATAAAGATTTAGCGAGGGAGAGACGAAAATGCAATTTTAATTTAGAGGAATTGACATTTTTAATTGATGGTGGCAAGAAAAATACTATTGCGAGAAGAAAAATTGGTAAGTACTTATATACCATTATACATTGCTATATTTGTTTCCTCTACATAAAAATCGAGATATTTACTTATAGTAAGTTAATATTAATATTGTAATTGTTTTTAATTTTGTTTTGCACACCCCAAAAGGGTAGAATTACTTTGATACATTCTTATATATACGACATCTTTTTACATGTCATTGTAATTCTGCAAATAAATAAACTTTGACTTTGACTTTGATCTACTTACAATATACATACTTAGTAGTCAAGAAATATTTCTGTGACTTCGTTAATACAAAAGAAAAAAAACACAAGTTATTCTGTCTATATGTTTAAAACATAAAATATATTTTCGTTTTTACCTACCGATTGTGATCTTTAATGCAATTTTAGTTTATTTTGGTCGTGACCTTCAGTTCAAAACACAAATTAAGTAGGTATACCAAAACTGTCAATGTATTATGAATGACGCGTATTTTTTTACTGTATTAAATATTTATTTATGAATACATGAAAGGGAAACTAAGGCAACCAGATTATTTTGTAAAAATACATACATGTTTTGTTCTGTGTCTGTGGTACTTATAAAATAAACACCTTGTAGGTATGCAGAAATCATCAATTTAGGTAAATCCTACATAAATGATTCAATTAACTCTTTCATTTTATATTCCAAAGTATATCTATATTTATCTATGTTTGTGTGCTAAAGCTGAAGTGATTATCTGTCTATGTTTTCAAGGTTTAATGACACTATATCAGTGTCCGACACTGGCGAAATTTTGAGGAATACCTAGTCACAAAATAAAAAAAAACTAACGAACTCTCTCGAACTGTTATATATTTTATTTTATATTGTATTATATTTTACACAGAGAACATAGCTTTGAATGGAGGAGCATCTTTAGACAAGATACCAGAGGAGTGCCTCAGCCCTACGGAGAAGTATGAGAACGCTATAAGAAAATCCGTTCTTTACAGCAAGATTGTCAAGGAGGAACTGCTTGAGTTCACTGGGTTGGAAGCGCTTGGGTAAATATAATTTCTTAATTTAGTTTAATTGTTAAATTTTTTGTTTTATTATTTGTAAGAAGGATCATACAAAAAAACGGTAGGAACCAGGCCGTAAGTTTCTTGCCCGTTCGTCTAGGCGCGTGGAACTGGCACCTTGAATCACCTAGTAGGTACCTATGTAAGACGATTCTAAATTATCCTTGTGATTTTATTGAATAAAGATTTTTTTACTTTACTAATTACTTTGTGTTGAAGTATACTTACGTGCCGATCTGTGAAATAAACTAATTACACATTCTTTATATTTATTTATTTACTCTTCCTTCCACTTCTACTGTAACCTACGTTTGATTCTTTTTTCGATTTCGATTCGATAGATTCGATTTTTCTTTTCAGCCTAAACTCGCCAGTTATACGCAGAACCGCAGATGCCTTCTTCAAAGACATATCACCGTTTCTGCTTCACCTAGGAATGTTTGTACCCACTATCATGGGTCAATGCACTCCAGAACAACAAGCCTACTGGTTGCCACGCGCATTGGATATGCAAATCATCGGGACCTATGCCCAGGTAGGTCCATTGTCCCTACAATTAGTAAACATACATTGTTTGCACTATCATGAAAACCCGTAAGTAATGTTTGTTCTAAACATATGGATTGTATTCGACTGTTCTGCGTCTTGAATTGTATGAAAAGTGAAATTATTTAATTTAATTTAATTAATAATAATCGTCTATTGTTCAAAAATAAATAGATGAATAGGTGAATATTCAACATAATTTTTAACAAATTACATTATATGAAAGACACTAGTTCCCACACTAAGATTCCCTGTGTTGTGGGAAACCTGGCTCTTCTTAAAAAAAATAGGTGTATACTATTAAGACGGAATGAGAATACAATGATAGAACGACGAGAATACAAAAATGTTGAGTCGTTATTAGTTTTTTTGCTGTAAAATAATCTCTATTCCATATTTTTAGACAGAACTCGGACACGGAACTTTTATTCGAGGTCTAGAAACCACTGCGACATACGACCCTGAAACCGAAGAATTCGTGCTGCACAGTCCTACTCTCACTTCTTTTAAATGGTGGGCTGGCGGATGTAAGTAAAATCTAGTAGATTTTAATGTAGTAGATTTAATCTACTACATTCATTTCTTTTTTTTTGTTGAACCAGCCCTTTTCCTTTATAGTGATCACGGGATATCGTTTACGGGATAGTCAACGTTCAATCGTAAGATAAGAAAGAATTTTACTTTTGTGCAGCAGTAGATTTTTTCAAGCTATAAATAATCTTAAAACTAGTTCATAGAAAACTATCCAGTGTCAAACAAAAAACATTTTTCAGTGGGAAAAACAGTAAACCACTGCATAGTAGTAGCACAACTCTTCACTAAAGGAAAATGCCACGGCGTCCACCCATTCATAGTTCAAATCCGAGACGAAGACACCCACAACCCTCTGCCAGGCATCAAAGTCGGAGATATCGGCCCTAAAATGGGTTTCAACACTGCTGATAATGGATTCTTAGGGTTCAACCAGCATAGAATACCGAGAGAGAATTTGATGATGAAAAATGCTGAAGTGTTAAAGGTACTTGGCTAAACTTTTATTTCTTCGACACAGCTCAGTTGGTTCGATTCCCACCCAGAGCAAATGTTTGATGAACATAAATAACATACATAGAATACATAGGGACACCCAGACACAGACATCAAGCTATATGAACAGTATGGTCTCCAGTTTTGAATCAACTACTTGTTTTTCCAGGATGGTACATACGTGCAAGTGGCAAGGCATGGCAAACTGACGTACGGAACGATGGTGTTTGTAAGGGTGGTGTTGGTTAGCGAAGCTGCGTTCAACCTCGCCAAGGCGATTACTATAGCAGTCAGATACTCTGCTGTGCGGCGGCAATCTGAGCCAAGACCTGGGTAAGTCACTGTACTATATAGAATAATCAATAATAGGTACCGATCCAGGTACTAGATCCAGGAACTCATGGTTGGTACCAAAGAAGTGGATGATGATGAAGTAGGTCGAGTCTGACTAATTTTTAACACAACAAAACTAAAGGATATTTACTTCTAGAAGTTGAGCATCAATTGCTTATTAGTAAATCAAGATGGTGACTTTTGACTGAGTGTGGTGATTAGCGACCTCAACTTACACCAGTATCATAAAATAAGCAATCCTTGCTACGACTTACTTGAAACGAACTAAAAGACTTGTTTAGGAAAAGTTTTACATATTCTATTTAATTACATATTAAGTATGTATGTGAGATCTTCTTTTGTTTTGAAGCTCCGATTTTGACATATTAGATGTCATATGCGTCTATAAAGTCTTGATCGTCTAACTTGGTAACCCAAATGACTTTGGGCTTAGCTGTGACGTCACATCTTGTTTAAGTTCACGTAGACATTTGTTTGCTTATTAGCACTATAATTTGCAGACTACCTGAGCCTCAAATCCTAGACTACATGACACAACAGCACAAGTTATTCATCTGCATAGCGACCGCGCATGCGTTGCAAGTTACCAGTGATTGGCTGTGGCGGACTTTCACAGCTGTTCTCAAAGACCTGCGGGAAGGGCATACTGATAGTTTACCTGAGGTAAGATCTCAAAGCTATGTATCATTGAAGAACTGCAGTAATTCGTGGACTGTCTTAATAATAATTTTGATCAAGTATGTTGTGTAATGCATTTTAATCGAAAGGACAATTAAATTATAAGGATTCATGGACTTTACACGTTATGTAAACTCAAATAAAGTAATCATGTTAAAATATCATCATCATAGGCAGACCGCCACTCTAACCCCACTGTATCCTGTTTTGGGCCTTTTGCCATCCAGGTCTTCCCCTCTACCGTAAAAATCTGGCTACCAAGGCCTATTTCGTGTTTTATTGATTTTTGATACTTACTAAATAAATGATTTTGTATGCTTTTATGGCTGGTTTCTGAAACGTTGATCAACCAAATAATCAAATTACAATGTGTCAAATATCATATTACATCATATATGTATCAAAACTTGCTTCGTTTAATGTTAACTAATCTGTTGTTAAATATTTCGCTGATGACAAGCGTTTAAGCAACCCAAATCACGATTGATCCGAGTTTTAGTTGATGTTTTGGTTGATTAACGTATCAGAAACCGGTGGTAATTGAATTAACATACTAGCTACACAATTTTGTTTTAACAGCTACACGCCCTATCCAGCTGTCTGAAAGCAATAAGTACGTCAGATTCGGCCGCCTTCATCGAACAATGTCGCCTGGCTTGCGGCGGCCACGGCTACATGCTGTCTTCTAATCTACCATTTCTATACTCGTTCGTCACCGCTACTAGGACTTATGAAGGCGATTATACTGTGTTGCTACTGCAGACTGCTAGGTAAGAAGTCTTGGTAAATATAGATACATATAATAAGCGAGATTTAGACTTCTCTGTCGGCAGATTCAGGCATTTTTCTAGTAAGTATTACAGTCCAAGTTATTTTTAATTCATCGTCAGAATTATTAAAGCTTAAAAAGAACTTTGAACTGCTTTACTAAAATTATCACAAAGAGATTAGCGGTTATACCTTATATCTACTGTTTTGAAAAAAAAAAGAATTGATTTTCTATATAATTTGCGTTATCGAGGCGTTTCTTAAGTAAAATATCTTCTCAGTCTGTGTTTCACTTGTCGAATGTTGTGTATAAATATGTAATAATATTTCTGAAAACAACAATCTTGTTTCCCCAGATTTCTCCTGAAAGCATGGGAACAGGCGGAAGCTGGCAACACAGTGACTCCTACAGTATCATACTTTAATGATGCAGTGGCAGGGAAAAAGGTGGTTTGGGATGGCAGCCCGGAAGGAATCATCAGTTCATTCCAAGCTGTTGCTGCAGGGTAACATAATTTAAAATAAAATTTAATTTACTGTGATTATTTTATTTGTAGTAACATTATTAATTCATGTAATTGGTATAAAACCGTGTTAATTGATTAATTAAAAACATTTATTCATTTACGTTTTTTTTTTCAATTTAATAAAACGGCCTTTTGGCCGGATTGTTTGAATTTGATTTCGTTTGATTTACATACATTTAATGAAACTCGAAGTTATTTTAAAGATTATTGTAACTTCACAATGTAAATAATTAAATATTATAAATATCCTATCAGACCACTTTGTAAGAAAGCCTTTCTTTGTACTAATTTAAAACTAAACCATTTTTAGTTAACGAGTAACTATATACCAACTTCTTCTGTTAAATCAACAGGAAAATCTCAGCATGTGCAACCAGCATAAGAAATCGGATGAAGACAGGTATGACCTTCGTAGACGCCTGGGAACTGACCACGGTCCAACTCGTAGCAGCTGCTGAAGTAAGTATATCCGTCTTCTATTATAAACGCGAAAGTTTGTATATGTGTGGATGTATGTAAATAAACGGGATATTGATTTGTAATACATGATTTGTGTGTTTGATTATTTCCCGATATTTCGGCACGAATGCGCCATGATCACGGGTCGAACTAAAGTCATTATGTAAATATCCTATAAAGAAAACTATGTTCAAAACCGTGATAGTTTCAAATATAAACAAGAAACGAACAAAATGCGGCGTCAATCAAACGTTTTTATTTAAACTTCATCTCATAATATATATCTCATATTTCTATAAATGTATTTAAAATATGTATATAAATGTAAGTGTATGTAAAATCTGTAATTATTTTTATTTTGATAAAATATATTTTAAAAAGCTTTTTTATAGGCACACTGCAGATCCGTGATATGCAAAACGTATGTGCAAGAAACCGTCAGACTGACAACAGAATCCAGTCACAATGTCAAGGCGGTGATGGGTCAACTGACCAATCTTTATCTAATGTATTATGCTTTGGAAAAGACTGGTGACTTATTACGGGTATATTTTTATTTGTTAACACCATATTAGATTCTACAAGGGTGATACCTCTCGCTTTATGGGAAATTAATTTTTTTTTGTGTTTTCTTTTTTATTGCGGCTGAACTGTTATATCTTTTACTAGTTTAAGCTGTAACATTTCTTATCAGAAAATGTTCTACAAATATGTATAAAAGATGAGAAAGATGTTACAGACCAAGTATAAAAAAATAGTAATCTAAATTCTCATTATTTTATTGAATTTTAATTTCTGTCAACTAAATATAGGTATTCAAGGACACAAGTCCCTAACTAAGCAAAGCTTGTACTGGGGGTACTAGATTACTGATATAATACTTAATGCATTTTTTATAAACTTGTATTAAATTTGTTGAACAGTACTCAACGATATCGGAATCGGATCTCATATCGCTGCAACAGAGATATGAAGAGCACCTCACACTAATCCGACCCAACGCGGTAGGACTAGTCGACGCATTTGAACTTCGCGACGAGGTAAGCTACACACCAAAATGTCGAAAAACTTATTGATATTTTAATATTTTAGCACTATATAAATACTTATTTAAACAATAAAAAAGTCGTGTGGCACTCGGAAACTGCCGGGGTAAAGCTATTGCATAGCATTTTTTGCTGGATTACGCATGCGCGGTGTTAGGTTATTTTGTTATGGAATTTCTGGATTCGGTGTATGTATATTACGCGTATACACCTACTCCGCCCGATTTTGATGGTTCCTTTTTTGGTAGGCCATACTTTTACTTGTCTTGTGTGTTAATAAATAAATATTCATGGACAATTCACACATCAAACTCTAGCCCTAAACTAAGCAAAGCTTGTACTATCGAAACTAGATTGCTGATGGAATACTTACTACTTATTATAATTTTTGTAAATATACATAGTAACACCCAGACGACTATCAATTGTCGGTGTTGCTCGTTTTTTTGTAAATTCACTCTGTTTTATAATGTTCAGATCCTGAACTCGACGTTGGGTGCGTTCGACGGTCGCGTGTACGAGCGGCTGATGGAGGAAGCCATGAAGAGTCCGCTCAACGCACAACCTGTCAACCACACCTTCCACACGCATCTCAAACCGTTCATGCAGGGGAAACTGTGAAACTCAAAATAATATGAATTAGCGGTTATTTAATTTTATACACTTCTTGGTAATTTTAATTTATTTATTTTAATAACAATACCATTAGGTAAATTAATTGTTTGTGAAAAATATGATACATCTGTCAAAGTTTGCACATGGTTTATTTGTTGGACTATACGGGGCAGTGTGTCCAGATAGTATCAAAAAAAAACAGGCGAATTAGCGGTGTGTATTACACAATCTTTTTCGAACTTGAAACGTGAAAACGTGAAAAACGTGAAAAATGAAAAACGTAAAAAATGATAAATTATTTCTCAAAGAAAATTTCTTTGAGAAATAATTTATCTATAACCATAACTATTTCCCTTTCACACCTAGAAAATTATATAACTTTCATTTTAATTTTATTGTAGAACCTTTGTTATTGCCACAATCTTGTGCGAATGTTTATGATTATGATATTCCAATTATGACTCTGTGTTGTTTTGTTTTACAATAATATTAGCAGGTATTGTAACTGTTATCGTAATTGTAACTGCTGCTGATTCGTTAAATATGATTAGCGAAAATGTTAATTTAGTATCTATGTATGGTGTAATAAATGTTTGATTATATTCTTTCCTGTTTTCTTGATAACTTAATTGTAGGTATTATGAGTTATTGGGGTTCGATGGGACTATAAAGAAGTCTACGATTCCTGATATGTGCCGAGTCTATGTATCTAATCATAATAGTACCTATTTACTTCGAGAGTGTTAATTGATAGCAAACTCCTAACACTTGATTGCGCGCATTGTTTGGACTTTGATCATTGACGAATGTCAGAGGGCTTAGCACGAATAATTGTGACGCACGTTAACGTAAACGTATTTAAAACACACAGCTCGCTAACGCTACAACGTTCAACAGTATAGCTGATATCGACGCGCAGTGTATCTCAAATTTTGTTGTTGTTGTAAGATATCATAATGTTTTTGTCTCTCGAGGAAGCTATAGAAGTTCATAACGGATGACGATTATTGTTCTTCTACGCGGGGGGGCAATTCTCGCTCTTTAGAGATTAAGTCGAATTCGACATAGGTCGAAAAAAGACGGAGTATGTCGCTAAATAAGCTATTGTTGTAATGTCGTTAATAGACATATGTCGTAAAAAATCGTTTGACAAGCTCGAACAACGACATATGTCTATTAACGACATTACAACAATAGCTTATTTAGCGACATACTCCGTCTTTTTTCGACCTATGTCGAATTCGACTTAATCTCTAAAGAGCGAGAATTGCCCCCCTGGACAGCCAAAAATACTTACTTGTAAAATACTACAATAAAGTGGCTCCTATAAACACGTCGCGGATCCATTGCAAAGATAGATACGAGTACGACTGTCGATATACACATTATCGATAATGCTTCATTTATCGTCCTCATTGAGCAACGACCTTTGTTTTGTTCAACTCTGATACATTATGAATGAGTATTGCATAAAAATTACAAATACGAGGTACCTATGTAACGTTGTGCGCCTTTGATCTAGTAGTTACCAGTAGTTATAGTTACACAACACTTGCTTCGCTATCGCTAGTTAGCGGTTTGCGAGAACCTAGAAGCATCTATTTTCGAGCAAATATCTTATCAGAGTCTACAGTAATTTAGCAGTTTCTCTAATAAAACGTTGATAAATTTTATCAGAGTGATACAGTTTACTTTGTAGACTAGTGTGTTGTGTGGGGATAGTATTGTTCAGTGGTTGTGCGTAAGACTTGTTTGTAAATATGATGGCTGTTAATGAAGACTTGCAAAATGAGAGGAAAAAATGTAGTTTTAATGTAGAAGAGCTGACGTATTTTCTCGATGGCGGATCCAATTTTACAGAGAGTAGAAGGACTATGGGTGAGTTTTACTTGTAATTTGATATATTTAGTTTGTATGATTTTAAATTAGAATTGGACTTTGATCGCCAGGTCTAATGTTGTTTGATTGTAATTTTTTAAATTTTTACAAAGGTGTTTAATATCTTAGCAATCACTATTTAGTTATCCAAAACAAACTGAATAAAGATCTTGTAAATTTTAGCAGCAATTTTTGAATTCTGTAAATATTTAGATTTCTGGTGAAAATCACAATAAATCTAAATATTTATATATTATACTATATATGTATGTATATATTATACTATATATGTAGGTATGTATATATACAGGGTTACATGGAAAGTCGTGCTAGATCCGTTAAGGGCGTGGAGTACCCATCATTTCTGACTTATTTTACTATAAAACACCCCACCCTAAACTTAACCCATTTCGAGATATTCGACTTTTAAATTTTTATTGAAAATTGCTGATTTTTAGGCTACTAAATTTATTTTTGTTTTTTCTGTGCATCTTATTATTTTTATTATTGCATTTTTACATGGGTAATAAGATGCTTTAGGACGTCAATCATTAAAATAGTGCATAAGTTAATTGAATAGATCGTAGTAGACAAGTGAAACTTATGAAATAAAAAAATATTTTAGAAGGTATATTTTTCTATAAGGGATATCTAAAAAAAATATTATGGCACTCGTTCGGCGGAAGTTATAATAAATATCTACGATTTAACAGCTATCTAACGACGTATAATAATCTATGGTTTGTTTTACATTTCGTGGAAAAAAAGTAGTTGGGACGCTCCGGGTTGCAGTTCTAACGGTCCCGCGCGAGCAAGACAAGTGAAGATTTAGGCAGGTGCGAATGATAGAAAAAATGTGTAGAGACCGGCTAGGGCTTGGAATACAACAGGGGATATTGTTTGCCGTCAGTCTGCTTTTGTGCTTCGTACATAGTGAATGTGATATCGTTTTGCTCTTATTCTCAACTTGGCTGTGATTCTGAACTATTCCTTCTGATTTTTGAAGAATATGCTGATATGCTTATTTGTCTTGCTTTGCTTTATTTGCAGACACACAATCGCAGTATTCGTAACAAATAAGTATATCAGCATATTCTAAGATGTGTAGGACGTAATTTTCAACAGTTCCGTATCACAGGTACAAATCAGAGTCCGGTTAAGGAGCACAGTAGTCAAAAATCAGAAGAAATAGTTCAGAATCACAGCCAAGTTGAGAATAAGAGCAAAACGATATCACATTCACTATGTACGAAGCACAAAAGCAGACTGACAACAAACAATATCCCCTGTTGTCTGTAAATCTTTTTATTATTATTTATTATTATTTGTTGTACTCCAAGCCCTAGCCGGTCTTTACACATATTTTCTATCATTCGTATCTACCTAAATCTTCACTTGGCTTGCTCGCGCGGGACCGTTAGAACTGCAACCTGGAGCGTCCCAACTACTTTTTTTCCACGAAATGTAAAACAAACCCTAAGTTATTATATGTCGTTAGATAGCTGTTGAAACGTAGATATTTATTATAACATCCGCCGAACGAGTGCCATAATATTTTTTTTAGATATCCCTTATAGAAAAATAAACCTTCTAAAATATTTTTTTATATCATAAGTTTCACTTGTCTACTACGATCTATTCAATTAACTTATGCACTATTTTAGTGATTGACGTCCTAAAGCATCTTATTACCCATGTAAAAATGCAATAATAATAATAATAAGATGCACAGAAAAACCAAAAATAAATTTAGAAGCCTAAAAATCAGCAATTTTCAATAAAAATTTAAAAGTCGAATATCTCGAAATGGGTTAAGTTTAGGGTGGGGTGTTTTATAGTAAAATAAGTCAGAAATAATGGGTACTCCACGCCCTTAACGGATCTAGCACGACTTTCCATGTAACCCTGTATATATATATATATATGTTTGATAAGTATAATATGAATTTTATGTACGCCCCGTCCATGTATTGTAAAACTGATCCTGTCCATCCAAAGGTTGCCTGGAAGAGATTGCTTTTAGCAATAAGGCCGCCCATTGTACCTACTTACTAATAATTGTTTATATTACCATAAGGTATTTTGTTTGTTATTTTCGTATTATGTGGTGTGCAATAAAGAATATTCTATTCTATTCTATTCTATCACAACAAATTTTTATTTCTTTTGCCAGTGAGGATTTCAATAATGTGCATATAAATTTTAATTGGACTATGGCTACAAAAGATATTTTTTTATATGTATTTCAGAGGGAAAAGCGCTCAGTGTAAAAGGTCTTCGCGACGAAGTTCCTGAAGAGTATTTGAGCCACAAAGAAAAGTATGAGAACGCTATACGCAAAGCTGTTCTGTATACGCAGACCATGGCAAAACTGTACGACCCTACGAAGAATGAGATGGAGAGATTCAGGTAAGACACTTACGGCCGGTTTCTGGAAACCCAAATCACGATTGATCCGAGTTTGACACATAGTAATTATTTGATTTTTTCGTTGATCATCGTTCGAGAAACTGGCCGTTAATACTTCAACTATAAAAATTGTTTTTGATTTATTTAAGTTAATTTCATTGTAAATGAACTTCTCTGTTGTGAAGTTCACTTACAAATACACTCATAAATACTCATATTGATATTTAAAGAAAAATAATCTTAGGGCTTCAATCAAATTAGACAAAAATAAGACCCTTCCTTGTTTAAATCATAAATATTCAAGATAATAATTACTTAGTTGAACTATCTATAGATCGTTTGCAACGGGCTGTAGATAGCTCAACGTTTTCTTATGTATTTTATATGTTTATTTACATTTAGTAAATACTGTAATAGTCGTAAATAAAATAAATTATCCTTAATATACAAGAAGAAGAAGAACGAATAACGATATAAAACTAAGTATCAATAAAAGGATCCCAATCCTCTTCATATCAATAATGCCACAAGCTATGTTTTTGAAATCAGGCTTCAGTTTGCACCTAATTTCAATACATATTTCTAAAGAAAGGCGGAGTAATCGCGCATAGCATATATCTACTTATTTTAAGTTTTAGGTACTGTACTGTTATTTTATTTTTATTAGTGGATTTATCAATTGCCCCGGCTTACAACTAATCGCCTTGATAATAATAATTCAGCTCGATTAAAGAAAACTGAGCAAATCTTTATGGGTGGTTGTTAGGTTACAATCTACTTATTTTTTTTAAGGGGCATTATAATTGTTGAATATGTATTATTAATTTTAGGGCGCACTATCGAAGCATGCTTGCAACAGCAGTATTCAAAGACAGCAATCCGTTCGGACTCCACTTTGTGATGTTCATACCGACTATATTGGGACAGGGCACGGAAGAGCAGAAGGAGTATTGGCTGAAAAGAGCCAGGAAAATGGAAATAATTGGCACTTATGCTCAGGTTGGCTTCATAAATAAAATAAGTACATAATATATTCATGGAAATTTCACACATCACACTCTAGTCCCAAACTAAGCAAAGCTTGTACTATGGGAACTAGACTGCTGATATAATATCTACCTATATAGGTACACTTTTTTTGTAAAAAACTCTTTTCAAAGGCATATTATAAAATATCTGATTATTTAGAAGACAAGCAAGCTTGGGACGAACTAGCTCCAACTTCTTTATTAAACAATTGTAAGAAGGATCATATAAAAAAACGCTAGAATCCAGGTCTAGTTTCTTGCCAGTCCTTCTAGACTCTGGTCGCGACGAAATGGTATCATCTAGTATGTAAGACGTTTCAAAGTGATCCTTGTGATTTTATTGAATAAATGCAATTGAAGTTTGAAGTTTGTAAATACAATCATGGAATACATAGTAAGCACCCAGTCACAGAACAAATATTTATGTTCATCACACAAACATTTGCTCTGGGTGGGAATCGAACCCACAACCCACAGCATGGAAGGCAGAGTGACCAACTGAGCTGTGACGCTTGTCATTCTTTCATGTTGTTGACTTTCAATATGTCTGGGAAAAGAAGGGACAGAAATACCTGACTACTTTTAAGATTATATCATGTCGGTCAAATTATAATATAAAAGGGTTGTTTTTATAACTTGGCATTTAATAATTAAATTGTATTTCAGACTGAGCTAGGACATGGCACCTTTATCCGAGGGTTAGAGACGACGGCTACCTATGACCCGACAACTGAGGAGTTTGTCTTACACAGCCCTACAGTCAGTTCTTACAAATGGTGGCCTGGATCATGTGAGTATACTCCTAGTATCTTCTTTATTTTTCTCAGAGCAAAGTTTGTGTGTATTTATCTATGTTTGCTCCGAGACTATAAAGTAAAGAGCACATATTGAATAGAATCTAACTTCAATGAATAAACACAACGAATTAAACACAAACAAACAATTTAAACTAAGAGGTGCAATGGGTGGTCTTATCGCTATAAGCGTTCTCCTCCAGACAACCTTTGGATGGACAATTACATAAAATAAGATGAACTTAAAATGATTTTCGCACCCTAACAGATTTTTATTCAGTTGAAATATCAATCTAGTATCAATCTAGCATAGCTTCTATCGCGGGCCTTGAGCGTGGAGAACGAATCCAGAAATTCTGTAACGAAAATAACCTAAAACTGCGCATGCGTAATCCAGCAAAAATACTATACAATAGCTTTACCGCGGCAGTCCCTGAGTGTCACACGTAATTTTTTTATTTCTTTCAGTGGCGCACACTGCAAACCACTGCATAGTTTTAGCCCAACTGTTTATCAAGAACAAAGCCTATGGGATCCAGCCCTTTATGGTCCAGATCCGAGATGAACAGACCCACATGCCACTGCAAGGGATTAAAGTAGGAGAAATAGGCGCTAAACTAGGTCTCAACACGGTCAATAACGGTTTCCTTGGCTTCGATAAGCATAGGATACCTAGAGATCACATGCTGATGAAAAATGCTCAGGTTCTAAAGGTATGGACTTTTAGGATTCTTTTTAATTTTCAGCTCCTTGGTATAGCACTACTAATAATAACATACAATATAAATAAATATTCACGAACATTTCACACATCACGCTTCTCTAGTCCCAAACTAAGTTAAGCTTGTACTATCGGAACTAGATGTCTGATTAAAATATTTTTTTTTGTAAACACGTGATTAAATTATATACCCAGACACAAAACAAATATTTGTGTTCATCACACAAACATTGACTCTCAGTTGGGATCGAACCCACGACCCACAGCATGGAAGGCAGGTCTACTATCAACTGAGCTGTGACGCCTATCATCATCACATCGTTGCGTGATCTTATCTAGTCGCATTTACACCTTACTTAGCATAAGTAGGTATAACATTAAGCCCACCTTTTTTACATTAGCTATATTTGTGCAATAAAGTGTTAAATAAACAAACAAAATAAAATAAACATTAAAATATAAAACAAATAAACATTAAAGTGTAAATAAAAAAAATCCGTCTCAGGATGGCACGTTCAAATCATCATCTAACAAAAAGTTGACGTACGGAACAATGGTGTACGTCAGAGTGTTGATCGTGAACAACATGTCCAACTACCTGGCGCTGGCAACCACCGTGGCCGTCAGATATGCAGCGGTCAGGAGGCAGTCCCAGCTGAAGCCAAAGTACGTTGCATTGTGAACTTTATTAATGTGACTTTTAGGCTGAAATCAGTTTTTAAAACGTTTTGGTTGATAGTCTATTTTGTGGTAGATATCTCCTGCATTATTTCCAGAGCAAACATATTGAAGTCTGGCTTTATGAAGCAATGTAGCTACCGCGTCTCAAATATACCTACTTATATAATAATAAAATAAAGCTTGCGCATTTTTCTTTAAAAAGATAGCAACAATGCATGCATTTATTGTTTGGTTTAATGTACCCATACCATGTGTCTACTTATTATATTTTATTTATTTTTATAAGATATGATACCCAGATACCCAACGCGGGTATCCTATCTTGAATCTTATCTAGGTACTATCCCCCTATCTTATAAAAAGTTAGCGTTAATAAAAAGTCATCATTACGTATGGTAATCAATACATCAAGTCTGCGCTAACTTTTTATAAGATAGACCGTTTCTACGACATTTACTTGACATTGGTTCCTCAACGACGAAGTTTCAAACATATATATGCAAACATACTTTATACAATATTTGAAACTATCATGGTTTTGAACATAGTTTTCATTATAAACGGGATATTTACCATGATTTGTGAGTTTGATTATTTCCCGATACAGTTCGACCCGTGATCATGGCGCATGAAACTGTGCCGAAATATCGGGAAATAATCAAACTCACAAATCATGGTAAATATCCCGTTTATAATGAAAACTAACTTATACTTCCAGTGAGCCAGAGCCTCAGATCCTAGACTATGTGACCCAGCAGCATAAGTTGTTCATCGCCATCGCGACCTGCCACGCATTCTCGCTGACCGCCACGTGGCTGTGGGACCTGTACTCCGCGGTCAGCACTGACCTGGCCAGTGGAAACACGAATAATCTGCCCGAGGTGAGAAGAATAAGAATCATTATGTTAAATAAATTAAGTACTTTTGTTTATTGGTGGGTCTATAAAAAAAGTATATATTATACATAACTGGGAATCAGTTTTTAAAACGTTTAGGTTGATAGTCTATTTTGTGGTAAGTAGATGTCTCCTCACGGACAATTCACACAATGTGTGATGACACTCTAGTCCCAAACTAAGCAAAGCTTGTACTATGAGAACTATGTAGATTGCTAATAGAATACTTATATATTTTTTAACACCCAATATGGGCAGACAAATAAAAAAATAAATTAAGCAATTAATTTTACCAACAGCTGCATGCTCTAGCATGTTGCCTGAAAGCAGTGTCATCATCAGACGCATCTAGCCTAGTGGAGCGATGTCGCATGGCGTGTGGGGGACACGGGTACATGCTGTCTTCAAACCTGCCGCAAATTTACGGACTCACTACTGCTGCTTGCACTTATGAGGGCGAGAATACCGTGTTGATGCTGCAAACTGCTAGGTAAAGTGTTGTCTATACTTCTTCTTGCGTGTCAACGACTTCAAACCAAGTTCGAATAGTACTTGGCAACTTCTTTTCCCTCGTTTGTGGCGTTGATTAGGTCAGGCCTTGTGCAGGTGGTAGGGCACAAGGAACAAATCAGAAGATGAGACATCGTTTGGATGGGGTCCCCACTGTGTATACTTACCCCCTATCTTATAAAAAGTTAGCGTTGACTTTAAGTCATCATTACGTATGGTAATCAATACTTCAAGTCTGCTAATATGTGAGGCAAAGTTAGATAAGGGTTTAATACCAACTGCAAAATAATGGGGCCATAGGAAAGTGATATTTTATATTTTAAATAGTAATGATATGAAAATGAAAGGGACAAGGTGCGATCCCAGAATGCCCGTTAAACTTAAGAGAAAAGTTTATGAAATATCCTAAAATAAAACCATCATTAGACCTGTCGTACTGAATGGATGTTGTTGGGCAACCAAAGGAACGGATGAGAGGAGAGTGCATGCAGCAATGATGCGAATGTTGAGATGTGACAGATAATTAAGGAAAATAACGTCTTCAATCTCTTTCTTCTTCTTGCCATTGGTAGATACAAGATGAAGAAGAGTGTGATGTTACTAAAAATGAACACGTATAACTTATGTTAAGTAAAATTTTCACGTATAACTTATGTTAAGTAAAATTTTCACGTATAACTTATGTTAAGTAAAATTTTCACGTATAACTAATGTTAAGTAAAATTTTCACGTATAACTAATGTTAAGTAAAATTTTCACGTATAACTTATGTTAAGTAAAATTTTCAGATCTCTAGTAAAAGCGTGGGAGATAGCAGAACAAGGCAAGCCTTTAAGTCCTACGATGGCGTACTTAGCTGACAAGAGCCCTCATACTTGGAACAGCTCGGTCGAAGGCATCATCAAGGGTTTTCAACGTGTGTCTATTGGGTACGTAACTTTAGCTTCTTAAAACCTGGATTTTATATGCTAAATTGATTTATATTCTAGCTGAATACGTTTCCCCATCTTATAAAAAGTTAGCGTTGACTTTAATTACGTATGTATTTAATTACTTCATTACGTATGGTAATCAGTACTTCAAGTCTGCGCTAACTTTTTATAAGATAGACCGTTATAGGTATAAGAACAAATAAAACAGTGCTAAGTATAAAAGTGACTGAAATGAATATTTCACTGTGCCACATACACACATCAGCGAAAGACGTTACAACTCAGTTGGTAGTAGCTCTGCCTTCCATGCTGTGGTTCGTGGGTTCGATTTCCACCCAGAGTGAATGTTTGTGTGATGAACATAAATAATTGTTCTGTCTGGGTGTCACTATGCATTCTATGTATGTTAGTATGTATTTACAAAAAAAAATGTATATCAGTATTGTATCAGCAATCTAGTTCCCATAGTACAAGCTTTACTTAGTTTGGGACTAGAGAGTGATGTGTCCATGAATATTTTTTCTTACTAAATAATTATTATTTTTTTTCCAACTCGACAGAAAGCTCTCAAACGCCGTGACTAGCATGAGAAGGTATTTGAAATCAGGATTGTCACCTGAAGACGCATGGAACAAGGCGTCTGTGCAACTAGTCGCAGCTTCAGAGGTCATTTATTTGCATTTAGTTTTAGTCTTTATAATTTAAGTACTACTACTTTATTTAAGACATTCAATATGCTACTACTATTGTTAGGCTACCTTAACGATACGTTACCGATTATGATATTTATATTTGATCGCTACTCCTGTAATTATGAAACTCTTATAATTATACACCATGTAATTCACACTTAAAATACACTCAGATTTGACTCCTTTCTTTGTATTTTGTATTTTATTGCTTGTTCTCTGTTGGATACCTTTAAATATATAAAACTTATAATAAAATACAATAACAGATACTTAACCTAAATATTCTCCCACATTTCAGGCACATTGTCGTTCTATCATCTTATCCACGTACTACGCTGAGGTCAATAGAAAGGCTGCATCTGTGTCGCAGGCTCTGAGACTAGTGTTGAACAGACTTGTGGAACTGTACGCCATCTACTGGGTCCTCGAGAAACTTGCTGACTTGCTTTTGGTATGAAATACACTCCTGAATACAATTTACTCTTTAAAACGCTTAATTACTGGATACTATTAGAATGAATAAGATAAATCATTATTTTTTAAAAGTTGAATACCTAAACTCCTTTCGTTAATTTCTGCCTACTAATTGGCTCAATCCCAAAATCGAAAGTTTTGGTAGATGTAATTTAGATGGAGAAGTTGTCGAAGTTTTTAAGTCGGTGGTATAGTTAGTTGACGCATCCCCTTACTAGAGGAAGGGTAGTGGGTTCGAACTGCGCCATTCATAACTTTTGAATGCCAGTTATCAAAAATACACATATAAATTCGTAAATGAAAAATACAGTTATAAAAAACTAGAAAATATCATTTTTTTTTACAAAAATTCAAATAAAATCATTTATTTACTATAAACAACTGTAAAATCCTCGCACTAGGCCAAATAACCGAAATACTTTAGTAACAGTTTAGGAATAAAGTTTTTCAATTCGTAAATGAAGGATACTGTTACAAAAAACAAATTCGTCAAATTGTCATTTATTTGCGATGTTTGTTCTGTTCGTGTTCTATTCTTTATAGTGTTTTTTTTTTGATTCTGTTTTTTATTGTGTTTCCTATTTTTGTGTAAATTATTCGCATGTACCTACCTAAGTATTAATGAATGTAAGTCCTTTCGACACTCACACCTCCCTAACTATAATGAAACTTTTATAACCTACTAATGTTACTCCTACATATTACCTGTGTTTCTCATAATTAAGTGAATTGTATTCTTCTTTGAGAAATAAATGTCTTAAACCGTAAAAAACAAAGTATTTTCTCTCAAAACACATCGACTGAGTACATTATGTAGTCTTCTTATTAACTTCCAGTACAGTACGATAACGGAGCGTGATGTGACGGAGCTAAGACGCGTTTACGAAGAACTGCTGGAGCAGATCAGACCTGATGCAGTGGGATTGGTCGATGCCTTCGATTATAGGGACGAGGTAATTACACACATCTTTATTTCTGTCATCTCATCATCTTTTGAGTAAAAAAACCTCAATTTCAATGATAATAAATAAATAAATATTCTTGAACACATCACACCCTAGTCCCAAACTAAGCAAATCTTGTGCGTACTAGGAACTTGATTGCTGGTAAAATACTTTATACCTACCCATATTATTTTTTTGTAAATATATACCTACATAGAATGCATAGTAACACTTAAATTCAACAAATATTTATTTTCACCACACAAATATTAGAATCGAACCCACGACCCTTCAACCCACAGCATGGAAGGAAGAGCTACTACAAACTGAGCTGTGACGCCTGTCACATCAAGATATTAATACATCAAGAATTAAAATAATGCATATCTTTTGTATTGTAAAAACTAGATTACTGATCGAAACCGAAAAAGCAAATTATTGTTTGTCACACAAACATAAATGGGTAAACTGTTGAATCTAAGTATTCCTAATTATGTAAGATCTCATGTACACAGTTTTACAATAAATTATTCTTATTCTATACATTTGTTTAACTATTTCAGATCTTGAACTCGACGTTGGGTGCGTTCGACGGTCGCGTGTACGAGCGGCTGATGGAGGAAGCCATGAAGAGTCCGCTCAACGCACAACCTGTCAACCACACCTTCCACACACATCTCAAACCCTTCATGCAGGGGAAACTGTGATTTAAAACCTGCCTTTCAAAGCCTGCCAGGTTTCAAATCACGTTAAGATTCTATAGTAACTCATCGGTGTTCTGTGGCATTTCCTGTGGACTTATAAGACTGAGCTGTATTAAATCTATGCTATGTGCTATTCATATTATATTTTGGGATGAAATGTGACCTATAGTATAAAATTTTATTCATAAACAAACTCACGACTATACAGTATTTACAAAATGTACATAGGCACATAAAATACGTTAGAAACAGTTGAGCTATCTACAGACCGTTGCATAGTATAATGTTAAGTATTATAATATTTTATATATTGAATATTTGGTATTATAGACACTAAAGATCACTTTTTATTCCAAAAAAAATCAACAGGTTTAAATAATAAAGAACGAAGTCTATTAACTGACATGTTATGACCACTTCCTAAAGTCATTTATCAAAAATCAATCTAATAAACATTTTCATAATTAACGCGTCTTTTTTTAATAATTACCTCAGATAAATTAGTCTATAGAAAAGATATAAATTAGAAATCCTTTCTAGCTCCATGAATAAATTAAACTTATTAACACCTATATTGTATTTTACCATTACTATAAAATACCGGTTTATTTAATTTTATTGCTGATACATCCTCTGATTTTCTCTTCGCAACAACTTATAAAATATATCAATTTAGCTAAAAGTAACTACCGTTAATTTTGCTCATTAGTAAATTAATATCTACAAATATATTATGATAAGACTCATTAAATTATAAATAATGATAATGTACGATGCGACGGTTGTCTACAAAATACACGTTGATAATAATATGTTTTCTAATTAATATTCATGATATGAATGTGGATGGATGTAGAAGTTAAAGCCAAAGAAAAGATAAATAAATAAATAGTACTGGACCATCCACACAACATCACCTAGCCACAAGCTAAGCAGAGCTTGTGTTACGGGTACTAGAAGACTGACATACTTAATACAATACATTACATAGATAGATAGGTATTTTTTATTATACTTACATATAAAATACCCAGAACACCCGGAATAAATGTTTGCAAATCATACAAACATTTATCCCAAGGCGGGAATCGAACCCGAAACCTCCGCGTCTCAGGCGGACCTTCGCCCGCCGCGCCACATCGGTCGACAGATGGATGGACTGCGTTAACGATGACATGAGTAAGAAGGAGAGAGCGAGATGACGTCTGATAGAGGATAGTGGAAGAAGACGTGTGTACCGACCCCACATAGCGTGGGACTAGGGTAGGAAGATGATGGAAATATCATACGCCATTTAGTCCCGAACTATTGCTTAGTAGCACTATAGGAACTAGATTGCTGATAGAACACGTATAGGTACCTTTATGTTTTTTTCTAAACTTAGAAAACATAGCTAGGTTTAGCACACAAATGTTTTTTTCTATGGGAGAAGTCTTAGGTAAAATCACTCAGGGGGGCCAACGACCAGAGGGCTTAGTCCGAGATTGCATTTTAAAACTCCCTACTCTCGAGCCGACAGTCGTCTCTCGGATGTCCTTATATTTTTGTATGGATATCCGAGAGACGACTGTCGGCTCGAGAGTAGGGAGTTTTAAAATGCAACCTCAGACTAAGCACTCTGCTAAGTTTAAATGTCCCCCGTAGGGGAGCGAACAGGGGAGCAAGACCCCAAGTAAGAAGGGAAGTAGAAGTAGAGGTGGGCTGAAAAATAATAGAAAAATAATGTGATGAAAGTAGAAAAGGATCCTTCACGAAGCTCTATCACTATGTACTTTCAATTAATTTTCAACTAGACTAAGAACACTGACCCCAAGGTTGCAGTTCGAATCCCGGCGACGTTAACGATGCTATAAAATATTTTAATACAAAAAGTAAACCCAAAAAAACCTATTATATATAATGTAACCTATTATATGCAAACAACCAATAACATGAAACATTTCTAAAATTAAGATTTATGTGTTTCGACCTACACTGTCAGATTATCATAAAAACAGAATTAATAAACTATGCAAACCGAAAACCATTAATTTATTCATCGAGTCCATATTCATCGAACTAATTTTGATAGAAAAAACTTGCAAATCAACATAATATAACAAAGTTCTTTGACATGTGTAGACTTGTCCTGTCGTCATCGTGCTATTTCAACGTCTATGAATTATCATATATATATATATATATGTGTATATATATGTATATATCATCAAATATTTTTATATATATTAACTATTAAAAAAATTGAAACCAACTTCGATCGACATAATATAGGTAAAACTAAATTCAAATTATTAATTCGGAACATGGATTTAAATACAATTACTATTAAAAATAATATTTATACTAAAACGTTTTAAAGATAAAAAAAAAATACAAAAATATTTATTTCGGAACAGTTACAGTGTAGCAAGAACAAATGAAGTACGATCCTGAAATAAAGTTATTTGTTCGATTTTAAATACGTGGTTTTCTTACAATCACTTTCGTAAATATACCTATACCTTTAAAAAAATGTGATTAAGTCGTGGTAAAACTAAGTAATCTCAATAAAACAATTGAATACCGACGTTCCTACATTAATTAACAGGATAATACTTATCCTGTTATTTATCCAAGAGATAAAAAATATAATACCTACAGTAATGTGTTTGCACGAGTTTGTACAGTTAAGTTGTAAGTTCAAAGAGCAACTAAGTATTCATTGGTAGGTACATCGTGATGAGGATTACTGCATATCTAGCAATGACTAGCTAATATCGGACATAAGATGAGGTTATTAAACTTTGAGTTAGTTAATTAAATAACAAAAAATAAATAGTTTTTCTGTTGAATAGTTATTTTTATTTTTCTAAAGTAACGTAGCGTTTTGACTGTCAGTCATAATAGGTTTCATGTTTTTTTCATTTGGTTATAATATTTAACTATAGTTAATGAAATAAAAACTTTTTGCAAACATGTTGATAAATCAAATAGCCTAGCAACAGTAGCGCGTTGAAGTCTTTAGCAACGAAACATTTAGTTCGTGCATTGATAAAATATAAATGTTAGATATTTTTGAATTTAACGAAATATATTGGACTATATACGCCGTATATAGTCCGAACGTCCGAATATTATTTTATTCAGTAAAATCATTAGGATCATTTAGGATTGTCATTAAATACAGATGCCAAAAGAACGGACAGGAAACGTACGGCCTAGTTCTAACTGTTGATATATATGATCCTTTTGATTTAAATTAAAGGCTATTGATTGATTTAAATTTAAATCAAATGGAACAACCGAATAAAATATTTGAAACTATCATGGTTTTGAACATAGTTTAAATTCATTATAAACCGAAATATCGGGAAATAATCAAACTCACAAATCATTGTAAATATCCCGTTTATAATGAAAACTATAAACCGAATAAAAGTCAAAATTTCGTAAGAAGTAATTTTAATCACAATGGTTTTTATACAACACTTTATCTATCGTAAACTAAAAAGATTGGTGTAGTTCTATTCTAGAAGATACTTATCGCCAAATACCGGGACAGGTGTACAATTTTTAAGCAGTAGGTAGTTCTACCATGAGTTTTTACTATACTATTTTTACTATACTCGCTAGAGTCTGTAGTTAAAAAAATGTATGAAGATTTGTACAGCGCCTCTAGCGGATAGTTAGGTACTATTCGTAATACTAATATTGACGTAACTACAGTAAAGTCAGGCGATTTTACTGTGACACCTCATGGTAGAGGTACAGTACCTCTACCATGAGGTGTCACAGTAAAGTGTCTTACTGTAAAAAGTAAAAAAGGACAAGACAGCCTAGAACTGTAACAAAATACTTTCTCTACCAGTTTTTGCGCTCTACATTATCTGCAGCTTTAGTAATCGCTTAACTATCAGTTCGTGCTAAAACCAAACGGAACCCGTATATCTTAGATCTTGACATATTTACACTGTAAGCGGATTACATTACCGGTTTATGTAACGACCGATGTGGCGCGGCGGGCGAAGGTTCGCCTGCGACGCGGAGGTTGCGGGTTCGATTTGGGATAAATGTTTGTACGATTTGCAAATATTTGTTCCGGATGTTCTGGGTATTTTATTTGTATAATAAAAAATATATATCTATATAATGTATTGTATTAAGTATGTCAGTCTTCTAGATCCAATAACGCAAGCTCTGCTTAGCTTGGGGCTAGATGATGTTGTGTGGATTGTCCAGTATTATTTATTTTATTTATAAAAGAAAATCCATAGCTCTAGCGAGTGAAACTTACAACTAAGTATGGGATTTACATTTTATTAATAAGTACATCTAATAATTACGGTCTTTAAAACACGCGAAATACAATTTATGCGTTATTTCTAGAACGGTGGTCTATTCATACCGGAATCTAATTTTATATGTATCTCACAAATTTGTAGTTTTACGGTTTCTTGCAGAAAAAAGTTATGTGACATTTGCCGAGGCTATCCACGCGCACGTGAGATTGGATGAGATTTAGCTCAACCTTCAAACCCCCAAACGCCTTACTTAATATATGCACTCTGTATAGTTCAAACCAGTCCCTGTATTTTACCTTATATAGTCCTGTACTCCCTAAACACCTCACACGTTGCAATGGATGCACCCTGTATAGTTTAAAACATTGCCGGTATTCTAGCTAATACAAGCCGGTATTCTACCGAAATCGGTCCACAATATATACGATAAGCGATCGATAATTTTTTGTGGTCCTTCAGACTGTTGACCCTGTATTGAGTTAACTGTACCAAAGACCTCAAGGTTACTAATGTTATTATTTTGATTTATGGTTCCGTGTCTGTCAATCTGCAAGAGGTAGGTAATGATAAATAAGTATTTTAGATATCGTCAGAAGTAACTAGTTTTTTTTTCTTCCGCACTTTATTGCATTTGTCATGACGTAACTATTACCTATATTACTTGTTTAGTTTTTAAATCATACAGACATATCTACTATGTATAAGTATGTAGACGAAATAAAAACATAATATTATCCTAAATAAACTATTTATTAACAAACAAACTTACGACTAAACAGTATTTACAAAATGTACATTGTCATTTCAGTGGATCAGTTGAACTATCTATAGATCGTTTGCAACGGTCTGTAGATAGCTCAACTGTTTCTTATGTATTTTATATGACAATGTACATTTAATAAAAACTAGTTTTATTTTATCATTAGTTTAGATTTTTTAGTCCAAACAAAGATCCAAACCAAGTCGTCGTGATATGACGACATCCGTCATATAACGACCGCTGTTTTGTAAAAAACCCATATGTTAAATAGCATTAAACCAAAATCAATTTTCATTTACCTAAATCACCAAAATCATTTTATACGGCTTCGCTAGTTGTCATAAAAATTACAATTTAAAGCCTTTCTTTTTACGACTATGTTTTATGACTGTGATTTAATAGACTAAAATCTATCGTGTAAAGGATACAACAATCCAGTCTAGATAAGTCCAATAAAATGCGAAAATCATCAATTTTGTTTCTATGAAAGTTATACCTACATATCATAAATTTTGATATTTTATATCTCGTCCTCTGAACCATTTATATTAATTCGAATAATATGATAAAATTTGCTCTCGTATTTCGTTATTTTATTTTGGCAGGACATATAAAACTCTAAAGACATATTTTATGTAAAACTTATGTCCTATGAAGTCATCGCGAGTGCAACGACCTGACTACCTGTTGTCGATATATCACAGACCATAATACAGTAGACAGGCGTTAATTTTGTAAGACGAGAAGTTTAACCTTCCGTTTTAGAAGTGGTTTTACCTTGTTTATTAATTTCTGATTTAAATAAGTAATTTACCAAAAAAAAATATGTAAGTAGAGCAAAAAATTGTTAAAAACTAATATTTCGAAATCTCTATTATTTAAAGTTATAGACTGGTTGAAATACTTCACTTTTTAGTGCAAGGCTTTGGGGGAGACCATTGATCAGCAGTGGGATACCATAGGTTCCAAAAAGCATGTATTTTTACCCGACTAACAAACAGTTTGGTAATGTCAAAATGTACAAGAGCTATAAAAAACTCTTACGTACTTAATTATTAGCTAGCATTGCAACTCAAAGGTTCGGCCATTTTAGGTTACCCTTTGGGGGGCGTCCATAAATCACGTGAGGTGTGTTTTCCAATTTTCTGTCACTCCCTCTCCCCCTGGTGAGATCTTGTGAGATTTTATTCAACCCCCTCCCCCATCCCCCAATCTCACGTGAGATTTTTCAAAATTTAGGTTTCTTACGTAAACACGTCGGACTGTTATTGTAAGAAGAAAAAAAATGATTATATTGACCAAAATAGTATAATTATTTTTTATTTCAATGAGTAAAACAATTTGTATGATGTTTGCCGAGACCCCTCTTCTCTCCAACGTAAGATTAGATGAGGTTTGAATCGTACACCTTAAACATCTCACGTAATTTATGGACGAGGTTAATACAGTTCCTATTTACTATATAATAAAATGTTTAAGCGTCCAACCCCCGCCCCCTTTTGCGATACCTGGAAAAGGTGAATAAGTTTTGAAGTGCCTGCCTACTTTTTAAGTCACCTATTTTAGCAAAATAAATAAATATCTTGTATAATTCTCATATTTCCCGACGGTTATATAGTAGGTACATGTCATTGTCCTACTTTTTTTTTTGCATCTTTTCATTCGCTCTTACAACTTACGTAGTAGCTCTGCCTTTTGGTAGCCTATTAGTGGCTCTGCCTTCCATGCTGTGGTTCGATTCCCATCCAGAGCAAATGTTTGTGTGATGAACATAAATATTTGTTCTGTGTCTGGGTGTTACTGTGCATTCGATGTACTTATGTATTTAAAAAAATAAATTAAGTATTCTATCAGTTATATATAGTTCCCATAGTAGAAACAAGCTTTGCTTGGTTTGGGATTTGAGTGTGATGTGTGAAATGTCCGTGAATATTATTTATTTATTTATTTATTATCATAATAGATTGTTATATTTATTTATAAGTTAACTTAGGTGTACATAAATAATTCGTCCGGAAAAGTACAACGACCGTACCTACCCATGGCGATAGCACTGCTTGAAAGATGCAATGAATCCACGCTTCTGCATTTTATTCTGGCTTAAGTCCAGAATTATGGACGCAGTGTAACGTCAAGGTACGTCCCATCAAGAAGACTTGACATCAGAAGGACGTCAGACTTCTTTTATCCCTTTATCATACATATAAATAAATTTACTTTAATGGATACACAAATCTATTATTGATGTGTAACATTTACCATATAAATGAATAATTATTACGAATAACAGAATAATTAGCTTTATAAAGCCTACAATGACGAAACCATTTATATTATATATTGTTTATTAATTCTAATATTTGTGTTTGTACCTAATATTTGGCCGCGTCTAAAAGGATCGGATAATAAAAGTTGGTAATAAGTTTTCACGAATTTTATTTCATTCGGCAATTCATTTATCGCGTTGTTAAAATAAATGTATAAGTACCCAATGAAAACAAATAAATTAAAATAAATAAAAAGTGCGTCTATCGCGCTGCAAATACATCAAGACAAGTTTTCGGTTATACCGGAAGTCGTCGTGATGTGGTTGCTCTCTAGCCGAGCTGAAGGATCAGCTTTACAGGCTCTGGGAGTGGGCGATGGATGATCCCCATCCGGTGCTCTTGACGGAGGAGTCTGCGACCTTGTGGCCGAACTGGTCACCGCGCGCGCTCGACACGGCGCTACCGAAGCCGGTGCTCTTGGCGTCCGAGATGGTCCTGCTCCAGGGCGCGACCTCACCGGTGGAACGGTACAAACCGGAACCGTAGTTGTTGATGTCAGCATTGGCGTTTGAGAAGCCACCGTTTGAGTTAGCGACTGATTTGGCGACACCCACACCGTGGTTCCAGTCAGCATTGGAGTCGGCGAAACCGAGTCCGTTGGTGTTGGCGGAGGTCTTAGCTACACCGGAGCCGAAGGCGCCCGACCTGTAGAGACCGTACGCGTTGTTGTTGATGTTGGCGTTGGCCTGAGCTTTGCCATCGAGGTTCGAGTTAGCGGTAGACCTGGTTGAACCGTAGCCAGGGTTTACTTGTGCGTTGGACTGCGCGTTGCCGGATCCTTGAGTGTTGGCGGACGACTGGGCTGTGCCGTCGGGGCTCACTCCAACGGGCACGGTTCTGTATACTACGGGAGCGGGCTGGTAGACAACTGGGGCGGGCTGGTAGACAGTTGGGACAGTCTTGATGGCGCCGTATCCAGCCGGGATGTCATAAGCGGTGCCGAAACGCCAGCTGATGCTTCTGCGAGTAGGTCCAACTCTAGCGGAGGAGTCAGCGGAGCCGTGTCCGACTGTGTTAGCATTGGAAGAGGCGGACCCGTAGAGAGCGGGGTTGTAGAAGCCCTGGTACTTGGCAGCGATCACACTGGGGATGACTTCAGGAACGATAGGGGCAGCTGGAGCAAGGAATCCGTTGGTCTGGGCATTCGATGATGCTAAGCCAGTACCAGCTCCGGAGCTAGTAGCTTTGGAGCTGACGGAAGCGGCACCGAGGCGTGTGTTGGCGTTGGAAGCCGCAGTGTTGTGATTGCCGACTGTTTTAGCGACAGTGCTGGTTTTACCGTAGTTTCCTAGGGTTTCAGAGTTTGACTCAGCAACCCCATCGCTGCCGAAGTTTGTGGCGGATGACTGTGAAGATTCGGAGTTACCGTCGGCAACGGCGGAGGATACGGCTGAAGAAGGTGCTACAGGCAGGGGCTGGTAGACTAGCTGCTCTGCGGGAACGATGTTCTGGTTGTAGGTGATGACGGCAGGCTGAGCGACGGGGTAGGGGTGGTAGTAACCCTGGGCACGAGCGATGTCAACGGCGGCTTGTTCTGCATTGTCATAGTACTGAGCATCAGTGATGACTTGGCCCTGGCCGAGGTTAGCACCGCTGTTGGATCCAGTGGCCTCCACCACGTTTCCGTACAATTTAGCGGAGGCGCTGTTAGCGCCGCCAAAACCGCTGGCGATTCCTTTGGCTAGAGACAGAGAGCGCTGTGAACGATTCTCTTCAGGACCTGTATCAAAATAATTGAATTATAATAGTGATAAATTCTTCATCGAGGAATGAAAAACTTAAGATGTGATTTATTTGAACTACTTAAAAAAAAACAAAATATTTTCTTACCATCTTCGTGGACGGGACTGGAGTGGCATAGGGCGATAATCGCCAGACCAATAACAAATCTTCCAGCCATGTCTATCTGTCTTTATCCTAGGAGAGCACACGGATGATTGGATGCAGAGAGAGCATTTCTCCGAGTATTTATACCTCGTTCGTTCGACCCCCCCTCCGTCCTGCTCTAAGACTGACCCATAGCCGTGAACTTCACCTACTGTTGATGGACGCTCGTAAATTAAAATTATAGGTTACGGTAGATTTTTTTAATACTAATTGACGTTTAACACAGAAGGATCTCTACCAGTCTGCTATGTTATAGTACAGTGACCTCGGTGCAATGATTAATTTTATGATAAATGTTTGTTTAAGACTTTTTTTTGGACTCGCGGACTTTTATTTTATTAAAGCATCGAGCTTTAATAAAATAATTGGCTCTTGGAGTTTTTGCTAATGCCTACTTTTCATATAAAAGAAAGGTGTGAAAACGGTGTTTTTTTCTAAAGGTGTATATCATCATCTTCATATAAAAGAAACCTAATATTTTACTTAATCTTTAGATTACGTTACAGTAACCACCGGCCTGGGCCGGGTTTATCCGAACAGTTGTCTTGTGAGTATAGTGTACCTGATTATTAGCACTAAAATATTTTTTTTAACATTAGTTTTCTTTTAGTTTCAAATTCTGAAAAAAAACGGTAACATTTACTGTCAATTTTTAGAAGACGCTAAAAATATTTAATTCTTGTGTTTTGTCATTTTTATTGTAACTGAAATACAGATGCACTTAATGTTTGCTATTATGTAGAACTAGATATTTAGAACTAGCTGAAATTATAGTTTTTTTTATAGCTTTCTAGTAATTCATTAGATAGTTTTCATTATAAACGGGATATTTACCATGATTTGTGAGTTTGATTATTTCCCGATATTTCCATGACAAAACCATGATAGTTTCAAATACTAATTCATTATATATTTTAACAAGTCACATTATCCGTGACAATTATATAAACAAAAAAATAAACATAAACAAACATAAAAATATTATTAGTTGTACTTTGTTTATTATGATACTTTCTGTGCTTCACCATGTTCATACATAATTTTTATGACGGGGAAAGTTGGCTAACCACTGGTAAAAGGATATAGAATCGATCAAAATCAAAATAATATGCAGTACCCCAAGTACGAGTTTGTGCACACACGAATCGTAGAGACGCAATCGCCGAGCGCCACCGTTTTTGTATGGAGATCCAAACAGCGCCCCTAGCAGATTTCTTGAGAAGCTTGGATTTCCATACAAAATCGGTGGCTTGCGATACGAAGGCGATACGTTCGTATATATGCATGTGCAAAACTCGTACTAGGCCCTCTGGTACATAATGGTCGAGAAAGTTATTATAAATAATCATTTTAGTCGGCACATTACACATTTACATTTTATTGAATTGATTTAATATTTATCGTATTTTTCAATAATAAAGCAATTTTTTTAGCTTTTTTGAGTTTAGCTAAGTATGGTATTAAGTTACTACTTAATATTACTACTTAATGGAAAGTTCATAAATACATAAAAAATTGCTGCTCCGTGTCAATATACTTACGTGGTGAAAAATGGAACAACTTTTTGCGCTTAAAACATGTTTATTTATGAGTTCTATACACCTTACTCTTTTTATTTTAAAGTATCAGTACTTATAAAAATTTTTTGTGATGCACTTTAAGTTATTGAAAAAACAAAACTATATTTTTATGTCATAACTTACCTTAAAATCAAGTAAAAGTTTCCCGAATTATGTACAATTTCAGTGACATGCAAACATGGTCTTTAATATTCGCATTAATTATAAAAATGTATAAGCATGATTGCATCACTATGTTTAGAGATTAGTATCATCTGTTAGAAGCTAAAGAGGTCAATGTCCTGTACACGTTTATAAGGCTATTGCCATTTTCTTACCCATCTTTGAGAAACTAGTAATGAGCTGATATCAACATTTTATTACAACTATAAAATACTCAAAAAATGGTGTGATTCATTTTTTGAGTTCATTTACTCAATAATGCTAATTTTCTTAAGTCGCTATCATTAAGAAGTCCAGTATTCTGCCATCCGCATTGTAGATAGAGTGCAAAAACGAAAGACAAATAATTTATATTCTATAGTTTTCGAGAAAATATATATATTTTTTATGCAGGTGGGCCACCTGATGAGAAGTGGTCACCGCCGCCCACGGACGGTATCTGCTGTAGCTTTAAAACTGTTTAAGCTATTAATAAGCACGAACTTTTCTTAATGTATTTTCTTATTTAAAAAGGTAAAGTGTTAGTTAATAATAGAGTTAAGTTCCTTATGTGAAGTTTTTAATGCAAATAGTAAAATTAGTAATACCTATCTATATAGGCACAGTAGTGACCACTTTGTATCTATTCATTTGGTAATAAAAAATATCTTTTTGATGTCTAAAAGGTCGTCAGAGGCATGTCCAAACATTACTCATGGTATAAAAGATTTTGTATTTCAAAGTAATTCATGATTCTTGAAAAAAAACTAACGGCCGGTTTCTGGAAACCCAAACCACGATTGATCCGAGTTTGACACATAGTTATTGTTTGATTTTTTCGTTGATCATCGTTCGAGAAACCGGCCGTAAGTGACTTAAGGTAAGAAACTTAATGACGTTAAATAGCGTCCACCGCTTTTAAGCTCAAGTAAAATAAACTCAAAATTATCCCTAAATTCATTCAAAATACAGTCCAAACTGGACACCAATATCATAATAATATCACAAGATTAAGACTAGAAAACTAGATAAACAACATATCGCAAGCGAGTCTATATTTATTGCTTTCGGAAACATGGCAACTCGAAGCTTATCTTACAGGTATATATAAATTCTGAATATTTTATAAGTAAATTAAATATATTCTTAAAATAGTAAAATCTTTTGTCGAACTAGACAATGTGTGGCGGCGTCTATTGTAGTGGTAGACAATATGGCGTCGATCGCCGTGATATTTCTCAAGTTGTTATATAATATTTTAATGAAGGAACGTCCATATAAATAAACCATAAAAATTATGACTTGTTTTGTGTCAAATATATTGTTCTTTTAATATATTGTGTTGTTTAAACGTTGATAACTGTCGCTTTTATTGGTATAATATCGATGAATAAATATTTTAGGTTTAATTCAATTCATGGTTTTGGTGGGCGTTTGAGGCAATGCTTCATTTAGTTTTATAAAATTCACATTTATCATAATATTATGTTTATTCCTTCTCTCATTTTTATAATAAAGTGTGTTGAGTAGCCTAGTCGCGCCTTGATTAGGTGCGGCTACGCTACCGAACTTAGGTACACTTCTAAAATTATTATTTTTTTTTTTTTTTTTTTTTAACAATGTATAGGTCGTCCTTTGGCCTCAAACTCACATTATAATAATAAATATATCATATTATAATAAATGTAGGTAAGTTCTATCAAAATGTGAAAATCGACCGAAAATTATCGAAGCCACACGTTGATTTTACCTTATCACTCTGAAAGTTTGATGCTACATACCTGAATAAATTGATACCATATTTTGTAGGTGTTAAATCATGAAATACCTATTGCTCAAATCTCTCTCTTCACCGTTTTCTGTAGCCAGATGTGTAAGCCAGAGACATGGGTCTTCAGCTTACACTGATTCTGTCACATAACTCTGAAAGTATTGGATCTAAAAGTCTGATTTTTTTGGTACCTTAGGCACCAAATATGCATTAAATTTAGAGCTACATTTAAATGCTGTAAAATCAGCCGTTTGGCGTAACCAGATGTGTATGCTGGGATCCATGTAGGCACATGGATTAAGTAAACCAGGCGGTTTACTTATTAATTTTTATTAGTCTTAGACTTATAACGTCGGTGTTTTTTGGTACCTAAATTTTAATCTAGATTTTCACATTGCACCTATTCTGCACTAAGAGACTGCATACTCAAGAATCTTTAATGTGTAGACATGCAGATTACTTCCGACTAAGTAAGTAAGTATATATTTACATAAGCTACATAAACACACAAAAATCATCAATCATTCCCATCTCATTAATTTATCTTAATAAGTTCATAAAAACTAAATAAAGTAGGCGTATAAAATATCAAGATAATTGATAACCATCTCGATATTTATCTGAAGCATGCCAATTTATCTTTTGTTACTACCAGCTAACTGTTAGGTACTGTTAGGAGGTAAATCGTAGGTACTGTAGTTTTTATACTAATAAAGCTATTGTTTAAAATATATTGACTTTGCTATACGTAGTAGGAAATGTACTCAACGTTTTCTAACATAAGAGAAAACTCAATAAATAAATAAAAAAAATACAATAACTTAGCTTATAAAAAAATAGTTTATTAGACAAGAGTGTGAATTGTTCGTGAATATTCATATTTAACATATTTTTAAACATAAACTTGAATGCTACATTATACGAATGTTTAAAACATCCAGATTTCATACATTGGATAAACCACTGAAAAAAAATATGTTTGTTTATTTTATATTTGACTTTAATAAAAAAAAAATCGTATCTTTTTTAAGATATTAAAATTACTGAAAAGTAATTTAAAAGTGCAAAAAGTATCTGACAGCGGTGGGATTCGAACCCACGCCCTTTCGGACTGGTGCCTAAAACCAGCGCCTTAGACCACTCGGCCACGCTGCCTCGTATCAAGCAGTTTGAAATTATGTTGCACACTACTAAAATAATAAAGATAGCACAAGCTACGTTTACACATCGTGTTTGCACGAAGAAATATGAGTAGTTGGTTATGTTATCAATATTTCAAACATACATTATGTATTCAAACTAAACATTCATGCTTCGTTCGTCCTTCAAAAGTAAAATTTTATTGATAGTTAATTATTCCTGTAATGAAAGTACCTTGTCCTTGTTATTTTGTAGGTACTTATATATTTTTGTTAATAACTTACAAAAATTCTAACTATTTGTTTGTGTGCATAATCAATTTTAGACATAGCTTATAATATAAATATATTATTCATCATCATCATCATTTCAGCCCGTTGGTTGGCACCCACTGCTGAGTATAGGCCTCCTTTTTACTATGCCATTATTACCCCTGCTTCCCCTGCTACTCTCATCCAGTGGTTCCTTGTTATTTTCGTAATGTATTTGGACTATCAATAAATTATTCATAATTTAACATTAAATATGTTTTAATTTTCAAATGTTGCGGAAGCTATAGGAGTTTTTGCCTAAACAGGATAGTAAATAAAACGAAGCATTTTGTAATATTTTCTGTATATTTACCTAGGTGTATAGGAGAATTATTTACAAGGTGGACATCAATATTATATGCCTACCTTAACCTAAATCATACAGACTTAAATTTTACACTAGATTATATTTTATAGAAACAAAATTGTTCATATAACCCAAAAAGAAACTGCGCAATTATTATAAGCTGCCGAAATAGTTGTTAAATCTTGTAATAAATATTTAGGCTCGTAAGTCCAGACTGCATTTTTACATCCTTTTATGAAAAACATTGAAACGCTAGCCACCATTTTAATATAATCATTTCATATAGTGCTGCCATCTAGCGAGAATTGTCAAACCAAGTGAATATGTTTTCAAGGATTTATAAATAATGAAAACTACGTTGTAAAATATATCTTTAAGCTTTGAAATAAGGTCAAGTCTGAATACATTATAACAAATAATCAAGTTCAAACTTTGACAGGTGATTCCGCGTTTTTCACGAAATGACGTAATGAAAATAAACAAGAAGAGAATGAAATGAAATTACCGAAAGTAATTCAGGTATTTGCTAACCAAGAGGTGTTTTATATTATAATTATCTTTTGCGTTTTATAGATATTTAGGTTTATTATCCTGTCATTTTTTTTGTGAATAAATTCTTCTTATTCTTCTTTTATCTGAGTGAACTGTTAAAGTTTGAATATTATCTGTTAGAATATCTATGCTTGTTCATAAGCCATATTGTCAGGTTGCAAACCAGTTGCAGCTATATTTGAAGTTATAGCTACTATTTTTGGTAAAAAGTTTCGATAATAAAAACAAATATCTTATAGTTATTATACTTATACAACTTAGGCTAATCAGCCACATGTTACTGATACTATTCAATATTGACTATTCCAAAACATTTTTTTAATTGGTATTTTATTTTCTGTATATTTTTTTTATGTAATTCTGACATAAGATTATATACAACTAATATGTAACTAAATACCTGATACATATTTCTTAAGATACCTATAACATTATTATATATTTGCTGTAATATTTTTTGACAAAAAAATATACCTATTAAAGTATAATGTACAAAAAAATGTTTCGAAATTAATTATTTGTGGCTGTTTCGTATGTATTCTTTATAATTCTATAAATATAGTAGGAATGTACTAAGAGCTACAGAAAAAGATTATATAATGAACATAGACCGATATATAAAAATATTCAAAATTAATTCAAAACATCGTTCAGTCAGTTGTCGATTTCAAAAACAAACATTAATTTTTAAAACAATAAAAAGTTAATATTTAATTGTTTAGGAGACAAATAATGTTGAATCGAACTCGTATATTTAATACACAATTGTATAAACAAACGAAAAATTCAATTGTTCAAATTATTTGTCAAAAGTTTGTTATAAAGTGCTTCGAAATGATTAAATATATTTATATAATTCGATGGAGAAAACAATATTTCAAAATATTTTAGTAATATAACAGTTTTATTGTGTTATGTGTATACATATTTTCTTAGTATCTAACTATATTGAAATGGTTTTGAGACTCTACAATACACTTATGTGTCACCAAATCTTAACTACAGAAAACATTGAAATACATAATTATAAAAGAAAGTCACTAAAATAATAAGAAATAATATCGACTGATTAGTCATATTAATTAATAATATTAGGCTTAGATGTTACTAATTTTAATGTCCACGTAAACTAGGTATTTATATTCTTATAACTTAGTTTGCTACGAACATTTAATTTAATTAAAAAAAGTTTTTGAATTGATTAAATAAGTTTTTGATTTTTTTTTTTCAAAATATTTTGACACATTAAAATAAGTTATTAGAACTAAATATAGCACTGGAGAGAACGCGTTTTCAAAATACCAAAGATTGGTAATTTGTAGATGGCACACAGCATTAAGAATTAATATGCAATATTGTTGCACAACCTAAGAAAACCAAGTTTTTAATGTAAATGTAAATAAAATGAATAAAATAGAAAAAAAATACTATTAATTATAAAAAATCAGTAAAAATTATCTACTATGAATTTCTGCATCTTTAAATTATTTTATGATTAAAAAACAACTGTAACATATATATTTAATTAATTCAATAGCAGACTCAATTGATTTTTTGATAAAAAGTATTATGTTAAAAAGTAAACATAACCAAATTCTGCCCTAGATTAATTTATTTAAATAATATTTAGTTATTTCATAAAAAAATATGTCATAATAGCTACAACTGAAGTACCTACAGTAAATAATTTAAATGTGTGTATCATTTCTACCTGTTTTTGTTACAATTTGATGTATGTTATACGTTCATACGTTCTACAGTATAATTATACGTTATAGTATAATTATATGGTATAGTATAATTATACTGTAACATATACGTTCACACATTTTGCAGTATAAATATTGATGTAATTGCACTTACATTAACCTTACAGAAGATCTAACTAAATACATAACTACACACATTTTAACTATAGATACATACGCAAACCAATGGATGTATCCATACACCAAACATTTTGAGATTAAATTAAGTCTAGGCGAAGGATTGCAATGTACAGAAGGAGGCAATGGCACAATAATTTAAAAAGAAAGCAGATATTTTTTTACTAATGATAAGTTTTTGATTTATACATAGATATTTATTCGTGCAAGAGATGTACCAACTTGGTTATACACAAGAAATTACGTAATCTTGTGTATTATACATTAACGAGTAAGATGTTTTGTTTGTAAGACCTTACTGAATAGGTATACCTATGTATTTATTGATTCATTTTAATCAAGCTTTTGCACTGCAGTGTTGAGTAAAAAAACTTATCGCTAGTAACAAATATCTGTGTTAAAGTATAAAACCACCAACATTATGAATTTAAGACAATGATAGGTCTTTTCCATTCACACACTACACCTAGAGTTCCAAGTAGTTGACCACAAACCTGTTAATTTCATTCACCGCACAGCATGGTATAAAAGTTGGTCTTGACACGATAGGTAAATTTTACATCGATTTCCCTCCACTTTTCGTTCTGACAAATGGTATTGTAAATTATACAATCCATACCAGTCGGATTATAAAATAAATATTGTCAGCCTAGATTCGTTATTTCACAGAACAAGTTTAGCCACGTTCGGAAAATTAAAATTGTAATTATTGAACGAACGAAACGCATTCTTGCAAATTGCGTTTCGTTATTGTTCAGTACCGATATTTATGCGTTTACAATACTTATGCAGCACAGATTGAAACAAACTATAATAAACCAGAGATACATGTGATATATTTAAGTGAGATTGATTGCACAGGATACGTTTAATAAGTATTTTGGTACCGAAATCACAATCTTACAATCACAATCATAACAGCTCACCTAAGTGATAAGAAAATCAATGAAATGTTCCAAAAATTGAGTAGGTAGTAGACCCCACTGGGAATTGATGACGTATAAAAATCAGACCCTGATTGTCATACATGATTGTTTAACTACCAGACAGCAGTAGACCCTACTGGCCACTGATACAGCATACAAATCAGACCCTGATCGTCACATGATTATTTAATTACCAGACAGTAGAAGAGCCTACTGGCCACTGATACAGTATAAAAATCAGACCCCGATTGTCATACATGATTGTTTAACTACCAGACATGAATAGACCCAACTGGCCACTGATATAGCATAAAAATCAGACCGTGATCGTCACATGATTGTTTAATTACCAGACCCTAGTGACGTCAGTCATATGTTATGTATGTTTTTTTTCCAAAAATTGAGTAGGTAGTAGACCCCATGGGAATTGATGACGTATAAAATCAGACACTGATCGTTACATGATTGTTTAATTATCAGACCCTAGTGACGTCAGTCAGTAAATTATGTATGTTTATTTTCGTTATGTATGTTCATTGTATATTATGTATGTTTCAATCTCTGCTACATTATGTGGATATGTATACGCGTGGTACATGGGGCTAGTAAACTCGTGGCAGAGTATGTTCTGAGTCGTCTCACGCATAGAACTCCCGGTTGCTGTGTCCCTTCCCGTACGAAGCAGCTGCGGGACTTCTCTTGGGCTCGTCGAGGGCGTACGAACCTTCGTCCTTCTTACGCATGCGGTATACAATGAACATTACTACTAGTATCGCGCATAGCAGCCCTACCACCGCCCCGCCGATCACAGCTGGAACCGAAAAGAGAAAATATAAGAATAAAAATACAGTTAACAGTGTCTATATAGTACAATGCAATATAAAAGTACAATTTAACAGATATAATTATAGTCTATTTATGTAAGTATTTAAAAATGAAACCCGTTTTCCGTTGTCACGACATAGCATGAAAACGGCTTGACCGATTTGACTGATTTTTTTTGTAGTTTTCTGATACTCTGTACAAGGTTCTTACGGAAAATATATTAAGAAAATCTCTCAGAAAAAAATAAAAATTCTCTGGCGGTACGAAGTTCGTCGGGACAGCTATATTAATACATTCTTATTATATTAGTATCTGACAGGCGTTACAGCTCAGTTGGTAGGAGCTCTGCCTTCCATGCTGTGGGTCGTGGGTTCGAACCCCACCCACACATGTTTGTGTGATGAACATAAATCTTTGTACTGTGTCTGGGTTTCTATGTATTCTATGTACTTATGTATTTACAAATTACATAAATATTCTATCAGTAACCTAGTTCTCATTGTACAAGCTTTGCTTAGCTTGGGGCTAGATGATGTTGTGTGGATTGTCCAGCATTATTTATTTATTTATATATCTTACCGGCCAGAATGCCTGGCTGTGCGAAGAAGCTGGTGGCGCGGTCCTCGACCTTGTTGTTCATGATGGTGAACACGACGTTGTCCGGCGGGCGGGACTCCGAGTTCACGTTGCTACCTTCCTGATCTTGGTCCTGAAACGTAAACGTGTACAATCATTATATAGTATTTACAAAATGTACATTTACATATAAAATACATAAGAAACAGTTGAGCTATCTACATACCGTTGCAAACGATTTATAGATAGTTCAACTGATCCAAATCAGTACCAATCGGAAGCGTACCCAATATACTGTCTGCATTGCCGCGCTGAATAGCAATGCTGATACGCTGGGCCAGATACTCACCAGCCCTCGGGTCACGCCTCGTTTCGACTGGACGCCCAGAAATAATTTTGAAAACCCGAATATTAAAATATCATTATAATGAACTAACTTAGTCATCATCATCTTCCTACCATTCTACGCTATGGGGGGCGGTATTATTTTGGTTAGATATTTATTAAGCAATCTGAATCGATCCTCTATCTATACCTTAGATTCTTCTTCATTCAAAGGTTGTCTGGAAGAAATCGCTTACTTAGCGAGAAGGCCGCCCATTGTACATTTATTTTCTTAAAATTTATAATCTGTGTTTTCATTTAGTATTTAAGGTGTAGAATAAAGAATTTTCATTCATTCATTCATTCTGATTTCCATCGACATTAGCTTTGGTTTGTTTAAGACTGATAGGTAGTACCTACAGAGTTTTATATTTTGTTAAAAATAGTTGAGTAAAATGCTCATTTATATTGTGACATTACTCATAACAGGAAATGCCTACAAATAATGATCTCATCTATTCTAAAGTTAGTACTGAAAACAATTTGAAATAAGGAAATCTATTCAAAAACATAGCTTTAAAGCTGTTGTTGTTCTAAGAAGATTATCAGACCACGTTCTTGTAGGCTCTGGTCACGTGGAACTGGCACCTAGAATCACCTAGTATGTAAGACGATTCTAAATGATCCTTGTGATTTTATTGATAAAGGAATTTTTGACTTTGACTATCAGAATTATGTCAGAGGCAATAGAGGTAAATAATATTATTTGAGGGTCTATATTCACCACTTTCACAAATTTATGTCTATGCATTAAAGTCACTTATTCTATTTATATTTATTAAATATTCTCTATAAAAGTCACGTGCACCTGTTACGTCACTCATTAAAATAAATAAATCTTTAAGTTGGAAAACAGTACGAACATCATTGCTTGTCGGCAGGAATACATACGGCGATAATAGGTAAGTACCTATCAATAATATCCTGGTAAGTACCGGAAGAACTCTTTATCATCAAGCCGTGATTTCAACTGAATTTAGGTTATTTTTTTTGACATACGTTACAGCTCAGATGTTAGCTTTTATTGTTAGCTATTTGCGTTCTATGTTGTGGATTGTAGACGAAGACCAAACATTTGTGTGATGGCAAACACTGAATTAGTTCGGTTGGTTGGTGACTAGATGTCGTTGTGTTAATGTCCATGAATAAGTATTTACAAATATGTTTATATAGTTTTTTTTTTATAGAATAGTCTATTGAAATTATACACTTATAACTTCTTTAATTTTTAACTTAGGGTAAAAAACTATATAAACATATTTGTAGATAAAACAATTGGCTACAAATTTTGACTTAATATTTGTTTTTTTGAGACGCAAAGTTTCCGAGATATCGCGAAAAAAGTGTTTTCACTCCTTTTTTCAAGATGGCGGCCAGGGGACAAAAGTGGCGACCCCACAAACTTAACGTTAATTGTAAAATTTCATTGGACTAATCTTAGTGATTGTGATTTTAGTACTTACAGGTGATGGCGCGGCTTCTTCTCCTGAGATGCTGATGTCGGTCAGCTCTGGACGCAATGGTATTTCTTCTCCAGTGTTTGATCGTTCCTTGGACTCTTCGAATTCCGTTTTAGGCTTTTGAACGTTTGCTGAAACATTACGTTGATATCGATCAGTCATTTTGAAATGCTACTAATAAATTACTGTAGAGAATTAATAACAATTTAATGTTATTTTGTATATAGGTTTTATGTAGAAACTATATTTTGTCACTTGGTGTTGTTTTAGTTAAATCAAGGCATATATACGGCATTATATGTGACATAGTATTAAAAGAAATAGAAGATTGGTTGTTACAATAGTTAATAATTAATGTTAGTTCACGGTACAGCATAACCAGATGGCGAAGACTTTCAGAGAGGTTCAGTTTGGATCAGGAAGGATCTAGTTCTTGCATGAAAAGCACCAATGAATATACCTTCTAGGTAACAATGAAACTGAAAGCTAATGGGACCATGAGATGAACAAATCTAGGACTAAAATCTGGTTACATGCTAACAATGGTTATAATAAAAAGTGATTGTATATTGCATGATAGTAACAAGGTCATGCAAGATATAGAAATCAGAGGAAACACTGCGAAACACTTACCAATGTCCCCATTAAATTGAGCAACAATTAAAAAATATTTTACATTAAACGTCTGTGTTGTTGTAGTGGTGGTTATAGACTGGAGTTTAGAGGAAACTGGCGAGTGGATGAGTGATTATTTAGCACAAAACAATGTGGATAAGAATAGTAGGTACTTGGGTAATGCTAATTGACGGTCACTGGTAATGTTAATTATTATTGTGTAAGACACGCTTCTTTCTGATCACCGAGTATTTTATGTAATTAGTGGTGATTAACAATACTTTAGTGATATTTTTTTAATAAGTAATAATCTACTTTCGAAAGGATCTTGGTATGGTAGGTACTTAGAGAATTTAAGAGTTCAGATATCTTCAAGTCTAATAGGTAGATGTATACTGCCTACGAAATAATTGATTTTCAAAAGATAATGTTACACATTTAGTTAACAGCTTCATGCCCAATCAAATGACAATTGTTTGTAGGTATTCAATAGCTAGAATTAATTGAGTCATTTAAAATGTATTGTTTAAAGCTGTTTACTATAATGTCGAATACAATGATTATGTTTGTAAAAATGTTACTCTAGGAGGAAGACTGAAAGTGATTTTTCAATATTGATATTACTAAATAGTATCATTAATAACTCTATTTAAATACTGTTTCAATAGGCAACTTTAAGTCTTCCAAAAACTAAAATAATACGCAAATAAAAACTGGCATGCTTCAGCCACTACTCACGAACGTCTACATTGAACTGCCTGGATTTAAGGAATGGTGTTTCGGTCGTGGTGGGAGCCGGAGTCGATGGTTCTTCGGTCTGCGGCGGCTCCACCGGCAGGGCAGGCTCGGGGGTCTCGCTATACACCAGCGGCGGGGAGGACGAGGCAGCGACATAGCTGGTACCGAGTCTCGGCTCAAAGTCTTCGTCATCTTCAGGGATTTCGATGGGAAGTCTGGCCGAGTCACCTGATCCGCGTCCGTCTTCGTCGTCGGGTCCGGGGCCGGGGCCCCAGCCGGAGCCTGAGCTCTCGTCGGGTTCTACGCCGGAGCCTTCATCGTCGTCGTCAGAGTACGGCTCCTTGCCGGCTCCGAGCGGCTGGTCGTGCTGCTCTTCGAGCGTTAGATCCGCCGGGCTGATCGTTGACTCGCTGCCCTCCTGGAATTGAGAACAATTCACTATTATAGATGCACCACTTTTACCATACATGGTAAATAAACTCTTGAAAGTTTGGAAGCCTAAAATACCTGCTTATATTGACGTGGCAAACGAATGACAAGCCCATATTTTTGACACTGTACCACTAGATACTATGCAAATAGGTTAAACAAACTTTAATTCGTAGTTTTCCATTATCAGTTCCACAAAATAGTATTGAATGCTTCACCTAAACAGTTTGAAAAATTGGGTCAGTGGGATGACGTCAATGTAAATAAAGAGCGACGAAGACAAAATGTTGGAAACGAGTTTCTCAACTACACTCATTAATTCATTGCGTATTGCTCAGTCATTTGTAACAGGCACTAACCTTCTATAAACAAACTATAATATTAATAGCCCATCATGGCGTACCAAACAACTCATTCGAGATATAGTTCATTCATAGAATTAAACTTTCATGGGTGACCTAATTTTTTCACTGCTAGCTTTACATCAAGTTGAGCACCAAACAAAGGTGTACCATCACAAACACATCAAAATAAGGGTAAGGAGTAATAAATCACTGGATTGGATTCTTCTACGTCATCATGAATGGGTGAAGCATGAATGACAGTCAACATCACACAACAACACTCACCTATAGGTTAAAGTTTCTGCACTATCACAAATGGTTAAAATTAGATCTGATCATGTGTTATATACTAATAATTTGGATTTTTTAAAGCTGTGAACTGTACCCGGTTTGCGTAAGTTGTAGTGCGCGATCGATAGACTGCGGAGGGGTCTTGACTGTTGGGGGAGGTAGTTGGAAAGTTCCCAAAAGCGCCGTCAGATGGGGAGGCTTTGCAGGAAGGTTCGGCAATCATAGAGCAGATCAGTGCGGGTAGCACGGGCGGCGAGAATGTTTTAAACAGCTGGTTTTCAGCTAGATGGCGCTACTGGTAGCTAGTGTAATGTAAACTTATAAACTTATGTTATAAAGAGGAAAGATTTGATTGTTTGTTTGTTTGCATCGAATAGGCTCCGAAACCACTGGACCGATTTAAAAAATTCTTTCACCGTTGTGAAGCTACACTATCTGCGATGATCATAGGCTATATTATATTTAAAAAAAATAGGCATCCTTACTAAAACTTCAATTATGTAACCCAAGGTGTAAAAAAAATACCTAAGAAATTCCTTACCCGCTACCCGTGCGAAGCCGGGTTCATTCGTACTACTAGTAGTACGAATCAAGAAAGTATTCAAAAAACTAGTTTTTTGAATACTTTCTTGATTCTTTTTTATTCTTTATTGTACTCAGAATATGACATACACAAGACAGAAATAGATGACATGTACAAAGACGAGCAGAAGAGATACTTATTTTTGTTTACATTGTTTTTGTTAATTAAAATATGCTAATCAAAAACGAATTTGCTTCATTCATTGTTTTCCTGGCCTAAGTTTTGAATGAATAAGAACAAGAATCTATGTCCGGGGAACCCAAAGTAAACAAATACTCTGATTACATTAGATGAAAACGCCTAGAAAAATAAATTAGCAATCATTCGGGTTATTTAGTGAAGACACCTTTATAATTACGCAAAAACAATAATTCGAAGATGTTTTTATTGTGGCTCTCTTTCCCCATTTAATTAACCTACAGAAGTACGAAAAAAAAGTACTAACGGGTGATGGAAATCGAATGCCATCAATGTTCACTTATTTTTTTATTAATTGTTCAGTCTTCTAATTTAAATGAATTAAATATTCACGGACAAATCACACTCTAGTCCCAAACTAAGCACAGCTTGTTATTGTAACTAATTAATCTACGTAGGTTTGTATAATATCAGCAGCTTACAAAAGCAAATGGAAACAAACGGGCGCGGACGAGCGATAGTCCGAGTATCGTAAATCCGGCGGAGTAATGAGAAATATTATTTATTGTTGTAGGATAAGGCACACCCGACATACTTCGCTGAGGTTTATTACGGTCGTATTAATCCTGTTTAACGGGACGTAAGTACTTTTTGGTGTTACGCAAAAAAATCCGTTGATATATCGCAAAAAACCTGCTAAGAATCCTCATTAGTAAGTCATTTTTTGTGGAAATACGTCAAATCATTTTTTTTATTATTAAGTTGAGTTTTTTTCAGTATCATAAGTACGGTTCTGAAACTTTGGCCTTGTTAAAGTTAGGAATATTTGAAAGCTGCAAAAACAGATTACGAGCTCGAAACTATATCAATAAGTAGGATTTTGCAGCTCGAGATTTGATTGGCTCATTCAAATTGGGCCATAACTCGAGTGCTCACTGAAAAAGCAATGAATGTGATTGGTTTTTCACTCAAAAGGTTCTGTTGCTCCCCGATAAGGTATTCCACGCACTTTCACAGCATGATTATATTGGAATACATTACTTACATGAAGGGCGTAAAGGGAAAACCCCGATCCGATACAGCCCCTCCTTATCTAACCCCATAACTCTGTATCTTGGCATCCCCCTCTAAACCGCGCGTAATCGTGAGATGACGATAAATGAACGCGGAAGGTCGGAGGTGGTTAAAATGTAAAGTTGGTTATCTCTGGCCATTTTCCAAGCACCTAGGGAAATGAGTTTGTTTTAAGTGTCCTTCGTTGGTCCTTAGCACTTGCAATTTAAAAATAAACCTTTTATTCGATGTACAAAATACTTGGCAGTGCCAAGCGCTGCCATTTTTAAAGCAATAGGCGCGTGGTGTTTAACAATGCTTTGACGCGGAAAAACGTTTTCGTCTACTTATCTTTCACTAAAGGAAATAACCTTTACCGCCAACTGAATTTCAATAATATTATGTAGTTGCTTTATTCGTAAAATCCACAACTTTCACGAACAAAGTTATTATGCTTGTTCATACTGCTACTAAAATGTTGTTACACAAAATTTAAATTAGCTATCAACAAAATCCCACAGTGTGTAAGCACCTTAATTTACTAGTTCTAATAAGGTTACACTTTGTTCCCAAAAAGCTGTATCTGCATAATTTTACTATTATTTCCACTATACGCCACACACTATAACTATGTATGAACTATACTGATTATCATGAAAGGAGCAATATCCAATAACAATTGACGATCGATCTTCAAAAACAATTACATCAGCTAGTCAATTGTTTTTAAAGTTCGTCTTAAAATAGGCTATGTTTAATAGGTTCAACTGATTGAAATGTTTTTTTATACAGCGCCACTTTACGCTGATACTGGAACCTTTTATTAGTCAAAGTGTGACGCGTCATTCCGTCTTCTCATGCTAGTCGCCATTATCACTCAAAATGTTTATTTTTCTAAGCAATATCCATTATCTATAAATAAGTCAATACGTGAGGGGATAACTAAGCCGACGTTTGATAGCGGTTCCATTAGTTTGTTGGAACCTGTGATGAGCAAACGACCAGCTTAACCACTCTAGCTTATTCACGCAAACCTCAGTTCATATACTAAATAATAAATAAATATCCATGGACATTTCACACATCACACTCTAGTACCAAACTAAGCAACGCTTGTGCTATGGAAACTAAATTACTGATAGTATACTTATGTAGATATATTTTGTAAATACAAAGAATAACCTATATTTATGTTCATCTCACAAACATTTGCTCCGGGTGGGAATCGAAACCACGACCCACAGCATGGAAGGCAGAGCTACTACCAACTGAGCTGTGACGCCTCTCGATACTGTGATATTATTTACGTAAACTATAATGCTGATAACGTAAGATTTGATCTTAGCAAAAGTAACTGATTAACGTCCATATTTGCTGTGACTAACTAAATTGCTGACTTTACATAGCGATGTCCTTTTAAGTCGTTTCTAAAGTTATACAAAGCTCTTTGAAGGTCTTAATTATGCAATGAATTTTGAAGTTACTCAAAAGATAAGAAAGCACGTCTTTCTGAAGAATTATAAATAAATATATTAATAAATAAATATTCACGAACATTTCACACATCACACTCTAGCCCCAGCTTATAATATGGGTTTGCTGATACAATATTTATATATTTTAATACATACATTGTAACACCAATACGAATCGAACTCACGACCAACAGCATAGATAGTCAGAGCTACTACCGACAGAACAATGACGCCTGTCATAGATGGAATGGATGTAATAGATGTAAAGTAAGAGCATAGTTCATAGTTCATTTATTCATAATAAAGATTACATGTCAAATTCATAAATAAATCGGATACAAGTTTTAATCATTAGTAAGTAAATAAAAAATAAAAAATAATAATAATAATTTAAATAATCTTAATAATAACAAAAATAAAAATAAATAATAGATTATTTTGTAGTAAAACACTAGTTTGATTAATTACCTATACATAGGTTTAGATAAAAAAACTAAACAAGTGTATTGAAACAGACACTCAAACTTATAACATCCCGTTTTTGGCGTCAGAGGTTAAAAACTGGTGCTAAATGCAATCTTAAATGAGCAAAGTTTAATGGCTACCCCAAAAGGAATATTAAGGTTAATGGAGTGGTAACAATACGCTGAGTTTCCCTAATAAGATGTTACAAGAAAACATATCCCAAGATGTTAGCAGTCAAGGAATTTCACATTAACATCAATCGTACATCCATAATGGCGGCAATTGGCGATCTTATTACGTTTTAAGATACCTGCATTAATATACTAATTTTTAGGTTATTAATATGTCCGACGAGGGCAACCTTCATCTTTACTTGGCTCATGTAGTTTATCCTCGGCAATCCTCTTCCTCTCCCACCTTCTACCTTTTCTTCTACGTAGTTTGTATTGAAATTGATTTTTTTATTGGTGAACTGAACATTTGTTACAAGTTTTTTAACGAACACTGGAAACTGCTGTAGTAAAATGTGTTGCAGCATTAATAGCAATAAAAATAACATTCATATTCAAAAAAACTTGACCTACCTCGGAGTATGCGAAGCCTCTTTTGTGGTCTATTTGTGTATGCGAGGAGTGGCTAGGCGGGTCAAGTTATAGCGGTTTGTCTAGGGTCAGACATTCATGCAGTTACGTGAACCAAATTGGTAGCACATTGAATAAAATTACAACCTAAAATAATACAGTAAACCTACCATATTTAAATTACCTACCATAAATTAATATTGATAAAATAAATTTGATAATAAATTATGGGATTTATTTTAAGTTTTTCTTTTGGGTATGTTTTTATACTTGAAAACTCAGCTATAAATTTCAAATAAATTCTAAATGGCCGTTTCATACAACGCCATCTAGTCTGAAAGTAAGCCATGCTTGTCGGGAACATTTGACGATATCAAATCAAAATCAAATCAAATAATTTTTATTTTTAAAAATGTTACAGGCCTGAATGGTAATACAAATACAATTCTTAGGTAGTATCATAAATGCGTTGGTGGCCGAATCAGATTTGCATACAACTCCGAACTAGTTTAAAAAAACTGTATCTCGGAGGGTAGAACTCGTCTTCCTCGTACACTGCGCTGTCAATAGGTATATTATGCCTAAAGTGTTACTTTTTCTAGATTCTAACTATTTGCGTATATGTTTTGTTTTTTTTCTAAAATGCATTTTTCAGAGTGCTTCTGTTATATAAATTACCACGAAACGCCACTTTTCAATTAGCCAACCTAACTTTACCGAAAGCTTACAATTCGCACCGCTGTTTCCGTATGTTATTTGGTCCCTCGTTAGTCGAAGTGACCTACATGGTAAACTGAAACGGTATTGAAAGGCAGGACCACTAGCCTATTTGTTTATTGACATTGAAAGCTTCGTGAAAATGTATTCAAATGTATATTTTCTGATGTGAAAATAAAATTTGTATCGATGGAAGTTAAAAATGTACATATATATAAGTTTTTTTGTTACAAAGATTAAATCAGAGAATGCAATCTTCGTAACAAGGATAAAAAAATCAATAGTTGAAACCAGGCCGTTAGTTTTAACCCGTTTTTCTAGGCTATAGTGTAAGATACTAGGAATTGAAAACAGTTGTGTATAAGTCTATTTAAATGATACATGTGAATTACGATGTTACTGAATAAACTTATTCAAATTGAACGTAAATTTTCATATTGGGACCGTGTTAATACATAATAACATCACAATTCTCGCTATCCGCCCCAGTAACCGGATCAGATTATGTCGGATCTCGTGGGCACTGATCGGTTAAGCATAGTGCACAATATACAAAGTTTATTGTGACCACTTGGAGATCCTTATATACTTATTTTTTCCCTAAAATTGTTAATAAATGACGTAAAAAATGGGAACTAATTAAGAACATTTGGTATGAATAATAAACAATTCTATTTATTCATACTTGGAATGTAACAATCGATCTAAAATCATAGAACAAATATCTACAACCAACAAAGTGATCGTCATTCAATCATTGTTTTTCAAAACTCTATAAAATTTTACCTTTTTTTTTCCTGTTGTCTTAATGAATCCTAGACCCAAATACTAAATTATCTATGCGTAGAGCCAATCATAGAGTGTTACACCGAAATTATTTGTAAAACTTACATATTACAGTTATTTGTTACTTTGGCCGGTAACGTTACCTACATTGCCCGCCAAACTAACAAATATATTTGTCCCAGTTACAATATGTTATGACCGTGTGAACTAGGCTCTGTTATGAGACATCTCCAGAGTGCTGTGATCGGTAAATGAGCAGCAAACTTACAACCTCGGGGGGACCTCACACACTAACTTTCGGGTCATCCCAAAAGTTTCATAAACTTGCCAATTCCCTTTTTATAGATAAACTTATAGGGTGTGACCTACAAAAGTTTCGGGATATTGAAAAAGATTTTGCAGATATGTGTGATTGAGCGATGTTAATTTCGGAAATGTCTACGATACTGACCTCATTTTATTCGTGGAAAGTTTTATCGTTAAACATACTTTGATACGTTTGGATAAATAATAAGCATCAGTTTGGCAAGGTTTGCTTAGATCAAAATATTTCAAGACAAACAAAACAATTCTTATACAAACGATACACTGAAATGTTTATAAAAACCGAAGCTATTTAGACAGGATACGAAATGTTCCCGTTCTCGCCGCGCTACCGGTCATTAGGCTCCATAATTACCTCTTTTGCCAATTAGCCAACATAACGTCTTCGTGTTGGCTCAAAAAACCGATTTTAAAACGGTTATGGCAGTCATGTACACATTGTATACACCCCTTTATGATTAGGAGCGCGAAGCTTTGATCGAGTCATCATTTTAGGTATAATGCACCCATTACGGCGTTTATAGGCACATAATTAGATATTAGCGGAAGTAGCTAGCAGCCTACTAACTGCAATGTAATTTTATGTAGTGCACTATCTCGGTGTTCTAGGTTTAAACTGAATTTAACTATACATATAAAAATCGTACGCTTGGCGCCAACTTAAGTGTTGTATAATAAAATTAATATTATGACTTTATAAGCAATCGCTAAACGATTGATTACGACGACGACAGAAAAAATCTACAACTAAACTAGGTATTTCAGACAAATAACAATTTAGGTGGTCCGGTGACCAAAGTTGATAAGTTTATTGAGTTAGAAAAATAAAGTGCCCCGTGTTGGGCGCCAGTCCAAGCGAAACGGTCTCTGTCCAAACTCGGTCCAACGCGTTTATTGTTATTGTAAATCTTCGGTTAGTTTTCTATCTGACGTCTCGACAGCTAGTTGAATAAGATTGTTTTCATCCACTTTTCCGACGTCTTTCAAGGAATCAGCGAACCTTGAATTTTACGGAATGCGATGCTTTTGTTGAAGATCCACGTATACTTTTTAAACTTTTGCTTCTTATAAACATTGCTTGCAAATATTTTTGTTAAATTTATGAATCAAGTTAAAAAAGCCTTTACCAAAGGAATTTGATATGTACACTCGAGAGCAATGAATCCGGGTCACTTAAAGAATCCTAAAAATCTCGGAAACTAAAAATGCTAGGTTAATGCAATAAATTGTATTTAATAGACAATGTAATACTCCTTAAATGAAGGTATTAAAACTTCTTAGTTATTGTAAAGTTATATCATAAAAAAATCAAATTTGAAAAAGGGCCACTTTCGAAGATGGAACTACGAAATTACAGCATTTGGTTTTGCTTTTGTTTGTAATCTGTCATTTATGTGGGTACATAAACCATGTTGATAGTGCTCTATATTCATTATTCAAGCTGAAATTATGTCGCTTACGCCTGAAGAATGCACCAGAATACTTACAATGCTGGAAACCGGCCGGAGTCAGCGCGATACAGCCAGGACTGTCGGTGTGTCGCTGTCAACAGTACAAAGAGTTCTCCGACGTTACGAAGAAACTGGTTCTAACCTACGCAGACCAGGAACGGGCAGAACCAGGTGTACCACAGCACGAGAAGACCGATACTTGGTGAACACCATGCTTCGAAATCGCTTTCTCACAGGAACTGAACTCACCAATCAGTTTCGACGCCTCGGAGGAAGTAACCCAAGAGCATGGACAGTAAGACGTCGGCTTGCTGAATCTAACTTAAAACCCCTTAGACCTGCAAACGGCCCTAAACTGGAGCGTGGGCATCGTATTTCGAGACTAAGATATGCCCAGAGCCACGTAAATTGGAGTATTGAAGATTGGTCAAAAGTTATGTTCTCCGACGAATCAAAATTTATGCTCTACAAGCACGATGGAAGACACAGAGTGTATCGAAGACCAGGGGAAAGATTCAAGCAAGCATGCATCGAAGAAAAAGTAGACTACGGTGGTGGGTCTGTACTTGTGTGGGCCGGAATTTCTTCTGAAAGTCGCACAGAGCTGGTGATCATAGAAAACGGCTCTTTAACTAGCGTAAGATATGTGGAAGAAATCCTCAATGATCACGTTGGTCCATTTATGGTCAATTTAGGTGAGGATGCTATATTTATGCATGACAATGCCCGACCTCATACAGGTAGGATTGTGAATGACTACCTTCAAGAGATGAACATTACTCGTATGGAGTGGCCAGCGCGCAGCCCGGATATCAACCCGATCGAGCATGCTTGGGACGAGCTAGGCAGATGCGTAAAACAACGAAACCCTCCCCCAATCACGCTTCGTGAGCTCAAAATTGCTCTCACAGAGGAATGGGAGAATATTCCCCAAAATCGTATAAGGAACTTGGTGTACAGCATGCCAAACCGCGTAAACGCAGTAATGGAAGCACGAGGAGGCAATACGAAGTATTAAAATTCAAGAAAATCGTAATAAAGTTCAAAAATTTCATGTTTCCTATTTTTGTTTTAAGGAGAGATCAGCAGTTTTTTTCTTTATGTAATTTTGTGTTAATAAAATGTATGGTGACTCATATTTTTTTTACTTTCATTTAAGGAGTATTACATTGTCTATTAAATACAATTTATTGCATTAACCTATCATTTTTAGTTTCCGAGATTTTTAACATTCTTTAAGTGACCCGGATTCATTGCTCTCGAGTGTATAATAAAAAATGTAATGTATTGTATTAAGAATGTCAGTCTTCAAGTAGGTACCCATAACACAAGCTCTGCTTAGTTTGGGGCTAGATGATGTTGTGTGGATTGGCCAGTATTATTTTTTTATATATTATTATTACAAACAAACAATACAATATTAAATTACAAACATACCAATAAACCTACAAATAAATTAGTTTAATCCTAACATCAGTATTAGTACATTCGTAACTGATCTGATTTGGTTTCCAAACTGACAAACTGTTTGTATATTGTGTCTGATAATAATATAAATTTATTTGCAATCACCAAATTGCTTTGATAGGGGAAGGTTGCTATGAATGGACCACTTAACTTTACGACCTCATATCTTAAAAAGTATATGTGATTAAATGAAACCAATCTAGTATTTATATTTGTTAGGACCTTTATTTATTATAATCAAACGCACAAACAATTCGGGCTAACACTTTCCGATATATATGAAGAAAACTAAATCTTTGGCTGTTGCCTTCTTTGGACCATGGGCACCTTCATTGAACCACTAGGTTGCCATCAATGGACTTCGAGAAATTTGTTCTAGAGGTCCAATCATGGCAACTAATTATAATTACCAATATGACTTAGTTATGCCTACTAAGAGAGACAAACTATACTCATACACTTTTTTTTATCCGATACACGATTTTAAACGATGTTTAATATTATTTTTCTCTGCTAACTCAAATAACAGTCGTCTCATGTCCGCTCATTTTCTAGTTCTAGAGGAAAGTCACTTTCGGATCCTTTTATTTGGACGTGTTCTTTGGCTTTTTGGTTTACTCCATCTATTCTCCGTTTCAGTGTTGATTTCGGGACTCTGGCATATATTCTGCTTGCCTCATTTACACCAACGTTTTTATTTTTACTAATTCTATAACAAAGTTTATACTGGTTTTACATGTGATTTTTTTTCGTTTTTTTGGCGATATTCTGAAATTTTACCTAAAAACAATTTAAAAATGTGGTTATCTATAGTTTTATCTCATAAAAAAGTTACAATAAAAAGTTGCTATGATTGGACCGGTCCAACGGTAGAACTCTCTTATGGTCCATTGATGGCAACAAGGTACTTATTAAGAAAAATAAATCCAAACAATACGTGGACATCACTGGGCAAAATTGAATAACACACATGGTATCACAACTATATTAACGAATATCTCCTAATAGTGCACGCAGATAAATATGAATACAATGATACTTACATGAAGTTGTTCAGAGTCAAATTATTAGATTTTGACTGTCGCAAACACACTAACACAGGTAACTCCTGGACGCGTGTCGCAGCGTAACTGAGGTAAGAGGGGGGTGCAACTGAGTCACCAAGGATCTGTTTCGACATGTTTAGTTGTTGCTAGCTTATACAGTTTTGGAAATACCTTAGTGGTCCAATGAAAGCATTGGTCCAATGATCGCAACCTTCCCCTAATTAATTGTATACATTTGAACTGTCGAAACCACGTGATCAATGGTTTATTGTTATACTGTAATTAAATTGAATTAATGTAATAAATTATTTCCACTTCGAGAACAGTTTGTGATAATCTTCGACCGACTTATTAGTAAAGTTACTCAAGTTTCAGTTAGTTATCACTTGATATTGACCTATTGTGGTTTTTGATTGACGTGCTTGATCTGAATGATAATAACTTTCGTTTGAATGGATATTTAATTATATAAAAAACAGCTAAATCTTTTTTAGGCAACCGCGGTAAAGATTGATTACAGATCATTTTTTTTATTCATCTCTTCCTTGTATTATTTTGAGTGTTTCAAACATATTTAGTACTTTGAGACGGAAACCTATTTATGCAGCCTAAACTTATTTCAGATACCCGTTTATACTTGATAATGATAACTGAACCGTTTGACAACTTCTAAAATATATTGAGATTCATTCGTTCGATTCTATTTTTGTCATTTCGAAATACATTCCATCCTATTTTACATTAATTCCTTTATGGTTGTTAAGTGACAAGTAAGCGTTGGGCGCTAACCGAATAAGAATGCGGCCATCAAACAAATGATTAATTTGTTATAAAATTACAATAGAAAATAAAATTAAACCCAGCTATAAAAAGTCTCTTTTTGTCAGCGAAATTAGATGTAGTAAGCCATAAGCCGTTTCAGTACCTCTACCATGAGTTTTTACTATACTATAATATACTATACTCGCTAGCGTCTGTAGTTAAAAAAATGTATGAAGATTTGTACAGCGCCTCTAGCGGATAGTTGGGTACTAAAATTCGTAATACTAATATTTACGTAACTACTGTAGTAAAGTCAGGCGATTTTACTGTGACAACTCATGGTAGAGGTACTGAGTAGGTTTCGGGTGGCATTTGGGGCAAATCGTCGGGAAACGACCCTCGGCCGCCACGCCCCGGAATTAGGTCAAGACGCATCGTGCCCTTTTACAATTATGCCCAATTCTATTATATGTAGATAGATAACTAAAATAATAAAAATAAAATGCTTGACAATCCACACAACATCATCTAGCCCCAAGCTAAGCAGAGCTTGTGTTATGGGTACTAGAAGACATACTTAATACAATACATTACATAAATATATATTTTTTATTATACATATAAAATATCCAGAACACCCGGAATACATATTTGGAGATCGTACAAAATTTATCCCAAAGCGGCAATCGAACCCGCAACCTCCGCGTCGCAGGCGGACATTCGCTCGCCGCGCCACATCGGTCGTCACATAGACAAAAACTTCATTGCACACACTTAGATAATTTTACACACAAGAAATTTTAAATCAACAGCACAATGAGCGGCCTATGTATGCATTTTATTCTGATTCTTTAAGGTAAGTTTTTTTTTGACAGGCGTCACAGCTCAGTCGGTAGTAGCTCTGCCTTCCATGCTGTGGGTTTAATCCCCACCGAGTGCAAAAGTTTGAGTAATGACAATAAATGTTTGTTCTGTGTCTGTGTGTTATATGTTATATTTACAAAAAAATATGTATAAAATCTATCTAGTTTGTATTTCAGTTTTTAGATTAAATTGTTAAGTATTTTAAGCGTTTTCACAGAATTTGATTTTATACCGTTGAATATTCATCATAGTAAAGTAAATGGCGCCCTCGTTTCATAATAACTTTAAATTAAAATTGCTATTTAAGAGGCTTTTTAAAAGTACTTTTGTGTACAAAAATGTTTTTAACACAAGTATCCTTTGGAGTTTTTTCCGTAAACTTTAAAAAAAAAAGTGATTCATGATCTTACACCAATCTTGGTAGGTACATCTGTTGAGGACGTACTCTGCGAGGCAACGCGAAGTAAGAGCGCACACAATCAACCAATCATCATTTAAAGTTACATGACCTAACGTCTAATATAATAATTTGACATGATAAATTAATTGTTTTTGTTTTGTTTATTTAGTTTGCCATAATTTGACTTGTATAATAATATTTTACGCTTAAAAGTGTCATACGATTAAATAAATAATACCCATAGATATAGGTATGTTTACCCGGCAGAGAGTGACGTAAAATAAGCTGTCTTACTGCAGTCATAACTAGGTCACTTCAGTCATTTATAAAATGCGAACATCATATTACAATTTTCGATATGAAATTTCGAGAAGAGTCTGGAAGGGATGAAATGTGCTGAAGCTCTGGAGGATTCGGACAGAAAAATAATTTAAATACTACATTATGAGTACTGAATTTACATGATTTTTGAGAGGTTTTGCGCTATGCAAAATTGTAAAATTAATCTCATGTATATTGCTGAACAGACTTTTTTGGTAATAAAGACTATATTTTTTTATAATGATAAGTGATTGACCTGAAAGAAAAGAATGGAGTAAAAGGGGGGAGACCTTTGCCCAGCAGTGGGACAGTACAGGTTAATAAAAAAAAAAGATTGAGTGATGGAGAAACAAATAGATGATGTTGTCCTACATTTTTAACGTTTTGGTCGTTATTATGAAACTCATTTGTTTTTAAATTATTAATACAATAAAGAAAACGTTTATTAATTTAGCGTTATTAGAAAAAGGGGTTTGGGTGAAACAATTAATTTTAATTGGGCGGATTAATTATTATCGCGTTTTCCTCAGCTGGGGTCTCGCATCGTAAATACTTGTCTGTCTGGTCTAGGCAATCTCTGTATTTAGGGTACCGTTCATAAAAAAAATATAATAAAAATACATTTTATGAAATAGTTGAGTTTTTCGTCGAGTGGAATTTTATTGAGTAACGTAAGAAGGTACTAACGTAATAAGTAATGTATTTCAAGATCAAAGTAAAAATCGCTGCGAAAAATATATTCATTAATAACTTTTGAGACATAAATCTATAATTAATTAAATTACGTAATTAAATTAAATTATGTGTTATGATGAGAAAAAAACTGCAATTAAATAAATATTCACGGATTGCAAGGAATTTCTGCCAACCAAATCTATAAAAACTAAATTATAATTATATGTTTGGAACCATCGCCGCGTGGTAAAACTCGGACTCGACGAATTCATTTTCTATAATTTTTCCGACGCTTTGCGTCAGACAGGGGTGTATTCTGATTTATGAGGCAATCTTTTAGTCGTTAATCAAAAGAATACAACACTCCGGCTTGACTGTATACTTACAGTACATATTTATTTGCATTGTAGGTATAAACATTTATACCAACTTCAAAAAAGGAGGTTTAAAGGTTTTCAGTCCCAATAATTATTTTGCACGATTACTTCGTTCATTACCAATCAGTTTATAATTGGTGAAGAAATCGTGTTACATACAATACATGTATACTAAAAAAAAAATTAATTGAAACTTTATGCTTATTAGCAGGATCTAGAGACGCTACTTTACACACCCTCCATTTATTAATGTACCAAGACCCACAAGCAATAAATGATTTGATTTAGAATAATATTTTTATTTTTGAGAATATTTTCTTCTTTGCAAAAGCTATTCACTGATAGAATAGATACGAGGTAGGACTCCAAAAGATTTGTACTCAGCTTTTGTATAACAAATAAGAAACAGTGTTAAAGAAAGCTTCGATATGGACCGAGAGCTAGTGGCGGTTTCTGTACGTCATGCAGCTGCAAGCAGTTTGCTTGCTGTAATAAACTTTATTTTATATTAATTTAAATAATACGTTTTTCCTTTTATACGAAGTTATTTTAATTGATTTGACCATGAGAAACTAGATTTTTATGTTGGTTTCGCCAACCTATATCACCATATTAGAAGCAAGACATCAATCCCAGCTGTTTTATGACAAGAATACGATAAAACTGGTATATCTTACATGACGTAAGACTTTATTGCGAACTCTACGACTTCAGTAAAAGAAGCCTCGTACCTACTGAGAGCCCAAGAGATTCTGAGCTTAAGTGAAACAAATTTGACTGAGTAAAAAAATCCTTCAATTTTATCACGTAATTGTGAGATTGGAAAAGCTGTAAGAAGCGGAGGGTATCGGAAATGGGTCTTCTGGTACTTTGTGCCTTTGAATTGATCGCATTCCACGAAAAACACTTTCATCTATAAATAACAGCTAATCAAATACATAATATTGAATTTATTTTATAATTTTCTTAATATTAAAAATACTGGTGCCCGCGTCTTCGTCTTGTTATAGTTTTATTTTTTACTTTTTCTTTGTTACTCTATGTGTTATTCTGATGTATAAACTACATTATTGTAAAATTTCATCACAATCAAAGTAATTTTTGCGTGAAAAAGTAACAAACATACATCCATACATCCATCCATGGAAACTTTCGTCTGTACAATATTAATAATTAATAGGATATTACTATTCCAAAATATTATTGTGTATTGATTAGTAGTGTATTTGTTATTTATACCAAGTGATTTCCTATACACAAAGGCCAAGAATAGATTAACACATTCTATGTATATTCAATATCTATTCAACTCGTACCTTGTGTGAGAGGTATGTGGGTGATATATATACCAATATATTATCATACCGTGTAAGCCTAAGGGTGTATCCAGCAAATCAAACAAATATTTCCATTGATTTTAGATTACATTGCGCAGTAAGTATGGAAGTAAAGGGTGCACGAATGCGGAGCGTTGTTGTTACCGCGCAATGTAACTCAAAATATAGGTATGAACTTTAGTTTATCGTTTAGCGGAGTACTTCCTGTGTTGCCCACTGCCCATAAGCTAATTTGCTGAAAAATCGTTGCTCTGATATTCCGTGATGCTTTGCTATTGTTATTTCTGTGCAAATTGGCGAGGCCTGCGCAAACATTGATTGGGTGAGGTTTTCATAGCGTTACCTGAAACAAGAGATAAAGTGATACATTAAAATATAATTAATTGAATTCGATTATTCAATGTACATTAAAATTTAACTTTATGACATATGTTTGACAGTAGACTAGCTAAATATGTTATATGTTAGACTAGCTAAATATAAAAAGAAAGATAGAAATTTTCAATAAATTTTATTGTAATATAGTACCTATTACTATACAAAAATCATCTCGACAGTAGCTCTACCATGAGTTTTTACTATACTATATTTACTATACTCGCTAGCGTCTGTAGTTAAAAAAATGTATGAAGATTTGTACAGCGCCTCTAGCAGATAGTAGGGTACTAAAATTTGTCATACTAATATTTACGTAACTACTGTAGTAAAGTCAGGCGATTTTACTGTGACCATATTTTTTTGTTATCAGTAATTCCCTTGGTGTAGGTACCAATAAAGGGTCATCTATTTATCTATCTAATCACATATCATGCAAAAATTAGCCGCTTGTTGCGAAACACAGCTCATTTTAAAGAAAGAAAGAAAGAAGAAAGAAAGAAAAAACTTTTTTGTGTCACACACATGAGATCATAAATATACATACAATTTAAAATAAAAAACCTTACTATTAACATGTTTGTGACCCCAAAACAGGCCATCACAGCGCATGTGTTGTAGTGGTAGCTAAGTACTACTACAACGCTGATCTTCCGTGATGCCCATTCGTTTTACAATAGTTAATATCTATTTATTACAACGAGTACCTACGTTCAGTACCAGAATTACCTATCCTCTAGCCTATATTTTGTAGTACAAGATCTCACGTACTTAATAGCCAATAAGAAAATTCCATCACAATCCTAGCTATCGAAGTCAGTGGGCCGCACGTTTTGTTCATACATAACATGCACATGAATAGATGGTTACCAATTGTTCGTATTTACAGGAGAAGCTTCTCAGATTGTTTGCACGGGATATTCCGGTTTGCTTGTAAGGTCCTCATGCTTATAGAAATACCCTCTCTCTATCTTTTATACAAAAGCACGAAAATCACCATTTTAACGGTAAAATAGTGTATTTGTAAAAAAATATTTACTAAAACAATTAAAAAAAAAGGATGCTTATTGAGTGGAAAATAACTATTGTTTATTATCAAAGTAGGTACGTAAGTTTTGGAATAAACAAACTTTTTTATTTGTATTTTATGTATCTTATTAGTATATTTGAGTTACTCTACGTATCAATACGTGACAGGTGTCACAGCTCAGTTGGTAGTAGCTCTGCCTTCCATGCAGTGAAGACCTGTATTGTATGTGAAATATAGAAGGGCTTTTAATAATACTACTTTTTAGTTAGTAAATCTTAATTTAGAAATTAGAATTTCAGTTCAGTGTTCCGCAGCGTCGTTCAAACGCTTAAGGTGTTTGATGCGAAAGCTTAATAAAGCTTTAGTACTAAATAGCTTTGAACGATGACAAACTTGCATCTTATCAAGAATTTACGAGGTAGAGTTACCTCTGTTAAAGGACTTTAAGCTTTGGTGCTTGATATCGTGACCGTCATTACACTTGGCCGCTTTCCGTACCTACAACTATATTACGGATACTACCCGGCCATGAGGAAATCGAATACTACAAAATTTCTGAGCTTGAAATGATGAAATTTAGGGTAATGCTAGGTTGCGGGTTCGATTCCCGCCTTGGGATAAATGTTTGTAAGATCTGCAAATATTTATTTCGGGTGTTCTGGGTATAATAAAAATATGTAATAATGTAATGTATTGTATTAAGTATGTCAGTCTTCTAGTACCCATAACACAAGCTCTGCTTAGCTTGGGGCTAGATGATGTTGTGTGATGTCCAGCATTTTTGTTTATTTATTTATTTATCTCACCTTTGCCGATAAGAATGCATTGCTTCACTGAGAACTTTCACGAAATAATTATAATACTGCGTTATTATATTTATCTTTGCGATATTAACACTTTTTCTCTCATCAGGAACACAACAATACGTGCAAAGGCAGAAAACAATCTGAATCAAGAAAAAATATTTTATTTGTTAAACCATCAATAATTATTTAGTAACAATTATTAATTTTCTCTCACAAAGTAATTAAACACTTGAGTACAAGATATAGTTGGAAACTAACATGTAGGTATAGGTCTTGAGTTATTCAAGGAGCTTCATACTTCAAGAGTGTAGATAGGTACACTCTCTAGCCGCTAAGCCGTGGAAGGATGAAAAGCACTAATGCTAAGTAACTAAACCTTATTAAAGAGACATTTTAAGGTAAAAAAATCGCTTTAGATTACGCAAATTTCTCCCCAGCAGGCAGATGTAGAATAATAATGAAGCCGGGATTTAGGGAAATTTACGAATTTTTGCCTTTGTTGATAAATTAGTCTTTTTCCTAATGGCCGATTTTTGAGATTTTCTTTGAGAAAAAGAGATAGGACAATTAGGTGACCAACTTTCTGCACTTCCCGTTTGTCCCACCAGTGGGATGTAACGCAGTGGTACGAACGAGAATAAGGACGTACCCAATAAGGCATCGTACTGCTCTCTACGAGACTGAAAAGATTATTGGAAAACGTCCATAGTGTAAAACTAACTTTAGATAACATTGTTAAAGCCAATTTGTGATATAATTAGCTAGACAATCTAATTACTGCAAACAAAGCAGGTAATTATGTGTTAACGCTATAATAATATCAGCTGTAGGCACTGCAAATTGACGAGTTTGTAGACACATTATTAACTTAACTATAGTTATATACATGTTTGAATATGGTTCTTGCTCTTATAAGCTCCTTAATATTTGATTCTGGATTTTTTTACTAATAAAAAAAACAAAAAATACTTATTTGCATAGAAAGTTTGTATGTTAAAGTTTGGATTTATGGATCTTTGTTTTTGTTTCACGCAAATACTAACTGAATGGATTTGAATGAAACTTTACAAAAATATAGCTTATATATCTAAATAATAAAAAGACTATAATTTATAAAGCAATTGTGTGAATTATCCAAAATATAACGATGATAACACAAAGTCGTGGACAAAAGCTAGTATCAAATATGAATAGACAACATCAACTTTGACTTTGTTAAACTTTGACATTAAAAGCTCTGTTATCATGAGGTTATCATATACCATCTTCATATTATTTACATCTAAGTACATCTATCTACACTAATATTATAAATAGAAAAAAAATGTATAACTTTGTGTGTATAATTGTGATGAATAAACTCAAAAACTACTGCGCCGTTTTCGAAAATTCTTTCACCATACGAAAGCTGCATTCAACTTATGTAACTATAAATAAGCTATATTTATTGCTAGAAAAGATTAGGGATCTTTGCTAAAGCTTTACTAACGAAACCCGTGTGAAGCCGGGACGGGTCGCTAGTTATACCTACACTCTTATCGCGAAGGAAAACGTCTATTCATCTTTGTGTATATTTCCTCACATTTAGAATATTCCACACATGTTTTCTTTATGAAATCAAAGGACATACAAGGTATTTTTGCATATTGTATGAGGTTTATTCAGTTCCAGTATTTACTCTGTGAAAGTTCCAGCGAGACGTGGAATAGGACAATATTTCTCAGCAAGGTCAGGTTTGTTGTACAAGTTTTATAAGGTGAAAGTGCTGAAGTATTCAGTAGATGAATTGGACGCAAACATGAAATAATAGTCCGTGCTGATATACTTGACTAAACCGTGTTTAGATTAAAGTATTGTATACACATTTATATAAAATCTTAGCAAAAAGTTTGTTACAATATACATGATTTAAAAAAAAAAAAGGTAGCCCTCCGGGAGTGCCGGCAGAAGTGAAAACTTCAATATTAACGTTGTGTTTAATTATAAGTATAAAAGTACTATCATTTATGAGGTAGAATACAATGTTTATGTTTTTATTTTTTATTTTTCGCCCTGTGCCGCCTAAACAGAGCAGCACACTCAGGCACGGTGGAAAGAGTGGGAGATACTAGTTCCTCTCCCTTCCCCTCGATCTTACGCTTTTTCGATCAGCATCACGTGACCCTGACGCGAGTTTGAAAGTTTTTACCCATACAAAAAAAAAGTGCTCAGCGCCGCTAAAGAAGTTTTCACTTCAAAAGTATTGTATTATTATTATTATGCTTAATAAAGACGTTATAAAACAATTTTTTTCAGACATTATGTAGTACTATTTTGGACTATGGATGTATTTTATTTGGTTTTGAATTGTGTTTTTTTATATTTTAATGTGACATGATATATAATTTGTATGTTATAGTAATGGTCTGATCTAAGTATATTCCAAATTGTATTAGATAAACACTTCCTATGACAATGCATTATTCACTAAGCACATTCGTCAAGGACGTGCCCTGTACTGTAATACATTGCATCGATCACTATACCTGTCAAAACGGTGTCAAATCAAGTGTCTACAAAAGCACCTCTCTGATGAACTTTTTGCAGAATACTAGTCAAATCTACATGATTATTTTGTATGAATTTCAACTTAACTTTAACTTAACTTATCAGGCTTAAAAGCACTAACAAAAAATATGTATGTCCTTAAGCGACTGATCGACGGACGAGTAAGACCGCGGTTTTATGGCTCGTCGGTAAAGCTCGCTGGTGTATCACTGCAAAACCACGGTTTTAAATACCGACGAACCTGGCTCGCGGCTCGTTGGTGCTGCAAAATTCAAATTCTTGCTAATCGATCAGCACCAACGAGCCGCGAGCCAGGTTCGTCGGTATTTAAAACGACGGTCTTACTCGTCCGTCGATCAGTCGCTTTATGTTAAAATAAAAATAACTCCGCAGGAATGTCTAACTCGTCACTTTCTTAAACATGTCTAAAGTGCTACTTTCTGTTACATTGCTAATAATAGGGATGTTTTTAAGCTGAGCGTGAACAGTCAGTCTGTATGTTATATATTTATATAGACTTCGTAGCTTTGGGATAAGCCTTCCTCTCGACAATAGACGGAATTTGAATAAAATAATAGTTTGGAACGACTATATAGCGGGCAACGTGGGACAACGGTTCTCTGAAGGAAAGTTTATTTTTATACAAGTGGCTCCTTCAAGGAGTCCCGGATCTTTTTGATTTTATATCAAATCTTATCATTTATTCGTAAGAATGTAGATACTTTGTACATCTCAATTGGTAGCACGAGTTTAGTTGTATGAAACATCGATCGCGTATAGGCGACAAAGAAATTGGTTTACCACTTTTGATGACATCTCCCAGTAACATTATTATTCGCTAAGGGTTACAGATTGACAGATTCTGACGTAGCAGTTATTAATCTGTCAAGCGAAAATAGCCCTTGACGTTTTGTACGTGCAAATGATATTCAACCTTAGAGTGGTAAACCAATTTCTTTGTCGCCTATACAAGTAAACTCGTATTAGGCCCTTAGGACACGTACGAGTAATTTATTATACAGTAGTAGCTACTTTAACCATTCTCAATTACTTTCGATATTCGATTCCTCAACCTACATATGTCTTGCCTTCTATTGCTTAGCTCATCATATCGGAGAACCACCGGGCTACTTTATTTGATGTCCTCTATACTCAGCCATTAGGGACGTTTGACCACATTTTAACAAAAAACCGGGTAAATTTACCGGTTTTTTGATGCTAACCCTTACTTACTATTGTGTTACCAACACCAGAATATGTGGTTTAGTTGATTTGATTGAGTCAAAGTAAAGAAAAACATGAAACTTTGTACTTTATTTACTTTATGTACTTTACTTACCCAATTTAAAAAACCACTTTCAACAGATAGAAAAAAAAAACATAAAAATCAAAGTGTGAAACAGACAGAGTAAACTTATGTTGACATTATACACTAAAAGCAGTCAAAAGCTGCTTTTATCGAAGAAAATAATGCAGAAAACACAGTTTCTATGTAAAAGTGATCCAAGTATGGCATGCCAAGGGTTGGACCTGCTCTTAGCAATTACGCGATAAATGACCTCTGCGGCAGACGATTTATAGATATTGAGGGAACCCACTTCAATAGGATACCTGCCGTGGTATTTGAATGGGCTATTAGGATTATTGTTTATAGAATGGAGCGGGATTTATGGCTCTAATGGCACGGAACCCTAACTTTCTTGGTGCCCAAAATAATTTAGGATGAACCAAGAACGTACCTACAACGGATAGTTATAAAGTAAGTTTTCCAAAACCTACTAATTACCAGCATTTTATTAAAAACGTTTAATTTAGCTTTTTTTACCACCTATAATAACTACTGTATAATTATACTGTATAAGTTTATGTGTAATTTTACGCTAAATAAAACGAATTCCAAGATGCAGGAAAAATACTTGATTTATGAAAAAGGTCTGAAGAAGAAACAATTTAAAATCAATGAATTGAATTTGTCATATCCTAAAAAAAATATTTAACAATACACTTTCTTGTATGTATTGAAAAAACATTGTTTATATAAGTTATCTATATCAAATCATGAAAGTGACATAGATATGTATGTTTTTAATATTTTAATACCATAGTACTAGGAGTCTATATAATATTTATAATGTACTTATTTAAAAATAATTGATGCCTTATTGTTTTACTAACCAAAACTAATATTTGTTACAAAGTTTATTCTTGTTTAAAAATCTCGTGGGCTTACAATATAAGCCGTATTACATTGAAGACAAAGTCATTTTTACCTTGTATATAATATGGTTTTCAACTTTAAAACTAACAAAAGTAAAAGACCATCTCTGTTATTATACGCCAATAACAATTCAGAAAGCACTTAGATTTCTTTGGAGTTTGGACATATGAAAGGTTCTGCAATATGGCGATATTTGAATAATACAATAGTTTGAATCGTGTCCCCAACTGCCCTTATCACAGGTAAAAAAAGCTCTAAGTAGCTAGGTCACTCCACATTGTAACTATAACCTAATCTAATTCTGGTTGGGGGAATAAGAGCTGCACTGACGTCCCGCAATGGGGTGTGTGTATTGTGCATTGTCCTTCTGCTAACCTCTGCCCCGCCTGCAACCTTTCTTCATCTTCTTTTTTTTGTGACTTCTACCCGTCAAAACTACAGGCAATTCTGTCAATGTCAAGTGTATTTGAAATAATCTCAGTCAAGTCAGTCAATCGTCAAGTCGGCTGTCATTTGTTTTAGAGTATAGAATTTTCTTATGTCTATCATATAAAAAGTTAGCGCTGACTTGAAATATTGATTACCATACGTATCATTACGTATGGTACATATGGACATAAAGTCAACGCTAACTTTTTCTATGATAGGTGAATCAAATCCAGAGTTACAAAACATTTTGTTAATAATTAGTTTTAAGTCTTATTCATAAGTTTGTGTATCTAGTATTTTAAAAGCTATTTATTTTGTGTAGTAAATAAATCAAAATATTACGAATGAGGCAGCTAATCATTTCACCAGCTGTAGATACGTCAATGAACCAAATGTCGGGGAAGGTTCAGCCATTACTTAGAACGACCCTTTTGATGCCAACTCCGCCTTCAAAGGGCCTGCTGTTTCCTTAGATGTAATATTTATATGAGTTGTGTGCTAGCCTTTGATTTTATAGAATAACGTGATGCTCTTTTGTTATGAGTGATATGGGTAGTGAAAGGGTTATTTGCTTAGCTTTTACCACGTGTGGGAGTTACAAGAATGTTAAGCGGAGGATATTGGAGGAACATAATTTCATATATTTATTACTTACTGAGACATAATTTCATATATTTATGACACGACGTTGATGAAAACGATACCTATTTTTGTTCAAAATTGCACATGAAAATATTTTATTTTTTTCTAAATTTCAGCGTTGACTTAGTAATGGGTAGAGACCAAAATTAGAAGTCTTTTCTAGACTTTTTTTTAATAAATATATATTCATTGACATTTCTATTTCACACATCACACTCTATTCCCAAACTAAGCAAAGCTTGTACTATGGGAACTAGACAGCTTATACTTACATTAAAAGTCGGTAATTTGTAACAGGCTAGTTTTAACTAAACTCAACCATTTGTAAAACTACATCGTCACCTGCATAATAACAACAACAGAACTTCACTGCAGCATAGGTAGTAAAAAATTATTATTTAGCTCGACATAAACAAAGGGAAATTTAAATTAAAACCTGCTGAAAATACGGCAGTCATTTGCAGGAGCGTGTGTGATTCAGGTGTTATTTAAGGGCCATTACGCACGTGACGTGATTGTTTAAATAGCTATTATTTTTAACCTACTTCTTAAACGAGGTTCCTAATTCGACTTTATTTTAAGTATGTCAGTCTTCTAGTACCCATTCATAACCCATAACACAAGCTCTGCTTAGCTTGGAGCTAGATGATGTTGTGTGGATTGCCAAGCATTTTTTTTTTTTCTGTAGGTATACAGAACGTGTATACTACTACACCTACTAGTACTGTTTCCAATACAGATTAATCACTAAAATAGAGCAATGATCTAATAAATAATATATTTACAAACAAACTTACGACTATACAGTATTTACAAAATGTACATAGTCATATAAAATACATAAGAAACAGTTGAACTATCTACAGACCATTGCAAACGATCTATAGATAGTTCAACTGATCCAAATCAGTACCAATCGGAAGCGTACCCAAGACACTTGCTGCATTGCCGCGCTGAATAGCAATGCTGATACGTTGGGCCAGATACTCACCAGCCCTCGGGTCACGCGTCGCTTCGACTAGATGATATAGATATAGATGATCTAATTAAAAAAGATTTAGAGATTCTGTAAAGACATTTTTTATAGAAATGAAAGTGAGTTTGATTAAATTTATGATAAAAAAAATGTAATATACGGCAATCCGCCATGATAGATGAAACACCATTTTGTTTTGAGTGAATTACAAAAACACAGATTTTCAAGCCTTGACTGAAAGCGGGGAAGTAAGTAAAACTACGAAGTAAGGCACTCACAGTTCATAATAAATATTTTTTACTAGACCGGGTATTGTAAAGGATCTGGATTCATAGCCTGTTGTCAAAAGAACCCAGCTCAAGATCTCAACAAATTGTGAAATTATGTAGGGTAGAGTGAATATCTGGACGAATCGTGTCTAGTGTTGCTAATTCAACGGCTTTTTGGATAGTTGCCCGGTTATTTGTACAACCATATACTCAGAATAACCGGAAAAACAAAAGAGGTAGTAGTAGTAAAAATGACACACTTTTGTGTCATTTTTACTACCAGTTGTACTGTTTAGTAGTGTCACAGAGTGTATTACTAGCATATTTTTATTTATTTTAAAGTGTATTAGCATAATTATGCTATATTAATAACTTTTTTATAAATAAATAATTAATTAAAAAAATACTTTAAGTTTTGGGAAGAAGCAAAAGAAAGAGAAACATGGAGGAATTTGGGGGAGACCTTTGCCCAGCAGTGGGACGAAATAGGTTAGAAAAAAAAAGTTTTTTTTAATGGGTTTTATTTGCTTAGCTTTTATCACCTAGTTTGTAACACAAATAACAAATTTACATTAAAAAGATTGTGCTTACATATTCCTTCAATAAAGAAAACAAAAGATACTTATCACATTTTTTAGGTTACCAAACACGTTGCGCAAAAAGTGACACAGATTGACTGTTTATATAATTATGTATACTCATATAGACTCTTCCGACTTTTCAGGGTATCAAATTGCATGGAAAGAACCTCCTCGTGGCGCACACCGGTAACAGCTAGGCACGGCAAAGCAGTGTCTAGTCTGGCTAATCTTTCCAACACGATGCTACAACAAAATACAGTTGTAGCATCGACACGATAAGAAGAAGAAGGGTATCAAAGGTTAACCGACTTTCTTCATTCATCTATAATCTCCAAAGCCTTAGGGTTTCATATCTATTACCTGCTCGACTTCACTTTGAACTTACCTACTTGAAACTGAAGGTAATGCGAGTAAATTGTTAGACAAGCTAGATTGATCTTAATTAAACCCATACTCGTTGTTTAGTTACAGTAGAATGAGTTCAATTTTGGATTAGTACTTCTATTGACATTGTTAAGAGGACTACGGTATGGCAAACACACATGAACGTTGTTTATATAATGAATGAATAAAAACGCTGTATTGTATATAAAATTACATAAATATATTATACATTAAACATGCGTAAACGTAGAAATGTATAGGCGACAAAGAAATTGGTTTACCACTCTAAGGCTGAATATCATTTGCACGTACAAAACGTCAAGGGCTATTTTCGCTTGACAGATTAATAACTGCTACGTCAGAATCTGTCAATCTGTAATCCTTAGCGAATAATTATGTTACTGGGAGATGTCATCAAAAGTGGTAAACCAATTTCTTTGTCGCCTATACAATGGGTGACATTATCGCTTAATAATCTCTTCCAGGCAACCGTAGGAAAGAAGACTATTATTTTTCTAAATTTTAAGCCATGTTTACGTAATGCAGACAGACAAACAAGCATATACAAGTCGTACAATACCCTTATAACCACACACTCAAAAGTGGTCTCTGTTTGACGTGTCTGTGTGTTAGTATGTCTGTCTGTGGCACCAAAGCTTGTAAGCGAATGGACTTATTAATGCGGTTTTTTTGTTTGAAAACTGATATGATCGGGACGGTTCTTAGCTATTACTAAATAATGTACCCATGTATTACAATTACTATAAGTAGGATTTTCTGTCCGGGGTATAGTTCATATTTATTTTACCCTAAACATAATAGACAATATTATTGTCTGATTATTATATACCATATATTTGTTTCATAACGATCTTACATATAGTCAGAATTAGAGGTATTATAGCTATAGTAGAAATGTGAAAAAAATACGTTTCAATTTATAATTTTCGGTATTTTACGGAAAACAAGGTTGCATGCGGATGCCGCAGGGCTCTTAAGCACGTTCTGTAAATGTGATTAAAATCTGTAATCCAGGTGAGAATTGAAATTATGAAAACATTTGCAAGCTTCCAGCACTTCGCGATGTGTGCTAAATAAAACATCCCCAAAAGAAGTTAAGTAATTTAGTAAATAGCGGATGCGAAATGTATTAAATTTCACACTGCCACGAGTAAGTAAAATCTAAGTAGAGTGAAACTGTAATAGAAAATGATCAAAAGACCGAGAGAAAATGAGATAGTTATACATTTATAGCTGTGAGAGTAAAGTCTGATTTTTGACATTATTCCAACTGAAAACATAAAATATATAAAGTTATGGCACTTATATATAAAAGTTAAAGTTTTGGAATTGGTGGTGCAGACTATTTTACTGTTCATAAGTTCTGTGGGCGCCAGAAAACTTACTCGTAGTACAAACGTACAGCGTCCTATAATTTGGATATTTTTAAGAGACGAGTGAATGGGTATCTTCTAGGCAAGTGTGCTACATCGTAGACCGCATCGTCACTTAACATCAGGTGAGATAGCGGTCAAACGCTTGCCTATAACTTGTAAAAAAAAAAAAAAAAAAACAAACATTTTAGGGCACATGCGATGCGATGCTAAACAATTGAATAGTTGTCTGGGTTGACTGCTAAACATTGATTTGCTAAACTAGATATTACACTCATATACTCATATTATTCCAGTTTTTTAAGCAAGCTTTAGAAATATCGTTATGATTACCACTTTTTTCCCCTCTTTAGATATTCTTGGCAATGCGTCTTTTTTGTAAAAAATACTGCACTGTCGGTTACCTAGTATCGTAAACTATAAGTTCTTAAATAAATACTTGCTTGTGAAAAAGATATCTTCAAGACTTATCCGTTTGACCTATCATGTAGTTGTATAACATGGTACATGAATTCTAGCCTACATACGCAGAAATATGCCTAATCGGTAATCGCCGTGGGGCCTACAGTAATCTTTCCCGGGTCATGGGCACAGTATTTATGTGATACGAATTATATCGCTAATGGGACATTGTGGGTTAAGTTGCTCCTTTATTTTTGTGCCAACTTAATAAAGGTAACGAGCCGAAACATATTGCTGTTTTTATTATATTTACGTACAAAACCGATAGAGGAAAACTAACGTTTGTGTTCTTTTCTAAATACATTTTCTTATATCATCCAAGGTATCTTATTCTAAATGTAGCAATATAGAGTATAGAGTGAGTTCTTTTGGAAAAAAGATATGACATTTTGTACAGTGAATAACATATTTTTTCATTATTATAACCGTACCGCCCGTATGTTAGTTTCTTGCCCGTTCTTCTAGACTCTGGTTGCGTGTTACTGGCACCTTGAATCACCTAGTTAGACGATTCTAAATGATCCTTGTGATTTTATTGAATAAAGTAATTTTAAATTTGACTTTTGACCACTATTTCTACATCAAGCAGGCACATGATACTTAACATCTTTATAACACAGAAACTTAAAGTCATAGATATTTGTTATTACCAAGGCCATAAGCGTATTCTATCATTTAGTTAAAAAAAACTAAAATACGAATAAATATGACACAAGCGTCTTCACTTTTTGTGAAAAAACAAAGTTGTCTATGAATAAATATAATATAATACTTAGGTATCGATATAAATTTGTTTTAAATCGTTTGTCATTTGTGCCCTACCACCTGCACAAGGCTTGATCTCATCAACGCCACAAACGAGGGAATAGAAGTGGCTAAGTTCTGATCGAACTTGGTTTGAAGTTGTTATCGTGTATCGTGACACGCAAGAAGAAGAAGATATAAACTGAGCAGTCCTTTCAAAACCTTTAAGTTACCAAGGTTCCTCTTAAATATGTAAAATGACCGAAATATTTGAACGAATGTAAAGCCGATAAGAGATTCTGCCCGGGACAGTTTTCGAATATACAATTAACACATCAAAGAGAAATTGGAAGGCTTTTGGTTTTGATTTACATTTCAAAAAGCCTGGACGAATTTTAAGCTGTTTTGGCGAAATTGCTATGAGCTAGCCTCTAATTATTCTGGAGCTTCGCGATGGATTCTAATGAGGAGGTTGCCTAGGGAACTAATTTGGTCGCTTCAAGATACCCTAGTTGTTTCTAACTACACCTTTTACCTTTTTGATATGACTGGATCTTTTATATAATAATAATCGGGTACAATAATTTTGTTTTTCAGCATATAACTATATATAACTATATATATGCTTGTAGCAAGGATTATACAAGAACCGGCAATAACTAGGTCGTAAGTTTCCTGGCAAATTTAGCACTTAAAACTTAATAAAGAAGTTTTTAAATAATTATTGGTATTTACTAAATAAAGTATTTATAACTTTAACAATAATATATCTAAATTCAGAATTTTGCAAAGCACTGATGCGGTTTCAAATTTTTATAATCAAAAGAAAGGCTGTCGCGTTTTTAATAATAACCTACGATTGTTAATACGAAATATATCTTAAAAATAAAACGTTCATCGCTGGACGCTTGGGCCGCATAATACGTCGAAGCCCTAAAACGGCAGCAAAATGAAACTTCACTTTCAAAACTGTCGGTAACATCTCTTTGTAGTCAAATGTCAAATGGAGTCGCGGCTTTTTCAAAAGCCAGCGTGAAAAGTTCGGCACTGACAGCCAAAGATACGATCTCCAACTTTTTCACTTTTAGGAAGCGTTTTATATCCCTCTGTTCAAATCCCCGGGCTTGCACTAACCGGTACGCTATAAAAATGGCTTCGACAGTTCGAATTTTAGTGCGTTTTAGTGAGCCGGCCATGTTTGTTGTAGATCGGACCATCGTTGGAGCATACGAATACTTGAGACCAAGAGATTTGCGAGGAAGTAAAAATAACATTAAGAGCTTGCTTAGTGGCGCGCGTCTTAAGAGAGACCCACATGCAACTGTGGACCGATACAGGTTTATGATGATAATTTTGTATGCTTACGTGTAGTTAGAATAGGACAAAATATCTTTATTGTACACCAGAAAAAGCGAAACAGAATAGGGAGACAATAAAAAATAAAATAAAAGTAGTTTAGGACTATAATAGTTTTTAGTTTATATTTTAATTTAAGTTAGTAGAATTCTGTTGAAACAGCTGATATTTTCCAGCCGTCAAAAGTTGCTTTGTAGAGTGCCAGTACAATAGTAGATGTATTTATTTTGCAGCCTGACAAAGGCGCGGTAGTCCAAAATAAAATTCAAAATAACCTTCATAAAGCAATAAATGCGAATTCAATTTCGTTAACAAAGAAAAATAGCCGTTCAGTGAAAAAAAGTCAGCTAAACTTGGAGAATTTCCGTTGAATAAATATTTTCCGCTGTCCCTCCAAGTTCGTACGCAATTTCTGCAATTATTGGCGTTGGATTGGAATTTTCATCGCTTTAAGCCTATTCAAAAGGGCCGATGCGGTATAGCTATGAGCTTTGAAAATTTTAATCGAGATAAGTTAGCAGAATTTATTATTACTCTTTAGAAGTATAATTGATTTAAACATTATGTTTTGAAGTAGATGCTTCTTTTACTGTTGTTTTTACCATCAAGATCATGGTATTTTTAAGTACTATTGCAGGACATAATTTTGGTGAGGTACGTATCTCTTGTAATTGTATAACCTATAAGGAACTAATATTTACCTACTGTTCTTGTTCCGAAATAAAAAACTTTTGATTTTGATTTGATTTGATTTGAATATCTATGTTACAGGCTCGGCCTAGTTTAGGTATTAGAGTAAAAATGTGGTAAGCGTAGTCCTAAAAAAAAAAATTCAAAAGCGACTTACTACGAAAAAACTTCTCAAAAAAGTTCTATTTACTTGATATTTTTCCATACAGTAAATCCTCTTGTATTTTATACAGCCTCAGGTCTCATTTCCATCCAATCTCCAGCGATCGGCCGCACAATGGCTCGGAAGAAAACAATCTTTAGGGCCGAACAAACCATTGTACCGCTCAACTAATACACGAGATACTTTTTGAATTTTGAATTTTGAGACAATTTTTTTTATTCTGGCATTGGGTGTTTTAGCATAGTTAAGAATAAGGCTCGGGTAATGAGGTTGTTTTTGTTTTCTAGAATATAGAATAGAATAGAATATACATTTAAATTAAATATGTAATTTTAACCAACTACGGAGGGTTTTGAGTTTTACAATCAATGTATGTCGTTAATTGATGTTTATGGCAACATATAAACATCTCACATACATTGAGATAACCTCAAAAACCACTCTACTCCTTTAATTCGAAATAAATTATTTATCATTTAAAATACTACTAAAGCTACAAAAGAAACGTATGTTATAACATCATTTTATACCAAGTCTCCGTTATATATCGTTCACGAAATTGTGAAAAAATCAATCAAAAGATTCCAGATTTTTTAAGACAGTTTATTTCTCTTTTCGGTAAGTAATCTCCTGTTTTTCAAAGATGATCAATTTTCTACAGATGCCGCCGATCCGGAAGAGGATGGATTCGAAAGATTATACGCTTCTTGCTTTGACATGGTTCTTTAAATAGAGCTATATATCTTCGGATACATAGATAAGTTTGTAATAAAGGACCTCATAGTTATAATAATATAATAATATACAAACTTACGACTATCACAGTCTCTTTGAGCCCACTTTTAAGGTATATATTATATAAAATACATAAGAAACAGTTGAGTTATCTACAGACCATTACAAACGATCTATAAATAGCTTAACTATCATCATCAATCTATATTAGTCCACTGCTGGACGTAGGTCTCTCCCAAGCCGCGCCACTGAGTCCGGTCTTCGGCTCTTCTCATCCAGTGTTTGCCCACGACATAAAGGATAACCATAGAAGTATCTATAGGAAGTAGTAGAGCTAGAAAATCTAAAGCTAGTTGGTAAGTAGTATGGTACTCTCCGTGTTATTTAAGAGTTTTACTACAGCAAAATTCTTCATTTTGTTCCAATATACACCAATGGTACAAAATATTTTTAATGTTTTTTATTTACAACAGGATATCTGAAGAAAAATCAACGACGCTTTTCCGTAGAGACGACATTATTTGAACAGAATCGAATTGATCGGGGATTTGTACGTATTCTTCATTTTCTTAGGGTTTCTTTAAGAACTTTTTTTGTGGTTGAGCTCAGTAGCGACATCTGTACGACACGATAACGTCGTGATATATTATCATGTTAATGGAAAAAATAAAGATTTTGTTGATACGATGTCTGTTTTTTTTAACCTATACTGTCCCACTGCTGGACAAAGGTCTCCCTCAAAGCCTTCCACCAATCCCTTTCCTGGGCGATGTCTATTACTAAATGATATATCGTATCGGTGTCGAGTCGTTGTCGGTTTGAAAAAGCGTGCGATTTCGTAGCTTTAGATATACCTACGATAGAATTGAAGATAATACTTAATTTTCAATTTAAGTTTAAATATGTTTACGTTAATCGTCTTAATAATTACATGTTTTATGAATATTTTTAAAATTTTCTTTTTTCCTATCAGCAAATTCAGTTATCACTTTAGTAGGTATTTGCTAATATCGCACTGCGACGAGCGACGAACGGACGAGAAAATATTCAAAATGAATAGAATTTGTTCACTGTACCGTGAAAAATTTATAAGAATTATAAAGCAGATTGTATCTTATACATATAACAACAACATAATTTTAAGCGCATATCTAAAATAAACTATTTTTTTTGTCTACTTATTAGACTGGCGCAGACTACAAAATTTATTATACTTACTCAAAATCAAAATCAATAAAAGTTTATTCAGTAAAATCACAAGAATCATTTAGAATCATCTTATGTTGGTGATTCTAGGTGCCAGTTCCACACGAGCATGGTAGGCTCGTGTGGTGTGGTGCTCGTGTAGGCCGTTCTTCTGGACGGGCAAGTAAACTCAATACATAGTTATTTTTTTTAAATATTATACGGATTACACAATTTAGTATATTATTTTAGTTGTTATCCACAAGAACCATCCGAACTTCATCTTCAAGTAGGTCCTACAAGACACAGAACAATGCACTTTAATACTGACTGAACACAGTCTATAATCGCATTACTTACCTATCAAACTACATGTTAATTACGCAATCTATTCCGCTCTCTACTACCTAGTAATTACGATCGATAATCGCATGCACCCTCTTGGATTTACTAGTCGTATGCGGGAGAGTAAACTAAACAGCTCGGGTAAAAACCTTCGCAGACTGGGGCGGCATGGAAAGGGATTTTAACGTTCCGTTCACGTTCAATGCCACGGCATCATTATCAAGCATAGCAATTTATGTCGTATTTCTGTAACAGTACGGTTGAATGTCCATTAGTAAAAATTAAAATCCCTTGCCATGCCGTCCCGGTCTGCGCAGGCCCTAAGTTGACACGTGCTGTGGTAGTCATTGAGGAACACAAATAGTCGTACTACCGTATAGTTAGACTGGTTTTGAATGCTTTAGTTCGGATCAGATTTGCAAACTAAGTGGCACAGAGAATCACCTAGTATGTAAGACGATTCTAAATGATCTTTGTGATTATATTGAATAAAGAAATATTTGACTTTGACTAAGTTCATGAGAGTATCGGATTAGTCTTTAAAAACAGCTACTGTCTTGTAGTGCAAGTAAGATATATAAAGAATTACAAAATGATATTCACATATATTTTTCAAAATAAAAAATCTTAGTGTAATAATTTTTACAATATTTAAATATAAAAATAACATTAAAATCAAGAACATAATTAAGATATCCCAACCTGTAAGCCACACGCGATCAAGGAGAACGTTGCGGTTTCGAATCCTACTCGACTTAATAACTTTTGTAATCCAAATATTTTCAAAATGTTTTTATTGAAACATAAGGTAATAAACAATATACATATAATAATATGTTATAATATTTTATAGTAATATAATAAATATAACAAACAAAAAACTACAAAATTTAAAAACTGAGTAGCAGAGTCAACGCTTTCCTCTAGAAGAACAAGGACACTGTTCCATTAGAACACAATATTTACAAAAGTTACAAAAAACTACATTTAAAGTTTTTATTTAAAAACATAGTCAATATTATAAAACCGCTGTGAATAGGGTACTCTATAATCTTGTAGCGCATTCTGTATTGTCTGAGAACTTAGCTTTCCTTTTAAAGATATCAACTGCAAAGCGCGGCTCGGCATGACCCGATACCTTTGAAAACCACCCCATTCTGTCCACCCTTTGAGGGATCCCACTGCAACCCCTATTCACAAACTTTTTATTAGCGGGTTCAATTCCCGCCTTGGGATAAATGTTTGTACGATCTGCAAATATTTATTCCGGCTGCTCTGGGGTATTTTAATGAATAAAAAATATCGATCTATGTAATGTATTGTAATAGGTATGTCAGTCTTCTAGTACTCATAACACAAGCTCTGCTTAGCTTGGGGCTAGATGATGTTGTGTGAATTGTCCAGCATTATTTATTTATTCATTTTATGTATCAAGGTATGACAAAAATCACAACATACAACCATAAAATACATAAAATATCCTGGGGATATTTTATATTAGATTAGGTAATTACTAAAAGTCTCTAGAAGGTTTGTTGAAAACCTAGTTGCTAAAGAATAAAAATAAATCGGGCTAAATATTTATGTAGTAGCAAATGTTGATATTTGTCCTGTATCTAGATGTTACATTCTACGAGTATGTATATACTTCGAGTATGTGTTACTATTTTCAATGTGTTGTACCTGGGTGTTGCGTGTTAAATAAATGTCTCTCTCATATACAACAGAGAATATATGTATTCTATCCGCAATCTAAGTCCAAATTACATGCAAGCTTTGCTGAATTTGGGACTAGAATGTGATGTGCTAAAATCGTAACATTTGTGAATAAGGGCGCTGAACGAGATTGAGAAAGGTTTAACGGTTAAAATACTTTGCGGGCCAAGGGAGAGTTTCAGATGATTTTATTTTGTGTAAGTAGATTTTGTAAGCGACAGTTTTGGGAAACTTACCTATACTAGTAAATATATTTTACAACAGTTTATATAAAGATTCAGTTTTAAGCAAAAATACTTTAAAGATTTTTGCCTAAAACTGAAGATATAAAAAAATATTCTTATTTAATAACTAGAAAACGTAAACGTTACTTACGTGTATGATATGAGTTGATTTTCAAGTATTATGGATGTTTTATTTTTTAAATAACAATATTACAGTAATTGTTACTAACGAAATCTTTTCTGAGGGTAAAATTTAAAATTTTAATTAATAATAAAATAATATAATGTATAAAATATGCTCGTTATTTAGTTAAAATGTGAGTTTTATAAACACCTATAAAATAAATTTGGTATTACCCCTTTGAAGTAAACCCAAAGGTATTAATATTTAAATGAACTTGAAAATTATGTTTTTAATATTATAAAGGGCTTGAAAAGAGTTTACCAACAAATAAATTACGGACAATGTATAACAAAAAAACTTCTAGCGTTTTTCTGAAAATTCTAAACAAAAGTTAAATTGACCATTGGTTAACGTGTTGGTGAACGCCGGCTTAGTAATTAATCAACGGAAATCACTTGCAAATTATAATTAAGGTTTTGGGAGGGTTAGGCTCGAGATTATTCTTCATAATAAATTAGGAGCGTTTTCAACAGGCTTCAAAAAAGAGATTCTCAATTCGACTGTAGGTATTTTTTACAAAAATACCCTACCAATTATGAACAAATTTTGATAATCCGTTTGTTAGGTAGGTCTACTTCGACAACAAGTAGATATATAATGAGTAATCTTTGAAATATGTGTTTTTGTTATATCGATGACAATTGAAGTTGGGTGTTCATTTTCGTCAAAAATATAATTTAAATTTTTTTTTTTATAATTTAAACAATACAGGTTATTGCAACTAATCTGGATTTACTAGATTAGTGGCGTCGGATGCTACGCTTTTTAAAACGTTGACGTGGTTTTTTAGTTAATTTAAATGTTCATTGTCACATTATTTAGTCCAAAACTGAGCAAAACTTGTATTGTTGGAACCAGTTGATAATATACTAATATACTTCACACCGCGTAATAAAAACTATAATTGGCTATATTATAAATATTCACGGACATTTCATACATCCCACTCTAGTTCTAAACGAAACAAATCTTGTACTATGGGAACTATTAGTACTATGGATACTATGGGAATTATTTTTTTGTAAATACATACATAGAATACATATCAACCAGACACATAACATGATAATTTGTTTACATTGTCGAATTAGTAAAATCTGTAATGACCTTGTAAAATGAAATAAATAAATAATAATATAAAATGAAAATTGTATATGATGAAATTATGAAATATTTCGGTGTTGTTTAGATATAAGTCAGGTATAATTTAGATAAGATATAAGTACAGAAGCGGTAGATTTAGACCAACCTATTCTGTATTTCCTCCAAAATATCTAGTTTCGTGGAAACTTAGTTATTCTAAACTGTATTTCACACGTGCGGAGCGCTGCATTTCGCTTTATGTACCGCTGTCTAGACGGATTATCAGACAGTTTACATTGGAGACTGTGCTTCTAGTGATGTGGAATTATATAAAAGACCGGGATGAATGAAAATGTATTGTTAAAAAACTTTTTTTAATTGACATTCGATTTGATGTAAAGGCGGGTAATGTGTACATTTGAATACATTACTTCGCTTTAGAATAGTAATATAAAACAGATAAAGCTTTCCTTAGTCTGGAACTAGATGGCGTTGTGTGTATTTCATGTTTCAGTGTAAGTGTACATAAGTGAGTTTGATTGTAACTTATTAAGAAGAAACTAAGCTTGTATTATGGGTACTAGTACAATACATAACATAGATAGATATGAAGTGGTCATTGCTAGATTATGGATTTTAATGTTTTTTTTTGATCTAGCCAATAAAATATGTATTAGTACGATTAAATAGCTAGCCAAATTTTAAAAAATAGCAAATTAAACCGGTCAAACCTGTGTTCCTAACAACCCTAGGGAGGGGAGGGGGTGAATCTAATAACCTGAGTTTTAATCGAGCTTTTAATAACCCAGTACTATAGCGGGGTTCGCAAATACCCTTAAAATTGGATGAGAGTTGATACTCATTTACATTTTTGTATACTTACATAGACTGAGAGACGACCCGTTTGACAGGCGTTGGCTCAGTTGGTAGTAGCTCTACCTTCCATGCCCAGAGCAAATGTTTGTGTGATGAACATAAATATTTGTTCTGTGGCTGGGTGTTACTATGTATGTATTTACAAAAAAATGTATTCTATCAGCAGTCTAGTTCCCATAGTACAAGCATTGCTTAGTTCGGGAACAGTGTGATGTGTAAATTGTCCGTGAATATTTACTTATATTTATCTATTAACAGTGCACATTATTTAACAACTTAGTGACAATCATTTAAACAAATACCAAACCGTGCCTTTGTTTACAATGTAATCAGTATTCAAAACACTCCCACTCCCTAATTGGACGAATGCGTAATCATTACTTACTTTTATCTACGTTTTATCTGCAGAGGTTTCAGTTTATAGGGCGTACTTAATTAATTTCCCGAGAGGGCATATTATTAGGGCAATAAAAATAATAATTCGTTGCCCGCCCTTCGAGCCGCCCTACGATTTACTTACATACTTTGGTACGAATTCTCCCTGCCATAGTCTATATAGAACAGCTATCTTGAAAAACTACACAACATTATACATAATTTTTAATTTAAATATATAGTTTATTAATTATAACTTTATTCACAAACAAACTTACGACTATACAGTATTTACAAAATGTACTTTGTCATTTATAATACATAAGAAACAGTTGAGCTATCTACAGACCGTTGCAAACGATCTATAGATAGTTCATTATATAAATAAATAAATAATTTGTATACTTATTACCTTCATTTATAAGAAATACTCAAATTAAAAAAAAAAAGTGTAGACGCACATCGAATACCTTATCATAAAAACAGTATCCATAAAAATAAATAGCTTATTGCATAACCTTTAACCTTTTGTTTTTTACTTAAAGGCACAATGAATAAGTTATTATAAATATTACCTATATAACTACGTACCTAAAATTCTGAATACAACAAAAACCTACTTAGACTTCTAAAACAAAAGTAATAAGAGAGCCCTAGTTTTTCTGGAATGTTCTACACACATTTGTTTTCTGTAAAAGATTCCTTATTTCATATATTGAATTTTTTCCGAGGCCCAAGTTCATTTTAGTTTGGTAAATTACGTAATTTGAATCCCTAGAGGCAATAAACAATTTTGCACAGATGTAATCAGAGTTACATTGAAAAAGTGCGCGAATAAATTACGGTTATCTTGTTATTTTATGCGTTTAAATAAATCAGGCGTAACTTTGTATTATCTTAATAAACTTGCACATTTCTTCTTGTTTACTTTAAGCTGGGTTTTGCTGTGGGAAAATAAAATGTTTCTTGGTGTTATTTTATTTTGACATAGAAGAAGCGGCAAAATTTTACTTATTTTTTTGCTAAGAACTTGTTACTGAAACCTACTTTGTCTTGCAGCAAATGGCCGAAACCGAAAAAAAATAAAAATATTTTTCATGCTATCCATGATATCAGCCGGTGCTGATATCCCAAATACAAGGAAATCTAGGAGTAGTAGTTGCGACATATATCAAACATGTCCTTTATACCTGCCATACCAACCTACCTATTGTATGATATGTAGGTAACATATCATACAAAAGTGTTTAGACTTTTTATTAATTTAATGAATTTTATCTACACCTGTCTACTACGTCTACACCTATCTACTACGTCTGTGTGAGCATAGTTTTGTAGTATTTTATAGTATCAAAGCCTCACTAGTATTAATTTTAGAATGTATTCCAAACGGATAGTAGTTTTTTTTCTTGACGGGCTTTCAGTGACGTAGCTACATCGAGTAATGGATATGAAAACATCAATTGAAATTGAAAAAATATGAGTCTTTGTTTTTTTCTTCAACCTACAGTATTCCTCGTAATTATACACACTGTTGTACATAGTTATAGTATAGTAAAGAACAGCAACAGCAAGACGCTTGCAAAAATATAGCATCTGCTGCAATATTATACCGTAAGTCCCTTTTTCGGCCCAGGAAGGACTTCAAAGCAAATTGCTTTTCAAAGGAAACCGGTAACTTTTAAAATATGCGAAAAACGGTTTTAAGAACAAATGAAAAAGAAATCAACGCGATACGAACGTAATTACGACATGCCGTTTGTTTTTTTGTTGTTTCTCGAGATTTTTAAACTTTCATGTTTGTTTATAAACTGTGACACAATGTGTTTAGTTTCTTTTGTATTATATCTCTTGATATTTAAATATTCATTACTTACGACTGAGTCTACAAATTTTCTAAAGGACAGTTTAATAAGGTTTTAGACGTGCCATCTCTAGTCATAATCTTTAAAAGAAGGATCATATAAAATAACGGTACCGTAAGTTTCTTGTCCGTTCTTTTAGGCTCTGGTCGCGTGGAACTGGCACCTAGAATCACCTAGTATGTAAGACGATTCTAAATAATCCTAGTGATTTTACTGAATAAAGAAATATTTGACTTTAATTTAATACCCTAAATTACATTTGTAAGTATCTTGTGAGTTTTTGTGATCGGTAAATTGCCCAAAATATCGTTTCGTGTGCCATTCATGGCACGCGTGGTATTGGTTCACCGGAAGAATCTTGTTTTCACAAGTATTAGTGCCTAAATAAGCAATACAATATAAAGCTACACTTACTAATAGATCTGTATTATTTGCAGACTCTGGCTGCACTTACCTGAAAAAAAAAACATTTATAAGTAAATAAAGCTGTAATAAATAGTTGTCTGGTTAAATCGTTTTCAACAATATTTATTTACACATATAATATTTCATTTAAAAAAACAAATATTTCATTATTATTTTCTGAAATAATTATATTTTCGGTATAATTCAACAGTACACAAAAGCCGTCAGTCAAATATCGACGTAACAACGGATAGCCATAAAATTTAAGCTTTCATGTAATCAAACAGAAAAACCAATTTTAATAATACCAATATTCAAAGTGCTTCTGCTCGAAACGTTACGTTTATAGCCAAAACTTTTGAACATTTCCTTCAAAATGGAGGCTGCTTTGCGAACAATAGAAAGAGCTTATTGTTTTCAATATACCTAAATTGGGTGCATCTTTGCCATTTCGGAACATACAAGCGCAGAGCTGAACAGCTGGCTTTCTTATAGCACAATAACAAGACAGGTGGCAAAATCTAACGATGCCATTTTTTTCCTATTAACAAAGCTGTTACGAAACAAACTTACGATTATTATAGTCTTAACAAAATGTACATTATGTAATGAAACAATTGAACTTGAAGACGATTGCAAACGATCTGGAGATAGTTCAACTGAATCAAATCAGTACCAATCGGAAGCGCACCCAAGATATTCGCTGCATTGCCGCGCATTACGAAACTATAAATAAATATTTTGCGGTGACACACGTATACATACATAGTCGATAGAGACTATCTAGATTTCTTGTAATGAAATGTGGCCAAGGTTAAACAATAAGAGTATAAAAAATATGTTTTTTTCATTAATGTTTAACACTCATAACAATTAAAGAAATCTTTGAAGTCTTTAGCATTTATGAGATAAATTGTTTAAAGTGAAAATCTAGAATAAAAGAATAAAACTTGATTGAACTAGCTATTCTTTAAAACCTGTAAATGCTATTCTGAAAGCATTGGATATTACTGGCACGTGAAATATGTCCAGATCTTCAGTCAGACCTGCAGCCAGGCGAAATTTCTGCAGGATGGTGAGATGCCCCTTGATTTTAAGTAGTAATAAATATAGGTTCTATCTAGGCAAACGCGTTACACCGTAGGCCGCATCATCATTTAACATCAGATGTGATTGCGGCCAAGCGTTTGGCTATAATGCGTTTAAAAAAAAAAACAGCCTATACCAATAAGATTGACCCACAAAAAAGAGCTCATACTATCTGAGCTGTTACGCTTTTTTAAGGTTCCGTACCCAAAGGGTAAAAAAGGACCCTATTACTGAGATTTCGCAGTCCTTATCTCGTCTGATGACAAACGAGTCTGCCGAGAAACTTTGTCTCATGAACCTGTTTGTTTGTTGTGTGACATTTAGATTTTTCACAAATTATGCATTTCTGTTAATAACCGGTCAAGTCCTCGGATATTAATTACTGCTACAGATAGATATGTTACGGAAACCTTCGTGTGCGAATCCGACTCGCACTTGCCCGGTTTTATTTTCACATTCAGACAAATCCGTGAAATATATTTCATGAATAGTCTGAATACAGTCACTTTTTCAGGTAACTGCATAGCTACCGTCGTAAACTAAACCAAAATAAGATGGCTCTTTGTTCTTTTACAGCAAAGTTATGATTTATTATGATAATTTACACCACACAAAGATAGGATTTATTCGTATGAAAATAAAGTGGTACAATCAGCGACAGTATATGATGACAAGTAGTTTTTTTTTTTTTTGAATTCATCATTCTAGCATCTTTTCTTTTGTGTTTAACTGAGATTGAGATGTCAGCTATCTTTGTGAAAAGTAGTATTATAATAAAATACAAACTTTTGATGCTGACTGTCCTTACCACATGTTTTATTCATTGCAAGTACTCAAACCTACGAATAGTTCAAATTGAGGACATTCTTGGCTTTCAATATCATCCAATCAGTCTTTATACCATTTATTCTGTATTTGTATTTGTCTGCGTGGTATGGACATGTTATGAGGAGGGATGAAAATCATATTACGAAGAAAGTTATGAATGTGAGCGTGTCTGGATATGCAAGTAGAGGAAGGCCGAAAAAGAAGTGGCTGGATTGTGTGAAAGAGGATATGAATGTGAAAGGAGTAGACTCAGAGTTGACGAATGATAGGAGTGAGTGGAAGAAAAAAACATGTTGTGCCGACCCCACGTAACGTGGGATAAGGGCAGGGGAATGATGATTCTGTATTTGTAAAGGAACTAAATTTTGGATTTGGATTTATATTTTATATGGATCAGTTGAGCTGTCTACAGATCGTTTGCAACGGTTTGCAGATAGCTCAACTGTGTCTTAGGTTTTATATATACCTATGTACATTTTGTTAATACTGTAATAAGTAACCTTTAACCGCCCTAAGAAAAGTTATTTTAGATTACAATTTAATCTGAAGTTCTAATTCTGTACTTTCGTTAGTCAGTAGTCGTTAGTATTAGTAATAAGTAATAACTAACTACTGTTTGCCTATAAATAAAAGGTTAAGGATTTCTCATACAACGCCATTTAGTCCCAAATCCCAAGTCTTATATAGTGAATGAGGCTGCATGAACTGGTAAAACTTTTGCTTGTGCAAGTGTCACTGTTCGGCCCATATAAGTACAGTGTAGTACTTTGACGAGATCTTACATAAAAGCTACTACTACTCTATTGCTAGTCTATAATCAGCAAACTACTACAAGCTGATATAATATTGCAAGTCATATTCCTACATTCTCCACTTTTCCACTCGAAGAGCACAAGTGTTTTAAGACCCAGCCGTGTTTATTCCCCATTTTCATCTCGTAGAGTTACGGTGATACATTTTTATGATAATTTCTCACAACGTAAAGCTAGAATTTATTGGTGTGAAAATTTCCAGAGTTTCGCTACACTTGAGTACATGTCTACGACATGTTTTATTCATGGCCACTGCGAAACAGAACTGTTTTATGGCAAATTTTGCAGTTAATTTCTAGTCATTCCAGGCGTTATGGCGGAAATTGTGAATATTAGAGGGTCGAATTGTGAGCGATTCGCGATTTTTACCAATCTTTTTTACTAATGAACGCTCTACGCATCATCATTTTCCTGGCTTTAATCCCACGCTAGGTGGGGTCTTAAGTATGATATAAATCATACTTATACTTCAAATTATATGTGCGTCATTTACAAGTGTACACAAGCATATAAAATACATAAGAAACAGTTGAGCTATCTACAGACCATTGCAAACGATCTATAGATAGCTCAACTGGTCCAAACCAAATTACTGTAATAGTTGTAAGTTTATTTGTGGATAAAGTTATTTTACAAGTTTGCTCTATCATGACATGTTGTAATTAATGCTGCAGAGTGCGATTTGGATAAAACTAGTTACTATTCAATTCGATACTTTTTGACAAAAAAATTAACAATTCGCGAGTTAGTAGTCAACAAAGTCCGTTATTTTAATAGCTTATTTTAAATGTTTGTGTTCATACAAACGCTGGTTTGGCACGTCATCATCGTAGATATTAATCTTCTTTTATTATTGTTTTTTCCTATTTTTGTGTTGTTTTAATATTTTCTGTTATTTGTAGATTCAAGCAAGCAAGCTAAAACATAGTGTCAACATGCGAAAACTTATAAGTGGTCCATAGTTATAATAGATTAGATATAGCCTACATAAGACTGTTTGTTTGAAAATAAAAATAAAATACATACTTTTATTTATTTATTTATAACCAAATTTTACAAACTTAATTAAGTACTAAGTAATTAGGTAGATAAGGGTGTAGGTAGGTACAAATTGGACACGTAATTACCTTAAACTAGATAGAAGGTATGTAAATAATAAGTACCTACACCAACAATTAACCAAACAAAGCAATTGCTGAGTGACCTAACAGATTTTATTAAAAAGGTCTGGAGTTTGTAAACAAAGTCATTGATTTGGTTAAGTGACGACTACCCTCCGTACTAGTTTTCACTGTATGACGTTCTACGAATTTTATTTCAGCTATATATCCATGAGTGGGTTTAAACAGTATCTTTTGACTTACACCAAGGCTGTAAATCGTTTGTAGGTGTTCACCGCGCCATCAAGAGCAGCTGACGCCCACGCCGGCGGCTATGACACGCGACTTTGATCTTTAGCGACGCGATTTACGTCTCCATTTCAAGCTCTTGTAAGAATCGTTCAAGCATCTCAAAATGCTGAGACATACTGTAGCTCTACCATGAGTTTTTACTATACTATATATACTATACTCGCCAACTCGTCTGTAATTAAAAAATGTATGAAGATTTGTACAGCGCCTCTAGCAGATAGTTGGGTACTTACTAAAATTCGTAATACTAATATTGTCATAACTACTGTGGTAAAGTCAGGCGATTATACTGTGACAACTCATGGTAGAGGTACTGTTATTGTAATGGTTAAAATAATATTTTTTTAAGATCCCAAAGTTTGGACTAAAAGTCAACATTCTGCGTTATAAAAGTATTTACTTAATGGCTATACACAGGTGCACTAACCTTTTTAGTACAGCATCATAAGCGAGATATAGTATACTTTTCATTGTGTATGGAGTCTTAGGAGTCGAGATTTTTTTTAAAATTGTTATTCTGATATTAAAATCTGATAGAAAATTCATTGCTGAAAAATAAACATAAATAAAATACAATCTTGCCACTAAAAGTAAAGCTTTCTTAAACTGTGTCTGGCAGTTAGCTATTGTCTAAACCTCTCCCGTTTTCTAGACATATTACTTTTTACTACAATACCTGTATAATATGAAAATGAAATGTTCTTTTTACATTACTTTTCTTAGAAAATCACAGGTTCAAATACTAACATCACTTTCGAAGTCAGCGCACGTGCTAGCCTAGTCTAGGAGTCTAAAGTCTATTAGCACCCCATATAGCGGCAAGATGAGCATTATGTGGCCAAACTTACGCTTAGTGTGTGTTTCACATTGAACTGGTTTAAGACTGTCTTAATAGAAAATGATCTAGAAAATAATCAACGTTTCACGCATGATCTTAACGAAAACGATTTTAGAATTAAGTGTTTTAGGCTAAGGAACTAGAAAGAATAGTTTAAAAGATTTAGGATTTTTTAAAAGTATTAAGTATTTTTATTGTCATCATTATATACACATAATGGGTACATTATGTACTACCCAAGTATGGATGTTGAAATCATTATAATTATAATTGGAGAGCGGAGCGGTGTATTTTAGTTTGAATAAAAAAATGGTATGTATCTATTTCAAAGCTCAGTTTCGCACGAAACAGCTAATTTCTAGCACTTTAGAACGCATAAAATAAACGCCAGCCGGCTGTGGAACAATTAATTATTCTGCATAGAGGGCGCTGCAGTTTCCTGGCCAATTATACGCTCCGGATGACAAATAAGCGACGCTCGTAGAATTCCTGCCAGGGTTTTTTCATCACTCGATACGACACCATGACACATTTTTTATATTAATTACTTGATTACAAAGAGATACGTGATAAAAACTACTTTTTTTTAACTGCCAACTGCCTAATGTTAAGCAATATTGTAATATCGTAAAAGGATCATATAAAAAAACGGTAGGTACCACACCGTATGTTTCTTGCCCGTTCTAGGCTCTGGTCGCGTGGAACTGGCACCTAGAATCACCTGAATGTACGACAATTCTTTAAGATCCTTGTGATGTTATTGAATAAATATTTTTTTACTTTACAATAACTTTCCAATGCCTCACCAAGCTCGTCCATTAAAAAAAAGCCCAACACTCTGCGTCCATCACTCTGAGACGTATCTGTACTGCTTCTTTAAAAGCGCCAGTATGTTTTATGTGTTTGAATTGATATAAAATCTGTCTCTAAACGAGTGACTGATCGCGAAAGTTTAAAAATAAATTGCGTCACATGAAAGCACTTACGCGAGACGTTTTCTAAAGTTCAGCAATATTGGCAACACTTTAGCATGAAAGTGTCTTGTCGATTAATGTAAAAGTCAGCAACCCCGTCCCAGTAGCTCTACCATGAGTTTTTACTATACTATATTTACTATACTCGCTAGCGTCTGTAGTTAAAAAAATGTATGAAGATTTGTACAGCGCCTCTAGCGGTTGGTCTCTAGTTGGGAACTAAAATTCGTAATACTAATATTGATGTAACTACTGTAGTAAAGTCAGGCGATTTTACTGTGACAACTCATGGTAGAGGTACAGTTATGTGCTAAGCGCGACTTGTTCCCAAGCGATGTCGTAAACAGTATTGGAAAATTGAAGAGCGCTTTTCGTGTTTTTCTTAAACGTGTAGAGGCTTCGCTGTTTTACTCGATCGATCGATTTTTATCTATGTAAAGTTAACCAATAACGAAGGTGGATGAAATGATAGAAGGATGTGGGGAGCCGGGATGAGTGGGGGATCTTTGTTCAGCTGTGGGACGAGATGGGATAGATAAAAAATAATACGTTGATTGTGTAATTTATATGCATTTAAACGTTGTTTTTTTATATTGTTTTTACGTTGATTGTGTAATTTATATGCCTTTAAGGGTAACTACTATATTGCTTACTGTTGTGGGTCGTGGGTTCGATTCCCACCCAGAGCAAAAGTTATAATAAGTATATAGTATAAGCAGAGTAAAATATATCATCATTAAAAAACTGATTTGCTCTGGGTGGGAATCAAACCGACTACCCACAGCATGGAAGGCAGAGCTACTACCAACTGAGCTGTGACTGTCACAGCCTGAATAGATAAATATAGATATAATAAATCTAGGCCAAGCTTATTTGTATTAGGTACTGCAACTGCGCCTGAAACTTGTCCACGCATATTCAAATCTAGCAACGAATAATGAGAGGAAATGTTCAGCTCGGAACGGCTTTCAGTGACCGCAGCAGGCTGCACATGTCGTCACTTTAATATGTGTCTCAGCGCCACTTGCATACAATATACTAGGAATTCTTGCAGCAGTGCGCTGAGATTTTAGTATTATACGTAACACAGTTTTGGGTGATTTTTGCTTATAAATTTTAATGATTGCAGTTTAGCGGTATATCTTATTAAAAGTTAGCGTTGACTTGAAGTATTGATTTTATCATACGTAATGATGGCATAAAGTCAACGCTAACTTTTTATAAGATAGGGGGTAAATGTTTAATTTTTATATTAAGGTTTGGGTTGTTTTTTATTTCTATCGTAATTTCCTTTTAACTATTTGTTCCAGTGTTGAGCAAAGGTCTCGGATCTCTCCTTCCACGCTCGTCTATCTTTGCTAATTCTAGGTAGTTAAAATATACAAAATTATTTCGAAAACAAAAATTAAATAGATTAATAATTTTGTCTTTATGGATGGTAGTCATCTACGAAGTGCCAACGGGCAGGTTGCAAAGCCTTTGTCTCTAGCAAAATAGAATGCACAGATACACCCAAACCAAAAAAAAAAAAACTTTAATTGCATACTAGAATCAACTATTTATTTCCACCCTATTTTTCTTTCACCTACTTAACGAGTAGATTTATTTTATACAGCAACAATACCGAAGACCGTTCCCGTGTTCTAAGAAACTACAGTAGCCCGAAGCCTAGTAGTAGCTCGAACTGTAATAGTTGTTCTCTACGACAAGGCTTGAGTAGGCAAGCCGATTATCCGGAATGTTCAAGTAGCGGCAACTAAGTTTGAACAGCTAACCGACAAACTTGGACGCAACAATTAGCTCACAATAAACTTGCAAAGCTAGTGTAAACTTCCATTAAATACGATGGGAATAGATACTACTTTTTGTAGGTAACATGATCTTCATGCCTGGAAGAGATCGCTTTTAGCGATAAGGCCGCCCATTGTGCTGTTAATTTAATGTTTCTTGTGTGTAAAATCCTTTTCTGTGTACAATAAAGTTTTTATCTATCTATGATAATGCTGCAAACGCTTGAGAACTGTAAAAGATACTCAATTTATTAGTATACATTATTGGGCTAAAAAGCTTACCACTATAAAGTGCTGGTGAAAGCTTTTTGGTAGACTTTTGCCCAGCAATAGGACACTATAGGTAATCTTATCTAATCTTATCTATTCTTGTCTCATCTTATTTCTTCCAACAATTAACAAAGAAATGAAAAATTAACAACATACGCAAATTAAGATGGATCCATCATTAAACCAAGTTGAATAGAAGAAATATACTTCTCGCGGTCAAAAATAAACAGATTATTTTACAATAAGTCGGTTGTGTTACTCGTATGTGTTTGGTACTCGTATCCAAATATGGAAACTCACTTTAGTTAATAAGCGAGTAAAAATCGAAAAATAAAAGGTTGAATGATTACGATAAAAATACTACTAAAATAAACTTCAAACTTCAAACTTCAAATTCATTTATTCAATAAAATCACAAGGATCACTTTGAAACGTCTTACATACTAGATGATTCTAGGCGCCAGTTCGTCGCGACCAGTGTCTAGAAGAACTGGCAAGAAACTAGACCTGGATTCTAACGTTTTTTTCATATGATCCTTCTTACAATTATTTAACAAAGTTGGAGCTAGTTCGTCCCAAGCTTGCTTTTTTTAGCAAGCTTGGGACGAACTAAATAAAGCTAGCTAAATAAAGCTTACCAAAGCCCAATTTACAGTATTTTCAGTCCTTTAACTGCACAGGTATTTTACTAGCGACCCAAAACCATGTTACAGAGGACGTGATCGAACTAAATCTAGTTTAAAAAACCCGCTTGTGAGTGTAAGTCGGCCGTCGATCTAGATAGTCGATGGCCCGTTAAATCCAATCGTCTGTCGACTGCCTCCGCTTGTGGCTGTAATCCGAGCTGGGTGCACCTGAGTTTTCAGTCCTATCTACATTTTATAGTTAACTCAAAAAAGGTCGAAAAAAATAGTTTGGACTCCTTCAATCAAAAAGGAATAGAGGAAAGTGGAAGGAGAGACAACCTTTGCCCAGCAGTGAGACAGAATATACCAAAAAAAAATTGCTTAAATATAAAATATAAATAAAAAAGAAAAAAATAATGCTGGACAATCCACACAACATCATCTAGCCCCAAGCTAACCAGAGCTTGTATTATGGGTACTAGAAGACTGACATACTTAATACAATACATTATTATACATATAAAATACCCAGAACACCCAGAATAAATATTTGCAGATCGTACAAACATTAAACATTTATCGGCAGAATACCAGCGTCTGCTGCTAAAACAGCAGACACAATGCTGAGTCGAAGCCATTTTGCTGCTGTAGCACACACATTCACTGTAGGTAGGTAAGCTAAAATAATTTGTCTTTAGTTTTTTATAATTTTTTACTTTCTTTGTTATTATATTTATTATTTTTTTTTATTTTCTTTGTTATTATTGTTTTTATTTTCTTTAAATGGAATTAGTTTAGTTAACAATTTTTTATTTAATTTATAATATTGTGCCTGGCTATTTTATATTATGTGTGTAAATTGTAATTATGTGTGTTGTGGTTGCAAATAAAAATATGTCTATGTCTATCCCAAGGCGGGAATGGAACCCGCAACCTCCGCGTCGCAGGCAGACTTTTCGCCCAACGGGCCACATCGGTCGTCAATGGAGGAAAGTGGAAGGTTTAGTGAGACAGAATATACCAAAAAAAAACAATTCCTAAAATATAGCACAATTATGTCGATATCTTTTTTGCTAGTTTGTTTTCAGAACTTGGCTGTATTATGTGAGTTCAGCCAGAAAAGCTAAAGAGAAAAAATAAATAACAATACTTCGTGCACTTTTCCCGTATATTTTTGAACTAGAATATTTTTTTCTGTTACATGAAAAACATGTTTAGTTTTTTCGGGGAAACATGTCATCTTTTTTAGATCAAAAAACGTAGGTCATTAAGGTTCTTTTGAGCGCTTTTAAAAATTGTGTGTTCAACTTTGGTAGTAGATATCCTTTGGTAGTAGATATTTTTGAGAAAGATTTATCTCAAACACCAAATAACACCAAAAAATCCTGACTTTCTAAAAGCTGGTATCAATACCATGGATCTATCATCGTTTAAAAATTATTTACTTGTACTTAAACCTAGCGTCATCTAGTCCTAAACTAACATGCATACTATAGGAATTAGTTGGGTACGATTCATTTTTAAAACTGAGACGACTATTTTTTCATCTTATTCAAAAAGTTGAAATACGAATAAAATAAATATAACGAAACGGCTCTCATTCAACCGTTCTACCTTTTTGTCTTCTTCATAGAATACTGAGTTGGAATAAATTCTTCACAAGCGAATGAACCGCACCAGCCAGATGGCACAGAATATGTTATAGCTTACTATGTAAAGAATAGGATTTAGTATCTATCTGAATAAAGACATAGCATTTTGTGAAATCTACCTGCCCGTTTGATCAGCGTCTTGTTCTCCTATCTTTTTTTAGGAACAAAAGTAGCATAAATAAATTTGAGTTCGGTACAAAATATGTTAGTAATAAAAATATTAAAATTTTTGGTTATAACTGGGCGATAAATTAGTTTTGTAGGTACAAAATTGTTACCTACTCATAAAAGTAATAAAAGTTTTTTATGGACATTGTTTTGAAACTGTGTGCGGTGACTACACTTTTTTTATATTAAATTGAATATAATCTATTCATCAATTATTTCATTAATTCTTCTATACTAACATTATTAACTGCTAACGTGTTGTATATTTAAAATTTTATTAAAAAAAAATTTCTTTGTTTGTAAAAATAATGGAACAATGTTAAATGTCAAATTGACAGGGGGTAGGCGGCAGGTAGGGGGGCTGGACTCAAAGCCCCACGTTTTGACTGAGCTATAAAGCTCGCTCGCAAAACTCCAACTCCTTATTATGTTTGTCGTAATAAAATATTTACTTAGGCCCAAAGTAAAAGATACGAAGCATAAACCCGCAAGTGGGTTGTAATAAATTTTAAATCCCACGGTTGCATGTAATTATAAGAAAAAGTTGGGTTTTTGAGCAAGCCTGCTGGCTTGGATATGTATCGGGAAGCAAAAGTTTTATTGCGATTGGATGCTGGGATTTTAAAAAACGCAATTCAATTGAGAGCGAAATTTTTCACGAAAAGTCATCGGTTTAGTATTTTGAGGTACGTAGTCTGAGCGCGTCGATTCATTCCGCTAGTCGAATACTATTTTTTCGATATAAAATTGCAAAACTCTCGAAAATAGAAAAAGTATAACGGAGACTGCTTTCAGATAAAAGCTCAAAAACAAGCTGCCATCTGCTCCATGTATAGCTCCAGTGCCGTGTCCCTACATCAGTACACATATAAAAAGTGTCCTCTCTCCATTTATATAATAGGCATTTTATTTACCATAACTTTGATTAAAAAAACTCAACAGTATTGATAGGTTTTACTGAAAGCAACTCGTAACAAATTTTTCGATTACCAGTCCAGAAATTTAATCAATTTCCCTTTCATCCCGTACCTTGTTGGCGAAGTTTAAACTTGAAGCTGAAGAATTTCCGCTGAGCTCAATGCATGTGATCCAACCGGTTCATTGGACGTTTTTCCGGCCATAAAACTTTATCCCATTAGTACAGGTAGGAATGTTAAGATGTGGACTGGGCTATGGGCGGAGCGAGAGCGATTTGAAAATCTTTAGACTGTTTTTTAGTTTGTAGATAGTTTTCTTTATAAATGGGATATTATTTATTTATTTTTGTAAGGAAAGGGATTGGTGGAGTGTCGCCAAAGAAGGCTTTGGGGAAGACCTTTGCCCAGCAGTGGGACAGTATAGGTAAAAAAAAAAGCTCATGTTTTGATAAAACCATTATAATTGATTGGACAAAATATGCGAATCAGATAAATGGATGGTTCATACAACTCTAATCCTAACCTAATCCCAAACGCAGCAAAGCTTGTTTTATAAGAACTTTTCTGATAAAATACTTGCTTATAAATAATCACATTATTTTAGTGAACTAAAGTATCAATTCCCGCCGCGTCCTATCCCTGCAGCGGCCTTTTCTTTAATTAAAAATACCTATCGAGTCGAAGTTCATTTGCTGCGACTAATTGAGCTGGAAAAAAGAGTTGCAAGTGCTAATATGTAGTTCGTTTTTCACTTTAATTTACAACGTCTGAGGTTTACATCTTGTAGCTAAATTTTTAGAAACTCAAATACACAAAAAACCTTATTTTTTTAATTAAATTATTTTAATTGCTACTGAGAATAAGTAGGAGCAAAAGTTGAAATGCAAAAAGTATGTTTCCGCCCGGGATCGAACCGGGGGCCTTCTGCGTGTTAGGCAGATGTGATAACCGCTACACCACGGAAACTATGATGCTTCACGCGAAATATTTTTATACAACATTCTACTATTTATTTTTAGAATACATTGATTATTTTTTGTGCTAGTTGTAAATGCTTATTATTCATATCTGGTAGAGAAGCGATGTTATTTAATCATTTATCAATAAAAAGTTAAGCAATATGACTCTTAATCTACATTTCACCCAAAACACCAGTATGAAAAATTAATTGAAATCTAAGCGTTTAGTAGCAATATTTAGCAGTAGAGTCTGTCAAGCGAAAGATGGCCCTGATAAATCGCGGCAAATTCAAAAACTATTAGTATGGCAATACATTAAATAATAGGATAACTTGGAATTACATAATTTGATACTTTGATATTATTCTAAATAAATATACTTACTTAATTTTTGATGATGATTATGAATAAGTAGATGATATACTATTGCCATACTAATAGTTTTTGAATTTGCCGCGATTTATCAGGGCCATCTTTCGCTTGACAGACTCTAATAAATTGTGCTTATACCTACCTCCATCATGTCGGTGTCACGCACACAACTGACACTGTTGAATAATCTGTGGCTTGTCGTTTAACGTCAAAATACTGCAAATTGCAATAGATTCATATCGAATGGATATTGTAGTAATCCCTACAAAATAGTAATCTTTATTTCTCTCTGATGTTATCATATCTACGTTCAAAGTATTATTTCTAGAGGCGATTTGAGTATAACGTTAATACGGCGAAATATGATGCTGTCTGTGATATTAATAAAATAAATCTATTATTTTTAAAATATTGATCACTAAAAACCTCAATAGACATTTGTTTATGTATCTATCACATTTCATATAAAAAGCTTTACAAAACGGACAGTAAAAAAAAATCCAAGTATGTACCTACTTAGTACAATTTTAATTACTTACTTAGTGCTTTTATTATAAAATCTAATCTTGTTTCATAAAATATATACTGTTTTAAAATACGATTGTGATTATATTAATTTATGTTTGCAACGGTCTGTAAATAGCTCAACTGTTTCTTATGTATTTTATATGCCAATGTACATTTTGTAAATACTGTATAGTCGTAAGTTTGTTTGTGCATAAATTAAAAAAAAGGTAGCACTCCGGGAGTGCTGGCAGAAGTGAAAACTTCAATATTAACGTTGTGTTTTCACTTTTAAGTTTTCACTTCAAAAATATAACCACAGACGTCATAATGACAATGACAATCGCACACTCAGGCACGGTAGAAAGAGTGGGAGATACTAGTTCCTCTCCCTTTCCCTCGATCTTACGCTTTTTATCAACGTCACGTGACCCTGACGCGAGTTTGAAAGTTTTTACCCACCCAGCGCCGCTAAAGAAGTTTTCACTTCAAAATTCTAATATATACAAAAATCAAACACGTTTTCCTTGGTCACGGCATCACGCGTGAATGGCTGGACCGATTTCTCTAATTCTTTTTTTGTTGTATTTGTTAAATATTATTAGTAGAAGGTTCTTACGGAAAAAAAAATTAAGAAAATCTCTCAGAAAAAAAAATCTCGCTAAGGCGGTACGAAGTTCGCCGTGACAGCTAGTAATTTATAAATAGATGAAAAATCAGCTTTCTACGTGAATGCAGCCTTTGAGGCATTCCACAGAGATCTTCGGACGTTGCAAATGGCGAATAGTTATTTACTGTCTTACTGTTCTAGATTACTGTTGGTGGCTTGATTGAGCTTTTGGTTTCTAAAGGAATGGACGCCATCTTGAAACTATTGTAGTTAGAAAGTGAAATATGCTCTTAAACTGTGAAGAAACATGATATTGAAAATATTTTTTTAATAAGGTCAACCGTACAGAGTATGGTGAAAGCAATACATCATTATAATGTTATGTTAATGATATCTTGGTTGCGGTTTCGATTCCCGCCTTGGGATAAATGTTTGTACGATCTGCAAATATTTATTCCGGGTGTTCTGGGTATTTATATGTATAATAAAAATATCTATCTATGTAATGTATTGTATTAAGTATGTCAGTCTTCTAGTACCCATAACACAAGCTCTGCTTAGCTTGGGGCTAGATGATGTTGTGTGGATTGTCCAGCATTATTTATTTATTTATTATCTTCTAAGAGTCAGGTGTTTCTTTTCGGCAAATGTTTTTGCATTAGTGTAACTAGTTGACATACAAGTGAATGATGATCTAGTCCCACTACTAGGTACACAAGGGTCTCCCCAACTCCTGCCACTCATTTTTACTTTTTTCTTTCTTTCAACAACTTCTCGAAAGTGTTGAGATCGTCTTGCCATTGGCTCTCACGGCACCTTCCATTCTCAGGCAAGCTTGTTAATTTAAATTATTTAGTAGTAGCATAGAAAATAAAGTTAAAAACAGTTTCGTGTTGCGAACTATGTGGCTACAGCATATCTGTTATTAAAAAGATGAGTGCAAAATGCAAACATGGTTGAAACAAATTAAGAATTTAATAGGAAAAATAAAAGCTCTGGTGGTGGTTTTAAAAAAAACAAACATAAACACTAAATACTTTATAAAGTATCGTACAAATTGATTCAACTTTGATTTTATAGATACATAAACTAAATAAAATAATTACTCAAAATAACATTAAAATTATGAACACGGAGCGAATTCATTTCTAAAGCAAATTGAAACTCGAACCAAACAATTTTAAATGAAATTCAGATAAGAAGGTACTTATTTGTCTGTACATTATATTATAACTTTTCTCTCATTTGTTTGAGAAAAGTTTAATAGTTTAAATTTATTTCAATGGTAAATATAGAATTTAACAACACTTTATTCAGAATGTAAAAGCGGAACGGTAAAAAGGGTTAGAGGCTATTTCCTACCCATGCTTGATTAACGGCAAATTAGAGCGAGGGACATTTCATTAATAAATAAGTTATTTTTGAAGTGAAAACTTCTTTAGCGGCGCTGGGTGGGTAAAAACTTTCAAACTCGCGTCAGGGTCACGTGACGTTGATAAAAAGCGTAAGATCGAGGGGAAGGGAGAGGAACTAGTATCTCCCACTCTTTCTACCGTGCCTGAGTGTGCTCTGTTTAGGCGGCACACAGACACGAGTGTCTGTGTCATTGTGATTGTCATTGTCATTATGACGTCTGTGGTTATATTTTTGAAGTGAAAACTTAAAAGTGAAAACACAACGTTAATATTGAAGTTTTCACTTCTGCCGGCACTCCCGGAGTGCTACCTTTTTTTTTTATTCATATTGGTTTCAATACGTTATAATTAAAAGGTGTTTCAAATGGAACTTCGCTGAGACACAACAATATTGTCTTTAAGGCTTGCTACATAACAAAATATAGCCCGTAGTTATTTGGCTTAAATTAGTTTATTTATGGCAAGATCAATACGTGGGCAGTAGAGTAAACCGCTACGGAATTTCTGGATCAATAAGCAAATTCCAAGCTCATCATTAACAATCGGTCGACTGTTGGACTTGGGTCTCAAGACAGGTCAGTGTTTGCCATTCCTCAGATCGTCGGTCCATCTCACCGTAGGGCATCCAAATCTGTAGACTTTCGATTAAATGATTATGTTTATGACTGCTGGACGTGAATCTTAAGACGGGCCAGTGTTTGCCAGCTACATTCGTCAGATCGTCGCTTCATCTCGCCGTAGGGCGTCCTACGTTTGCCTAAATGCGGTCTCCACCAGTATTGGTTGCTCCAACGTGGGATAGGTACTGTAAATGACGCCACGCAGTCTCAAGAAGTGGAGCGTGTGATTAAATTATAGTAAGCTGCAATCCGAAATGAAATTATGCATAAGCAACGGGCGTTGTTTCTGCACTGTGGGGAATCAAGTCTCCTAGGACTGGTGTATCTGTGAGTAGAGTTTTTGTATGATTTTTCGACCATTAAAAATCACTGTTTCTACATTAGTCCAGGACCTAAAGTAGAAAAGAACTAGCCACTTCAGGCTTTTTTCTATTTCAATCGAGTTTTTTTAAGACTTATTCGCGATCATACTAGTTTTAAAAATGTAAAACTCGGAATTAATAGCATTACATCAAAAGATCTTGCGGTTTGGTTTTTATACATTTACAGATTCATCAAAGGCCATAAAATTCTAAGCTACGCTGAATATGCTACTTTGTAACTTAGTTTGAAACCAGTGCTAGCAACTTCACTAAGCTGTAATTTCTGTTTTTTTATAATTTCTGTATTTTTAATGTCTTTGCTGTAGCGAGAAGTGGCTAGTTGGCTGGCATGTACTATGTTCGGGGCATGTTCGCTATATTTCACATTTTTTATAACTTAAAATAACTTTGCTTGCGTTGTTTGATTTAATTTTATCGAATAATCCAAATAGTGCTTTGCTTGTTTAAGTTTTTTTAAACATAGGATTAAACGATAATTTTATTTGAGCAGTAAAATTAAAAAACAGGTGTCTCTGTCATTTTTATACAGTGCTATCAAATTTGATTCATTAGGATAATAAAACAAAAGCATTACTATCTCTAACGATCACACATTGTACTACCTACTACTTTAGAGCGTTATATTGTCGACCGTTTGTCAACTGTCAACTTGACATTTCTTGGATGAAGCTTCAGTTGTACAGTTGTTTAAAGCCGTCGAGAGGCGCCATAATGCTACTAGAGGCATCACCCAGTGACTCGAAAACTGATTTTCTGATGTAGACGCACGACGGAAACCATAGATAGACGGTAGAGTTGACGTGTTGACGACCCCAGTTTGAATTTGAACAGTGATTAATTTGTATATGGCATAAGGTGCAAACTCGCGGGTTCGTGCGAGATCAGCAAGTTGACGAATAAGTCTAAAAGAGCAAAGTCCAAAAACATTGTCAAGTTATTTTTATTTTATTTATAGTATCAGTCCGTCAATACATTAAAGAACTTTGCTTAGTCTCAAGTGTTGTTTCTTACAATAGTTTCAAGTCAGTTAATCGCATTTATGTTCTGTGGTTAGTCATCAAGTCAGCTGTCATTTGTCAGGTAATGTTACAATTTAAAAAATACAGTCAGATTGTCTGAAAAACAGACGAATACGTTTATAAAAACGAAGCAAGAGCACGTTCAGAAAATATGACATTTGCAATTCCCTGTCGTATTGAGGTCGTATTATATCTGATACGCGCGGCACTTCGATAAAGGGAATAAAAATCGAGATGTTTTCCACCTGGAGTAGCAGTTATCAACCTTACGTTTATAGAGATAAGGTATAAAGTTGAACTTCTATATATAACATCGGAAATAGAAACAGACTGCAGATTGAACTCGCTTGCATATGATAATGTTGGAAAAACTTTTCTGTCGTCACATAGGTAAGCTCAATAATAATAATTTTGTTTTTATATTTTTTATACTTACAAAGATATAAAATAATCGGAATAAAATATAGGATGTGGATTATGAAAACAACGGAACGTAAGAAATATAAGTGGAACGGAACGTTGAATGATGTAGGATTGAAAGAATGAACGAATGTTTTTTTTAATTAATTGGAATAAAATAGACTAAATTATGGTTACCTGCTCAAACGAGGCAACGTGTGCATAAAATTATATAATCAAAAGTTCACAAAGTGGTCTTGGCCCCACTTCATGCGATTCCACACAAATTTGAAAGAACATTGTCCCGAAAGAAGAAGAAGGGGACTTTGTGTTTAAGACGTACCTACCCCGAAGGACTTTCCTACCATTTTTATTGACTCAAACCTCGTACGACGCCCACGTAAGTGCCCATTGACCCCATTTAGGGCATGAAATTGCTTTACTATGTCATTTTGGCTCTCTTAGCAATTTATACCCACGTTGACCGGGCAATCATTTCTTTGAAAATTTTCACCTAAAATACAGTAGAACCCCAATAAGTTAAAGTCCAAATGAAACACAAAATATTTTTAGTTATAGATGTTTTTAATTATCAAGAGTTTTTGTGTTCTGATTGGAATTATTTTTTGATGTTATAGAGGTTTTGAAGTTACTGAGGTTTCAGTTATGGAGGTTCTACTGTAGTTGTTATAGATTTCGAGTACTTTGTTATTAAGTATTCTATATAAGTATTTACAAAAATATGTATATAAAATTTTATCAGCAGTCTAGTTCTCATAGAACAAGCTTTGCGCTTAGTTTGGGATTAGAGTGTGATGTGTGAAATGTCCATATTTTTTTTTTTATCTAATAGACATGTAAGTATCTAATGTTACCTAATTACAAAGGCATGTAAACTCACGACATGATACACTAATTAATTAGTACTAATCCAAGATAACTGATACATTTGGTAATACCTACGCAGCATTTAGCATGATTAACAATTAATCTAGATCCCATACATAGCACCTACAAGCTATGCCTTAGATAGGGCACGTTGTGTGTTTTTTTTTTATTTCATTCATATTTTGATAATATTGAATATACTTGTTTCAAATAAAATATGTAATAAAATAGTGTGAGGAATGACGTTCAGTTTATCTATACCATATGTAGTATTAAGATATAAAAAAATACATACGCATAAATACTTAGTTGAATCGAGTTAGATAATCTAAATAAAAAATATAATTTAAAATGACTAAACACAATAATGAAATAATACTTAAGAGGGCGGAAGATTGAGGAGGAAGATAGAAAAAAGAAAGTTTCTTAAATCAACATCATAAAGAGCCTAATTTACATTACAAATGTAAATACTAGGCTAACAGTATTGAGATAGACTCAATAAAAAAAATTGTTATTGCTGTTAGAGTCCCCGCAGACTGCAGACTTTTTATCAGCCGATAGCTTGGTCGGCTTCTTAATCAGTATCAAGACTGAATCACTGTAATATGCGCATCTGCATACATCTTCATACTGATTAAGAAGCCGACCGAACTATCGGCCGATAAAAAGTATGCAGTTTGCGGGGGCCCTAAAGCGTAATGATGATCATGATTACTATATATTTTATAAAAGTCCTCAATGTTCTTCAACATAGACAATCAGACATCAGACCTAAAGCATACACAATAGAGCCTATTCTCCCTTGACACATGCGTCAAAGTAAAACAAGCTTAGGTTAGCTTTGTAAATTCCTTTCGTGATGAAAAGCTTATCCGCGGACGTGTACATGTATAGAATAATCCTATTATGTTTTTTTGTGTAGGGAATCAGGTGATGAAATGTAAAACTCGAGGATAATAACTTTTCACACTTGTATTTAACAAATTGAACAACCTATCTACACTATGGCTCGATCCAGACTGCCCGTCCATTCGCTCGCCATCTTGCCTTTCTCTTTACAAAAATGATAATATTTCTAGATCTTAAATTAAATATTAAAAATAATATTAATTATGTAATACAGTATTAAAAATAAATTAGTAATTTTAACATGTATATAATATATTATTTAAAAATAAACAAGTATTTCCTTCCGTGAACTAAAAATGATAAAACGACTTATGTTTCAATACTTTTTAAAATAAAACTATGTTTATAAAACTATGATAGCAAGCAGCAAACTGTAATTAAATGACAATCATGATTTATCACTACAAAATAAGTTATAATTCTAACATTCGGCCTTTCCTGACCTCAAGTTTGTCCTCAAACTTAGAGCGATGCTTTGATAGTAAAATAATCTTAGATATAAATCCAGTCAATGGATCTATCAACATTACACTGCCCACCAAACAATTACAATAAAACTTCAGTCAATGGATCTTTCAAAATTAGACTGTCATCCAAATAAATACAACTTAATCTACTACTGCTCCAGCTGAAGGCAGCAGGCACGAACTGTAGGCACGAACTGCAGGGATGGCTCCATCACGCGGTTGACTGAGGCACCTTTCATCAAGGGTGACTGGAACAAACTGGGATAAACCAACAGGATGTTCCTCAACTGAAACAGAAAATACAGTTAGGACTATTCCATTATCCTAACCAAGATATACAGACAACCTGCATATCGTTTGACAACAGACAGAGGCATCAACATTAGGCTGCCATCCAAATAAATAAATAAAACATAAGTTCAGTCAATGGATCTATTAATATTAGACTGCCATCCAAATAAATACAACATAAATTCAGTCAATGGATCTATCAACATTAGACTGCCATCCAAATAAATAAATCATAAATTCAGTCAATGGATCTATCAACATTAGACTGCCATCCAAATAAATAAATAGATAAAACATAAATTCAGTCAATGGATCTATCAACATTAGACTGCCATCCAAATAAATAAATAAATAAATAAATCATAAATTCAGTCAATGGATCTATCAACATTAGACTGCCATCCAAATAAATAAATAAATAAATCATAAATTCAGTCAATGGATCTATCAACATTAGACTGCCATCCAAATAAATACAACATAAATTCAGTCAATGGATCTATCAACATTAGACTGCCATCCAAATAAATAAATAAATAAATCATAAATTCAGTCAATGGATCTATCAACATTAGACTGCCATCCTTTTTTTTCTTATTTTTTTTTTTTTTTTTTTATAAATAAATAAATAAAACATAAATTCAGTCAATGGATCTATCAACATTAGACTGCCATCCAAATAAATAAATAAATAAATCATAAATTCAGTCAATGGATCTATCAACATTAGACTGCCATCCTTTTTTTCTTATTTTTTTTTTTTATAAATAAATAAATAAAACATAAATTCAGTCAATGGATCTATCAACATTAGACTGCCATCCTTTTTTTCTTATTTTTTTTTTTATAAATAAATAAATAAAACATAAATTCAGTCAATGGATCTATCAACATTAGACTGCCAGCCAAATAACAATATATATATATTTCTTTTTTTTTTTTTTTTTACTTTGAAATAAAATACAAGTAAATAACTTTATTCACAAACAAACTAACGACTTTACATTATTTACAAAATGTACATTCAACCGTCATAAATTGATTATCTCAATAAGAAATTCATTATAACAAAAACCATGAATGTCAGGATTAACAACTCTAAACCCATTTGGGCATAGTAACAGCCTATTTTTACTCGTTGGACAATACTGGAGAGGTCCTATTTATACTCTTTTCGTTTTTAAAAAGTCAACCGAGGTTATTTTTGCTGATCCGGCCATACTGCTGATCTGGTAGCCTCTACCAGACTTAATCTACTACTGCTCCAGCTGAAGGCAGCAGGCACGAACTGTAGGCACGAACTGCAGGCACGAACTGCAGGGACGGCTACATCACGCGGTTGACTGAGGCACCTCTCATCAAGGGTGCAAGTGAATGACCAGTCTCCGCACCAAGCAACCATTGTTCAGTCGCAAAGACAGTAGAGCCAATTACCATTGTGTACTTCATTATGCAATGTCAAATCCTTTACATCTAACATCTCCATTGAAAACCTGTACAAAATTGTAATAATAATTAGTTTCATTTATTTCATCATACCAGATTAGTTTACTAGTCCGCTAGTAACAGAGCGTCAAAATAACAAGCGCTGGCTCGTATGTATTTGACTACACTCAAACCATGTAGTTTGTTCAAATAATAATAAAAGTATCCGTTAACAAAGGTATTCGCCAAAACCACTGTCAGATCTATTTACGATTGTTGACTCAAAAAGCCAGTAAAATCTTTGACACTACTCTCGCTCGGTCTAACCTGCAAAACATACAAAATCTTGTCAACATTTCGAATATTTTACATGTACTCAAATACTTTCTTTACTAAGAAACTATTGTCAGACTCGATGTCAAAAATTGTCAACAACATTTGACTCGAAAGAACTTTCTTTCACATTTCGAAACGGGAACGGCAAAACAAAGCTCAATCACACCTTTTAGTTGTACCTACAACTGTTCGATCATAAAACCTTATGAAAACACTAGCAGAGTGGGAGTGTCTCACTGCAATGCACGACTGCTTCACTGCAAACACTACACACTACTAAACAACGTTGAAGTTAAAAACAAAACTTTAGTAAACCGTAAAAACTCGAATACAAAGAGAGTTGGAACATCGTGATGTCACTTTTTCTTACAACAAAATTCGAACATAAAGTATACAACTTTGAATTTGTTATAAGTGAAACCACACACACACCTTTATGTTCAAAACAAACATCGTCAAGTCCACACTTTACGATTGACTGACGTGACTTGAGAATTATTTCAATAAGACACATGGCATAAGTACAGTTGTCATAGAACTCCTATGTATGACCGATACATAAAATCAAATGACTATCAGCGGGTAAATCATAAAACCATTCTTTCTCCTTTCAACTTATAAAACTCGAAACTCATGTAGTAGGAAATTAAATTAACGCTTTCGTCTATCATATCTCATGGTAAAAATATTATTCGACCAGCTTATTATGCGACCTCAATACGTAAACTTACACATTCGAAGTAAACAATTTCCACGATTGTATATCCAAATCAAAACAAAAATATTTGGTTTCAACGTCAATTAGTTGTGAAGTTACTTTTATCTGTAACCTGGTATTGTAAACCTAAGTAAAACGTCACGCACGTTAACTAGTGCTTTGTCTAAAAAAAACGCTAACGCCAACTCAATAACAATAGACCAAAGATACTTCAGACTCTTGACACACAACCTCACAGACTCGTAACCAACACTGGCTAACATGAAATATATTTTTTTCAACTCGTCAACACAATATGAATTTTTGCAAAGTACCAACAAAAACTAAAACGAAAATTACAAGTCTCTGTTTATCATGCGTATTTTCACTCAATCATGACTTATGGTATTCTAGCTTGGGGAAACGCCTCTGACTCATCTAGGATATTCATACTCCAAAAGAATGCAATACGTTCTATTTTATTTATGAAGAACATAGAATCTTGTAGAGATAAGTTTAAGCAGCTAGGAATAATGACAATAGTAGGCGAGTATATTTATCAGAATTTAATGTATGTAAAATAAAAATTAAATTATGGAAAGTTCAAATTAATTGGTGACTCTCACTCTTATGATACGAGAAATAAAAATAAAATATCGAACCCTAAACATAGACTTGCTAAAGTAGGTAGAAGCGTTCTATGCATAGGCATTAAATTGTTCAATAAGCTCCCTCAAGGTTTACAAAACTCAAACAATAATCACTTTAGTAGCACAGTGAGAAACTTTTTGACAAACAAATCATACTACAATCTTGACGAAGCTTTTGCTGACGAATTTAATAGTTTATAATGTCATTAATTGATTTATTTTGTTCATTAACGTTATTATTCTAATTTAATATATAAGATAAATTACATAGTGATATGTAGAAATAATATAGGAAATAAATTGTAACATTTTTTTGACTTTTCCAAGTGTACATATAATTGTATCTTTGTGGAACAAAAATAAATTGAATTGAATTGAATTCTCGATTTCTAAGCGGTATGATTGGGTTGACCAGCACCACAACACGCTGTTGATCATACCGTTATCTAGAAGCTATGTACTGTTCACTCTTTGCATTAATAAACACACAACTGTATGTATGTACCAGCTAGTCTACCTTATGTATCCAGGTCTAAAATTTTTGGATCTAAAAACAAACGGATATCTGGACTAAATTAACTAACAATTATCCAGGTACGTCGAATATGCGGAATGCAAACCTCTTACACACACTCTTGGACACTTAAATACTTTTGACGGACGACAAATACTTCAACACCTTTAAAAACTGTAACTTAAATACTTTTTGACGGACGATAAATAATTCAACACCTTTAAAAACTGTAACTAACGGTCTCACTCGATGATTTAGTTACCTAGGTAACAACAACCTCGCTAAACTTGATAAGAACATTTCTTGCTAACGAAATGTTTACTAGACTTAGAATAACTAATTACGTCCGCTGTCTACCCTACCGGATAGATTGGAAGTATGCTCTAAAGAGATAAAACGATTACTTCGCCATCAAATATATTTTCGACATTTTTCTACAAAAAGAATATTGCACGTTTCACCATTTTAAGATAGGTACCCTCAACGAAAAGAATGCGAGATTCGACGCAGTTCTCTTATCTCTTAACGAAAATGACGTCACTTGTTTTAGACAGAAAAAAAAAATGTTCTTTCGATGTTATCACAAGCAGAACTAACGAAACCTAAATCTGTCTCATTGCACATTGCTAGAAATGAACATACACTAAGCCTTTAGCGCAAAACTATATCACACTTAACGGATAACGGGTAGTTTTCGATCGGACAAAATAATCTAAAAAGATCTTATAGAAACGACTTGAAGCGATAGTCGTTATTTCTTTTTGCATTTTACTAACAAAAAGTTCAAAAAAATAAAAAAAATCTATCGGGCTGCAAATGACAGGGGCTCATACTAATGAGTTACCTTTATCACACACTAAACCACACCAATAGTCTACTAAACTCAACAAAGGCGCAAAATAAAACACCTAGCACAATCTACATATGTGGTATGGCTATAAATGCATATTTTACTGAAAGTTTACGAAATCGATTATGTTACTACCGTATAACATGTGCTCAACTCATTTTGAACTAGTGTGGGTCATTGACTACTCGCTCGAAGTCGACTACAAGCATCGCCCTTCAAGAATCGAACTGTCCGGGACCAGCATTTGCTTGTCTTAGACCAGCATTTACTTTAACGCGTTCGTTTTACCTACTACCCACACTAAAAAAATCGATATCTTGCGAACTAGAATTGATGTACAGAATCAAAGTAAATGATTGGATCTGACCTTGCATAACGCGCTCATCACTACAATGAGGCGTTCAGTGGTAGTTGTCCAATAAGTAAGCACCCTCAAGGGGCTCACACACGTACTAATGCACTTCTCCGATGTCTCGATCTTTGCTGCCGATGCGACTCGTGTTCGTGGCGTTGGCGACGACGTCTTTTTCTTCTGTTCTTAGAAGAGTTTTTTTTTGAATCTGAAAAACTGTTCTCCAAACTGGTGCTACGATATCGGCGTTTCTTTCGGTGTCGAGATCGAGAGCTCATACCCTCACGCTCTTCTTCATTTTCGTGCACCATACCATGGTCCTTTTGCCACTTCTGATGTAGGGAATCAGGTGATGAAATGTAAAACTCGAGGATAATAACTTTTCACACTTGTATTTAACAAATTGAACAACCTATCTACACTATGGCTCGATCCAGACTGCCCGTCCATTCGCTCGCCATCTTGCCTTTCTCTTTACAAAAATGATAATATTTCTAGATCTTAAATTAAATATTAAAAATAATATTAATTATGTAATACAGTATTAAAAATAAATTAGTAATTTTAACATGTATATAATATATTATTTAAAAATAAACAAGTATTTCCTTCCGTGAACTAAAAATGATAAAACGACTTATGTTTCAATACTTTTTAAAATAAAACTATGTTTATAAAACTATGATAGCAAGCAGCAAACTGTAATTAAATGACAATCATGATTTATCACTACAAAATAAGTTATAATTCTAACATTTGGATTGAATACAGTTTCTATTTCAAACAAAATCATTTTTTCAATGTAGGTTAATCTATAAAATTCATAGATGACTTTATATTATCGGCATGGGGATCGATATTTCGAGTGTTATAGGTTATATAAAAAACCGAAAAATAAAAAGGCTTTTACGTGGTAGTCCGTTTTGCAAAGTGAATCGGAGAAAAAACGGTCAAATTATTCCCAACGAAGAGTGCACGAAGAGTGGGTCAGTTAGTATAGAATAAAATACGTTAGTTACGTAACGACACGTTTACGTACTCATCCCCCTTACTTATCACACAAACCACGTTTACCGATATGGCTTAGAAAGATCTCTCACATAACTAGCCCAGGTAATACTTAATATGCTAAATGTAATGTTTGATCTAACTTCAAAAACACTACTTTTGAAAATGTACGTAGAAAAGGGATTACGCCGTCAAGATTTCTAGCTTTTGATGTTGAACTCAGACGCAGACAAAGTTCAAGCGAGATTCACTTTGGGTACAATCACAAACAAAACGCAGATAATGTATGTACGTAATTTTAATTTTTAATTAATATTTTAACAGCGCCATCTAGTAGTACTAACTAGATAGCTGACACCCTGTTTTGTAAAAACATATTCGTAAAAAATATTATTTACCATGATTTGTGAGTTTGATTAAAAATAAATAAACAAACTATGGTAAATATTCCGTCTCTAAAGAAAACTATACGCACAAAACGCAAATATGAAATTAATATCAATATAATATTTGAAACTATCAATGTTTATTAATGTTTGTCATGACACAAATGTTTATTCTTTGTTCCCACCAAAAACGTCTGCCTTCAAAGCTGAGTACCTCCAGAAGCTGACAACATAAAAACCAGAACTTACACCAACTGGGCTAAGACGTCTCGTCTATCAAGACCTGATATCTATTTTTCTCGCTAACTATACCTCCATGTAAAAGCTAAGCATAATTTATGATTCAGTAGCATGTGTACTTCAAGTAACTTGGATTTAATCTACGTTCGCGCACTGTTTCTTCATTATAAAACCACTAACCCACTGTGGAGTTTGCCAACACACAAACGAACTTGGCTAAAATATTGGCTATGTGTAAATGTTACTTTTTGGTTTGTAAGCTTGGGGGTAAATACTTTAGCAGGTGGGTAATTGGATTTTAAACTTTTGACGTGACAACGTCGTATAATTCGATAGAGCCGGCTGCACGCACGAAAAAACATGACTCATGAGGCGTTCTGAGGCGTTCCATGAAGTGACGTTGTCACGTTCTATCGTCAGTAAACCGACTTTACAGACAACCATTTTTTGCTTAGGTATGTGTTAATTTTTGATTCTGTTTATGCGCCATTTTTCGGGGTATTGTGACAAACTATATAATATTCCAAGTTTATTCCCAATCGATTAATTCGTGTTTGCCATAAAATAAGATAGGTAAATAAATAAATATTCACGGATATTTCACACATCACACTCTAGTCCCACACTAAGCAGAGCTTGTACTTTGGGAACTAGATTGCTGATAGAAACTTATATACTATTTTTTTTTGGTAAATACATACATAGAATACATAGCAACACCCAAACACACAACAAATATTTATGTTCATCACACATTTGCTCTGGGTGAAAAAGATAAGATAAGTATAAAATAAGAAACACAAAAATGTTTGTTCATGGTTGGGATTGAACCCACGAACCACCAGCACAAAAGACAGAGCTTATACCAACTCAGTGACGCCTGTCGACATATAAATCAATAAGCTTCGAAAACGTTTCTGTAATATTCGTAGCAGTGCTACAAACGTGGTACGAAATCTCGTAGCATAAACAATAACATCGCAGTGCAGTATACACTGCCTACAACACATTTATACTATCATATTTTATTAGTAAAACATCGACTTTTAAACAACCAACAAATAAATTCATAAAAAATACTATGACGAGATCGTAGTACAAAGAGCGGTCATTCTCCAATTATATTATTTGTAAAATTAAAATGATCATTCAGAATCACCCAGAAAACGTTAGGTCTTGGTTTTAAACCAACAATACGTAGTATAATGCGTTTAATAACATAGAAATGAAAAACAACTTAAAACAATGTAACTTCAAAATGACAATTATTGTTAAAAAATAAAATAATAATAATTATAGTGATGACTAAAATATCATATCAATTATTAGATTATTATGAGATATTTATTATGTTTAGTTTAAAGTCTCAATGAAAAAAAATATTTCATAATTTGGATTCAAAAATTTCAAAAAAATCATCATCAACACGAAGAAGAAGAAAATAATAATAATTAAAGTAAAAAGAAACGATCGTTGTCTATTAAAATATGAGAATTACCCTCTCGTACACATTACAATGTATGTGACTGTACGAGATATTTGTCCGAATGCAGTTACATTCATTGCATATTCATGCAGCTTTGTATGAAAAAATAACAAAATGGTCAGTTATTCGTGATTCTGTTGCGTCGAGTGGCGGGTTGATGAACTTACGATGTTTTAAAAGGGAATATAGGTAAAAGTTTGATTATTTTAATAGTAAATGATTTATACCTATACAAAATACTACCTACGTAGTATTTATACAAAATACTACCTACGTAGAATTTTGTACCGATTTCGTTCTTATTTTGTACCAATTGTGTATCTACTTATTGACGACCGATGTGACGCGGCGGGCGAAGGTCCACTTGCGACGCGAAGGTTGCGGATTCGATTCCCGCCTTAGGATAAATGTTTGTACGATCTGCAAATATTTATTCCGGGTGTTCTGGGTATGATAAAAATCTATCTATGTAATGTATTGTATTAAGTATGTCAGTCTTCAGTACACATAACACAAGCTCTGCTTAGCTTGGGGCTAGATGATGTTGTGTGGATTGTCCAGCATTATTTATTTATAATTAACATGGATAGTTCACTTATAGTTCATTAATACTATTTCCAATTAAAACAAATTAAAATTTGTTTAGCTTTAATTAAGCTTCGCGAACAAACCTCCTGCTACAGTCTGGTATATACCTGAAACAATACAATACTCATTAAATAAAGTAGACTTTATTATAGTAAAAATAAGGATTCATTTTCAGTGAAACAAAGTTGGAGTTTAGAAGGTGAAACTACCAATAGCGAGTCAATAATATCACGTCATACACGAACGATTCTATTGTTCGCTTACTTTAAAAGCTTTGTTTAGTTTGGTATGGTTTACACCTACCGTCAGCATTAAAGTGCTTTTTAGGGTTCCGTACTTAAGTCCGATTAATTAATAAATTAATTAATCAAAGCAACTTTTTTTTTATTTGATATTAGATAATTCTTTTGGATGCCTACGGATGGACGGCGAAACCGGGGCAGACCTAGGAAATGTTGGCGTGACGTGAGACGTGTCCACGTCTCACGTAGACTGGTGGGAGGCGGCGGCTGACCGGAAGAGTAGGGGGGAGATCTTTGCCCAGCAGTGGGAAAGTATAGGTTAAATAAAAAAATATAAGATAATTCTTTATTTGTCCCAAAAATGAAACTTATAACAAAAAATAAATAAAAATAAGTACAAGATTAGTTGGTTGGTTGGGATCAGTTATGCTCATGTTAGGCTGATACGGTATAATGAAAGAAGAAAATATAACTATAAATGAAGTAATACATCAACCTTTTTATAGTTTTGTAAGTACAAACACATAATATATATAAATAAATAAGCATTAAGTTTACCTAGCGCTAAAGACAGCAAATGTAAAAAAAATGTTCTTTAGCAGAAACTAATTTAAATTACAACATTGTGGAAGTCCTCTTAAAAGTCTAAATATACTTGTTTTTTTACAAGTTATAGGCAAGTGTTTGAATGCGATCTCACCTAATGTTAAGTGACGATGCGGTCTACGATGTAGCACACTTGCCTAGAAGATACCTACCCATTCACTCGTCTCTTAAAAATATCCAAGTTATAGGACTCGGGAAACACAGACGCCGGCAACGAGTTCCACTCTTTGGCTTGTGTTAAAAAACACCGCTCTCAAAAATCTAAATTAGACTAAAAAGAATATTCAATATTTATAAGCAATCCTTGCGTATTTGGTAACTGATAGGGCAGCAAAACAATCTTTATGAGAAAATTCGATAGTCAAAATGTATGTAAAAGTTTTGAAGTAAGTAACCCGTGGAACCCAGACAATTGCTATTCTAGAAAACTAACGCTGGAGCATCCTGTCTGTGACGGGACAGAAAATAGAAAAATAAAGAAAGTCTTATTTTTACGAACGCGACTGAGGACAGCTTGAAATCTAGACAGCTTGTCCAACATGGCCGTCGAATACATTTCTGTATTTTACTTTTGTAAAATGGTAATATCTTAACCTATTTTCTGACTATTTTTAACATGTCCGACTGCTAGAGTGCCAAGTTGATAAAGAAAATGAATTAAATATTATTATTATTTATTCTTCTTCTTCTTCTTCTTATCGTGTCGATGCTACTACTGCATTTTGTTGTAGCATCGTGTTGGAAAGATTAGCCAGACTATTATTTATTGAAGAAATATTATTGAAATGTTTATTATAGCTACTTATGTTATCAAAGGATAGATAATATGGTCTAGAAAAATTATCTATTCTATTTTATTTAATTCTATCCAACCTTATTAAGCAATACGAGATTCACTGCTTATTAGCGGCAGAAATAATGGCAAGCTCTTTACAAGAAGCTCTGAAAGTAGCAAAAATTGTAAGTACTCTCAACTGTTAATTGACAGAAAGTCGAAGGTATTTTCACATCATATTTCTAACAGTAGTAGTATACAATCAAACGAAAATATTTTAACAAGCTTTTGATATTTATATATTTTATGTCGAAGATTTAACAAACTTTTGCACTGAAAACATATTTTCACTCCGCGGATTCATTTGCAGTCAGCCAAACCTTAAATCTACGAGCGAGGTCGCCGGTGTTACCGTTACTTATCTGGCTCAGTTTGGGGCTATAAAACAGTCAATAACCTTACGTCTTTTGGCTTAAATAACCACTTACCAGAGTGCTTAGTCGTCCTTTATTTTTTGTTATTTTTCAATATCGAGAAGCACTTTTCGAGTCAATTTTGTATTTTGAAACTTAATTTTATTAGTTAACTAGCGGCCGTCCCGGCTTCGCATGAGTGAGTGGACATTAATTGATTTTATACACCTGGGGTTACGTTACTAAAGTTTTAATAAGGATCTCTTATCTTTTCTAGCAATAAATATAGTCTACTATAGACCTACTCAAGGTGAATGTAGCTTTCTAATGGCGAAATCATTTTTGAGAAAGTAGTTTTTGAGTCTATTCATTACAAACATACACATACAACCACACAAAAATACATATCTTCCCTCTTCATAATATATAGTGTAGAAGTGTAGGTGTAGATCAGTAATCAAAAAAATATTTAAAAAATATAATTTATGGTGTATAGATACTTACTTTCAAAAATGATTTATTCCTTAAAACGCTATTTTCACTGCCCCAACATAAGTGTTTATGTGCTCGTTGTCGAGAATGAAAGATTATTTCCACTGCAGTTCTTATTGCAATACATTAGATGCTACAATCGCATGGCACTTCCTCTTGGCTGTCTTCAGTCTTGTGACTTGTTTACTAAAGCTTAGGTATCTTAGAATGCTGGCACCGTTATTATGTCGACCGTAATAACACTACTTTACCTATTAGTTTACTTGGACATGTAGGTTTGTATTATGTTCTGGGTATTTAATATGTATAATAAAAAAAAATCTATCTATGTAATGTATTGTATTAAGTATGTCAGTCTTCTAGTACCCATAACACAAGCTCTGCTTAGCTTGGGGCTAGATGATGTTGTGTGGATTATCCAGTATTATTTATTTATTATGTTGATTATTTACAAGAAAATATCGTGGAGATTTTACTGTTTTTCAAATAAAATGCAGTTTTACAGATGAATACTTATATCTATTTTAGTTTGACCTATCTATACAGGTTTTAATATAATATTACAATTCAAGTGAGCATAAAAGTAAAATAGCAATACGCGATTGTGATTGCTATCAGAATTTAGAAGGCGCTGCAATATATTAATTAGATGTAAAGTGCTTGTCGCCTAGCACGACAGTGTGCACTGATTTTGTATACACCTGCAAGGGATTCTGCATAATCAGATTCTTTAAGAAACTACCTTGCATACAAAATCAGTTCACGATGTTTCGTTTAGCGCTAGGCACTTTACGCCGATCGTATACCAAAACTCATACTAGACTTGACCATTTCTTTTGTTAGTTTTATTTATGACGCAGTGTTGTGTAGATATCCAATGTATCGATGTCTATGAATAATTATATATGTTACCCAACTTTTATTCTATACGTTATTTATTGTATGCTTTTACTTAATTTGCTGAAAGCTACTTTATAAGCAAGAAATGTGCCGCGTCTGAGGAATGTGTGGTTCAAGGACACGATCAATCTTCTGAGATTGATTACTTATATACGCAGTAATAGATACGAGATATATTGCTGACGTTTTTACTGCTGTGTACCGAAATATTTAGTTTTATTTGGGCACTTTGACTTGGTATTAGATCTAAAAATCTCCAAGAATCTCTAATTTCCGTTCATCATCATCAACCTATATCAGTCCACTGCTGGACGTAATTTCCGTTGTGGAAGTATAAATAGATATATATATCATATCACTCTCTCTCTACTCATTACAAAAATCTATGTTTCATTTTTATTTAACGAATTGATTTCATTTCATAAAATAAAACTTTTGATGCATAGTACAATTTTACATGGTCAAATTTGAGACATTTCGATCAACTTTAAATCATTAGTATTATCTACGTAAACATAAAACTTGTCAATAAATAACGATTGACGTTTCACGGTTTTCCAAATAATATTCGTTGTATTTTAACGAGTGATGATTTACTAGTTAGCATTCGCGTTTTGAAACTGTTTTTGCTGACCAAAGCCTCAGAGTAATAACAATGCGTACAGTACTAAAAGTACCTATGTATTTGGGCTTGTATGAGTTTTGGTCATACAAGCTCATACAAGGCGCATAGACTATGCGGTCGTGACAGGAGCCAAGCACAAAAGCGCGCGCTGATTTCGAATGAAACCTGCAGAGCCGCTAGTGATTTCTTTGAGAAGCTTGTAGGTACCTTACAACATCAGTCCACGCTGTCACGCTAGACGTCAGTCACACCGATCGTATGCACCAAATCTTATACTAGGCCCTGAGTGTTATATTTGAACGTGCCTTTGACTACCCCTTTTGTTATCCACAAGGTATTTTGAGTAGAGATAAGTATCAAGATATCTGAGAATATATTTTCACCTAGCTGAGTAACCTCTCTTTTACTAATTAATAGATGTGTAATTAAGCTATTGCATAGCTTCTATCGCTGGCCTTGAGCGTGGAGACCGAATCCAGAAATTCCGTAATTAAAATAACTTAACATTGCGCATGCGTAATCCAGCAAAAAATGCTATGCAATAGCTTTATCGCGGCAGTCCCCGGGTGCCACACGTCTTTTTTATTTTTCTCAAGGTTACAAAACGATCTGATTTTGTCAAATCTGCAGTAGGTACCTTATGTCTGGAACCCTAGCTGCTCTCAGCTGATGGTTTATTTCTACTCTAATATTAACCCTAATTGGCTGTTCGCTGTATTGCATACTCGGCTCGCGCCAACAGTGTCAGTATTTTATGCAAAATAAAAACTATTTCCTCCAATTTGCATGTGAAAATATTTCGCGCAGGGAATTCAGTGAATCAAATTATATTTAGAACTTTTAGATCGCCAGTTGAACTGAAATAAAATATATGCAGTTGTACAAAGAGGCTTTTAATCCCGGGTCTTTCTAGTATTATATAATAAATAAAAAAATAATAAATAATGCTGGACAATCCACACAACATCATCTAGCCCCAAGCTAAGCAGAGCTTGTGTTATGGGTACTAGAAGACTGACATACATACAATACATTACATAGATAGATATTTTTATTAAACTACCCAGAACACCCGGAATAAATATTTGCAGATCGTACAAACATTTATCCCAAGGCGGGAATCGAACCCGCAACTTCCGCGTCGCAGGCGGACCTTCGCCCGCCGCGCCACATCGCATCGGTCGTCGTATATACTTGTAAAAGAAGTAAATAAAATAAATTAAAAAAAATACCTATTTCTGCCGTCGAATAGTGATGCTCTTATGACTATGTTTCTGTCCTCTAACTTATTTTGCTAAAAAAAGTATCTCTCAGCTAAAAACAACAAATTCCTTGCAGTCACGCCATTTATTATAGTAAGTGAGCTCTGGTGGGCCATTTGAAAGAATACACCAGTTAAATATGTAAATGAAAGTTATAAAAAAGAAAAACGTAGCTGTAAACGACCATTGCGGCGTAGTGGGTGAATTAATGTTGAAAACATTGAAGGTCAATTGAGACAAAATCTAAATTCATTTTCAAAAGCTACTCTAGTAAATCTAGTTACTTGAAATTACTCATTAGGCCTTGTTGTGTCTAGAATATAATCATATTAGGATATAATTAATAAACTACTAGTGCTATATACAGGATGTTTATTTTGAGAAGCCGTGGCCAAGTCCGAAACCACGAGAGTTTGAAATCAAGTGTTGTCTAACTCAAGTTTGCAGGAGCCGTGCCCTCGATTAATAAAAAACTAAAAAATGGTAGTCTGTAAAATCGGTTTACTGACGATAGTTGAACGTGACAACGTCACTTCATGGAACGCCTCAGAACGCCTCAGAACGCCTCATGAGTCATGTTTTTTCGTGCGTGCAGCCGGCTCTATCGAATTATAAGACGTTGTCACGTCAAAAGGAAACAATATATTTATAACTGCATACTTCATTTTGTAATAAATCAATTACTTTAAGAGAAAATTGACCGAAATTAAAGAAAAAAAAAGGGTTGTCTGTAAAGTCGGTTTACTGACGATAGTTGAACGTGACAACGTCACTTCATGGAACGCCTCAGCACGCCGCATGAGTCATGTTTTTTCGTGCGTGCAGCCGGCTCTATCGAATTATAAGACGTTGTCACGTCAAAAGTTCACATGTTTCGGACTTTGTCATCAGCGCCCATCTCAAATAACCCCTCGTATATTAAACTAGTAATGACTAAAACGGTGAGATTGTATAGTCACAAAGATCGTGAACTTCGGCTATGCAATCTCCATAGCAAGCAGCGTCCTCAACTTATTAAATTAAACACTACTCCGCGCTTCAGCCTCTTATCTCGACCGGCACCATTAAAACTTGGACTATCCACTAGCTGTGACAACACTAATTGGTCTCAGACTACTTTGAGTGTAGTGCGGTTACAGACTGGACGTTTTTGAGGCACGTTTATGCTGTCATGAACAACGACAGGCGTCACAGCTTAGTTGGTAGTAGCTATACTTGTCATGCTGTGTCGCGCACCAAATAAGGTTATCCTGTACACACGTCAGTTTGACAGGCGTCACAGCTCAGTTGGTAGTACCTCTGTCTTCTATATTCTGGGTCGTGGGTTCGATTCCTACCCAGAGCAAATGTTTGTGTGATAAACATCATTAATTTGTTCTGATTCTATTGTTCTGTGGGCGTTACTATATTTTATATGTGTATTTATAAAAAAATGTATTTAAGTATTCTATCAGCAATATAGTTCCCATCCTACAAGCTTTGCTTAGTCTGGGACTAGAGTGTGAAATATCCATGAATATTTATTTATTTTCGTTATTTAATATTGTTGGTATTTTAACAAATAATAGTTCTTGAATAAGCACTTGACACTGGCAACATTATCGTTTTTGGCCATATCGAAAAATATAGACAACACTTTCTACCAAAACCTACCAACTTCAATAATTATAGATTAGGTATATGTAATTTATCCCTTCGTGAGTCTGAATTTGAATACCATTTTCGAGAGTACAATGCGTCGTTCACTCCATTCATTGTACCGTGTACGTGATTCGTACAATTCGACGTGATTATGCAAATAATCAGAGAACTTTGAAGAGTACCTACCTGTACTTTTGAATTTTAATTTAAGTATAGGTACATAGAGGTTCCTACTTAAATAAGTTTGATAATACCTTTTTTTTAAATTCTACAATTAATAATCTTTTCGGCCTTTCATACTGGGTTCGAACGGCACAATGACTTTTCCGTGCTGTGGGTTGTAAGTTCGATTCCCGCCGAGAACAAACTTTGATGTGATAGCGAACATTGATGTTTGTTCTGTGTCAAAATGTTACTACGATTTTTATGCTACTAAATGATGGGACTTGCCGTCGTCAATCTAATTTTAACCACTGCTTAAAATCACGCATTGCCTCACTAAGCACGTTTTAATGAACTTTCATCATATTTTAGACTTGAAAATGTCACAATAAAATAAAGGTTTGTTTCAACTAAAACAACATTTACACCATAACCGTATAAATAATAAAACAATATAAATATTATAAAAATACTTAGTACACTTAATCAATTAGACAGAATACTTAATTTTCTTAGTTGTTTTGACGCCGTAATCTAGTCAAATCTAGTCATTAAGCAGTATTTGAACTATCAACATTCCTTGTAATATCATTTCAAAACGTTCAAAAGCCGTTTTCTTGCGTTTAGATACTCGCAAAGTGCATCTCGACATGATTGCATTACAAAGGAAAGCACGTCTTATTTCACAGAAAATCTAATTGAATCCCTCTTGGAGATTGCTCTATCAAAACGAAACGATTCCCTTGTTTAATAAAACATTACTATTAAAATAAGCTGAGAAAATTCAACATAATGACCATTGACGACCGATGTGGCGCGGCAGGCGAAGGTCCGTCTGCGACGCGGAAAGTTGCGGGTTCGATTCCCGCCTTGGGATAAATGTTTGTAGGATCTGCAAATATTTATTCCGGGTGTTTTTGGTATTTTATATGTATAATAAAAAATATCTATCTATGTAATGTATCGTATTAAGTATGTCAGTCTTCTAGTACCCATAACACAAGCTCTGCTTAGCTTGGGGCCAGATGATGTGTGGATTGTCCAGCATTATTTATTTATTTGTAATTGTATTACCATTTTTAACCTCGTTTTTAACCTCTTTATAAAAGCTCGAACCTATATTAAACATTTAATTATCACAGCATGAAACGACAGATGTGTAACGCTGCTGTTTTAAGTATACACAAGTTTTGTAACCTGTTTAGAATAAATATGCTATAGCGTTATCCCGTCGCAAGATTGTCTGTTCACTCCAGAATTTTTGAAAGAAATAAATATTCAGTTTATTTCCTTTCTGTCTCTAGTCCGGTAATTTTGTTAAAAAAGGTTAAATGGGCTTCATTCATATGCAAGGGCGGATCTTAAGAGAACCCTTGGAATTATTTATCAAAACTGGCAATTTTATTACCATATTATATTTAGTGACCTTTATAAACATAAAAATATATTTTGTATTTTTGAAGCATCTATAAAATATGGCCTCAGCTCATCAGCTCTGAGTCCATCAATGTGAATCATTTGTCAAACAATCCAACCACTTCATTGACCTCCACAATCATACTCATAACTTTTGTTTTATATAACTTTCAACATTTAATTATAAACAACTATAAATATAAGACAAAGGTAATTAAATTCTATAACTTATTTCATCAATCAACATCGTTTTGAGATCCTACAGTAAATCCTTTGTCGAACTCATAAACACGCGAACACCGAATAATTCCACGTGCAAAGTTCTGATGGGAGAAGTTGGTTGTCAAACGTCTCGCCGATCAATACGCATCGGTGTGCTATTGGGAAGGAACTTGTAAAAGTAACATCACCGTACTATTGCTGCTGTCAAACATGTTTTTTTTTATGCATTATAGGCATACGCTGAATACATACATGTCCTGAATTGCTGTGTTCAGATTTGAAGGGTTTGTACTGGCATGATTATATGAACTTAAACTTAACTGACACAGAGTGAGGGACACAACATTGCCTCACGGTGCACGTCCGCAATGAAGACGTTCGAAGAATAAACATACAAAAAATTACAACTGTATCTCACCACTATTTTTTATAGGTAAACCTGTTTACAAAAATAGTGTTATAAAAAGGTTATCTTCTGTCTTCTTCTGAAAATTGCACGTAAGTGCTTGTACTAGTACAAGTGGCCGCCATGTACATTTGCAACCTTTTTTTCATAGGCTAACGCTTGACTGCAATCTCATCTGATGTTAAGTGATGATGCAGCCAGTATAATGCGGTGTAGCGCGTTTGCCTAGATATAACCCATTCACTATCCTCTTGAAACCGTCCAATTTATAGGCATTTCAAAACACAGAGGCTATGGAACTGTAGGTCTACCATGAGTTTTTACTATACTATATTTACTATAGTATAGTACTATATTTACTATAGTATAGCTAGCGTCGCGTCTGTAGTAAAAAAAAAAAAAAAGGTAGCACTCCGGGAGTGCCGGCAGAAGTGAAAACTTCAATATTAACGTTGTGTTTTCACTTCTAAGTTTTCACATAAAAATATAACCACAGACGTCATAATGACAATGACAATCACAATGACACAGACACATTCGCGCAAGCGCCCTGTGCCGCCTAAACAGAGTCAGCACACTCAGGCACGGTAGAAAGAGTGGGAGATACTAGTTCCTCTCCCTTTCCCTCGATCTTACGCTTTCGATCAACGTCACGTGACCCTGACGCGAGTTTGAAAGTTTTTACCCACCCAGCGCCGCTAAAGAAGTTTTCACTTCAAAAATGTATGAAGATTTATACAGCGCCTCTAGTGGATAGTTGGGTACTAAAATTCGTCATACTAATATTGACGTAACTACTGTAGTAAAGTCAGGCAATTTTACTGTGACAACTCATGCTAGACGTACTGGACGTCAAAAAACGTCTACCGCTTACATAAAAATCCACGTGAAAAGCTCAAGTCCCAACTTTTGTTTACCGCGAACTCGCGAGTTGTTTTAAATAAAGAGCAAAAGTTATGGCTGAAGTTTACGAAATCTGTCAAGGATATAAAAATGGTTTATGGTTGAGCTCTTTATAGAGATCAAAGGAAAATGGTGCGTATACCTTTGTTTGAAAGTCGATAATCGCTTGCGTAGTGCAGTGACCGAGTCAGTGAGATTGTGTGAATATGCCAACAAAGGTGGAACACCTGAACTACTGAGAGGTTATAGTTTATGCAACTACTGCATAGGTGATAACAGTCGACTGATATGTAACTTTTGATATAGTAAACTTCAAGAAAAAAGAATATAAGAATATGTTTCCATAATGTATTCCTATTTTATTTTATGTTTCAAACGAACGTTTTGGAATATTTACACACAAACCCTTCAAAAACGGTAGTCGCGAAAGTTTCTGTGTATCTCATAAAACTTAATAATTTAGTGACAACTGTTATAACTTCTAAATATTTCACTCTATATAGGTTTAGTAACAAAATACATTTGATTAATTACTTAAGTAACATTTTCTAGTCTCTTACCTACTTAGTTAACCTTGATTTGATAATAAACATTTCTTGATTTTTGATCTAATTCCCATTTATCTACAAGAATTAAAACAAATAAGTCTTTTTCTTTTAATGTTAATCATGGCTCATATTTCAAAACACTAATTCCCAATTCTGAATGCGAAGTATTCAGTACTAATGTTAGTTCAAGAATTCCTTTCTACTTGGCGAGGTGATGCCCGAAGTTCGTTAATTAATGATCAGGGGGTTGAACTCTAGGTATTTTAGTCTTGTTGTGGACTGGCTATCGGAGCTCTAGAAATTATCTGTTTTGTTTTCCGACCTTTGTATTGTGAGAGTTTAATTTAACTGCCATATTAAGAAATGCTTTTGTTTGGGTTAAGTAGAACGTTTTTTTAACGGAGAAAATACTCTGTTATTGCTATAAAATGAAATAATTAGTAAATACGAGTAAAGTAATATTGTGTAATTATAGAAGGAACCTACTATAAATCATAAAGAAAGTACGACTATTGAATTCAAGACAATAATTAAAAAGAAAAATATTTTTTTATAAGTTAATAATATGCAATTTTAATTATTAAAAAACATGTACTTAACTATTTATTCTGATTTCAGTGACAAGGTCTGAATTCCAGTAAAATTTACTAGATTTTGTTAATAAAGTATGTAGCTAATTAATTTCAAAACATGTCACGTTTGATGGCTTACCTCAGCTATCAAAATACTCTAAATCAATCCAGTTAAAGCGGAAAAGTTGAAAAAGAACAAACAAAAATTCCATAGCAATTGTAACTCCGCATATTGCGACTGGAATTTTTTTTGCAACTCCGAACGAAATTAAAAAGTTGACGCCGCCAAATAAAACTAGGGTAGTCGGAGTTCCGGAGACAGTGGGACTTTTCTTAAATAATAGCTTCATTTAATCATGTAAAGAAAGTGTAAGTTTTCCGTACTATACTTACGCTAACCTGTGGCTCTTGTCCCCTCTTTTTTGTTGAGAACAATATCTAAAAACCTATACACATTTAATAGAGTAAACTATCGAGTAGCCAGGTATAAACAGGTTAAAATCTATAAAATCATTTTGAAACGGTCATATGCAATATATTTATTGACATATTAAATTAAATATAATATACGTTTCATTAAATAAACATCTCGGTGAAGGTCTTTTTATGGTGAGATCTTATACTATATTATTAGATTTCTTTCGGGTATTGAGCTATTAAAAATCTGATTAAAGCCGTATTAAACGAACTTACTACTTCCCATACTACTAGATTAGATAGCGTTGCGTAAAGCATGGATATTTATTTATTTACTACTTATTTAACATCAATTGAAAACGGAAAACAATAAACATCTCCCAGACTACATTAGTCAGTACAATGCACAGTGAAATATCACCATCCAGGTAAAATTTATCGCGGTTGGAGTTCGTATTGCCTACAACCAAATTCAAAAACTTCGGTACAAAAAGCCCTTTCGTTTTGTCATGGAAATAAAGAAAGGTAATTTCGGGTAGGTAAGCTTTTGGGGTTTATAAAGAGCCCGAGTTTGTGTTACTTATTTTGTTTTCGATACTATAGAACCAATCTATACTTTTTTTGTTAAAGCCCATTTTGTGGTCGTTCAAAGAAAATTATCCTAATATACTTTATTTCCTTATACAAACTAATATTTTATTTACTAGATGTCGAGCAATGATGAGAGCAATAATTACAAGTGCATGACACTTAACATCCTCATTTTTCAGAATGATGGACGCAGTAGGTTTGAAATTTAAGTTATAATAAGTATTCAAGTTTTCAACACTTGACTAAAGCAAATTGGAGCTAAAAAAACATTTTTGCAATGGATTTTGATAGTAAGTTTATATATTTCTATATTTCTATATCTATGTAATGTATTGTATTAAGTATTTCAGTATTCTAGTACCCATAACGCAAGCTCTGCTGAGCTTGGGGCTAGATGATGTTGTGTGGATTGTCCAGCATTATTTATTTATTATTTTATCGTGAAATAAAATACCCTTTTATTTTCATTCTCAATGTGAAAATTAACAAATACGATGCACATTAAAGAGATATACAGTAAACACGTGGCATGGAAAGCCAATCTGCAAGTTACGAGACTGTAGCGGAAAAGCCGCGCCGGGAAATGAAACAAAACTTTTAGGGCTTGCAATACGGTGTTGCTTTTTCAATGGATTTTAAATACTTAACCTAGGCAATGGTAGACGTCACTGGTTAGTGGTATTAACTTCTTCTTCGCTGTGCGGTTGTTGGTTTAATCTCCACTAAACCAAACTTTTATTTTAAAACAGAAAAAGCCGGCCATTGTTTTATCTATTATAGTATTGTATTCAAATTTGGTTTTGTGTCTACTATCAATTAAAATATATAATCTAATAAATAAAATAAAATTATCACAAAAATAAATGGTTAAGCAATTTAATAAATAGAACTAAAATTTATATGTTGTGTGTGTTGTGTTATGTCTAAGAATATTTTATTTCGTATTTTTAGGAGACACTTTGCAGACAATACTCGAAATATATTATCTGTTCCATATCACATGCTATTCAATTGTACATAGTCCATAGCGAGAGTGGATTAAACCACAATCATTACTCATATATACTTATGTATAGTTTAGCGCAGTTGGAATTAAATAATGAACAAATATTCATGAACATATAACAACGCTGTCTGGTACGAAACTAAGCAAAGTACTATGGGAACGAGATTGCTGATATAATACTTATATCCCCTTTTATTTTGTAGTTACATACTTAAAACATATAGTAACCCAGACAAAGAACTAAATTCAAATTACCAACAACATATAACAACTTATATGCACTTCTGCGTATTGTTTCCAAAAACATAACGTTGCTAACATCACAAGTAACAACTATGTTCAACTCCATTTTATCTACGTAATCAGCTTTCGTACAAAGTTCTTATAGAAAACTAAGAAAAAGTTTTTCGATATCAGTATTCTCTATTCTCAATAAATTATAGACTACTTTACATAGTTCAATCGCAAGTTTCCATACAGGAGCAACGTGAAATATGTATCTTTAGAGATATTGCTAGAGATTAAAAACTTTAAGCTGTTTATAGGAAAGGTAAGAGCTTTTACAAAGCTTTTAATGGAATAAGCCGAGTGGAAGTTAAGTATAAAAATCTTAAGGACATTGACGTACTTAGATAGTTTTTAAATAGGTTTACTGATTTATAAGTTAATAACTAACATAAACAACATAAACATAATCGTGCATGCATCAAGATTTGTATGTTGATTCGTCCCAATATTTAACAACTGCACGTGTTTTGTAAAGGGAACTATATTCTATCCTATTGTCTGTGTTTGAACCTAGTTAATACTAAAAATGGATGTAAACCCCCACTATGTTTAATTTCATTCAGTGCAAGTTGTGTTTACCTGTTATTGGTTTCTCATGTAGCAAAATACTCAGTGCTTGTATAAACTAGCATGCTAGTTTATACAAGCACTGAGTATTTTGCTTCATGAGAAACCAATAACAGGTAAACAAGTGCCATAAGGTAAGATGCAAGTTCAGCGAATCCCACTATCCCACTACCTATAATTGGTGAAATGTGAGACACTATTTAGAATAAAACCATATACCTACCATGTTTCAGGCAAATAAATATTTCAATTCATTTCATTTCATTTCTTATTCTGGCTTTTTTACACCATTTTAATGCTTGCTATTTCCATGTATTTATATTTAGGTATACGTGACTCCAGCACCACCTTAGCTTCAAGAACTCAAATTGAGTTTGAAAGTTGTTGAATACCTTCAAATGAATGCGTGGGTCTCAGCTGAATAATTATATTCAGCAAATCTATTTACATAACGCCCCGCAATCTTGGAGTTTGTTCAGTGGGGATCCGTGTTTGCGTATTAAAATAAAATGATACGCGAATTTACTCTACGACTTAGGATTTTTTTCTGATAACATAAACAAAGCAAAACATGTGATACATTGCCCTGGGCACGATTATTTAGGATATGCTCAACAAGGCTTGACAATATGACGAAATATTTGGCATACGTAAGGGACTAACGGAGTACTAACGGAGAAAGTATATAAAGGCCGACTAAGCTAAGTCAACAATTAATTAAACAATAAATTACAAAACGTGACCCGAGGGCTGGTGAGTATCTGGCTCAGCGTATCAGCATTGCCATTCAGCGCGGCAATGCAGCCAGTATCTTGGGTACGCTTTCGATTGATACTGATTTGGATCAGTTGAACTATCTATAGATTTTGCAACGGTCTGTAGATAGCTCAACTGTTTCTATATTTTATACATTCCTATGTACATTTTGTAAATACTGTAATAGTCGTAAGTTTGTTTGTGAATAAAATATTCAATATCAAACAATCATCCCTTAATACCAGAGCGAATATTAGATACAAAAAATGTAATATGCGAGGACCTTAATTATTTTTCTTGATTTTCTTTATCATAAGCTGGGTGTTGTATGTCTGCCAAATTATCTATCTATCTAAAACAATCTACTTACTTTAGATACTTACAACAAAACATTTTGACCTTCAATGACTTGACAGACGAAAACAAACGGGCGATACCAAAAAGGTTCTTACGAAACCAGATTGTATCTTCAACACATTTGGAATTGTAATCGTTAGCACAACAATGTAGGACTTGAAAGGGCGCTTAATGGCACTTAGAGACAACTTGCAACTTGCTCTGATCGCGACAACTCTTCAGTCACAATCTAGTTGTCTTACAGTAAGTAGAATCACTCAAAGAACTATAATTTTATGAAAATTTGTCGTTTTCTAACCACTTAAACAATTTTGTGTAAGAACTTATCAGAAGAGGTATGAGATCCGGTTCGAAAAGTATGTGCACCATGCAATTACATACAAATAGATATAATAGTAATAACTTTATTTCACTTAAAATTGGTGTAGGTAGTAGTAGGATAGTATTTAATGCTTGCTGAGGTCGTCTCATCATAATTAGTAATAGTACTTTAAAAGGGTGAAGACCGATGAGTTATCTTTAAGAATATAACTTATATTAACCTTCTATTTTATACAAACACTTACAGCCAACCGCATAATGTGTGTTTGCCTACAATGAGTATAAAAAAAGAGACAAAACTGCATTTGTTAGCAAGTCAACTTTAGGTTGATAAGTCGAGTAACTTGTTCTCACTGTCCTCGCTTCAAGCAGTTATGCCTTGATCACACGTACCGAGTAAACCGGCTAGACAGTGACGAATTTAAGATACACTGCGCGCTAACGCTGCAACGTTCAACAGTAAAACTGATGTCGACGCGCAGTGTATCTCAAATACGTCACTGTCTCGCCGGTTTACTCGGTACGTGTGATCAAGGCATTAGTATCCAACTAGGCTTACTGTTTGCGATTTTACTGTGCTTTTGTAGCGAAAAATATAAATTCGCTTAATGATAGCGCCGGCGAACGTTCCAAATCATTTTCATATTTTCTCTCAGCTCGTTGTTTTTATCATCGTTTTAAACAGCCACTCGGTAGCTTTGCTTTAAATAGCTTTTTCATAACGGCTTTCGATTTTAACGAGTGAAAAAATAAATTCATAGCATGATCTGATATGTAATTCTGTTACTTAAATCTCTGCTTACCAGTATGGGCAATAGGCCTTATATGATCTGTATGGATTTATAAGTACATACAATTAAGTAAAAATTATAACATCATGTCCATAATATTGATTTTGATGCTATAAAAGTCACTAAATGATGGCTAAGATTTTAGGCATATTTGTAACAAATTTAGATTCAACCTTTTTTTTTTAAATTTTTTTACATCAATTCTTTTTTATTAAAAACTAAGCCTTTTTTATAATGGAAGTGAGTTTTAGTTCGATAACAAAATAAAACTAAGCCCGTAACCTATCACGTATTTGACGTGCTAAGACTATTATGTTTTACACAATAAACATTAACCAAATACACATCTAAAATAAGCATAATGATTGAAATTCTACACCAACTTCAAAACAGATTAGTAACTTCAAACGGCATGAATCGGTGAACAAAGGCAACGCAGATTAATAAATACCGTCGGCTCTTTGATGTCGGGTTTGGTTTGTTAGTTAGTTTTACAGGAATGTCGGCATAGATTGATTGTGGCTGCAGTTGTAATTGTTCTTTGTATTGACTCCTTGACTAGATATTGGTCAATATCTTTTATTAGTCGTATTTATTTATGTATGTTACACCAACGGCATATTCACACATAAATTATACACAATATATTTTTGTTATATTATATTTATTCGTATCTTCTTATTGTCAGTTTATCAAGGATTTATCATAAGCTCAGCAGTTGTATGTTATTATTTTTTCATTTGATACATTCACGCAGATTTTTTTTTCAATTCATGGTGTAGATCGAATGAAATATTTAACTGTTTACTTATTGTACAACTACACGAGGACACTAGGCAAAAAAAAATAGTTGTTTGCTTATTATAGAACTGGGACACTAGACAAAAAAATTTAGTTAGAGAATCAGAGATATGACGCAAAACCAATAGATGAAGAAGATTCAAAAGCGTTCATTTTTTAACGTACTTCTTTGTGCTTCTTCTGATTTGTTCAAAAGCATAAAACTGTACTGTACTCATAGTGTAATTCTTCTCGCAACTGTACTCCTAAAGTGTAAAATCTTTTATGTAAACAGACTGGCTGTTCTACAGCCTGATCCATTAGTCTGGTATTCTGTATCTAGATAAGGTGCTATTTTCAGCGTAGTGGCTGGATTTCTCAAAAAATTTCGCAAACCACCTTCCCTAATCTTCTAAAAAAATCCCGTATTACAGCTACATTAAAGCTGGGCCTGTACTGAACTTCGAGCTAGGAACTATGTAGTATACTGTGGTTTAAGGCTTTTTAGATTAGGAGCGAAGAATTTCTAGAATAGTCTACTGAGGGGTGAGAACGAATAAATGTGACAATCGTAAACATATTAAAATCGTGACGTATTTGAAATACACTGCGCGTCGACATCATCTTTACTGTTGAACGTTGCAGCGTTAGCACTGCAACGTTCTAATTGCTGTTCTGCTTTGTATGAAATTAGTAATATAATATATAGTTTGTAATCTGGATTTACGATTTATTTATTAACTATATTACTCACGCTTGATAGATCAATTATAATAAAAACTACGTTTTTGATCTCTCTTTAAATCATCAAGTATTTTCATATGCTTCCTGCTTGTTGTATATTTTTACCTGAAACAAGACAAATTAAAATATTAATATTGTAAAAAAATATATTTTATTAAGTATAAATAACAATAATAACGAATTAAGAACGAACTGTATGTAAAAACTAAAGGACCGTGATAATAATAATTTTGAGATTCAACAATCTTCCAACATGTATCCATGTATTCAACTAATTCCGGCGGAGGGCATTGGTACTCCATATCACAGGATATTCCTAGTTTGGGTACCAATGTTTTCCAATCTGCATCTTCCGCAGAGATACAGTATTGTTCATTAACTAATGAATGTATGATGTTTGTTGTTGATTAAATAAATTTCATTTCATTTTTCATTTCAACTAAACCCATGATATTTAGACTTATGCAAAGGGGTTATGTTCAAAAACATTTTTCCCACTAAAAGCGATTTGCTTGTCTTTCTCACTTCTTGATCAATATATCAGCGTTGGATCCCACATCAAAATAAGATCCAATTTAGTGAATCCGACGTGGCCCCAACCTAATTGCACTTCTTACTAAAGGGCAACACTCAATCGCCATGACCCGTGCCTGGAATATTTATTATCATTATAGAGAGAAGATATTCTAGTCGAGTAGTGCTGGAATGTTGCCTTTTCAGATAAGTCACTATTTTCAGAGGTGAATGAAAACTTTTTACACAATGGCGGCTATTTGAGGTTATGTTTAGCAAGGAGGCGCAGAGGTGAATGAATGAATGAAAACTTTTTACACAATGACGGCTATTTGAGGTTATGTTTAGCAAGGAGGCGTAGAGGTGAATGAGTGAATGAAAACTTTTTACACAATGATGGCTATTTGAGGTTATGAAAACTTTTTATACAATGGCGGTTATTTGAGGTTATGTTTAGCAAGGAGGCGCGTATCAGATTGGGCTAATTTTTTCTTCTTTTTTTGTGGTTTCTGCCCGCCAATACAACAAGCAATTCTGTCAATGTAAAGTGTCAATTTGAAATTAAGCTCTATAGACTAAAAAACAACTACATACATTTCTTTATTTCTCTCACGCGAGTAAAATACATATGACAGAACAATAAAACTATAAAAACCTTAGCTCTGTTCGTACCTATATTTTCTATAGTCCATAAAAGAACGGACCATAGTAAAAAGTATTAGTCTACTTAGCAGTATGAGACATAAAATATTTTTTTGGTAATGCTAACAAATCAGCGGTCGTAATATAAATAACTGTGCATCATAAGTATCGAATGTTACCGACTTGCTTATTGACATTTTCTTTATTCACTAGTCTAGTGCTGTATTTTCCGTATCCGTATTAATAATACTAAGTATATTGTATTAGTAGTAGAAGAATTTGTGTAAGAGTTCACATCACACACAGGATTTAATATAAGGTACAAAGCGATGATGGTTTCTTGAATGGTCATTTTTTCAGTTCAAAACCCTTGGGAAACAAATTCCATTAATCTGTGATATCATATCTAATATATTATCCACAGATAAAAATATCCAATATCCCACAGAAGAACAGAAGCCATGTTGCAATGTTTTTTTAAAATCCACAAAGTTTTACAACAAAACTGAATTAATCAGAAAAACTATAAAAATGTTTTATCAAAAAATAATAAAACCTGGATCCAATGTATCTCGGACGCCATTGTACTACCATATACATATTCCCACCGACCTCAGTAAAGCTGAATTGAAAACATTTTGTCAGTACTGAAGACAAAACCATAATTATTACGAGCCCTCGCGAGATTAACAGGGTAAGGGATAATAAGATTCCTGGTGAAATGTCATACGTTAATTTTTATCACATATATTATTCAGACAGAAACACAGCTGATTTATTAAGTGTCAAAATCCCCATAAGGATATCTCCATTAGGGGGGTTTTGTAACGTTTTGTCTTCAAAAGGATATTTTTTTTATAGAATGCATTCTAAAGTTGAGTGATTACAATGTCATAGCTCTTAAACTTATCCATTTACTCTCATTAGTGCAAAAAATAAAGATAAGATAAAGGTAAATTTATTACTTACCGAAAATATGTAACATAACGTCTTTGTATCCGTATGGTTACAAAGACCTGAGATTACAAAGATGTGAGGAACAAATGACACAGATATCTTAGAAAATAAGCTGTTAAAAATAAGTCATACAAAAGACAAATAATTTAGACCCTACCCTCATATATACCATCTCTATATGCAAGCGGAATCGATATCGATAAAAAATACATCGTACATTGTTTCCGCAGTAAAAATCCGCTTCCGTAAAGTAACATCACTGACTCGAAGCAGAACCGTAAATACGTGACATATCACATCTTTAACTGAACATTTTATGGAGGCAAGTTCTGCAATAAAAGCAATGAATAACAGAAGTCGGAGTACTTGAAAAATTCGTATCGTTTCTGACTTATGGAATATCGGAGAAATATAAGCACACAAAGCCGACGTGGGTTTTTGAAACTACAGTTGTAAAATAGATATAAAGATGACTTTATTTTTGTAGATATTTAGTGCGATCTTCGAATTTTCATATTAGTTAAATTAATTAAATTTTTGATAGTTACTTTATTGACTGTTTCATTTTTTGGGAATTATAAAATCTGCAATCCGTGTATTTTTAATACATCGAATTTAATTTATTTACATTTAAACTACCTATACTACTTTGTAACCTTTGTTAAATTAATTTGTATGTATGAAAGTTTGTGGAAGTCAATGAGCTGATATTTGAATTAATTGAAATAATTAATGAATTAAATATGGATTTTAATATTTATTTTGAAATCATTGGTGAAATATAATGAGCGTGTATCTAATAGGTAAATATTAAGCCCACAGCGCAGAAGACGAAGCTATTAGGTACCTACTAGTAATTACAGTAATTATAATATGAATAGAATTGAATAGGTATTATATGGGTTGTCTAAGATCTGGATTACTCTAGTCTACGTAAAGCTACTTCGATCGTAATGGGGACCGTAATAATTTTAACGTTAGTCCTGGGATTATTTAGACCTTGTAAACTGTAATATAACTAATGACTAAACTAATTAATACTTAGCTGCGTTGTTTATAACGTCCACAGCGAGAAATAGTTCGTGTAAACTGCCCTTAAGGGACTCAGTGACGTAGAAGTGCGGTCACCGTTTTGTGGCCAAGCCTTGAGATATACTAATCGGTTTCCGTATTCGATCAATATTTGAGCATAATCGATTCTATTCGAGAGTTAGTGACCGATCATCGGTAGCATCTGTAATAGAGTGGAATCGATTACGTCTGACTATTCGATACACAGCAATGAATGAAGTAATTCGAATCGATGTTTGATCAAGCTCTATTCGGTTTGAAATTCAGAAATCGTATTCTTTCAAAAATTAGAATGATACTATGATCAAGATATATAGACTCCAAGGGCGGAATTAGCTCAAATGATTGTGACAATAGTACACGTATCGTAACGCTGACGACATATTTAGACCAGTCATTATATACATTTCTAACCCGATTTTTCCGACGTAATGACTAGACTAATCTGAGACAACAGCGCGGCGACGGACGCTACAACGTTCGACAGTCGAACTGGCGTTGACGCGTAGTATGATTTCAATAACGTCTCGACGTATTTGTATATTTATGACTTCTGAAATACACAACACCCTTTGCAAAGTTTTATAATCGTACTAATACTATAAACGCGAAAGTTTGTATAGATTTTTTGATAGTTTGTATGTATAGATGGATGTGTGGTTGTATGTTTGTTACTCATTCCCGCAAAAAATACTGATTGGATTTTAATAAAACTTAACGATAGTGTAGTTTATACATCAGAATAAAACTATTATTAGATAATTAATCATTTTGTATTTTTTGAAGTGAAAACTTCTTTAGCGGCGCTGGGTGGGTAAAAACTTTCAAACTCGCGTCAGGGTCACGTGACGTCGAAAAAGCGTAAGATCTTATTTAATTTTTATACATTGCTCGTAAAACAAGAGACGACAAAAGAACACACTTGCGGTCACGCGACGTATGACTCAAACAATTAAATAGTGTTGTGGCGACATGACGTGACGATGACGTGGCGACATGACGTGACGTGACGATGACGACGAAGCCAACGAAGACACAGACACATTCGCGCTTGCGCGATGACGTGACGATGACGTGGCGACATGACGTGACGTGACGATGACGACGAAGCCAACGAAGACACAGACACATTCGCGCTTGCGCGAATGTGTCTGTGTCAGTGTGTCTTCGTTGTCTTCGTCGTTGTGTCACATTCGCGCTTGCGCGAATGTGACACAATGACATGACACAATCACGACTGTGGTTATATTTTTGAAGTGAAAACTTAAAAGTGAAAACACAACGTTAATATTGAAGTTTTCACTTCTGCCGGCACTCCCGGAGTGCTAGCTTTTTTTTTTGTACATATATTGTATGAAATTGACAAAAATATAACGATAGCAAGACGAAGTCGCGGCACCGATGATACGATCTTTTCACTTTCCAGAAACTAGGTCTTTAAACATAATAATAAAAATAAATAATCATTAGTACAAATTAAATGAGGCTGTAGAATTACAAGAAGGCTTCCAGTTAGTCACGAATGGTGAACAAAGCAACTTTCAAAGTTAACAAGGACAATCCCGAAGTAATTTTCGTATTTGACCGTCCAAAAAGCAATTAAATTCAATTGTCCTTACACAACATAAAATACAGTTGGGATCATAGTCTTGTTATGCTATTTTGAACTCTATTGTGCGTAGATAAAGTGTAAAATACTGTTGGGTTTTTGGGTCGGAAACTGAGGAAGAATCACGGGTATTGCAGTATAGTTATTTGTACAACTTTAGGCATTAAGGTTATAAAAGCAGCGAATTTGGATTGTTTCATAGCAATAATTGTTTTAAACTTCTATACATTGGGCTCGGTATAAAATTATTTGAACTATGTTTAATATGCTTCTTTGTGATCCTACATTTTTGAAACACTGCTTAACCAACTCATTGCGTGGATTCAACACGCTTTACACCCCCTTATATGTCAATAAGGGTTTTTTTTAACCTTGCCACGGGGTACGAAAAAATTATTTAAAAAAGCTAAGAGTTTAGAGATATTTAAAAAATTACACTAAATAATCCTCATCAATTGCAATGGGGATTAAAGAGAGATCTGGAACCCTTACTAGTGAAGACTTTAGCTTTAAAACTCAATCCCTATTACATTATAATGTATATAAGTAAGTTGATAATTATCAACTTACTTATATACAAAACCAGGATAGTCGAAGAATACAGGAAAAGTCAAAAGTGGTAGGAATAAAATCTACAATTTTTTTAATTTTTTTTTAAATAATCTTTACACTTATCGAGTAGTTTGTAACTAATCGTAGTTACAAGTAAATCTACTCACTGAAAAACAAATAAACCAGGCCATAGTGCTGAGTTTGAAAAAAAAAGTTTACTCAAAACCACTCTAGTCTTGATAATCCCTAAAAGACGTTTAACGTAGTCTTAGGATCTGCTGATCCTTTATTCGGCAATGCTGTGCTCGAAAATAGGATCGAGCAAGATTTTATTTTTTCTTTTCGAGTTTTTGACGTAGACATTATTTAGGTAGACGCATTACACAACGATCTTAGTACATGTCAGTCTACGTAATTAAACTGCTCAGGGAGCTACTGCGTTCATCTTAGCCGTAGAAATATTTATTGAGAAGATAAGTAGATTTAAGAAGAAGAAGAAAAATGCAGTTGTAGCATCGACACAATAAGAAGAAAAAAAAGAAAAATACTTATTTCTGTGGCCAAAATGAGTATCATTGCTATATTCCAGTATGCAGTTGTGGTGTGCAATAAAGTATTTTATATCTATCTTCTATCTATGCAGACCGTGTAATATGATAGATGCTGGTAAATAGATCTCGGGTAATTACCTTACTTTTCTTTTACTGTTTATAGTTCGGATTAACGTGTCTATTAGAATAAAAACATGTTAAGTTGTAGACGGAACCTTGGATTTTAGTTCGGATCTTATCTTAATCTCGTTGAAAAGAATGGTAATGTGGGATAAGATGGAATTAATTGAGTTTTTTTCTGGCTCTAAGGAGTGTAACCTACATTCCACCTTCGTAAGACTCTTGAATAAGGGATCTCATTAGGGGCTTCAACTTGGATAATTTTATTTGATCGGTAAGTATTTTTTTTTTACAAAGTTTAAGCTCGTCCTTTGACCACAAACTCACCTGATGGAAAGTGATGTTGTGTATTAAAGGTTGTTATTAGGTTTCGAAAAATCGATGATTTATTTATAAAGGTGTTCAAGTTTTACAGTGTTTACAAACACTGACAATTTATTTGTAACTAATCTGTAATTTATTTTTGTTATTACATTTCCAGCTTACTTTTATGAATTGAAATGAACTGGTTATTTATATTAGCCGACAGTTTTCCTAAAATAAGTATTAAAAAAATTACGCACCAGATCTTCTACTCTACCACTTTAGTCTTTATTAAGATTTGAGGTTACCCTCTGTTTAAATACCATATAATTTAATACCTTGTCAAAGTAAGTGAGATAAATAAATAAATAATAAAAATAAATGCGCTGTAAGTACCTTATTAGGAAAGTGTTAATAAGTACAGTGTTCCTAAAAAGGTCTTCATTATAAGTAATCTGCTGATACTGGCGCGTAAAGGGTTGACATATTCGATATCAAACATACAAGTGCTCCTACAAATAGTGTCCTAAATAAATACGGTGAATTACGGTGTTTTTGGTGTCATCCAACCCACAACTGTTTAGGTAAATTCTTCATTTAGTCGTATTACAATGTGTATGGGTGCGTCTACGTATGTATCTATGTATATGCGAGTGTGTGCTATTAAAAAAAAACAGTAATAGATTTTTCTTCTGATTTTGCGGTGTAACTATTTATTCTTCTATGTAAATATTTAATAAAAAATGTCTATTTACATCAGCAATTCAGTTTTTAAAAACCCATTATTGGATAAAACAAATGAAACCTCAAAAATTGAGATTTTTTGTACAAAATATTAATAGAAATATTTAATTGTGCGTCACAATAAAAAAATATAAATAAAATGAAACGTTAATAAAAAATGTTATAGTTACCCAAAATAAACAAAAGCTGCAAATACCTACTAATCGACTGAAAATTTATCAGCATTGTAATCGAGGCTAAAGTTTTTCAACTTAACAAAGAGCTGAAAGTTTTTCAGTGGAACGCCTTAGCCTGTCTCAATCTTAAGGTAAGGTAAGGTCTGAGGTTAATCGGATATGAACTGACAGGCGGCTGAATGTTGGCGAATTGATTTGCCCAGTGAAGTTGCCAGGTGAGCTGCTTTTAAGATATTACCCGATTATTCAGTAAATATGTTTATAGCGTCTTTCGAGTTTGATTATGAGAAGAAATTACTAAATGTTAATGGTAAAATAGGTCTAGATTTAAACTCTTACTTTTTTTAATAGATTAAAAGTTTCTACATTAAAACTATTTAATTTTGAAACAGTAGAAAAGTTTGCTAATGGTATTGTGGTTTGTTTTAATTAGTTTTTGTGTTGTTATTGAATTTGCATTTTTCATTTTTACTTATTAAGATTTGCTAATTATGTATCTCGAAGTGCTCGATATGGTACTTGTTGATGTCTTCAACAATTTTACCGTATATTATGTTAAACGGTGATATCTTAAATATTACTTACCGTTTAACATAATATACGATAAGGTAGGTAATACATACGTAACAAAATAAAAATAAAAAAAAGTTCCACACCTCTACACAACAAGTACATAAACAATCAGATTTTCCCACAGGAACATGTGAATTGTAAGAAAAAAAAGGTAAAGAAAAGCTTTATTTACTGGCAACATAAAATGCACCATAAGGCAGTCCACACACGTATTTACGGCGCGGCAAGTTAATTGGTGGCACGGGCGTGCGGGCGAACTGCCTGTTACGGTCATTTGAGCCGCGCGTGCAGAATGCCTAATCTGGAAGTATCGCCGATCGATGCCCGGGCTTTATTAATTTACCTGAGGGCTGAGCACGAGTATGACAAACAAGTGACGATCCACTGCGCGGTGCTGAAATGTTGACAGTGAAGGTGATGTTGACGCGCAATGTATTTCAAATACGTTACCGTTTTCATAGTTACATTTATCGTGCTTGAAGATGCTATAAGACAAATCATATGGCATCTTCTTTTGTTTTTTTTACAAATGCGTCACAGATCAGTTTGTATAAGCTCAGCTTTTTGTGTTGCGCTGTGGTATTGGGTTCGATTCCCATCAAGAAAAATTATTTGTGTGATAGACACTGATCCGTTATTATATTATAAGCTTAAAAAAGAAGAATATGGCTTGCTAAAATTGTATTTTAACACCATTTTACAAAGTAGTTGCTTATAATTTTAGTGACTTAATGAACTTTGACTTTATGCATCTCTCATGTAATAAGCACGAGCGGTATAAAGTCAAAGTATACTAAGTATATATATGTACAAAACAAATGATCAAACATAAAAGTATCGCCTACAACGTTGCATCAAACACCAGTAGAACAGAAAAGCTATTAAGAGTAGGTTAATTGCATAGTAACATAGCTATCGATGCGGTGTCCCATCGAGACAAACGAATTTAGGAGCGAATGCCAATCGAACGTCAGTCGATACACAGTGCGGGAGTCACGAGTAGGACAACTATTGTTAGTCTTGTTTCGTAGCCAATACATGTAATTTGCATGTAAAATTAAACGAAAACAGGCTGTAAGATTCTTGTCTGTTTTAAGGATTTTATTTGAATCGACTAGTGATTTAAATCTCAAAATCATTTAGTTTTTTCAAACTCCTGTGAACTTACTGAATATAAGATATCTTAGTTTTTTTTTTCAAGTTAATCTCTTTTTTGAGTCCAGTTATTTTCCTAAGTCTTATGGATGTATTTTGTATTTATTTGAGTCATTTTAATTAATATATTGGCGCTATAAAAACGTAAACACGGGCATACAGCAAACAACATAATAATATGATATACTAAGATAGATTTTGTTTAATATAATCTTTCGGAATTCATTAAATGCCGGTCCATACCAAAGCCATTAGAGTATTGACAGACGATCTGCAAATCCCATCAAAACAATTCTGCAAGCGGTATAAGCCAAGGCGCTTTCACCCAAAGACATCAAATTGCATTACTGTCTGTCTTCGCTCTGTGGTCTCTCTGAGGGCTGCTACTGACTCGCACCACCAGAAGCAATATACCCTGATTCTAGGAGATAGGCTTATTGCATTTATACAGTAAAATAAAAACTTGATAAGGAAATTTAAAAAAAAAACTTTTATTCGTGACGTTCAACGTTTAATGTCAAAGTCAAAAAGTCAAAATTACTTTATTCAAGAAAATGACAATGATCATTTAGAATCGTCCTATATACTAGGTGGTTCTAGGTGCCAATTAATAAATTAATTTTAATTTCTATTTTTTGTAGTATAAGTAGGTTGTTTATATAATATTACAAATATTGAATAAAACATATTATTTAAAATCGCAATAATATTGAAAAGCTTAGAGCTGTGTAAGCCCAAATAAAACCCAAGCCATTAATTGCGCTCTTTTTTAACCAAAAACGTCAAATGACGCTTTTGAGAACACTTTAAAAAATAGTGACTGAAAATCTGCGTACAATGCACCTGACTAACTTTAACCAGTTTACAGGCGTATATCCTTTGGACACAATTAATACTACACGGCATCCATATTGCGCCGAAATATGAATATTCATTGTTCTGATTTCCGATGTAAAAATACGGCAGCAAAGGGTTATAACGAGATTAAAAATATCAAGGTAAAAAATACTTGCATATTGTGAAATTTTATTGATGTATTAAAATATCGATTGCATGTATTGGGGACGTTTCGATACTGATTTGGAACAGTTGAGCTATCTTTAGATCGTTTGTAGCGGTAGATAGATTTGCTGTTTCATGTGTATTTTACAAATATGTGTACCATGTACACATATTACTACTAATACTTTCATTAATTGTGGTTTATTTTGCAAATAAATGCATCCATTAAATATAAGGAATATTACAAGTTCCGAGAAACCTTGGTATGGAAACACAAAAAAAAACAGTTATGTTGCGTGTTTAGTATTTGCGGCCTAAATATGTTTTTGCTTTTATTTCTATGTTTTTTTAACTACTCTGTTCTTGTTGACATAATATGATATTTCCATCTCAAGGTGAAACTCATAAAACCATGTCAAGACATAACATTGTTTTGTTTTTTTAAACACTATTACACAGCTAAAAGATTTTATTGTAACCTTGTATGAGTTGCGAATTTTAAAATAGTTTTTATGATCATTTAACCGCCAAAATAAACCGCACCGAACTGGGATTTAAAGAAGAAAAATACAGCTTAAAAAACTTACTAAACCACGAAAAACTACGTAAAAATATGGAAAAATGTTCATGTGTTGGCGTTTATTATCATATAGACAGACATAAGCTAGTTTGGGACTGATTTTTAAGGGTTGATACTGTTTGAAAATACGTTTATTCAATCAAAAACAGACACAAAATTAAAATATAAAGTAGGAAAAACAATTATTACAGAAAAAAAAAACTGATACATATAGAAAATTAACAAAAATATATAATTAGTTCACAAATAAATATATTTATACATAGGTAGTGAAGAGAAGTAGGTACTGTTTGATGTTTGAAACTTTCGAGTTACACACTGATTTAATAATTTATATCGTAAGCTAAAACATTAAAGATACAGTAAAGGACGGTAAGCCGCTTATCCCTAAAAAAAAACCTGGTTTTTAAGCCCAAATTTTGGGAATAAATATATAAAAAATCATGAAAGTTTTATAAAATGCCTAGTCAAAAACTAAACAAAGCTTGTAGCTATTACAACAATATTGTTGATTGAATACTGGGTTATCTTTAGATTACTTAGATTACTAGTGCTTATATTTGTCAGTTAAAATGAAAAAAAGACTCCTCAATATTCCAGTCTTCCAGTGGTTGTTTTACTTGAAAATTCAAGAGATACCGCATAAAGAATTCTGTTTTAGCCTGTGAAAGAGCCCTTGTTGTGAAACATGATTTGATGAGGGTAGGTTAAAAAGTTACCCCAATTTGTTGAGCGCGAAAACACTTCTCTTTTAGGAAGTTACGGGTTCCAAGTTATATTATACAACGAAGTCTATTAAATTTTAAAATGCTTTTTATAACTGCAGTAAGCTTAGAAACACAATTTTGGGGTTCGTAATCGCCGTAAGTACTTCTATAGACCTCGCTTTTTCATGTAGGTATACTTATCGCTATGTATAATGGTTATGTGTTTAAAGCTTTAGTAGTAGTAGAGCTACTTGAGAAAGACCTCGCCCTAGGAACGACTACCACATTTCTGCCGTTAAGAAATTATGCTCGCATTTCTTTGCTCCGGTTTAGACAGACATAGACATACATTTATATGCGACACAAGCAAATACAAAATAAAATCAAATAATTAAAAAAAAAGTTTTAAATTAAGATGGGTCCTTATACATCTGTTTAGAAATCATCTCAAAATTGATCCTTAAACGTCTGAATATAGAAGTATATAGACTTAAAAAGATAGTACCTATTATTATTTTAGACTTTAAGGCATGTCGATATAAATACTAATTTCCAATAGATTTATGCTATTGAATACAGCCGTATTACCTCAAGAGATGATTTGAGGCGAAATAATAAGATTCGTTAATATGTAGATTTATTTCGGTTTTATGAAATCATTTCTCACTCAACGATTTCAATTTGCTCCTGTTCTGTATAACAATAAACTTAATTATCTACCTGTTTCATTACGTACCTATGCACAGCTCAATCAAGCCAGCGTAATCATTATCATCATTTATTTTACTTGTCGACCTGATATTTAGGCTTTGTTGCTGCCGTTGACATCATTTGACGCAGCCAATTGACCTTGTCTATGCCATGATGGTCATGACCTTAGATTTTTATTTTCAAGTTTTTTTATTTGAAACAAAATATCGTATACAATTATAGAAAAAAGATAAAATATGCAGATGTATAAGAACTGTATCCCAAGTTTATTTTTTAGTTATGGGCATCCAACAGTGTGTGTATGATAAAACACACATCAATATACAAAAGGACTTAAATCTAAGTGTTTCCTACCACAAATTTAATAATATTAAAACCACAGAGTATGGTAAGATATTAAAACTTAACTAAACTAAACTTTTACTAGGTAGCCTAGATTTATGCTATATCTAGGCTCTGGTCGCGTGGAACTGGCACCTAGTATGAACCTAGTAGTATGCACCTAGTAGAATCACCTAGTATGTAAGACGATTCTAAATGATCCTTGTGATTTTACTGAATAAAGTAATTTTGACTTTGACTTCGGTAAAATTTTACTATAAGTTTACTAGCTGTCCATTACCAGCTACAGCTTCGTTTTGTACGTGAATTTCTCTTTTGTCTCATTCAATGAATGAAGATGAATTATGTTTAGGGACATGGCTGCGGCAAATTATATAATTATGGTTTTTGAGCTAACTCATGTTATACTAAATTAATATAAAATACGATGGTAGAACTGGCACCCATAACTCTCCGGTAAAATGTTTGTTTTTGATAGGTACTTATTGATAGCTTATTGTATGCTGCTGTAATAAAAAATAAGATAAAATATATGAAAGTACTTTTTTCGCGTAAACTGATTGCATCCTTCTTCAATTCTAAGACCTAAGAATAAGTAGTTATAGTTAGGCTCTCGTAAAAAAGCAAGCTTGCAGTAACAAAATATCTATTTCTAACCCTTACTTTACTTACGGCCGGTTTCTGGAAACCCAAAACACGATTGATCCGAGTTTGACAAATAGTAATTATTAGATTTTTTCGTTGATCATCGTTCGAGAAACCGGCCGTTAGCCTTAGATTGTTTCCTAACGAATACACGCAGATAGCCTTATCTGATTCTAATTTTTCAAGTACCAAGCAACCTTTAGGGAATGATTCATTTTATCTACACAACAGTACGCAACTAAGCACCCTTATTGTATCGCGTCTGTTTCTAATTGGCTAAATTAATTCTATAGCCAAGATTGGCCTCTAATCAAGAGCATTGGATTTCAGACGTGACGTCGATGCTAGATCAGGCTGCGAAATTAGATCAGATTACAGCATCTTGGGGGATCTCTTTGGTGCCTCTGAGGAAAGTGGTTCCGAGATTCGAAAGGTGCTAGAGAATACTAAGATATATAGATAACATTAAGTTGAAAACCATTACGGTGATTCCCACTTTCTTCTGTCACAGTTTTTTCTTAAACTTAAACAGAAGTTAGGGCCTACCCTATTTTTGAACACGTATTTTCAGAAAATAAATTTTGTATTTTTATTAGCTAGTGACTAAGGTAAATCAAACATGGTAGATGAATCCAGTAATTATTTGAATAACTATTATTTGATTTATAAATAATAAGGTAATATTGGGCTGAAGATTAAGACACGTTAGTTGAAATACATTTTTTATTAACAAAGTCAATTTAATAATCTCTTCTTAAATTTTTCCAAACATACCGATTAGCATCCAGGAACTTGCACACCCCGTAAAAGTACAGTCCACCACCAAAGAACACCAGTCCACTTAACGCGTAGGCTTCATTCACCATGGTCATAGCAAAACAGGAACAAATAAACATAGCCATCACAGCTATATGAAATAAAACATACCAATAATGATACTTTAGAATAGGATGTCGCCTCTTCATAAAACTAACGATCAAAATAGAAGTGGCAACAAAAAGCTGGACGTAAAGTAGTCCAAAAATGAACTCTACGACTATAGTAGTGGAGTTCTCCATATGCGCGTTCATGGAGCCAGCGGTAGCTAGTAAGAGGAGAGCGGCAAAGATCACCATAGGCAGGACAGCTGATACTGCGATCATGATGAAGGATTTACGAAGCAGTTCGCAATGAGAGCATGGTATTTCTTCAGAGTCCTCGATGATAATAGTCATTGTCAGCAAAAAATATAACTATTAATTATAATAATGATTGATAATTATCAAAAGAGTTATAGAAATACAATATCAAAACATAAAAAACAACAACACAAGTTGAAAGTCAGACGCTTGACATTGACTGCAAAGTCTGCAAAGAACGTATCAACGCTGAATTGAGTTTCTTTTCTGACTGCTGTGAAGCAAACTCTTTTGATAAAATGAGTTTGTGTCACTCTATAGGCTAACGTGGGAAATATAAATAATATATAATGTTGGACAATCCACACAACATCATCTAGCCCCAAGCTAAGCAGAGCTTGTGTTATGAATTGTTAGATATACTTATTAATACAATATATTACATAGATAGATATTTTTTATTATTAAATAAATACCCAGAACACCCGGAATAAATATTTGCAGATCGTACAAACATTTATCCCAAGGCGGGAATCGAACCCGCAACCTCTGCGTCGCAGGCGGACCTTCGCCCGCCGCGCCACTCGGTCGTCACAATTGGTAAAATGATTTTGTTAAATACATACAGTCCAATAAAGAACCTCTTTTTTTGAAATCAGTTTAATATATGCTAGTCTACGTAAGGATCAATCTCCTATCAACGCCTAACTAATAGGACTGCATCATTCAAAGCTTATCCCAATCCTTCACCATCCATCAGGAGTAGCTGCGTCGACACATTTGTTACCGACGGTGTCTGAGCCACTATTGTCCCCTATCTAGTAAATAGGGGTAATAATGTCCTAAGCGCTTAGTTTACGGCTATTTCATACAGATATGTAACTTTAGGGTAATAAGGGATAGATTATAGTAAAAAAAGGTAATTTTATATTTTTAACTGACTGGAAAAGATGGAAGTTCTTAATATGACTATGTTTTTTTGGTTTTATATAACGCGATCTTTTTGCTCATTATGAATTATTATGTTTTGCTTGTTTTGGTAGATCATACTTCAGAGATAGTGCCTTTTGAATTACCTATTCTTAATTTTCTGTTAGTTGTACGTGTTGAACACGATAGAAAAAAAAAACGTTTTAGTAATAAATTCATTACATATTGAGTGACTTTTAGCAATTTTTCAGTATTATCCTCCAAAAAATTTTAAAAGCTTGTTCCAATTTTCTGAAACATTGAATAAAAATCTGATATACGTACTTAGTATTTTGTGCTTCTAAAAACGAGGGTGAGAGAAATGAAAAGTGGGCGAGTGCTTATCGCAGAACACGTGCTCCTTAGAGGTCCATAAAAATGAGTTTATTGCAAATGACTCCAGAATTGAGATATTCGCTTCATTTTTATCGAAATTTTGGTATAATAAAGTGAATGGGCTTTACCATGATTACTTTAAAGGCCTCTTAGTATTCAAAACGCTGCAAATCTACCCTCGCTGATAGAATACTAACAGACGAATATATAAAAAACTTAGAACTTGAAGCTTGGTTGGTAAAGTCTTGTATTGGATTCTCAGTATTCAGTATCTTTATTGTCAAAATGGTGTACATACATAGATTTTATTTAATTTCTTGCTGTGACTATGTATATCTTAATTATGAGACTTTCTTGATAATCCTTTTGTTGTCACATATTTTTATTAGTAAAATATTTTTTTTTGTTTTGGAGCAGTGTTTATTAAAGTAAGACGGAGTTTCGCTAGTGTTTGATATCGGATTACATTTAAAATTCATTAGAATTTTATCTGATAACATGATAAAGTCACAATGAAAAGTAATCGATCACAATTTGTCTACATAATCTATACCTACCAATCCAGACTATCAGAATAACACTAGACTTATTATCTATTTTACTTTCATGATTTACTTAAACTGAAACTTTTCTGTAACAAGATTTTTTGAGACCGGTAATATTTACTACCGAAAATACCACAACTAAAAATTATGGTACATCTTATTATTTAGCTGTTCTACAATTTGTTCGGACATTTTTAAAAGATTTAAAATCTTGCTTTACTAGTCATGTCAAATTTTACAAGCGCCTAACCAAACGATTAGAGACACGACAGATCAGCAATGTCATGTTTGCTAACATTATTATGAAGGCGCTTTCAAGGTTCAGCACACATCATCCATCAGTTTATTTCGAACCCTCGAGAAGGGAAGGCATGTGTCGGTATTGACGTGTACGTAAGTGTTATATAAATGACACAACTTTCAAAATAAAATGGTAGAAAACTCAGCAAACTTTTCCTTAACAATCTAAGTATTCCAACTTATTTATTTAAAAATTTCACACATATCATTAGTGCTAGGATGATTTAATGCTAAGAGCATTGTCTGCCAGTCTTCCTGGATGTGCAGAAAGATGGTAGAATATGACCTTTTTTTTAGAAAAAAAAACATAATTACTTACTATAGTATACTTCTTACAGAGAGAGTAGTTACATACAGGATTGGATGTCACGGCCCATAGAAATATAGATTTAACAAAATTGAACATAACTAAAATATATTCTAAGTTGATGACTCAATTTAGCATTACATCTACAAATCTTGTGGTTTTCTTAATGCTAATAAATTTATAAAAAATAAATTTTATATTAAGTAACTATGTTAACTTTTTAAATAGTAATTAAAATAAAAAAAATGACTGAGGAATTGCCTCACAAAATTGACTACTTGCTAGAAAGATACAACGCGGCTAAGCAGCCCCTGCCTTTTTTTTGGACGCCTGTAATAAACATTTAGAAAGAGAGAACTACTGGCCGCACGATTTCTTTGTCTCACACACTTTAACGCCCGTATTTACTTCACCATCTTTATAGATACTGATGATAGAGTAAGAAAGAAAGAAAATACATTTATTTGCAACTTAAAACGGACAGAAACATAAGATATACACAAAGTTATACATAGGCGATATAAACAAACAAAAATTAAATAAAGAGACAATAAAAAAAACACAAATGTATGCCTCTATACCGTCCTAAGTATAGTAGGTTCAGTCGCTACGGCCAATCTTATTAATATGATAACTTATTCCTAAGGTTTCTAACTTCAATTGACATTTGCGGTACAGGCTGATCTAATATTAATTGGTCACCGACGTTTAATCCCCAATAGAAGTTCCGTTGACAGGTAAGCCAGGTTGTAACTGTCAAACTTGACAGTGACAGGTAAGACAAGAAGAATATCAAATGAACTTTATGAACTTACTCAGGAGCCCTTATTAATTTTGCAGAACTAAACATCTAAAAGCTTTTATAGGTTTGAAAGTAAAAAATAGGTTGAAGTTTTGATCAAACAATTATGAACATTGAAAAACTAATTAACCATTATATCTAGGATAATTATACTTTGAAAACATTAAAGGTCAAACTCTGCTCCAATTCATTTACGTTATAATTAATCTTAATTAGAATCCATTTTGTTTATTAATATTAAAATTCTTTACAAAATATTTAGCCTTACGACTAATCTGGCTTCAAAAAAGGTTTATTAAACCTAAATCTAACTTCTAAAGAAAAGCCAACGGTTTCATTTTTTTATTTCAATTAAAGCTATTGAAAATGGGACATTATCTAGAATTAAAAATCCTCAGGGATCCTTTAAATCCTCACTTCGAATGTGCAATTGCTTTTCGCGGAGCGTGAAACAGAACGTGACCCGATATATATATACCACTACCTAGAACTTACACACTGAATAGCATGTAGGAATTGTGAATAATGGGTTACAGAGATTGGGGTAGGAACTCTTATTTACTTTGATAGCTTTTTATCAATGATTTAAATAATAAGAAAAATGGGATACTACTAAAAGGAGGTATTCCTCAAATTAGCCTTAGGACGCGTAGGCAAGCCATGGTGCCTTCGATGTCCGCGTGGGCGCAACAAGCTTAATACTTTGTGTTGAAGTATACTTACGTGCCGTTATATTAAATAAACGAATGCTTAATGTTTTATTATTAAAGTAATTGGATTTTGTATTTTGATGATAGAGCCTACAGAATAATTTTAACGCTAAGAGCAACTTCTACCTGGCCAAGATCACGCAAAAATATTTTAATTTTGAAAGTACTTTTGAAAATATATTTTCAAATTATAACACCTCGGTTCATCTACTTAACACCTTGTTTTAATTATTCTCAAAGAAAATTCTTCTTTCCTTTGATCTTAATTTGTTTTCATCAAAAACCAAGATCCCGAGTTTCTAACAAGAATCTTTATTATACGCCATTATTTTACACTCAAACATAGCACATCAAAAGGGTGATTGCACATTGACCGATACCGATTCCTACACGATAACGACATTTTAAAGTCAAAAACAAAGATTAGTGCTAAATGTTACATTCAGTTACAATTTTGTAAATTACACTAAGTATTTTCATAGTAGGTACAAGCTTTGTTTAGTTTGGGGCTAGATAGCGTTGTGTGAAATGTCAAAGTTGGCATTTTGAGGACGAGAAAAGGACCTCAGTGCTATAAATTTAGTTAGAAATATATGATAGAAAATAAAATATCATAATTACCATTTTACCATTACTTCGCTGATGTCGTGTCGGTACTGTAAAAGCAACGAACGCCGCAAATAAATCAGGATGCTCCATAAAACTCTCCCAAAATTACTCCATGCAAATTACCTTGTAAGTCAAAGGACCGAATAAAACCATTTGAATAAACCTTAAAAACCACTTGTTCAATCACTTCTTCATCGTGAACTTCGCTCGTTACTCATAGGCCAAGTTTATTTGTTTCGTGCAGAACTTCTTTTCTGAGACCATTAAAAGTTTTAATTCATTTATATCGGATCGGTGCCTCTGGTACACAGAGCGGGTCTAGTGCGGTGCGGGGTCACCGGTTTTATTCGTGCTGAGTGGGAATTAAGGACTTAAAAAGTACTTTACCGATCTTTCTACCATAAATGAAAGATCTAAAGTACATTATGTTTTAAGTATGACAAAAATGGCAAAGCAATTCAATCAAAAACAAGATAGCAAAGTTTCACAATAAAAATTGAAGGGTATAAAAAATATTTTATTTTTAGAGGGAACTATTATATGTTCATTAAGCGCCTCTTACATTACTGAGGCGACTTGTTACTAAGTTTAATTTAATGATTAAAACTATGATTTTCGGTTGATTTATGACAGTGCCATCTATCGAGCGCAGTTCTAAACAGTTGTTCTGTAGCGTGCTAGATGGCGCTACTGAGTTTATTATTTTAGTGTATAGTAGGTACGATTGTTTGCCGCAACCCTTTCCGCGTTCTATTGCGAAGGCTTTAGAAAGTACCCCGATTCCTATCTTTCTTCAATTAAAGGGCTGAGCCTCAACTTAATGGAAGTTTGCTTGAAATATTACGCCTTTTAATAACTTTACTAATGTTACCGCTTGAGAAACTTCCGACGCTGATTCAAATGAAACGACTTTTCAGATTCGAGATGGAATATTATTTTAGCAACGGATTTTGTGATTGCTCAATAATACGTAACTCACGGCCGGTTCCTGGAAACCCAAATCACGATTGATCCGAGTTTGACACAGTAATTATTTGATTTTTTCGCTGATCATCGTTCGAGAAACCGGCCGTTAATGACTTAACTGATGGCTGTCTGTTTAGAACACGGTTTCGAATCCTAACCCCTAATCTTAAAAAAAGTTAGCGTTGACATTATGTCACCATTACGTATGGTAATCAAGACATCAAGTCTGCGCTTACTTTTTATAAGATAGACCGTTAGTATTGAGCTAGAAAGACTAGAAAAAAATATACTTCATTTGTAGGATCTTGATAAATCATAGTCAAAAAACATTTATTTATTTATTAACAACAAATTACTAAGTACTCATTATAATAACCATAGCTAATAAAAAAATCTTTGCAAGGATATAAGCTTGAAATCTAAGCAATAACTGCACTAAGCATTAACATATTCTATACCTATTATTTTGTTGTACAATACAAATGTACAACCATGTATGTATTTATATTTACTAGTACAAAACTAGTTACCGATACGAATCAAAGCTCGTTCCACGTTCCACGCGACCGAGCCCAAAACAACTAACAACAAACTTGGTTCCTTCCTATTCTCTTTGATACTCTTTAGGTACAAAATTATACTCAAGAAAATCTCTGTTTACGCCAACGTTGTTAATTTTTCTCCATCATTAGGTTTATTAGTCCAAATTGTTACCAACGTTACTAATGTAAATGTAACACGTTTGAGGGTGCGAGGTTAATGACCCCGCACGTATCCTTATAATAATCTTCATTAGAGACAAAGTACCCCTATTTGGTACAATGCCGCAAGACTTGATTACGTACTCGGAGATGTCGTGGCTTTAAGTTTTGAGTTTTGTGCGTGCAGAAAACCCGCGTTAATTTTGATATAGGGTTGTCTATCGAAAACAGTAGTATAAAAAAACTAAATAAAAAAAGACGTGTGGCACTCGGGGACTGCTGCGGTAAAGCTATTGCATATTTTTTGAAGTGAAAACTTCTTTAGCGGCGCTGGGTGGGTAAAAACTTTCAAACTCGCGTCAGGGTCACGTGACGTCGAAAAAGCGTAAGATCTTATTTAATTTTTATACATTGCTCGTAAAACAAGAGACGACAAAAGAACACACTTGCGGTCACGCGACGTATGACTCAAACAATTAAATAGTGTTGTGGCGACATCGTACAAGGCGAGTACAAGGCGCTGCCAACACGCGGTGCGGTGCGGAGCGCGGGGGCGGAGGACCGAGGAGCGGCACTCGCGCGCCGGCAGCCGACAGACGCTCTGAGCACCCTCGCACGGGAAACACGTATCGCTCGCCGCGCGCGCATAACCAGATAGACGCTATTATATCGTACGAATCGTTTCGCCTAACTTGTATTTAACTGTATCGCTTCCATCTTATTGAAGTGAAAACTCAGTCAGGGTCACGTGACTCGTGACGTTCATCGAACGTGACGTTCATCATTCGTTGTCTTCGTCGTTGTGTCATGTCATTGACATTGACACAACGACGAAGACAACGAATTGACATTGACACAACGACGAAGACAACGAATGATGAACGTCACGCGTCATTCGCGCTTGCGCGAATGTGTCTGTGTCATTGTGATTGTCATTGTCATTGTCGTTGTGTCGACATGACACAATCACACTGACACAGACACATTCGCGCTTGCGCGAATGTGTCTGTGTCAGTGTGTCTTCGTTGTCTTCGTCGTTGTGTCACATTCGCGCTTGCGCGAATGTGACACAATGACATTACACAATCACAATGACACAGACACATTCGCGCTTGCGCGAATGTGTCTGTGTCATTGTGATTGTCATTGTCATTATGACGACTGTGGTTATATTTTTGAAGTGAAAACTTAAAAGTGAAAACACAGACACATTCGCGCTTGCGCGAATGTGTCATTGTCATTGTCATTGTCATTGTCGTTGTGTCGACATGACACAATCACACTGACACAGACACATTCGCGCTTGCGCGAATGTGTCTGTGTCAGTGTGTCTTCGTTGTCTTCGTCGTTGTGTCACATTCGCGCTTGCGCGAATGTTACACAATGACATGACACAATCATGACATGACACACACATGACACAAAATGTGTCTGTGTCATTGTGATTGTCATTGTCATTATGACGTCTGTGGTTATATTTTTGAAGTGAAAACTTAAAAGTGAAAACACAGACACATTCGCGCTTGCGCGAATGTGTCTGTGTCAGTGTGTCTTCGTTGTCTTCGTCGTTGTGTCACATTCGCGCTTGCGCGAATGTGACACAATGACATTACACAATCACAATGACACAGACACATTCGCGCTTGCGCGAATGTGTCTGTGTCATTGTGATTGTCATTGTCATTATGACGACTGTGGTTATATTTTTGAAGTGAAAACTTAAAAGTGAAAACACAGACACATTCGCGCTTGCGCGAATGTGTCATTGTCATTGTCATTGTCGTTGTGTCGACATGACACAATCACACTGACACACGTGTCTTCGTTGTCTTCGTTGCGCGAATGTGTCATTGTCATTGTCATTGTCATTGTCGTTGTGTCGACATGACACAATCACACTGACACAGACACATTCGCGCTTGCGCGAATGTGTCTGTGTCAGTGTGTCTTCGTTGTCTTCGTCGTTGTGTCACATTCGCGCTTGCGCGAATGTTACACAATGACATGACACAATCATGACACAATCATGACATGACACACACATGACACAAAATGTGTCTGTGTCATTGTGATTGTCATTGTCATTATGACGTCTGTGGTTATATTTTTGAAGTGAAAACTTAAAAGTGAAAACACAGACACATTCGCGCTTGCGCGAATGTGTCTGTGTCAGTGTGTCTTCGTTGTCTTCGTCGTTGTGTCACATTCGCGCTTGCGCGAATGTGACACAATGACATTACACAATCACAATGACACAGACACATTCGCGCTTGCGCGAATGTGTCTGTGTCATTGTGATTGTCATTGTCATTATGACGACTGTGGTTATATTTTTGAAGTGAAAACTTAAAAGTGAAAACACAGACACATTCGCGCTTGCGCGAATGTGTCATTGTCATTGTCATTGTCGTTGTGTCGACATGACACAATCACACTGACACACGTGTCTTCGTTGTCTTCGTTGCGCGAATGGTTCATTGTCATTGTCATTGTCATTGTCGTTGTGTCGACATGACACAATCACACTGACACAGACACATTCGCGCTTGCGCGAATGTGTCTGTGTCAGTGTGTCTTCGTTGTCTTCGTCGTTGTGTCACATTCGCGCTTGCGCGAATGTTACACAATGACATGACACAATCATGACACAATCATGACATGACACACACATGACACAAAATGTGTCTGTGTCATTGTGATTGTCATTGTCATTATGACGTCTGTGGTTATATTTTTGAAGTGAAAACTTAAAAGTGAAAACACAGACACATTCGCGCTTGCGCGAATGTGTCTGTGTCAGTGTGTCTTCGTTGTCTTCGTCGTTGTGTCACATTCGCGCTTGCGCGAATGTGACACAATGACATTACACAATCACAATGACACAGACACATTCGCGCTTGCGCGAATGTGTCTGTGTCATTGTGATTGTCATTGTCATTATGACGACTGTGGTTATATTTTTGAAGTGAAAACTTAAAAGTGAAAACACAGACACATTCGCGCTTGCGCGAATGTGTCTGTGTCATTGTGATTGTCATTGTCATTATGACGACTGTGGTTATATTTTTGAAGTGAAATCTTAAAATATAGTAATAAATTCTTAAAATATTATTCTTAAAATATAATAATAAATTCGCGCTTGCGCGAATGTGTCACTGTCATTGTCATTGTCATTGTCGTTGTGTCGACATGACACAATCACGAATGTGTCTGTGTCAGTGTGTCTTCGTTGTTGTGTCACATTCGCGCTTGCGCGAATGTTACACAATGACATGACACAATCACAATGACACAGACACATTCGCGCTTGCGCGAATGTGTCTGTGTCATTGTGATTGTCATTGTCATTATGACGTCTGTGGTTATATTTTTGAAGTGAAAACTTAAAAGTGAAAACACAGACACATTCGCGCTTGCGCGAATGTGTCATTGTCATTGTCATTGTCGTTGTGTCGACATGACACAATCACACTGACACACGTGTCTTCGTTGTCTTCGTCGTTGTGTCACATTCGCGCTTGCGCGAATGTTACACAATGACATGACACAATCACAATGACACAGACACATTCGCGCTTGCGCGAATGTGTCTGTGTCATTGTGATTGTCATTGTCATTATGACGACTGTGGTTATGTATTTTTGAAGTGAAAACTTAAAAGTGAAAACACATTCGCGCTTGCGCGAATGTGTCTGTGTCATTGTGATTGTCATTGTCATTATGACGACTGTGGTTATATTTTTGAAGTGAAAACTTAAAAGTGAAAACACAACGTTAATATTGAAGTTTTCACTTCTGCCGGCACTCCCGGAGTGCTACCATTTTTTTTTTGCTGGATTACGCATGCGCAGTGTTAGGTTATTTCGTTACGGAATTTCTGGATTCGGTCTCCACGCTCAAGGCCCGCGATAGAAGCTATGCAATAGCTTAAAAATGAAAGTAAAATATTCACGGACATGTCACACATCGCGCTCTAGTCCCAAACTATGCAAAGCTTGTATGGCAACTAGATAGCTCATAGAATACTTACATGTTGGTCGTGGGTTCGATTCCCACCCAGGGCAAATGTTTGTGTGATGAACATAAATATTTGTTCTGTGTCTGGGTGTTAGTATTCTATGTATGTATTAACAAAAAGACACAGAACATTACATGTATATCAAGGTAAGATAATTTATTCACAAGCAAACTTACGACTATACAGTATTTACAAAATGTACATTGTCATATAAAATACATAAGAAATAGTTGAGCTATCTACAGACCGTTGCAAACGATCTATAGATAGTTCAACTGATCCAAATCAGTACCAATCGGAAGCGTACCCAAGACACTGGCTGCATTGCCGCATAACTATATGAGTAATTATTTGTTGTTAGATCTTTGCATGCGATAACTAACGTGTAAAACTCATTATATATCTACTGCCGATAATCAGATTGTAAGTAGCGATTGTATGTATGTGACACGCCTACATTATTCATGGTAAACAAACATTCATCGACCAAGTTGCACAGAGTATTTTTTTTTTTCTAATGAAATCAAATAGTCCTAGAAACTATCTCTTATCTGTTATATATGAATAAACTACATAGGTGCATAATGCATCAAGTATTGGCTGGTTAGTAGGATAAGTATTATTAACTGTAATATGTATTTAATTATTTACTGTAACGGCCGGTTTCTCGAACGATGATCAACGAAAAAATCAAATAATTACTATGTGTCAAACTCGGATCAATCGTGATTTGGGTTTCCAGAAACCGGCCGTAAGTATTATTAGTGTGTCGACTAAAGTGTGACATTTATTTTAGTCGTGGCCCAAAATTCCCATTCATTAAATATAACTTGTTCATATCGCGGCCGTTTTATTATTTTGCAAAACTTTTTGTTTTCTTATTGATTTGTTTTTATTGAAGTGAAAACTTCTTTAGCGGCGCTGGGTGGGTAAAAACTTTCAAACTCGCGTCAGGGTCACGTGACGTCGAAAAAGCGTAAGATCTTATTTAATTTTTATACATTGCTCGTAAAACAAGAGACGACAAAAGAACACACTTGCGGTCACGCGACGTATGACTCAAACAATTAAATAGTGTTGTGGCGACATGACGTGACGATGACCAACGAAGACACAGACACATTCGCGCTTGCGCGAATGTGTCTGTGTCAGTGTGTCTTCGTTGTCTTCGCCGTTGTGTCACATTCGCGCTTGCGCGAATGTGACACAATGACATGACACAATCACGACTGTGGTTATATTTTTGAAGTGAAAACTTAAAAGTGAAAACACAACGTTAATATTGAAGTTTTCACTTCTGCCGGCACTCCCGGAGTGCTAGCTTTTTTTTATCATTTATCGATTTCTTATCAATAATTAACCTTACTTATCAGCTAGGTACATATGAATGAACTACGTAGTAGGTACTTACCTAAGAACATACGATTTATTCAGAATTCATACGATTTGGACATTTATTTTTTCTGCTTTTGACTTTTTTGGTTGTCAAAGTTTAATAAAGTTTTTGTCTTATATAATTTAGTGAACATTTTTTTTTTATTTCTGTTATACTAGATGCGGTTTGAATAATTATTTTTTCTTTATCTCTGACTAGCTGACCCGTGCCCACTTCGTTGGCCATAATTCGACCGTTTTTTCTTCGATTCACTTTGCAAAACGGACTACCACGTAATAGCCTTTTTATTTTTCGGTTTTTTATATAACCTATGACACTCAGCAATAATGTAGCTTTCAGTAGATCCCGAGATTACCCCTTACAATTTAACAAATACACAAACTTTACTTCTTTATAATATTAGTATAGATTGACAACCCTACAGAGTGACAATATCAAAAGTGGAATTTGTAGGCGATGTGGAGGTAATCGGCTTATGTAACCCTCTGGGTTGATGGTAATTTTACAGTTGTTTGTTTGAAAACACGAAGGTAAAATTACATTACCAAATAAAGTTATCAATTTTATTACTGCGAATTATTTCTACCGTAATGATAATACGCAGAACTTTGCATCACATGATGGAAATTTCATACATCGCGCTTTAGTCTCAAACTAAGTAAAGCTTCATCATCATCATCAACCTATAACAGTCCACTGCTGGACGTAGGTCTCTCCCAAGACGCGCCACTGAGCCCGGTCTTCGGCTCTTCTCATCCAGTGTTTCCCAGCTACATTACGCAGATCGTCGCTCCATCTCGCCGGAGGGCGTCCTACACTACCTACGCCTGCCTAAACGCGGTCTCCACTCCAGTATCCATATGCTCCAACGGTTGTCGGTTCTTCGGCAAAGCAAAGCTTGTACTATGGAAACTAGATTGCTTTTAGTATACTTTTTAGTAACTACATACTGGTAAGTAAATAAATAATATAATAAGAGATAATACGCAAATAAGTACGTTCTTCTGTTTTTAGCGGTAAATAATAACTGATAACGTATTTTTCTTGTTAATTTATAACTAACCTAATCTCTAAATCCTAGCAATTTATTTTATCGAAACATGAAATGTAATAAATATTTGTTACCATGTTGGTAAAATGCATAAAACATTTCAAAGAATACGAAAAAAGAGAGTAAAACGTTATAAAATATATTTTATTAAAACTTATAAATAAATCTATTAAGTACCTACAAATATGATGTTTTCATAAAAAAAAATATAAATTTTGTGTAATTTTAGTGATTTTACGCATTACGAACTGACTCGTCGGTCAATAATAAGTACTTACCTACTTAAGCTAATATTTTTCGTTTTATTCATTCATTCATTTATTTGCAAAAAAAACATGGTAGATTTAGATACAAGATGTCATAGTGGGTAAGTAAGTTCACATATTTTTACCAAATTAAAACGGTGTGCAAAAATTTTAGTCTCATTATTATCAATCATGACATTGGATATGTTTTGGGTAGGGTTAATAACTCAAAATATTTCTATAAATATTATTGTTTTTTGATAAACGATTGTATAAAAGTCAATAATCGGCAACAATAAACAATAATCTCACAGTAATATACCTCCACTGAGCTTCATATATAAAATCATATATGTATAAAAACAGTAGCTAGACTAAAAATAGATAAGGTAAAAGTTATAAATATGTGATGAATTCTTAAAGAATCACAGTATAGTAAAATACAGTAGAGACTGTAGTTAATATGATTAAATTAATTTTAATTGTTTGTGTGGCTTACAGTGTGCAGAGTTTTAGTATTTATCAAACAGTAAGTGAGTGGGATTATGGGTTGTTATAAATTCAATGAAAAAGCTTTATTTTAGGGTAACTTTGATTTCGCAACCTTCTCTTTTATAAGTACAGGAATCACGTTAACATAAGAATTCTGTTTTTTTAATGGGTTGTATTTTATTAGTTTCGCCTCTTTGAAGTGTAATAACTTATGAGTTTACTAATCTCTTGCAGGCAGAAAGTATAAAATATCATGGCTACCCTGCTGAAACTCATCATGTGATCACAAGTGATGGATACATCCTCGAGATGCATAGGATCCCTCACGGAAAGGGTCAAAATTACTCCTCAGACCGGCCGGTAGTGTTCCTCATGCATGGTCTATTGGCTGCATCTAACTGCTTTGTTTTGCTTGGACCAGAACTTGCACCAGGTAAGATGGAGCCTCGTTTAAGCCCCCCTGGTTAAAGCCCTTGATTTAAGCGATGGGTTGACGACATTGCTAAGGTCGCGGGAAACACCTGGGTGAGAATAGCCCAAAACAGAAGACGCTGGCATGGAATGAAAGAGGCCTATACCCTGCAGTGGGTGTTACTAGGCTGAAGTAGTAGTAGCAGTAGTAGATTTAAGCGAGAGGTCACCGTAACTAAAAGTTAAATAAAGGTAAGGTTATAGGGCCACCTCCGTTCGTTGCTTTATCAGTCTGCTGAGTGTTATCATGGTTTACCAAGAGGTCGGATGCGAGGTCTTACGTATCTTAAGGTTACAATGGAAACCTTTTTGTAATGCTGCAACAAATATAACCAAGAAAATTGTTTGTTTTGCCAGTGACCTTATTTTCGTGTTAGCTATCTTTGTTTACGTATGTCCTTTGACAATCTAGTCTTAGGCTCCAAATGCTGGATAACAAGTATTGAAACTGAATTGAGTAATAACGCATCTGCGTTTTTTCTCCTCTAGCATACAATCTAGCAGATGCTGGTTTCGATGTATGGATGGGCAACGCTCGAGGCAACAAGAACTCCCGGCACCACGTGACCCTCAACCCGGACGATGATAATGAGAAATTCGACTTCTTCGACTTCAGCTGGGAAGAAATCGCGATGTTCGACCTTCCTGCTATGATAGACTACACGCTAACCAGTACTGGGAAGAAAAAGCTCCATTACATCGGGCATTCTCAAGGAGGGACTGTGTTTTTGGTGCTCAATTCTATGAAGCCGGAGTACAATGAGAAGTTCCAGTCAGTGCACCTCTGGGCTGGTGTTGGATACATGAAACACTTTCCTGACTCTGATCTTTCATTGGCTGCTCGGCTTACGGACACTATTTACGTAAGTATTTTACATAAGCTATGAATAACTCGTATCAAAAGAATGGGGCACTTATCTGTACAATTTTATAGAACTTCACATACCGGCTCAAATCGTCTGCAATGTGCTTAGTTCCTTCTACGTATATAGTCCAAGATCTATAAAAATTACATTATATTTCTACAAATGACTCATGGTTATTTTTCTTTTGCAGAATTTTGCACTTCTCAATGGAATAGTTGAATTGTACCCACCAGAAAAGAATGGACAGAGTAGACAAGTCGGCAACTGCGTTGGGAATGCTGCTCAGAAATACCTGTGTCAGCTTATAGGAGTCAATACTTTATTGGTAAGTCCTTTTTTTATTAGTATTAAGTCTTCAGCGTTGTGCAAGCTGTAATGAGAATAGACTCATGTAGTGAATCAATGGGTCCATTTTTTACTTTTATTTTGAATCTCTTAAGTCTACCTGGCAAAGTCTAGAAAGACAATAAATGCTCATTATATTGGAATGGAATTTGCATCATTATAATTATTACAATCGACCTAACAAATCACTTTTTAATTAAGTATAGGTGATAGTTATAAAAGAAAATATCTATGTTTTTTGTTTAAAAGTTTTAGCTATGAGCTATGAAAGGTGAAGCTACCAAATTGTTAGTTGCAAATAATGTGCCTTACCCCAAAATTTTCATAAATTATCTGGAATCGGATTTTCGTTACGGAAGAGATTGGTTATCACCGTCATAAATATCGAATTCTGTGGAGTTACCTATGTAAGGTGCTTGTAGCTTACAATATTATCTCTATATAAATAGTATCCTAGGTAAAAGATTATTATAGTTGTGATATTACTACTGTTAAAAGACATATCTTGAAAAAATAAAAACAATGTATGGTTAGTGTTAAATTGAATCTTGAGATGCATTATAGACGTTAGAATGTATTAGTTTGCATAGCTTCCAAGGGATTTCTGTAATAAATAGCTCGAACTAAAATACTATTTTCCAAAATGTACGGAAAGTGAACACAACAGGAAATTGCAGAAAGATAACATGTCAGCTGTTGATAAACATGGCTCTATTAATAACTTTGTTTCAACTAATGCATTGTAACCTTTACAGGGTGAAACAACAACAAGAGATTCAGGCTCCATCTTTGACAACTATGACGCAGCAGGAGCAGCACTAAAACAAGTTGCCCACTACGGTCAGAACATCAGGGACAAAACCTTCGCTCGATGGTCTTACAACTTTATCCAGAACCTTATCGTGTACGGCTCAAGGAACCCCCCATCGTACAACCTAGGTCTGATCACAGCCAATGTAACAATGCATTACACAGTAAACGATAACTTGTTGGATGAAAGAGACGTGTTGGCTATGGCTAGAGATATGCCCCACACTGAAGTGAGGAAGGTAGCGAGAGAGACTTTCCTTCATGAAGACTTTGTAGCAGCTGCTGATGCTAAGGAGCTTGTGACCGAGTATGTTATTAAAGCTTTGAGACGAGACTCTGGATTAGAATAATTTATAACTAGTAATAATTTATTAATCGACACAAAGAAGAAGAAGAATAGGAAATGAGAACAAATTGCAGAGAAATGTGTAGATTATACAGAAAGTCAGGTGTCATAGTATGACTGAGACAGAGGTGTGAGGTCAATTCCAGCTATAAGAATGTTTTCTCAATGCATATTGAACTAATATATTTAGCAATGCAAGACTGAAAAAGTATTTTATAAAATCCTTTCAAATATATTGTCATTTTACAAAGTACAAACCGAAGGCCTACTATATATCTACTATTTATTATATTCTGAACATATGAGAATAAAAAAAAATTAATTCATTATTAATATTTCAAATTGGAATGTTGGAAAAGATAGCAATCCTTGTTACATTATCCAATTGACCTTATCGATCATTAAGATACGATTTTACGTAGGTCGTGATTTTGTCAACATAACCATCCATCATACCAAAATATTGTAGATCTAAGTATGTATTAGAAGTTCTGAATAGCTCAATGATTTTAATATTAAATATGCAACCAAAGACATACATTAGTATTAGTAGATATTAGTAAGATTTGTTAGTTTTATATTTATCCCATTGTCTGTAACTAGTATAAAGAAATAATTACAAATAAAATTATCAAATTAAAAGATACTCGTATTGTTTTTACACAATTGTTGAATGTTTCTCTACAATAGTTATTGTACCTATAGGTAAATTACATTTAATATGAAATGAATTAAATTTTGATTAATTACTACGAGTAAGTAAATCAAAGTTTATGAGATTTCTTTTTTTTATCATTTTTTTTAAAACGTAGATCTAAGGTACATTATGTACTTATATAATAATTATGTTATAAAATCCTCGTCGCCAATAATGTGCAGCGAAATGAAACAACCGACTTACTCGGAAGCTTGTTTGTAACTGAAGGTCATCCCGAGTGCATGCAACTTTAATCTTGATCGTCAAATCTTATAATTACTTTACACGATACGATCTGATAGTATAGGTAATCATAGATAGTGCAGAAATATATAAAAGAAAAACGAAAAAATAAGTCTTGGTTTAATTTAAAGTATCATTATGATAAGGTTACTCTTATTAGTGGCGTGTTTAGCGTGCTCATTGGCAAGAAATGCCTCTAACTATAATATATACCAAACAGTAGGTATATTTTAAATAATTTATTTAAAATGAAAAAATATTTTGAGGATAACCTATTTGAATAAATCTTCATATTTATTTATATAGAACTATGTTAATATTGTTGTTGTGACTTCTAGAAATGTGTCTCTCTTTTAATAATTAATTAACGATTACTTTAGCCAGAAAACATCCGGCGAGATGGGTTCCCAGCAGAAGTACATCATGTGACCACAGAAGATGGTTACATCCTGGAAATGCATAGGATACCACACGGGAGGAACCAGGTCTATTCTTCAGATCGGCCTGTTGTGTTCCTGATGCATGGTCTACTAGCAGCATCCAATTCCTTTCTCGTACTTGGACCTGAACTTTCTCCAGGTAAATAACGCATACTATACATTTTTTTGAAGTGAAAACTTCTTTAGCGGCGCTGGGTGGGTAAAAACTTTCAAACTCGCGTCAGGGTCACGTGATGCTGATCGAAAAAGCGTAAGATCGAGGGGAAGGGAGAGGAACTAGTATCTCCCACTCTTTCTACCGTGCCTGAGTGTGCTGCTCTGTTTAGGCGGCACAGGGCGAAAAATAAAAAATAAAAAATAATAAAAAATAAAAACATAAACATTGTATTCTACCTCATAAATGATAGTACTTTTATACTTATAATTAAACACAACGTTAATATTGAACTTTTCACTTCTGCCGGCACTCCCGGAGTGCTACCTTTTTTTACTATACATACTACATATTTTTTATTGAATAAGGATCTATTTTACCAGAAGGTCTACCATGAGTTGTCATAGTAAAATCGCCTGACTTTACTACAGTAGTTACGTCAATATTAGTATGACGAATTTTAGTACCCAACTATCTGCTAGAGGCGCCGTACAAATTTTTCATACATTTTTTTAACTACAGACGCTAGCGAGTATAGTAAATATAGTATAGTAAAAACTCATGGTAGAGCTACTGTACCTCTACCATGAGATGTCACAGTAAAATCGCCTGACTTTACTACAGTAGTTACGTCAATATTAGTATGACGAATTTTAGTACCCAACTATCCGCTAGAGGCGCTGTACAAATCTTCATACATTTTTTTAACTACAGACGCTAGCGAGTGTAGTAAATATAGTATAGTAAAAACTCATGGTAGAGCCACTGAACTCACAAATGTGACAATCGTAAACGTAACGTATTTAAGTTACACAGCGAGCTGTTTTTGTTTTTTTAATTGCTTTCTGCGGCCTATTGTGAGCGCCATATGTGCTGCAACGTTTAGTATTCGAACTAATGTTGACGCGCAATGTATCTTCAATACGTCTCTGTTCCGATACGATTGTCACATTTATTCATGCTCCCCCCATGGTAAAACACTTTGCAGTGATGTTATGCAGTGCATTACTGTGTTTCGGTTTGAAGAATACGAATGCCTGCGCAGTTTCAGACATATATATCAAGCGTTAGCCTATAATTAATAAAAAAAAAAAAAAAAAAAAAAAACATGCGTCTTATGCCTTGATCACACGTACCGAGTAAACCGGCGAGACAGTGACGTATTTGAGATACACTGCGCGTCGACATCAGTTTTACTGTTGAACGTTGCAGTGTTAGCGCGCAGTGTATCTTAAATACGTCACTGTCTCGCCGGTTTACTCGGTACGTGTGATCAAGGCATTGTAACCTTACGTCTCAGAGTGACAAAATTACTTCCTGTAACCGCTTGAAGTAATGACTCTATGATTATGGTCAGATACGATATCTATTGATCACTATGATTTTAATCGATTAGGTTATATTATCTTGTAAGTAATTTTGATTGAGGAAGTCAGATGACCTCCACGAATGTAACGCATTAACAAACAGGAATTGAATAAACAGCGTCTTGTGATGGTAATAGCTTTTACGATCATTGTAGCTAAAAAAATCAGCCACTAGGGATATTTGAGAACATTTGAACTTTTATCGACTTTCAGTAAACTGGATATGATACAGTCGGTAGTTACAGTTTTAAGTCTTTGGTAGGCTTGTGTATGACAGTAATATGAAATGAGATACTTAGATTGATTTGAATTTTTCAGCGTATAACTTGGCGGATGCTGGCTTTGACGTGTGGATGGGAAACGCAAAGGGCACCAAAAATTCACGTTATCACATCACACTAGACCCAGATGACAGTCAAGAAAAGTTCGAGTTCTTCGACTTCAGCTTCGAGCAAATAGCTACGAAATGCTTGCCAGCTATGATTGACTACGCGTTAGAACACACTGGGAGATCCCAGCTGCATTACATTGGCCATTCTCAAGGAGGAACTGTGTTTCTCATTCTGAACTCTATGCTGCCGGAGTATAACCAGAAGATCGCTTCGGCTCACCTTTTGGCTGGAGTTGGGTACCAAAATTATTTCCCGTCGTTGGTGCTGAGAACGCTCGCTCGATATACCACTATTATTTATGTAAGTAATCTTTTAAGAGTAGCAGATACCGCTTGCCTTTCCCAGAATTCCCAGCATGCTTCATCATTACTTCGCCATAATAACACCATAATACATACGCCATAATAACTTATATCGTGACCAGCATTCGAGCTGTACACAAGAGCTTAAACTGAAAGATCATTCACATAAATGTGTCTTAGACGTATTGCTTGTAATGGTAGCATACTCTTAAACGTATTGGTTCTAAAGGTAGCAGATCCAAAAAAAGTGGGGGGAATCACTACAGCATTTGGTAATCGAGCTGCCTTTGTCGCTAAGTATGACTCGAATGCGTGGGATACAAGAGGCAACCACATTTGTTCGTGATTACCCTTAGTAGTAGTTTACTCCGCAGCACTGACACAAATCGTCCAATCTATTTCCAGAATTCAGCGTTAAACATCGGTCTTGTTGAGTTGTTTTCCCCCGACTTCACGATACCCGATGTGATCGTGCCATGGGAGAGTACAGCCGACCGCTGCTTCGGAGACGTCCAATACAAACACATTTGTGAACAAATTGGAATCAAACACTTGCTCGTAAGTAACTTCTTGAAGAGTGCTATTAACGGAGTCCTAGCATCAATGACATCGTTAATTAAATCCCAGCAATATTTATAACGAGATCTCTGGAACATACAATAAGATTAGCCTAAAGAAGGTTGTGTAATATATTGATATCTTTCAACCCAACGGTAACAGTATTAATTATCAGCATTAAAAATATTTTTCTTTCTCTTTTCAGGCAGAAAACATAGCACCTCAGTCAGCATTAGACGGCTACGAACCAGCAGGAGCTGCGTTGAAGCAAGTAGCACATTACGGACAGAACATTCGAGACAAAACCTTCGCCAGGTGGTCATACGGAGCTGTTGGCAACCTTTTAGTCTACGGGACAAGGAACCCTCCTAAATACGACCTTAATCTCATCACAATAAAGACTACTATGCATTACACACTCAACGATGATCTACTTGATGAACGGGATGTTCTGCTTATGGTCGATGATATGCCAAATACTGTTGCAAGAAAGGTGGAGAGAGAGAGTTTCACGCACGTAGATTTTATAGCAGCTGATGATGCAAAAGAGCTGGTGACTGATCATATAATTGAAGCTTTGAGAATAGAATCTGGGATGGTCCAATGAATATCTGAATAATAGGCAATGTAAATAAAACAAAAGTTTTTCTAAAAAAAATAAAAATGACCGACGAATATTCGAACAATCTTTTGTTTTAATTTATTGAACATAATCTTTGAACACAATAAAAGTCCGAACAAAAAGTATACAAAGGGATATGGAAATAAGATAGGTTTACCTTTTATTTCGCCCGCATGTAAAATAAACCCACAAAAGTGAGTAAAATTGAAGGGTCTCGATTTTGATAGCAATTTGTATTTTTAACGAAACGAGATTATTTTGTAAAGATAATCAGTTATTCAAGAAAAATACTCTAAAGGTGGATTTACATCAAACAAGCGAATGCTCATTCTATGCCCACTACATCAAATCCTTCTAGTACACTAGTACAATTTGATGTAGTGGCAAAATACAGTAGTTGAACGTTGATTCAGTTGCCTATAAAAACAGCAAAACAGACAGACAAGTACATACTAAAAATACCACAGTGTAAAGCATCAACTGACGTTTACGAGTGTGATCATGACCTGATAACAGTCGGTGTCCCAAATTCAAGTTTTATTTTACACACGATACGTGAAGAAACCAGGGCTGAGCAAGTTTACGATCGTAAACGTATCGAAACACTGACGTTTTTGAGATACACTGCGCGTCAACATCATCTTTACTGTCGAACATTGCAGCGTTAGCGCGCAATGTATTTTAAATATGTTACGTTCACGATAGTCACTTATTCGTGCCACAAATGTACATTCAAAATGTAGATACTAATTGATTAGATCACTAGCATCAAAGAATACAAGCTATTCTATTTATACTGTGGACATTATAGGACTTTAATTACATGACGTATAAACAACAGTTACTTATACTAACGCTTTATCTTTTAAATAATTGCAAGATTTCATCCAAAAATACTGTCATCAAAATCTAAATGGATTAAGAAAATGCAAATTCGAAACAAACAAATCATTGGAAAATCTGCGTTTCTATTTATTTTTACTTAAACCTTTTGGGCACTGCCAGATTTAAATCAATTTAGCTTACGGGGAACAAACTTGTGGATTTCGCTTACATTTCAAATGGCTTGTGTAATGAATAAATAAATCCAAATGCTCTGGCAATATTGTCTTAGAGTATTGGAAAACTTTGTCCATTAAAATAACAAGTATTGGCAAGTTTTATTTTATAAATGAGCTTATCTTACATGACTGAATGTAAATATATATATATTTTTTTTTATTCAATTTTAATTTGGGTCTTTTGCCAAACATGGTATGCCAGCCCAAAAAAATTGTATTTTAGTTTTCAAACTTTCCAAATTTATTTATAGTTTAATAAAGTAAAGCTTAAGAAAGAAAAATAGTTTATTAACCCATAGTTAATGTTATGTGGATTGTCCAACATTATTTATTTATTTTATTAACAACAAAGTAAAAGCTTACACAACTTTGACTGGCCCTAGTATCTAGTTAGGCAAACAAAGCCTCATTCAGTTCTCAACAAAACGCACAAAGATGGACATAGAAGATTACTGATTGAATGATGAATGAGACGTTTGCCACAGCATCCAGTGAAAGCTCAGCGTAATGACGGTCAAACCGTTGGATTGCAGGGGGGGTATCCTGACAACTGAAATGTTTTTGAACTGTTATTTGATCAAATTGCAGTTCAGTTTACTTCTTCGTCTTTTATTGATATTTTGAATGATCGATTTTCATACCGTTTGATAGAATTAACGAAAAATCAGTTAGGCCATGCTCAAATCAGGTAGGTCATGCTTAAATCAGGTAGGCCATGCTCAAATCAGGTAGGCCACGTGCTAAACAGCGGCATTGACGTCAGTTTTAACAGCTCAGTCATAATTTTATAAAGCTCAGTCAGTCCACAAAAATTCCACGGAGTAGGTACTGATGAGTTACTATAGTAAAATCATCGAAAACTGAACTGCAACTGAAAGGATATTCAATTTCCCCTTGCTGGATAGCCCCCCAGGGCTGTATCTGCCTACTATCCGGTTTCAAAGCCGGACACAGGAATAAATCACCAGCCGGCCGGTTAAATGGACCGCTGTCAGTGCGAATTAATGATGGATCGCTGGTGGAGCGCGACCTTCGCACAGCATCTGTCATTTCTAGGATTTGCTCGACTGAAAAATGATTGGAAGGGTTTAGGTGTGAATTTATCTTTATACGCGCTCAGCTCTCATATTGCGAATTTGTGAGCCTGTGGAAATATATAGTCAACTGCTGTTTTTTGAGGGTAGAATACGAAGGTCTTCGAGAAGCAAATAGGATTTGTATTTTTGCATTTGTGATAAGTTTTAAACCATTTATTGAATCTTTATAGAATTCGGTCAATCGGTAGCTTTATGCTAATAGCACAAAATTTGCTAACGGGTACTTACTTAAATTACAATAGCAATAGGGAGACTGCAGAGTCAGTATAGATATTGGGCATTCCGTATATAAAATACGTTTTCGTAAAAATGATAATATTAATTGGGCTTTCACGATGTAATGTTATGTTGTAACTAAATGATTACGAGCTACGAATATGTCAACAGTACGTATGATGTCATTATTTTTAATGAAGTAAACAAGAAAAGATGTTGATTTATATTGTTGTCTTAGAAAAATATTAATGTTAAGAGTAAAGCTCTCGGTTAAGAGTCCCCGCAGACTGCAAACTTTTTATCGGCTGATAGTTTGGTTGGCTTCTTAATCAGTATGAAGACTGAATCACTGTAATGTGCGCATCTGCATACATCTTCATACTGATTAAGTAGCCGACCAAACTATCGGCCGATAAAAAGTCTGCAGTTTGCGGGGGCCCTAAATGTTAGATGAAAGAGGTCGAAACCTATATTTTTATTCGAAAGGACGACTGACAACTCTTACAGCGCTAACGTTTGGTTTCCAAGAAACTATTGGCTTTTATATTTTGGGAAAACTGCTCTAGAAGTCGCGTATTACAACTTACTAATGCCTGACTTTGTGTTATCGTTATATATTGGACAATTCATACAATACCTTTGTAACACTCAATAGCCTTATGTGTTCTGATGAATAAGATGTGTGGACGATAGAAACATTCGCGTTTATAATACTCGGTAGCAGGATTTATTCGCCGGCTTATGTTGATAGAAAGTTGTCAAGCTTTATGTACGCGCTTGAATATTTTTGTACGCGTAAACTATTGAAAAGAATATCCCTTGTGATATAATATTTGAAACTATCATGGTTTTGAACATAGTTTTCATTATAAACGGGAAATAATCAATCTCACAAATCATGGTAAATATCCCGTTTATAATGTAAACTATATTGCTTGTGATCTATCTCAATGACTGTTCCAAACAATACTTCTAATTGGTTAGGCATTACCAAGCAAGCTGAGACTTACCCTGGACGTTTTTATCACTTTAGTTTTTGTTGGCCTATTAAGGCACAACTTTGATTATTAATCTTGTTTTTGTTAAATGAATTGAACAGACCGTATTCGAGTTTTTTGACATTTAAATTCACTTCAGTTGTACATTGCGTAAGTATTTTATGTACCATTCTTATAATTTATAAAAATCTCTTCTTAGTATAATTTTTTCTCACTATTTTCAAACATACGCAGAGATTTTATATAATAATCATGATTATTTATAACGTAATCTATCTATACTTATAATAAAACTGTAGAGAGGTAAATTCTGTACATGAAATAAATTAAAAAAAAAACTATCAGGGGGTGATTAGTGATCGATACTGATGCCAAAAATGCAATCAGTAAATTTTTTGTCTGTCTGTCTGTCTGTCTGTCTGTCTGTCTGTCTGTCTGTATGTTCCTTATAGAAACAAAAACTACTCGACGGATTTTAACGAAACTTGGTACAATTATTTTTCATACTCCTGGGCAGGTTATAGGATACTTTTCATCACGCTACAATCAATAGGAGCAGAGTAGTGAAGGAAAATGTTGGGAAAACGGGAGAAGTTACTCCATTTTTTCCGTCGCGTGTGCAGCCTTAATGGTTAAAGTTACATAGAAATCATGTATGACGGAAATATTTTACATAAAATTGTCTAAAAAATATTCCACAACAGCGTACGTCTATCTTTTATGGTTGACTCACAATAACACGTGTAACTTTTGATAGCTTAGCAGTTCGGAGCATTCTGATTATATTTGTTTACTAAGAGTGAATACGTTTATAATACTCTCACTCATCCCTAATTTAAAGTTAACATAATTACCTATTCAATAAAAAAAGAATCATAGAAATCGGTATAGAAACACCAAACTTATACATGAAATAAGCCATCGCGCCGTCGCACGTAAATACTCAAATCGAGTAAAGTTTGAAATTTGTTGTGTTTACCGCTAGATGGCGCTACTGTTCACAAATTCTAGATCGCGCTATCGGTGCGTTTTGGCAATGTGTTATAAGTCGGTCGGTATTTAGCAATAGTTTCGTTAAATTGAGTTGTATAAATATTTAAAAACAAAATGTTAAATAATCAAGGGGGCGCTCATAGTCTCATACAAAAACATAATTTATTTAGATGGTTTGTTTTAAATAATATTATATATACTTAATCTATACTAATATTACGAAGAGGTAAAGTTTGTGTATTTGTTAAATTGTAAGGGGTAATCTCGGGATCTACTGAACCGATTTTAAAAATTCTTTCACCAATAGAAAGTTACATTATTGCTGAGTGTCATAGGCTTTATAAAAACCCGAAAAAAAAGGCTTTTACGTGGTTGTCCGTTTTGCAAAGTGAATCGGAGAAAAAACGGTCGAATGAAAGCGTTTTTTACGAACTCTGCCTTAACTATGATATATTTTTGTGTTCTAGAGAAAAAATGTGGAGCTTGATAATGCTTACAAAATATACAAGTCAACGACAGCATATGTCTTACTTTTATATTTAATAAAAATTATGCCCAACGTAGTGGGCACGTGTCAGCTAGTATAAAATAAAAATCATTTTAAAATAAATTATAGATTCGATAAATACAAAACTTTTTTTTATACAGTTTATACGCAAAACAACTTTTCTTAGAAGTCGAACCTTCCTAATGGAATCTTTTGTCCAGAGTAAATAAACAAATTATAATAACTATTTTTTATTTAGCTTTCATGAAAACACGGTATACGGCAAGGTTTTTCGTAAACAGCTGGGTATTTACGAGATCATGAAACGTGCGAATTACTTAATTTTATAGACTCTGAAGAATTTCACTGTAACGCTACGTATTCATGACGAATGGGTCCTAAGTATTGTGGGGTGATTCTCTAAAATAAATAAAAATTAGGGATTTTAGTGGAATGTTCTAAATGTCACAAACCGAAGGCGCTACTTTTTCTGAATTTCGCTTCTTCTTCTTTTTAGTGTCGATGATCTCAAACAGTGTCTTCGCTATTTTTATAACATCCTAGAATTTAATTTATTTGAGAGAATTAGTCCTCAAGTCTCAAAGGACAATATTGTGTCAATTCTCGCCTTCTCAAAGCTATATATCTCCGACGAAAGCAGCTTCGTTCAAATGGAAATTTTACTTTGCGTATTTTTCCGCACAATATAGCTCTTAGCTGCAGACAATACGGCATATTTTCGTTTATCTCAAGGCACGAAATGCTTTGTAAGTTGTGAAAAGAGAGAAAAATTAAGAAGTCCTTTGTTGATAGCGTATCTACTCACGCGTTGCTTCAAAGAAATAACAGTTAAATTTATTTTTAAGGTTTGATTTGTGCAGCGCAATTTATCATACTCAAGTGCTTTTATTTGAACTTTTTGTTTCTTTTACATGATTAATCACATTTCGTGAAAAAATATTATTTTTACAGCGACGTCCCTTCTGTTTCTCATTCATTCATATTCTCTGCATACCTGAAACAATAAAACCCGTATATCAGTGCAAAACAAAACAGAATCTGATATCGAATAGATAATTGAACGATATGACGTCTGCAGACGTCGACCGCTGACCACGACGTAGCCCAGTCATATTAGGGCTTTCACCTCGGAATGAAAGATAATAAGCTGCAAATTGGTATGAACCTTCATTTTGTCATTCTAAATGTTGTCTCAAAAGTCACAATCGTTATCGTGTCCGCGTCTCAAGATATTCCAGGTCAAAGGTCACAAAAATCGGTTTTTCACGAATATCTGGCTTCCTATCGGTTAAATGAGATTTGCATTTATTATAAAAGTTGTAGGCTATAAAATTCCCTACAACTTTTGTTTAAACTTTTTTTTCATACGACCAACCGTTTTGAAGGTAGAGCGCGAAGTGCACTTCGCGTCTCTGGAAGTGTTTCTGTGTGGTTGTACTGTGTTTATGGTGGTGTTACGCGCGATTAATTGAAACAGATACCTATGTACTACAAATCAAACTGTGGGAGCCTGTTTACCGTGACTGTGAAACTACTACGAAGGTGGAGAAGATAAAAAACGGATGGTTGGATGCCTACTAAAATGAAGAACGTGGGGAAAAGCGCCAAGCAAGTAATGGAAGATCAAGAAGTATGCAGAAAATACGCAAGAACAAGGTAAGACTGCTTCAGGCTTTAATACATTCATGTAGGCGTGTTGGACCAGTGCAGTCCACACTGATCCTATAGAAGTAAGCTAAGTTAGGTAGATATTTGGCACGCCAATAGTAGCTTCTTGAGTTTGCGTTTGAAAGTGCCAACTATTCTTAAAGTACGAATTGGTGGTGGCAAGTCGTTCCAACACCGAGACGCCGCAAACCTGAAAGAACCACGGAACGCTGCAGTCTTGTGTCTCGGTGATACAAACACATGAGTACACTCTCTCTTCCCGAAGCGAGAATACTCCTTCGCCCATTTCAACTTATGAAAAAGATAAGAAGGCTTCTCGTAATTCACCACACCGAAAAGCAGGGTCGCTAGGTGAAGGTTTCTACGAGCTTTCATCTTTAACAGACTTTTGCTATTAAGGTAGGGAGTAATGTGTGTGCGTGCAGGAATATAAAAACAGAACCTTGCGCAAGCATTCTGGACACGTTGAATTAATTTTTCTGTTTTTACTAGAAGACAAGGTTTTTACTAGGATACTATAGAACATCTGTCCCGGCAATGAATAGAAAAGGGCATAGGGTAGGGACAAGTATTTCCAGGTATATAAGTATTGAGAAATTTACGCGTTTTAAAGAAAAGATATATAATGTCGTGTTAACTTAAAATAAAACTAAAATATATAATCCAGAATTAATAATATTTTATACTTAAATAGTTAAATATGAATAATTATATATAAATAATGAAGTTACTTACTTTAATTAAATATAAATAATTAATAGTTAGTACATAAATAATAGGCATTGTTTAATAATTATAATTTCCAAGTGTAGCACCACGATACGCATATCATTGTACCGGCGCGTACGCGCCCCTACTCCAGTAACCGGCTCACGCACACATCGACGGCAGCCGTGCCGGCCGCCTATATAAACCGGCCTCGCACCGTCGAAGAGTCAGTCGGCGCTTGAGTTGCGCTCCGCTGTTTCCAGTATTGGAAGAGTGGTGCCGCTATCTACTAGCCTTACGTCATGCCCCGCTCCCCTCAAAACGTTTAACGTTTCCTCACGATCGTTTCGTCTCGCGCTATGCTGCGTAACGAACGTATCGACAGGAACGTCTTTAGACTAATTAGGTTAGATTCCTACCTATTGTTTTGATTGAAATAAAGGAAGATTTGAAATTGTAACAAGTGGAGTTTCTCTGAAGACCAAGTAGAAGAATTTATCCTGTTACAATTGGCGCCCAACGTGGGGCTTGTGCTGCTAATGACGCCCAACTTATGGCCTTTCTTGTTGCTGCTGTAAACGTGACGCTGCTACAAACTGACGCCAACTTAAGGCTTGCTGTTGCTGCTGTCATCGTGATGCTGCTACAAACTGGTACCCAATGTGAAGCTTTACCTGTTGTTGCTGTAAACGTGATGCTGAACTGATACTGCTGGTACTGCTGCAACAAACTGGTGCCCAATGTACTGCTGCTGCAAACTGGTGCCCAACGGACTTCTGCTGCAAACTGGTGCCCAATGTACTGCTGTTGCAAACTGGTGCCCAACGGACTTCTGCTGCAAAGTGGTGCCCAATGTACTGCTGCTGCAACCTGGTGCCCACTGTTAATGCTGCTGAATGCAATCTGCACCGTGCGCTTCACCGTATCCAGCATTGGAACGATACGCTCATGCAGACGGTCTTGTGATAAGACAGTCTTGTATCCTACGACTGTTTCGTCTCGCGCTTTGTTGCATAATGAACATATTGACTGGATCTGGAACACTTTTATGTCAATATATACGACAAGATTGATACGATAGATACGATAAGATTGAGATGAGCAATTCTACACTTGGAGATTTTCTGGTCCAGGGGGAGAACAGAAGAACATCCTGTGGAGGTTGCCAGACTATTGAATCCTACGGAATGGAACTACTCAACTACAGATTGTGGTAACTGATGATCAAACTTTCACGTGGCTGATGTCACGGTCACCGAGATGGACCCTACAGAATCTTAAAATGCACAGGTGTCCATATTTAAGAAGATCAAGTATACCAGACAATGCTATTGGTGTGTACGCTGTGTACCATACACATGCTCGTGGTCAACTTTGGAGAGACCCAGCCTGGAGCGACCAACCTCACTGTCTACTCGTCGGGTCGTCGTCGTATCCAGAGGGGGAGACTGTAGCACCACGATACGCATATCATTGTACCGGCGCGTACGCGCCCCTACTCCAGTAACCGGCTCACGCACACATCGACGGCAGCCGTGCCGGCCGCCTATATAAACCGGCCTCGCACCGTCGAAGAGTCAGTCGGCGCTTGAGTTGCGCTCCGCTGTTTCCAGTATTGGAAGAGTGGTGCCGCTATCTACTAGCCTTACGTCATGCCCCGCTCCCCTCAAAACGTTTAACGTTTCCTCACGATCGTTTCGTCTCGCGCTATGCTGCGTAACGAACGTATCGACAGGAACGTCTTTAGACTAATTAGGTTAGATTCCTACCTATTGTTTTGATTGAAATAAAGGAAGATTTGAAATTGTAACAAGTGGAGTTTCTCTGAAGACCAAGTAGAAGAATTTATCCTGTTACACAAGTAAATAATTGACTTTATAACGTACTGATAACCATAACTCACGCTTGACCTTGCATTAGGCCGTATATGACTGTACGATGTGCACTTCACGCTCTACCTTCAAAACGGTTGGTCGTATGAAAAAAAAGTTTAAACAAAAGTTGTAGGGAATTTTATAGCCTACAACTTTTATAATAAATGCAAATCTCATTTAACCGATAGGAAGCCAGATATTCGCGAAAAACCGATTTTTGTGACCTTTGACCTTGAATATCTTGAGACGCGGACACGATAACGATTGTGACTTTTGAGACAACATTTAGAATGACAAAACAAAGGTTCATACCAATTTGCAGCTTATTATCTTTCATTCCGAGGTTGACCCCTTTTTTTACCTAATATGACTGGGCTAGACGGTAATAGCATTCGGTCACAGTATTGAATACCTGAGTTGAATCACAGAATATCTACGTATTGAATGCTGGCGGTATTCGGATTAGGTACCGATGTTTTGTGAATTTTAAACAGTATTATTCTGCTTTATACTGTTTTTTACAAAATCATTTATGAACTAAGAAAATTACACTATTTATTTATGTTTACGTATGACACTTTTAGGCGTTGTTACAAAAATAAAAATACATTTTTAACGGCCGGTTTCTCGAACGATGATCAACGAAAAAATAAGTAATTACTATGTGTTAAACTCGGATCAATCGTGATTTGGGTTTCCAGAAGCCGGCCGTAAATGTCAACTTATGGCAAACTGAGTAAACACATAAAACGAAATAAACACACCACAAAAACAATTAAAAAGTTACACTATGTATTGATAGTACATTTTTACAACAAATATGAAACAGATTAGCTATTTACAGACCATTAGAACAATCTATATTCTCTAACATTGATAGCAGTACCAATTGGAAGCTAATATATAGCAAAAGAAAAAATAATTAGATATAAGTACTTAGCCATCTAATTATTTTTATATGTATATAACAACTTTTTAATATTGATACTGCGGTCTGTATACTTCAATAAAACAAAGAAACATTTATTATCGGAGAAAACTATGAACTCATTAAAAAAAAGTACCTATTTTTTAAAGCCTTTGTTCAGAACCTAGAATATACACCACCTAAACAAAAGCTACTTAATGCAAGTTATACAAATATTTAAACGAGAACATTAAAGTCGTCAGTGCCCAAGAGTACCATAATAAAGCTTTTAAAAGCGCAAACGTTTCAGAACTCCAGTTTAAAAAGACCTCTGACTTTACAGCAAGATACAAAAAAAGCGTCAGCGTTTATATATTTTACTATTAAAAGGCTTACCAACTGTCAAAATAGTTTACAAGTACTCTAGCTTAAATCTATCTCCCACTCACTTATATTATTGTTATTGTATTAAGTCTGGAAAGTTTTTGTCTACAGCGCAGCGGTCAGGAGGGTCAAATGGGTTTTTGTCATGTCAATATTAATAAATAATAATAAATATACATGTGACTGTTTTCGGATATAAATATTTAATATTTATGGACATTTCACACATCACATTCTAGTCCCAAACTAAGCAAAGCTTGTACTATGAGATTGCTGTATCTTTACTTATATACTTTTTTTTTGTAAATACATAGTAACTCCCAGACACAGAAGAATTAGTTAAATAAAGATATTAAAACTATTAGTTAACATAACATAAAATAACAATAAAACTATTGGTAATCATTTATATTTATGTAAAATTATTTTGTAGGGTCTATATCTAGGTAGGTAAGTGGTTAAGGTAAGCTCTCTCGAGGTAGGTAAGTGTTAGATAACGTGTAGGTCTTTGTATACTGGTCGTGTTTTATCACTGCTATCATGGACGTTTTAAGGATAAACAGGAACACGCCACACCTGGGTTCTAATGAAACCATAACAGTAAGGAACTTTACCAATTGTAAAAGAGAAAACAAGATGGCGGACGATTTGACATTTCAAAACGATATCAAATAACATGAAAAATATATCTCGTTTTTGTATTGTATTCGAAAATTAATATATGTAAATAATATATGTTTATAACCCAATTTATTATATTATATTACGTTTGTTTAATAAATAAAAACATTATTTACGCAGAAAATAGCTTCGAGAGCGTCAATCGCGCTTTCGTTGAAACGAAACTATGGCAAAAACAATACATATTATGCATTATATATTATTATTGGTGCTCTGGGTGTTTTTTAAGTATAATAAAAAGTATCTATCTATGTAATGTATTGTATTAAGTATGTCAGTCTTCTAGTACCCATAACACAAGCTCTGCTTAGCTTGGGGCTAGATGATGTTGTGTGGATTGTCAAGCATTACTTATTTATTTTATTTATTATTATTAACTGTAATATTTTAAATTGATATGTATTTACAAAAACAAAACAAAGTATATAAGTATTTAATCATAAGTATTAAAATAATATTAAATTTTGACGACCGATGTGGCGCGGTGGGCGATGGTCCGCCTGCGACGCGGAAGGTTGCGGGTTCGATTCCCGCCTCGGGATAAATGTTTGTATGTTCTGCAAATATTTATTCCGGGTGTTCTGGGTATTATATGTATAATAAAAAATATCTATCTATGTATTATATTGTATTAAGTATGACAGTCTTCTAGTACCCATAACACAAGCTCTGCTTAGCTTGGGGCTAGATGATGTTGTGTGGATTGTCCAGCATTATTTATTTATTTATAATCTAGCTTCTATCGTACAAGCTTTGCTTGGTTTGGGAACTAACGAAATGCCCATTTATTTAAATCAAAATATCTCGTAATTTATCTATAATTCATTCATATTTCAAAACAGTTTACCATTACAAAATATTGCGCTGCAACTTAAGTTTGTTGTATGTTACCCCATAACTTAAAGCTAGCATTGTTTAAGCATAATTTACTTAATTCTTCACGAGCAAGTGTCGGCAAATTACTTGCTACATTTGTAACAGCTGTGGGGTCATGACCTTTGAGTTATAAATGGGAGTTAAAAAACAATAATTCCTGCATATAAAGGACGTTTAGAGAATCACCTTGCGGGATTTTGTGTCCCATTTGACTTTGTGACGCATGCGCAGAGTATAATGAGGCGAAATTTATAGTAAGTTATATAATAATAACTCTGAAAAAAAAATATTTTACAAATAATTTATTTTTCAGTTTCAAACTAAGCAAACCTTGTTTTTTATATAATAAAACTGATATAAAATTATTAAGATATAGGCCTGGGGGGGTATCCTGACAACTGAAATGTTTTGAACTGTTTGATCAAATTGTAGTTCAGTTTTTTTCTTCGTCTTTTATTGATATTTTGTATGATCGATTTTCATACCGTTTGATAGAATTAACGAAAAATCAGGTAGGCCATGCTTAAATCAGGTAAGCCATGCTCAAATCACGAAATTGTCATAACTTTGTGAAACAAGTTATTGTAACGAGCTCAGTAAAAATGAGTTTTATTTTGTTTTAAAAATTTACAATTTTATTATTTTCTATTTATTTAATCTTAAGAAGACCAACGGCCAATAATAACTTCCATTACACCAACATAAGGTAACAAGCGAGCCATTTATAGGTCACGAATAGTACTTATAATACTATGGAGATAATCATAGTTCAATGAACTCAGTAATCGAATTCATTAATTAGTTTCAGCGGATTACTTACATAGATCGGAATGAGGGCACGATCTCATTATACTCTTCACACTTTAATTATGTTATTATTAAAGCAAATAAACCCGGCGGAAAATATTACCTCTGAGATGAGAGTGAACATTATAAGTAAGTACACTCGCTTCAGCCCTCAACTTCGTTTGTACTGTCTTTATTGCAAATAATCATGTTATCAATCAAAACTATTAAAACTATACTTAATTAAAATTATAGTATGTACCTACCTACTAGATTTATGACTAAAATGTTTGCACACCATTTTAATTTAGTAAAAATATGTGAACTTACTTACCCACTATGACATCTAAATCTACCATGTTTTTTTGCAAATAAATAAATGAATGAATAAAAGAAAACATCCATTTTCTCCATATTGCCCGTTCTTCTAGGCTCTGGTCGCGTGGAACTGGCACCTAGAATCACCTAGATGTAAGACGATTCCAAATTATCCTTGTGATTTTACTGAATAAAGTATTTTTGATTTAGATGATTATGATTTTTCCAATTTCACATTTATTTTAAAATAGATTTGTGTAATAAATAAAAATATATTAAATAATAAATCAATGAAAAGGCTTTAATTAGCGCGTTACACGTTTCTAAGTAATATGCAAGAGTTCAAGTTACGTTGGTTCAAATACAAGTTACAGGACGTAGCTAGTAAAGCTACGCCGTAGTCATGGTCGTGCTACGCCGTAGCTTATTCAAGCAAGTAATTACCTTTACGGTAGTTTCTGACATAAATATTGTCGTTGACATCTGTCAATGTCATTTTGGCGCATTTATCATTAGAAAAAGTATTTTTTTGTATTATGTGAGTATTTAATTTTTTGTTTTTTTCGTAACCTTAACTTAGAGTATAATAAAAAGTGCATGAGAAACGATGACATCTACAGAAGTTTGTATAACTGTATCGCAGATATCACCCCGCCGTAAAATTGTATAAAAATAACTAAGCTAAGTTCTTCTTAACAGAAAAATATGTATAACTTTTTGTAGAATTATTTTATTTTTGTATCGTAATTAAGAGCGTATGTAAAATGATATAATTCGAGCACACGTCAGTTCCGGCGCGGAAGGTGCCACCGGAAGTACTCGTTAGCGCGTCACACTCGCGCTCGCTTCCGGCGCTGAGCGACGTCACAGTTACACTATGATAATATGTATTACATTCTAGAAGACTTTATTCACAAACAAACTTACGACTATACAGTATTTACAAATGTACATTGGCATATAAAATACATAAGAAACAGTTGAGCTATCTACAAACCGTTGCAAACGATCTATAGATAGCTTAACTAATCAAAATCAGTACCAATCGGAAGCGTACCCAAGATACTGGCTGCATTGCCGCGCTGAATACAATGCTGATACTACATTCTTGAAATGATTTATTAAAAAGAGTTTTTTTCAACATGATTTTTACATAGTTTTCATTATAAACGGGATATGTACCATGATTTGTGAGTTTGATTATTTCCCGATATTTCGGCACAGTTGCGTGTGCCATGATCACTGCCAATGACTTTAATATCGTGACAAACCAATAATGCATTTTCATCGCACTGTAAATAAAAAAATAAATATATATTCACGGACATTTCACACTCTAGTCCCAAACTAAGCAAAGCTATGGGAAATATATATCTGAAATAAAGCACCCATATTTTACCAATCAACACATATTTAAGTCGAAAACACGTCGGTTAAGCCATTATGAAACGAGCGGCATTCAGATCAACATAATCGATTCAAATTGAGACATCACTCGATTGAAATATCGAGTGATTGAATTATGAAGTTAAATTTACTAGAAGCCAACCAAAATCGATGCGAGTCTATGGTCAAGTAAAGGTTATATTGATACTCGTATTTTTAGTGTTCCGTGCCAAAAGTGTAAAAAGGGACTCTGCTATCCGTCAGTCTGTCCGCGTGTCTGTCACCATGCATGTATCTCATGAATCATAATATATAAACACGGAACAAACGTCAGTGCTAATCACATAGACGTTTGTTCTCTGTTAAGATCGAACCTACGACCCACAGCATGTCAGCTATTCCACTCGTGGCAGACTCGTGATAAGGAGGCAGATCTGGTTCACAAGGAACGTGATAAGCCTGTCAGAGACGGTTTGACCCATTTTCAAGTTTCTGGAGGCAAGACTAGAGAATCCACTTTCTTATAAATATAGCTAGCCTTGCGACTTCTATGTTATACAATTCTAACAAGCTGCATTTCGGTGCTATATGTATAACCAGACGGATATTGTCAAAACTAAGTTACAATAATAAATAAATAAATAACAAATATTCACGGACACTTCACACATCATACTCTAGTCCCAAACTAAGCAAAACTTTTATTAAGAGGTTTTTACTACTAGTTGTACTGCTTGATAGTACTAGTGACAGCTTTTTTACAGAGTAAAATAAATTTGACTTCTAAAACTTTACTTAAAGTTTAATAAAAAAAACACTGGATGAGAAGAGTCAAAATCCGGGATCAGTAGCGCGGCTTGGTAGAGACCTACGTCCAGCAGTGGACTTCTTCTTCTTGCGTGTCAACAACACAATAACCTTACCGACGCGTTGGGAATGTTGTTGTGTCATTGTGTTGAAGGCATTGGCCAGACTAGACCCTGCGTTACCGGATCTAGCTGTTACCAGAGTGCACCACGTGGAGGTTTATTCCGCGCACCCCAGCAGTGGACTGATATAGGTTGATGATTACGATGATACCTATGTATCTTAAGCTATGGGGTTAGTATTGAATTACTTAGTTATTTGCATGTCTAGAAATAAAATATTGTGTCATAACTACTTTACAAGTAAAAAAAATAAAATGTATGTTAGTTCTGCCATTGTAGTGTATTCCTCATTAATAAGCATTAATTATAATGATATATTTTCATATATATGTATATACTTATAATATATATATTTTTGTTGTTGTCTATTATTGCCTATATTAAGTGTTTTAGATATAACCTAGGTCCTAGTACCTACCTACTAAATACTATAATGTAAAACTTTTTGTACCTATACCTAAGTAATGCATGCTTCGTCACTAGCTTCTACCTGTATACTACCTATTACTATAATTAAGTCTCATTTTAAGCGAACTGTACTCTGTTCTTAATGAGAAAATAAAATTCTTTATCCCGATGTAAATTGTGTAAATACTGTAATACTCGTAAGCAATACAACCGCTTTGTTCTCTAGGGTTTTTGCGTATGATCCCTATAAAACTGTTCTTTGCGGATAAAAGCGAGCAATATCGGCTGGTACGTGACACGGGTGTCGAGGATAAAGTTTATGAAACCGATACACTAAATTGGTTTCGTTTGCTAAGAAATGTGTCCAATAGACGGAAAACCCACGCTGTTCAGAAAAACCCTTGTAATGTTCGAAGGAATACACGTGACATCTTTGAGGTATTTTGAGAGCTTTCTGTAAGAGTTTTATTGTTTTTGTTATTGAGCTCGAGTTACGTACAAGTTTTTTTATGGTAAGACTTATCATCATCAACCTATATCAGTCCATTGGTGGACTTAGGTCTCTAACTAGACTAACCTTTAAATAATAAGTTGTATGTTTTAACATCATTAAGCTATATTAGAACCTTCTCTTTAGACGGAAAGCAGAAACAAAATAAATTATTTATGTTATGCCTTTAAATAAAACTTTTATCAGTTTACATTTGCCTATCATTTTTTATTCGTGTATAATAACAGTGCTAATGCCTAAAGCACGTCCGCAAATGTAGTGTTACCCTATACATCATTAAATACATTGATTATGACTCATGGAGTTAGCACATAGGGTTTTTAATACATAAATGATTAAAATATAATATTAATATATAAAAAATGACGCAAATATGCAGGTCTCGACAGGGCATACATATTTGCTCCTCTTGGGGTCGAGACTATAGGTCCATGGGGTACCGAGGCCCACCGCGTTTTCAAAATTATTTCTGGGCGTCTAGTCGAAGCGACGCGTGACCCGAGGGCTGGTGAGTATCTGGCCCAACGTATCAGTATTGCTATTCAGCGCGGCAATGCAGCCAGTTTCTTGAGTACGCTTCCGATTGGTACTGATTTGGATCAGTTGAACTATCTATAGATCGTTTGCGACGGTCTGTAGATAGCTCAACTGTTTCTTATGTATGTTATATGACTATGTACATTTTGTAAATACTGTATAGTCGTAATTGCTAATATATTTTTTCTAAATTAAAAAAAAAAACATAATATTAATAATATCAGCAATGCAGCTCTTGGATACGTTTCCGATTGTTACTGATTTTATTTTATTTTTTTATTTTTATGTTACATGGAATACAAACAGCTTTTACAAATTAGGGAGTAATAGAGTGAATGTATCACAAATAAGCCTTAATTAGTATTCACATAAAGAATTTTGATCAGTTGAGCTATCAATAGATCGTTTGCAACGGTCTGTTGATAGCTCAACTGATTCTGATGATTATACATACCTATGTACACTCTGTTAATCATATATATTGTATAAAATCTCATATTTTATATCACCTACTTTATCATCTATATATGATATGTCAATACATCTCGAGACTTCATAAAAAGGTGTTGCTATAAAGATAAGGGTACACGTAAATTGAGAGAATAATGCTTCAATACCCATCTCGCAGTCCCTAAAGCCTGTGATACACTGTAAAATGGAATTCCATTTGCGACATGGTAGCGGGACAGGTGAGATTGTGAGAATTCTCGACAATGATGTATAATGAATCTCGAAGATGGAAATATGCGAGATTCGGTGTTTTTGCTTTGTTTTCAGTTATTCTACTTACTGTCGGCCATATTACATGTCGAAGGGCAGCCTTCGACATTTACTAAGGCCGACTTGATCACCGCTACGGCATCTGCTATAGCGGTTGCAACCTTTTGGGCGGAAAAAAATGAGGGAACATTAAAAGCCAAAATCAAAACTTTATTCAATAAAATCTCAAGGGCCATTAAGAATCGTCTTATATACGAGGTGATTCTAGGTGCCTGTTCCACGCGACCAGAGCCTAAAAGAACGGGCAAGAAACTTACGGCCTGATTCCTACCGTTATATGATGCTTCGTACAAAGAATTACAATTAAAATAAATACTGAAGTTTTGGTGCGGTGTCAATTTGATACGAAAGAATAACTTACTGTGTTATGTTCTTGAGGTCTGACAAGCTTTCAAATAATTTAACAAGTTCGAATGTTATTCAATTTTTCACACGTCAGGTTCAATTGAATAATTTATACAATAAGTGCTTTTATATAATGGATTGTAAGACTATTATTTCATTTTTACATTAAATTATTCAGAAACAATTTACTTTTGTGTTTGAATTCTATTAAAAAGGAAGGTTAATAAAGGTTAAAAAAGTAAAAAAAACGTGCGATTTTTTACTTTTTCACAGTTTACAATACTGTGAAAATACAATATTTTAGAGCTTTCATAAAAAGTAATCTATAGGTACTTATGAAATAAGTGTGTATACACCCTTATAAGTAGGATTTAAAGCGAAAAGGTAAGTAATAGACGAATTTCGCTAAAAATACACGCGCGTCGTATCTCTTATGTATTTCTTTAGAAGTAAGGGCTGCCAAGACGGGAATAACATATTTTTTATTTTATTTTATATATGTAAAGGTAGTAAGTATACCATCTTATTGTGAAGAATAATAAAGATACGTTAAGAGACAGTTCTTACAATAAAATAGTTAGATATCATTAATGTGAACAATCTTCTATCTATACTATTATGGAACTGTAAAAAATCAAGAATGTTAAAAGTACTTACCTATATGTATATGAAAAAAGTATTTATAAAAATCCACTTAGTAAACGAATCTGAATCTATAAATCGAGTTTGTCTGTTTGTCTGTTAGAGCATCACGCCTAAACCACTGGACATATTGAAATGAAACTAATACAATTGAAGCCTGTTGTTTATGGTGACATAATTTCAACGCTTTTTATAAGATAAGGGGTCTGTTTTATTTTAAGTTTCTTTTATATACTTAGGTTTAAGTACCATTCTTTCTCCTTACTTCTCTTTTATTGTAATTTGTGTGTGTTACTGTATCTCAAATAAATGTTTTATCTATCTTAATATATACATACATCTAAACACGCACGTGGCCTTTTTTATCTATACTTACTTATAATAAATTAATAATAAGTCTCTAAAACGCTCGAGTATTTTTAAATAAATTCATATAATGTCTTGTGTGTACACACCTGCGGCTACAACTATTTTTAATTAAGAAAAACAAACAAAAATATAAAATCGTATTTAATATTTATTAAAAAACCAATAATTATATTGTCAGTGGCAGCGTATGACACACACAAATAGTTTTAATGTTTTATTTATATGTATTCTGACTGTTAATTTAATTTGTAGAGTTTTGAAATGTATTATTTTTTTTGTGAAAATAATATATTGCTTGCTTCACAATTTGGTTTTTATGTCATTGACTTTTGATTGAAATGAAAATTGAAATATAAATAAAACTATATTTTTTTGTGTTATAAACACAAAAAAATTGTCTAAACCTAAAAATAAATTAAAAATATCACATGAGAAACAGCTATAAAATACAAAATAATCATCAAAATTGTTTTACCCAGTTAAAAAATGAGAGACATAAATTAGTATTCGTCAGTGAAGTTCTAACAGGGCGTAAGTCAAAAATGTCCATTTTACAGGAGATTGGTTTAAACGAGCCGCACCGTCATTCTCCGTCAAATTGCATAGTAATATTTTATCCACCTTAATAAAGATTAGTCGATAACCCTATTTACGTACAAGGTGCGATCGCGCTTATCCTGCTTGACAGAGTGGAAGACGATAAAAATGGCTGGTCGAGCGACGCCTTCGTGTGAAAATGCCCTTATAACACTCTCTTCGTAAACACTTGTCTTTATGTAATGCTTCGGCTACATTAGCGGGCGAATATTCGTATCGTGTTGGCGCGACAAAAACATCGTGTTCAGGTATAGGCTCGGGTATATCTTCTTGTCTAAATACTACGCGATGACACGATGTACCCGGCCACATACATCGCGTTAACACGAATATTCGCCGTAGCCCGCTAATGTGGCCTCAGCATATCAGAAAAACTTGGTAAAAGTAAAAATAGTCAAAACTTTGAATGCTTTCATGTGGAATGGCCTTATTAAACGCTCTTCGTAACTACTTGACTTTATGTTCTAGTAAGTACACAAAAACTTGATACATAAACTAAGGATAGACTAAACTTTTTTAGTTTGACTCAATTCGTAAGATAGCAGAAATTGACGCTTAGCACTTTCAGAAGACAAATTAAGTATTTTGCTAAAACTAAAAGTACTCATAAAAAGTAGTACTCTAGACGTCACTATGTCTTCACAAAGCTAAGCTAAATACGATTCTTAACACAAGTGCTTCTTCTGATTGTCTATTTTATGGCAAGGCACTTGAAGTTTTCAGTAGATCACTCGTAGACTCGTAGAAAAATATAAGTTGATGCAGAAACAGAGTGAACGACGATAGCTTCTAGTAACTATTTGTATGAGATTAGCTTTTCACCGATATCGTATAAAAAAACGGTCTTTGAATTTATTATTTTAATGTAATAAAAAAAAACTTTACGCTTTAATACGATTTTTATTGAATTTAAAGAAAAAATGTTTTTAAAAGTGTGTAGTATATTTTATTCAAGAGATATTAATAAAAAAAAAGTTTTTTTTAAGATTATCGACCTTGCGTCTGTTATAAGCGCCACGATGGAGCGCACGCTATTTTGATCTTTATCTCAACGTTATTTAGAGTCAATTTAGTAACACCACGCGTCGTATTCCTCGGCTAGGTGTGCCAAGCATCTTAAGTACTTAGTGTAGCGGAAAATGTATTTGTCTACGTAATCTTCCTACCCTTATCCCACGCTAAGTGGGTTCGGCACAACGGGTTTTCGTCCTCCATTATTTTCTGTCGATTTCGGTATTCTTTTCTTACTCATGTCAACTTTTACTCAGTCCATTTGTAGTGAGGATCGATTCCCAAAACGAGACATTAGTTGGATAAACATGTTTTCATTATTAGTAGATGTAGTGTACCTTCTAAACACGTTGATAACTCATATTTTACTTTCTTTGTATTTGCAAAAAAAAATGTATATAAGTATGTTATTAGCAATCTAGTTTTCGTAGCTTTGCTTAGTTTGGGACTAGAGTATTTATTTAATGAGGTATGACATCTACTCCTCCCTACCTTTTTCTCACAAAAATAGAAGATAGAAAAACGATTATTTCCTCTTTTGATTCAGTTTTTGAAAGAAGTTCAACAAAGCCTAAACCGCAATCCATAAAATTAACGAGTAATACTTTAGAATAATTAATCTACATTATTGCGGTACAACTAATTATGCGACAGTCGGGTGACCAAGCGTTTGTTTTGTGTACTCTTACTTTTACCCAACTGCGTAAAAAGAGAGCAGTCAATTTAGCATGAAATATAAAGAAACTCTATTTAGATTGTGAAATAAACTTTACACTTTAATTAAAATGTTCCGTTTGATAAAGATTATTAGTTTTAGATTTAAATAATAAAAAATATTTTTCTAAAATGACATTAAATGAGGACTGAAGCAAAAATCTTAAATAATTTCACATGCAAATTATTTAAGATTTTTGTATAACTTATCAATTACCTACTTTAATTAACTTCGATCTAGATCGTAACACAACATGTGAATTGTTAACGGCCGGTTTCTGGAAACCCAAATCACGATTGATCCGAGTTTGACACATAGTAAATATTTGATTTTTTCGTTGATCATCTTTCGAGAAACCGGCCGTAAGAGACGCATGTTTTGGCCTGAAATTGTGAATCGCGGATACGTGGAACAAAAGAAAGCCTTACATGTACCTACATTTTCGTAGGTAAAAAACGCATATCAACAATTAATTCGTAGTAATCATAAAAACTGATATCATTATATCAGTTTGTATGAATATACATAAATAAACCAGAAGTTATTTTTGTTCCGAGGTATTTATAAAGACGTGGGAAGGAGTGATTAATATTTTTTACGTTTTGTATTATTCTAGCTACCGTTAAATTGTTTGCGTATTTGATTAATTGCTTTTAGACATGGAATCTTAGTATTTTCCGCTTATTATATACATTTTTCCACTTTTATTTCAGTTTATCGCAGCATATTTATAAAAAGAAGCATTTAGATACATGAATTTTCATTTAATATTCATATTTATCTTTTTTTTTATAAATGGTGTAATCGTCTTCGTAAACACATACTAAAGTTTTACCCTCTATCTTAAAAAAAGTTAGCGTTGACTTTATGCCATCATTACGTATGGTAATCAATACTTCAAGTCAACTTTGTAACTTAATTATTCGGTTTGTAATATTAGATCATTTTCAATTACAATAACGGACTAAACACTCCTCAGAGATGGTAGGACATACCTTTCACATGTATTCGGCTGCTCGTACATGAAAAAAAAAACCTAGTAGATATTTCGAGACTTCAGAAGTGGTAGCATCTTGTCGAGAGCGATTCAAGCCGGTTTTGTAAAGTTAAATATGGTTTTGTTTAAGATAATATTTGTTATTTTTATTAAAGTTGTTATTATATATAGCATATAATTATATTAACAACTTTATACTAATAGCATATTTTATAATAATAACTGAAATAAATGATTCTACTCTACTCTAATATCATTTTTGTAGTAACAATATATTGTGTAATGATTAAATCTAAAAACAATACCCATACACTTTTGAGAATAAAACCGTGAATGGTTGAAAATCCAGATTAATTAATACCTACGAGCTATTAGTTATTGCAAATTCCAACGAACCCAGTGTTCGCGGTCGAGCACCTGCATTAAATCTTGTGGTTAGTTCAATAACTTCGGTATATGCAATCGTGTTAAATATCTATTTATTTGTATGTCTGTCTATTTAGAAGTTATTGGAAAAAAAACTAGTAATTTTTAACTTTTATATGTTAAAACTTTTAATGTTTGTATGTTCTGCAAATATTTATTCCGGGTGTTCTGGGTATTATATGTATAATAAAAATATCTATATATGTAATGTATTGTATTAAGTATGTCAGTCTTCTATTACCCATAACACAAGCTCTGCTTAGCTTGGGGCTAGATGATGTTGTGTGGATTGTCCAGCATTATAAAAAAAAAAAAATATATATATATATGTAAGTAAAAGAAAATAAGTAATCAAGATCCTACATCTATTCTAGCCCCTAGACTTAAAGATAAATATATTTATTGTTAATTGATAATCAACAAAATATGCAACTAACAAGTGCAGTTCTTACCGAAATAAACTCTTTTAAGTCACATTTTATATACCTTATGGGGCGTCTTAACGGGCAATATTTTACGGCAATTTGTGGCTGCAATTATTGGCAAACATTGCCCAGCCATCAATAAAACATTTTAGTACATTTTATGGCTGAGCAGTCAATTGCAGGCAACATGTTGCAATATGTTGTATTTTGTCGTGGCTACACATAAAAAACATTTTGACATATCAAAAAATATGTGGCTATAATGCCGGGCCATCCTTAAAATATTCTACCTACATGTAAAACATCTTTTGCCACGAGTCAAATTGCATTTATGAGTTGTTTCCTTTACAATAAGGCTCATCGAGCCCTTTCTATTTATTCATTCTCTAAGCATGAAGTTCGGAAGAAGATCAAACTGTGGTTACAGAATTTAAGCTATGAGGACACCGAAAAGATTATGCTAAACTCTAAATAAATCTCCCCACACCAACACACATCACATCCCTACACTTACACAAATATACACCCCCCCCCCACACACACACACCCTCACACCCTCACTCATACCACACACCCACACCCTATCACACTGCGTACAAACTCAAATGTTAAAATATATTACTAAGTATAATAGCCAAATTTATTATAGTAACTGCACTTAAGGAGGATCACTGATTTCCAAAATACAAGTTTTTACTTAGTTTGGAAATTAAGGAGCCCACATCAAATACTGACATGTACTATTTGTTTTTATTTTTTTAGTGTCCTAATTTATGTTATGTTTCTGTTACTTTGTACGCTCTTTGGTTGATCAATAAACTTATTTTTATTTTTTTATTTATTTATTGCATAGTGTGGCTGGTATTGGTAGCAATGTTGCCAGCCACAGTATTGCAGCCACAAATTGCCGTAAAATATAACCCGTTTAGACGCCCCATTAGTAATATCTCAGGATCTTTTGTTTTTTTTATTATTGTGATAGGTGATAGTTCTTGGCGACCACATACGCTGTGAAATTAATTTTTTAATTGTCAATTTCCATTATAGTGACGTAATTAATATTAGATTCATAAAATACAACTAGATACTTTTCTTCCTTATACACAAATCATTAACAATTCAATTAAAACTGGTATAGTAATTTATTGTTTAATAACCTTGCTAATATAATTAATATGTTGGTAAAATGCGCCGTTATCGCGCACACCACCTCTATCTAATTGTCTTCTAATTGTTGGAAGTTTGCTAAAACTCAATTAAAACTTACTCCGCTATTTGAACACTCTCGCTTGAAACCGAACCGTTCATAGTTTACCTGCGAAAGAACAACATATTATTAGATTAATATATAAAATTGTTAGGATAATATTTTATTCATTAATAAAAAAAAGTTAGCTAGCTAGGGATAGAGAGAGGTGGGAAGAGAGGGGGGAGATCTTTGCCCAGCAGTGGGACAGCGTAGGTACTTAAAAAAAAAAGACGTGTAATGTAAATCGATAAAGAACCACCATAAAATGTATAGCAAATACAACAATGCGAGTATTGCTGTATTTTATTTTGTAGGGGATTATTTCCTACAAAATATAACTTTAATATTAGATAACTTCGCTTAATTATTGTAGGGTATGCTTTAGTAGTTCCAAACTAAGCAACACTTGTACTAGTTTACTAGTACATGGATACATAATATTATCAGTAAAATAACATAATATATGGACACGGAACTAAAATCAGTGTTTGTTGTGAAAGGGAATCAAACCCACGACCAACAACATGGAAGGCTATTGGGATTATTGATAAGTTATAATTATTGCTCGAAATTTGTTTACACAAAACGAAATGTTTGCTAATTTAAAAATATATACAAAACTTAAGCTACTACTAGATTGTTCGTTTAGAATCACTAATTTATCTAATATAATATAATACTACTATCTTATAGCTTCAAGTCTTCAAGCGTATTAACTTCAAGTCATCATTACGTATGGTAATCAGTACTTCAAGTCTGCGCTAACTTTTTATAAGATAGACCGTTAGACTCGTGCATCCCGGGTATATTATAGCTAACCACTAAAATAGCCACTCACAAATATCCTCTAAGAACAATTCACCTCTGGTTTTCCCCAGATAGAAGCTCCAACAAAAATGTGGTTAACGACACCTAACATCAGGTTAAATGAACGGCATGGCTGATATCAGAGGAAGCGTTGTACACAATACATTTAGAACAAAGTAAGTCAGGGCGTGTCCTTGTCAAGCGCACGCGGCCATTACGACCCTGGTCGGGTCTGGTCTAAAACGTAAGACACTTTATTTATTTATTTGGACAGGCGTCACAGTTGTTGGTAGTAGCTCTGCCTTCCATGCAGATTGTAGGTTCGATTCCCAACCAGAGCAAATGTTTGTTTCATCATCATCTTCCTACCCTTGTCCCACATTATGTGGGGTCGGTACAACACGTCGTCTTCCACTCTCCTCTATCAGACGTCATCTCAATGCTCACACCTTTCTTACACATGTCATCATTCACACAGTCCATCCATCTTTTCTTTGGCCTCCCTCTACTTCTATACATCCATCCACATTCATATCTAACACTCTTCTTGTTAAATGGCTTTCTTTCCTCCCCATGACATATAAATATTTGTTCTGTGTCAGGGTGTTTCGATGTGTTCTATGTATGTATTTACAAAAAAAATATGTATTTAAGTATTCTATTAGCAATCTAGTTTCCATAGTACAAGCTTTGCTTAGTTTGGGACTAGAGTGTGATGTGTAAAATGTCCGTGAATATTTATTTATATTTAAAAATATGTACTTCCTAGAAGGACTTCAGAAGGCATCGTTTAACGCTTGCGCTTATAACTTGAACAGGAAGGTAAGTAATGCTTTACTAATGACTGTGTGTCGAGATTTTTTCCCCATTCATAAATATGCATTTACGATGGGCATTATACTTACTGTGTAAGCACTTTTACATTTTATAAAAATAATTCTTTAAAAATCATTTTTTGAGGGGTTTGTGACGTCATTTAGTTGCTAAAAATAGATGTGACACTTACGCAAGTAGCAAATTACGCTTTTTAACCGATTTCAGAAAATGAGAAGGTTCAATAAAATTTTATCATTTTTCAAATGAAATTGGATGAAACCTGGATTCTGAAAACTTATTTACATCAGGACTAAATAATTTTTGAAAAATAAGCGTTAATAATACATTTTTACTATTTTTTTGTATTTAATCATTATTTTCTATATTTTTGCTACTTGTCCAAACACGTCATCATCACGTCATGACGTCATCATCACAAAAGATCACGCAATATCAAACCCACAGTGAGATTTGTGACAGTTACAAAAACAAAAGTAAATCTATTGTGTTAATCCTAGGTTGTTTTGACACAGCAAAAAGTATTAGCGATAGTATTAGCGGTATATCGTAACATGATATGAAGCCATAACAAATCTGTTCGACCGGCAAGGCCGAGCAATCCTGTTACTCCAAGTATATATTACCCAATTAAAAAAAATATAGACTATTCGCTATCTAGTTCCAAACTATACGAACTCATCATCAAATATTTTTTTTTCACCTTTTTAAACTATTATACACACTTATCTTTAACACATTATAGCTTTTACCGAAAGAGTTCTGACTCCCACAACACAGGATTTATTCCTAGAGTGGGCAAAGTGAAACCTATACTCCAGTTTCATTTTTAAAATAAGCACAACTAATGTATCATTAATAAGAACTTTGTATAATTATATAGTTTTAAGTGTGTGTTTTTTATACAATAAATTAAATTAAATTAGCATATGAGTCCACTGCAACGTAGGTCTCTCCCAAAACGCGCCACTGAGCCCGGTCTTCGGCTCTTCACGTTTACGGTTGTCACATATATTTGTGCTCATCTCTCTCTATGAAATAGTAACATTCAACACAAATTGTTAACACTAGTCAACATTCAATTGTTTTTTTTCTACTAAGTCCAAGCGAATACACAGTTAAGTCGCACGAGTAATATAGTATCAATCAAATATTTTCATGTGTGCGCCCGAGTAGTAAGTACACCTGCTACGCTCGTAGCATGTTTAGTGCTACGCTTTTTGTTTTTTTTAAATGATTTGATCGAATATTCGATTCTGCCACTACCGCATATTGCTTTAATTAAACACATCACTCTTGCCCGTTCTTCTAGGCTCTGGTCGCGTGGAACTGGCACCTAGAATTACCTAGTATGTAAGATGATTCTAAATGATAATTGTGATTTTATTTAATAATGTAATTTTTGACTAACAATATAAACTAACACTCAACAACTCAAAGAATTAGCAAGCTGAAGTGGCAGTGGGCTGGCCATGTTATCCGAAGAACCGACAATCGTTGGAGCAAACGGATACTGGAGTGGAGACCGCGTTTAGGCAAGCGTAGGGTAGGACGCCCTCCGGCGAGATAAAGCGACGATCTGCGGAGTGTACCTAACAAACACAGGATGAGAAGAGCCGAAGACCGAGCTCAGTGGCGCGTCATAGAAGAGACCTACGTCCAGCAGTAGACTGAGGTTGATGATGATGATGATAAACTAACCTCCATGACACCAAGGGCGGATCCAGCTTTGGCGCCAGGTGGGGGTCACATAGTCTTGGTCAAGTCAAGAACTTATAATTCTATGTTCAATTAGTGGTCCACCTAAGTCCTGGAACCCAACGGCGGATCCAAGGGGGGGGTCACGACCCCCATGACCCCCCCCCCCTTGGATCCGCCGGTGCATGACACAAGTTTTTCCTAAGGTCGAGGTTAGTCCCCAACTATTAATTAAATAAATTTGATTAAATAAAGCGCAGAAGCGAATCAGCGATTTTGGTTTATGTGTATTTAATCTTATTGAGGTCAAAATTGTGTGTCAAGCGAAAATAAATTCAAAGTTCAATACAGTCTTAAGGCCGATAGGTTATCGCTGTTTGTTCTGAAATTCCCAAAAATATGTTTATAACATAGCCAGTAATTATGTAGCTAGCTTACGATTAAGTAACTATTTACTCTAATACGAATAATTACCAAAAAAATTATAAAGATAGATTGAAAGAATATTATTACAAGGAGTATACCAATACAAAAGATTTAAAAAAAAACTTCAAAATACCTAAAATATAATGTAGTTTTATTCAATCAGGAATGTATTTTACAAACAAACATACAGTATTTACAAAATGTATATTAATTTAAAAACATATAAATAACAGTTATCTGCAATCTGTTGACAATCTCTAGTTCCTATAATGCATGCTTTGTTTACTAAAGCGCGATGTGTAAAATATTCAAGAACTTATATATAATTTTATTCAAGTATTCCCAACATCTGTTTATTCTATTGTGTAAGTAAAAGCTTACAATACAATACCTCACAAACACTGGCTGCCCTCTCAACACCTCACCCTCTCGACATTAGACCTAACTTACTAGAGACGCACCTCATTTTGTTTTTATTCCTTGTCTGTTTTTAACCACGACGCAAAAAGAGAGGTATATAAGTTTGACGTATCTGTGTCTATAGTTTCTAAACAAATCAACTAATTATTACGTAACGTATTGTATTAAATATGTCAGTCTTCTAGTACCCATAACACAAGCTCTGCTTAGCTTGGGGCTTGATGATGTTGTGTGGATTGTCCAGCATTATTTATTTATTACGCAATGATTCAAAAATAAAAGTACATTTTTTTTCTTTTATTGTGTTTTTATGTCAAAAGGTATTTAATAAAAGAATATCATATAATTATATAACCTAAGGTACTAATGAGATAATAAAGATCTTATTTCTGCAGCCTATTGTTACGTCATTGACTCATATGAATAAAAAAAAGGCGTGTGGCACTCGGGGACTGCCACGGTAAAGCTATTGCATAGCATTTTTTTCTGAATTACGCATGCGCAGTGTTAGGTTATTTCGTTACGAAATTTCTGGATTCGATCTACACGCTCAAAGCCCGCGATAGAAGCTATGCAATAGCTTAATAAGTAACATTTCTTAAGATTATTAAGTGGGTTTTGTAAAAAAGGTTAAACATTATTGATGATGATTATTTATAATATTTGAAACTATCATTGGTTTTGAACATAGTTTTCATTATCAGTTATCAGTTCGACCCGTGCGCATGCAACTGTGTCGAATGCAACTGTGTCGAAATATCGGGAAATAATCAAACTCACAAATCATGGTAAATATCCCGTTTATAAAGAAAACGATGATATACAGGGTGTTTGGAAGGGAGCTGTACATACGCCTAGGGTAGAAACTAGGGATAGTCTGCTACCTACCCCCGCCCATTATATTGACCTTGGCCTCAAGGTTTTTTTTTAATTTATTATTATTTTTTATTTGACTTTTTTATGATTTTTTGACTAAAACTACCTGTAGCTCAAAATCTATCCATGGGACCGGTCGGCTAATGGTCTTGTTTTAATCGTTAGAGTCTTAGGGTCCTGCAAAAAATTATTTTACACCAGAAAATTGTGGAGAAGAAAAGTTATGGGGCCTGAAGTACCGTAGTAAGGTAAAGAAATAATTTTAAGGGCAACTTTCTATGGGGTTTAAAAAAAAACTAACAGGGTTGGAGTTCTTCTGATTTTTTTAAAACATCCTCAGTCCATGCCCTTTCTAACGATATGCTAAAAGTGTATTTATCACTTTTAGTTTTAAAGTTATTAATTAATTTCCGCAACTAGGGCACTTCAAGCAAAAATTTCAACTAATGAAAATTAAATGTGTTCGATCGTAAAAGGATGGCAAATGAAACAAAAAATTTGGTAATGACTAATGTCATTAAATTACAAATTTTAATTAATTACTAATTTTAATTAATTACAAATTTTGTTCAAATTGATGACCATTGACCTGTAAACATGCTCGGCACCTCTTCCTCATCTCCACGGTCACCGTTCTAAGCAGCAGTTCCTCGCGCATTGTATCGAATGCGGCGTGGATCCTGTTAATTAGAACCTCCCTTGTTGGTACTTCTTCTGCGTACACCAACTCTTTCGCCCTTCCCCAGACGTAGAAGTCGAGTGGAGACGGTGACCGTGGAGATGAGGAAGAGGTGCCGAGCATGTTTACAGGTCAATGGTCATCAATTTGAACAAAATTTGTAATTAATTAAAATTAGTAATTAATTAAAATTTGTAATTTAATGACATTAGTCATTACCAAATTTTTTGTTTCATTTGCCATCCTTTTACGATCGAACACATTTAATTTTCATTAGTTGAAATTTTTGCTTGAAGTGCCCTAGTTGCGGAAATTAATTAATAACTTTAAAACTAAAAGTGATAAATACACTTTTAGCATATCGTTAGAAAGGGCATGGACTGAGGATGTTTTAAAAAAATCAAAAGAACTCCAACCCTGTTAGTTTTTTTTTAAACCCCATAGAAAGTTGCCCTTAAAATTATTTCTTTACCTTACTACGGTACTTCAGGCCCCATAACTTTTCTTCTCCACAATTTTCTGGTGTAAAATAATTTTTTGCAGGACCCTAAGACTCTAACGATTAAAACAAGACCATTAGCCGACCGGTCCCATGGATAGATTTTGAGCTACAGGTAGTTTTAGTCAAAAAATCATAAAAAAGTCAAATAAAAAATAATAATAAATTAAAAAAAAACCTTGAGGCCAAGGTCAATATAATGGGCGGGGGTAGGTAGCAGACTATCCCTAGTTTCTACCCTAGGCGTATGTACAGCTCCCTTCCAAACACCCTGTATATAAAAATATAGATTCTAAAACAATAAATTAGAATAAGACCCCACCTCTACTCGGTGACGTATTCAGGCTCTGTCGCCCTTTGTAACCTACCTTTATTGTCCCGTGACGAGGCTCTTTGGCGGCTTTTCAAATGAAATGATGACTTTCAATTCTAAAAGAACTCAACGATATTTTCACTGAACATTTTACAGGTTAAATGATCGAAGTCTTTTGTCAAAGCTTTCTGAAGAATAAACTTTTTGAAAGAATAAACGTGGACAGAACCTATTATTTTTACTTTTTGTTCAACATGAGGCGATTAATATTAATAATTATTTTAAAACTCCAATAAAGAAGTATCATTATCTAACTATTTGACCTATAGGAGTGAGTGGAAAAAAAATACATGTTGCCAACCCCTCTTAACGTGCATTAATAGGTGATGAATGATGATGATATCTAACAATGTGACCGTTAATTTAGGTATTTATTTATTTATTTAATTAAGTGCCATCAACATAATAAACACCAATAATTACAAGTATATACATTTTTTAACAGAAAGAAACTAAGTGTAATTATTTTTAGAGACGACAGACTGCATGCAATTATTATATAAGGTCGAGCGAGTAAAAAATAAAGAGAGATTACCTAAGTCTTACAATATAAAAAAAAAAAAAAATAGTTATAAGCATGCATGATATTGAAAATTATTTTTAAAAAGAAATCAAACAAAGAATATTTACAAAAGTGAGTACAGGTACAAGAACAATAAATTAAATTATGTACAATTGGATAACATCAAAGTAAAAATTATTGTTAATCGATTTAAAACATTACATAAAAATTAGAAAGTTACAATCCATAAAAACAATATCATTTAACATTAAGTGTCACATAAGGCCTTTTTAAACTTGCTCACAGATCCAAAGAACATGTCCGCTCCCTTGTTTTTAGCCACGCAATTGTACTGGCGAACTAGCCTATTTAAGGGTGCATTTAGACCGAGATTAGTTTGTGATGAATTTGAAAGTTTGAAAAACGTTAAATCTTGAAGCTCTGGGCAATCTAGATGGTGCTGAAAAGTTAAGTGCGGCTAGCAACTCCGGAGCGTCAAGGACACTGTTCGCAAGTTTGTACAGAAATATGTTGTCCAGCAAGTGCCTACGATCCGCTAGTGTAGACATTTTAAAATATTTCAGTCTGTCTCTATAGCTAAGCAAGATTCTACTTTTGTTGCATGAGTATGTTAGGTGCCACAAAAACCTTTTTTGAACACTCTCTAGTGATTTTCTATAAACTTCATAAAATGGATTCCAAACAACACTACAGTACTCGAGGCCACTTCTAACGAATGAATTATACAGCATGATTTTTAATTTAGGTGACTTAAAATCTTTACAGTTGCGTAGAACAAAACCGAGTGACTTAAAAGCTTTCGTAGTGATATTATCAATGTGAAGGTTCAAGCGCAGCCTACTATCAAGAATAATACCCAAGTCCTTAGCACAATATGATTGAGATAATGTGTCATTATTAATGGAATAATTTGAAGTATGGTTATTCTTTGTTCTAGTAAATCGAATATAAAAGCATTTACTAGTATTAAGATGCATGCTGTTATTTATACACCAAGTACATAGGCGGTGCAAATCCTCTTGCAGCAGCGAGGCATCATGGGAGTCATTAACCACTCTAAAAAGTTTCAAATCGTCTGCGTAGAGATAAAATGTTGAATGCAGGAAACAGTTATAAATATCATTGATGAAAATATTGAAGAATAGTGGCCCCAAGTGCGAGCCTTGTGGCACACCAGACACACCGAGAAAAGACTCGGAGGTGAACCCGTTCACCACTACCCTTGAGCTTCTTCCGGCCAGGTATGACCGACACCAGCAAAACAAGGAACCGGCGATGCCATTTTCAGCAAGTTTATGGAGCAACACTTGATGGTTGACACGGTCGAACGCCTTATACTACGCCTTATATTACGTATCTGAAGATGTATGTACTTTCGGATAACTTTAAATCATACCCGCCCGTTCCAATAGCCTGGCACTCACACATAGACAATTTACGCATGTGTTTTGTGATTTTTGACGCTTTTTTTTTAAATAACATTTTTTTACGAAAATTTGATGGACCGATGATTGTCCTTTGACATGTGGATCCAGCTATTTTTTGCAAAAAAAATGCAAGAAATAGTATTGCAGAAAGCTCTAGATCAATCAGAATTGCATTCATTTTATCAGCAACAGGTTGCAGAAGAGTTACAAAAGAAAAACATCGTCAATAAATTGTACTAGCTTTTGAATTTACGCTTTTTATCTCAAGGGATATAAGACAACTTGTGTGACTTGAGAAGGATCACAACAAAGATATTGCTTATTTGATTGACAACATATTGTCAGAGGTAAAAAAATATATCACATACCTGTAGGCACAAACGCATAATAAAATATTCACAAACAAACTTACGACTATTACAGTATTTACAAAATGTACATAAGAAACAGTTGAGCTATCTACAGACCGTTGCAAACGATCTATAGAAAGAAAGAAAGAAAGAATAGTTCAACTGATCCAAATCAGTACTAATCGGAAGCGTACCCAAGACACTGGCTGCATTGCCGCGCTGAATAGCAATGCTGATACGCTGGGCCAGATACTCACCAGCCCTCAGAACACTAATAAAAAAAATCACTTGTAAAATAAATGAATAAAAATGTATTCCTTACAAATACACTTCTTCAATTATATATTGTATTATTATGTACTATTTATTTCTTAAAGACCCCTCTACAGGTTACAATATTTTCTTTAGGTAATGCCATAACACTAGTAGAATATCAGCTTGGTGACTCCACCACGTTAGAATAAATTTGTTCGTAACTTAGATATGCGTTGGTGACGAAGTTTATAGATCACCCGAGGGCTTTCTTCAAAGCTTTACTTACCCAGAAGTGTCATGACCATAAGCCGCGACTAGGATCTTTCCTCTAGATTTTTAGGTAGAAATATGAGGCTACATCTACTAAGTTTCAGCGGTCTTTACAACCATTGGTCTACTGGGGACTTTATGAAATTCTAGAACAACGCAGATTTTACTCATTTCATTATTTATTTTATCCTATAGAATCTATAGGCATCTATAGTATAGATGTTTCCACATAGGTATGTGTAATGTAGGTCTTACTAATTAAGAGTTATTGCAAATTCTCAATAGTAGTATTTACGTAATAAAATAGAGGAGCTCAATAGAACAAACACCAAGTCAACGAACCAACTAGTTTTATTGGGTTACCCGCAACTATAAATTAACACGGGATACCACACGTCCCCCTTTAAAAAAAAATAAAACTATACCTACTTAACACTAACTAAAAAAAATGAAACATTTCTACTGCAGCGATTGTGGCTCAGACAATCGTTGCGTAGTTACATACCTACCCTATACATCACCAAAACTACAGATAACGCTAAGTTTGTATTAGGTAGAAGTTACATTACTTGTTAACATATTTTATTTTACAATGTTTTACAAACGCAAACAAAATAACTATTTCTATAAGTTAGTGGGCATCTTATGATATGAAATGGAAAGTTTTATGCATACACACGCATTACACAAATTTATACAACATAAAATTGTGAAGCGATTATTTCTGAGCAAAACAATTTACAAAACCCGTTTTTGTAAGTGTAAGTAGGTCAATAAAACTATGTAAACAAACTAATACTATACTTTATACAATTTATCTCCAAAAGTACATGCTCTTTTGTGACGTACTAAGTTGGATTGCACCGCGACCGGGCTTTGAATCGGTTTCGGATCAAGTACATGCTTAGGAACCGCACAAGAAGTGTCTTTAGGCGACTGGAATTCTGTCAATTCCTCAACTGCGTCATCAACAACAGATTCGCCATCGGGATCAGTATCAACGTGGATAGGTGCGACCCCAGACAGTCGTAAACTAGAACGAGGTTTCCCCACGGGGAGCAACTGATCAATGTGCCTCTTCCACTCACGTCCATCGGGGCAACGAACTCGATAAGTGAGCGGTGCGTCCCTCGCTGTGACCACGGCCGGCGCCCACTTGTCTGGTCGCGCGCTGTAGTCCCGCGCCAGCACGGCATCGCAGGGCGCCTCGCTGCGCTCGGTGCCGGGCGCGGCTCGGCCTGCGCGCGCCGCGGCTGCCTCGCTGGCGCGCTCGGCGCTCGGCCGCAGCACGTCCAGCCGACCGCGCAGCCGCCTACCGAGCATCGCCTCGGCCGGCGCCACTCCGGTGGTGGCGTGCTCGCAGTTTCTATACTGAAATAAAAATTTTGTGACCGCCGTCTCGACGTCTACCCTTTCGTGCGCAGCTTTCTTCATGGCGCGTTTCACCAACTTTACTGCATTTTCGGCCGCTCCATTACCCGCCGGACGGTATGGACTTGTGATCGTATGAGTGATGAGGTTTTTTTTCATGAAATTAGCGAACTCACCGGAACCGAACGGCGGACCACCATCGCTGACGACCTGGGAAGGGAGACCGAACCTCGCGAACAATTCTCGCAGCTTGCCTACGGTCGCTGCGGCTGTGGTGCCGGACATTTTCTGCACCTCGATCCATTTACTATGCGCGTCGACAGACACCAAGTAATGCTTGCCCTGAAACTCTCCGAAATCAATGTGAACACGTTGCCACGGGCGCGCGGGGAACTCCCACGGGTGCAACATCGAACGCGGGGGCGCGTCGCGCTGCTGTCTACAAGCACTACACTCTCTAGCGATCGACTCGATCTGAGCATCTAAAGAAGGCCAATAAACGTAACTTCTAGCGATATTCTTCATTTTGACAACTCCTAAATGCCCCTCGTGCAATTCAGCTAGCACCTGCTTTCGCAAGACCTCTGGCACAATGACCCGATGATTATATAAGATGCAACCTTGATCTATAGTCAAACTATCTTTACGATGGTGATACGGTTTTTCCGACTCGGACGAAATTTTCGAGGGCCAACCGTTAATTATATATGTCTTAATGCTGCCCAAAACTACATCTTTCTGTGTATGCAAAGCCACTTCTTTAGCACTAATCGGAAAAGATTCTTCGACGTAGTTAATATAAGATACCGAATCCGATTCATCACAAGTTTTACGTTTGTTAGGCAGGGGCAGTCGTGATAACGCATCGACGTTACTGTTATCGCTTGATTTAACGAATTCAATGTCAAAATCATAAGACGCGAGCCTTGTGCCGTATCGTTGCAACCTACTAGCTGCCGTTGCCGGCAAACCAAACTTTGGTCCAAAAATAAATGTTAACGGTTTATGATCCGTTTTAATGATAAAATGACGGCCGTAAATATATTGATGATGTTTTATGACACCAGCAATAATAGCGAGAGCTTCTTTATCCAGTTGACTGTATGATCTTTCGGCAGCGTTAAGTGTACGCGACGCGAAACATATGGGGCGCTCGTCGCCGTTCGGGAATCGATGCGATAACACACTGCCAATACCGTAAGAACTACTATCAACGGCGAGTACTAGAGGCAAATCGGGATTATAATGTACCAACACTTTACTACTTAGTATAACAGATTTGATCTCATTAAATGCGTTTTTACAATTTTCGGACCAGACCCAAGGCATATCTTTGCGCAGCAAATTATGCAAAGGATGTAATATAGTACTGAGCCGAGGAATGAACTTTGAATAATAATTAATCAGGCCGAGAAAGGACCTCAACTGCGTTACATCCTTTGGTGAGGGCGCATCTACAATTGCTTTAATCTTATTTTGATCTGGATGCAAACCTTGTTTGTCAATTATAAAACCTAAGTAGGTAATACTATCTTGCATAAAACTACACTTTTCTAGTTTTATTCTTAAACCGACCTCACGCAACCGAGACAAAACAGCTTTTAGGTTTACCAAATGTTCCTCCCTATTAGAACCCGTAACCGCTATATCGTCCAAAAATACCGCTGTGCCATTTAATCCTTTAAGAGTTTCTTCCATAAACTTTTGAAATTTCTCCGGTATGCAAGTTAACCCGAAAGGTGTCCGATCATACACGAAAGTACCAACGTGAGTCGTTATCGCGCTGCACGCCCGCGAACTTTCATCCAAAAACAATTGTTGGTACGCGTTGGTAAGGTCGATTTTAGAATATTGCTCACCGCCGCTTAAGGCTGCGAACAATTCCTCGATTCGTGGCATAGGGTACGGGTCGCGGATCAACTTAGGGTTTATAGTTACTTTATAGTCACCGCATATACGTATATCACCCGATTTCTTAATGACTGGTACAATTGGTGTTCCGTAGTCTGAGTAATCTACCTTGTGAAGTGTACCCTCTGCCTCGAGTCGCTGCAGTTCCGATTCCACAGGCTTACGTAAAGCTAACGGTAACTGCCTCGCCTTAATAAAAATTGGGGTCGTATCTCGCAATCTCAACGATAGCTGTTTGGTACAAGTACCGAGACCAGGGGCAAACACGGTGGGAAATTCTTTTTTCAAATTATCAACTGCATTTAATTCTGACAGGTTAAAAATCATTTCATTAATTTTTATTTTATCGATGTTTAGCTGACTTAACCAAGACCTACCCAATAGTGGCGGTCCCCCGTTTTTTATTACAAAAAGTTTTAAATTCCTCGCCGTGTGTGACCCTACCTCCACATCAACTATAATATAACCTGCTACTTCGATTCGAGTGCCGTTATACGAATGCAAACATAGATCATTAGCGATGAGCGACTTCTGCTTAAAATGTTCATCATAAAAGTAAGTATTGATGGTGGATAACTTACTGCCAGTGTCCAACTCGAACATCATCACTTTACCGTCAACCTTCGCTCGCACGGTGTACGGACGGTCACTATTGTTGCATACATTTAGGTTGTACAAATCGCACTCCGAATCGTCGTCGTTATCATTATCAATATAATTCTGACCACGTCCCAAAAACGAAATATCTCCTTGTCGCGAAAAACGCTTACACATTACCTTTAAATGGCCCTTCTGGCCACACGCATCACACGAATAGTTTTTAAAACGACATCCGATGGGCCGGTGCCCCTTTCCGCACCGCCAGCAAGCTGGTTGCGCGTCGCTCGCAGTCGCAGCGCTGGCCGGGGCGCGCGCCACGTTGCCGCCGCCGCCGCCGCCATAGCCGCGCGCACCCGCCGAGCTGCCGCCGCCGCCACCGTAGCCGCGCGCGTCGCCTGCGCCGCCTGAGCCGCGCGCGCTTCCGCCGCCTGCCCGGCCGGCCGCCAGCCGGTGCACGGGCTCGGCGCTGCCGGAGCTGGCTGTGGCCGCTGCGCTGCCCGTCCCGCTCGCGTGCGCGTTCCGGTCGGCCGCCTCCAGCGATAAAGCCAACTCCACCGCCCTCTTGTAAGTCAACGTAGGCTCGGCGAAAAGTCGCGATCTCATGTCGTCACTCGCCAACCCCGATACGAATTGATCTCTCAAGTTTTCTTCGAGGGTGGTCTTGAAGTTGCACGTACTTGCTAAATGTTTGAGAACTTGCAAGTAATCGCCGAGACTTTCGCCACTGTTTTGACGGCGCTGTCTAAAAATGTGCCGCTCAGCTATATCCGAGCGCTTCGGTTCGAGATGGTCGCCGACTATCTCCACTAATTCACTAAAAGTTTTGACTTCCGGATTGTCTGGCGCACATAGATCACACATTAAATCATATGTAGTTTCACCAACTAAAGTCACTAAAGTAGCCACTTGCAATTCCGGTTTTATTTCATTGAGCGCCATGAACTGTTTCACGCGTCGAATATAAGCCAACCACTTTTTGCTTGTTATATCGAATTGTTCGATTTTACCGATCGGCATTTTATTGTCACTTGATAAACACACAATAACGAAGCAATTAATGATATTTTAACGCGATTTATCTCGTCGCCAGTAGTATTTACGTAATAAAATAGAGGAGCTCAATAGAACAAACACCAAGTCAACGAACCAACTAGTTTTATTGGGTTACCCGCAACTATAAATTAACACGGGATACCACATCAATATTTCTTTTTAGGTCTAAACAAGGTCACAAACCTGCTCCAAAAACCTGGAGTATGTCTAATGTAGCCATTAGCCGTAAACGACCCGTCCATCAGGCTGGTCTAGATACAACTTCCCTAATGAGTTGGAAATACCATCAGGTGGAATGCTACGTGATTGTACGAAACATGCGCGCATGAGGGTACTTTTAACTTTGGTTATTATGACTATACTTTGTGAATAGTAACACGTATTAGATGGTTTATTACATATTCTTGAGGTCATAGCTTTGTATAGACGTAGAATGACTTAGCGCTATCTTTGAATTACACTGGCCTGCAAAACTAAGTATCACACTTTTTAAATTGCAATAACTTTTTAAGTAAACAAGATATACTTTGATCTCAACCCAATTGAGCACGCCTGGGACGAGCTAGGAAGGCTAGTCAGAAGCCGCAGACCACCACCTAGCACCCTCAGGGCACTAAAACAGGCCCTGATAGAAAAGAATGGGTCCAAAACCTCGTGTTCAGTATGCCATCCGGCTTGAAGCTTTAATCAGAGCCCGAGGAGGCAATACCAGTTATTAAACATGAAATAACATGTAAAACATACTTAGAAAATGTTAGATGAGTTTTTAGACACTAAGCTAAAAATGGCTATTTTATTGTTTATCATTTTTTTAAAGTTAAAAATGTTACTAATGTATGTTTTAAAGAAAGCTGATAAAATTCGCTATAAAACATTTTTTATTTGAAATCTCTAACTTGTATAGTTTAGAAAAAAACTAAATTCTAAAAGTGTGATACTTAGTTTTGCAGGCCAGTGTAGTTCATTATCGACTGTGCCCGATAGATGGGAATATTATCGAAACACAAACCTTAGATCGCGAAAATGAATTCTCACAGAGATTGAATATTAGCAATACCGTCAAATTATGACTTATTTCACGGTATTGTTTACCATCATCGTCATCTTATAACAGTCAACTGCTGGACTTAGGTCTCTCCCAAGACAAGACGAGTCACTAAGTCCGGTCTCCGTCTCATCCAGTGTTAGCCCTGTCTTTATTCCGCATCTCGATGGAAGGCGTCCTACACTAAGCTTGCCAAAACGCTAACTTCACTCTATTTCCTTCAACGGTTCTTTGGCAAACAACGCCAAAATATAGTTAGAAACCTACAAAAAATATTAATTGTGTGTAAGATTCTGTCTCTCGTATAGCAAGTAGTACAACAGAAAGCTTCTATTAAATCTGGCGAGACACACGGGATTCTACTTAGCATACAAGTTTGTTCCTTGTAATTTGTCCCGAGGGCGACAGTTCCCGGTGCACTGCTTACCTGCTTAGTTGAAGTTCTTAACAATACGAACCGTATTTATACCGTTATAGGCTTGTAAAGGTGCTTTTTAAGTTCGCGAAATTAAGCTTTGGTAGAATTGAACCACTTATTTTTATTATTGTTTACAAAAACGAACAACAGACTTCAATGGCAACGACAAGTAACCACATTTTAAAGGTCACTCAAAAACTACTAGTCAGATCTTAATGTTTAAATGGACCATCATCATCATCTTCTTATCCTTATCCCACACAATATGGGACCACCCCTAGAGTATTTTGTACTTATTGTGTTTCACAATTGGCGGATTAATCACGTAACATACATTAAAAAAAACACCAGTCGAATTGCGAACTTTATGTTTTGAAGTCGGTTAAAAAGAACTTTATCAGTCCCGTAAAAGCAAAGACAATGTTATATAACGTTCGTAAAAGTTCAGAAACCTAAGTTTCAGTTCAGGTACAAGTTGCAAGTAGTTGGCAAGCTTGAAGAAATGTATGACGCAATAAAAATGGTTTATAGCATAATTCTAGAAGCTTTTACTTGGAACTTGCAACGAAATCTAGTTTTTCTCTAGACTTCCTGATTTTTTTATATTTTTATCTTTTATACAACTGGGAAATTTACCATTTAACTTTTTATAAGAAAAATTCACAAAAATTGTTTTGTTCTTGATTACATTTGATTTTATTCTAAATGATCCTTGTGATTTTACTGAATAAAGTAATTTTTGACTTTGACTTTGACTTATATTTATTTTAAATACTCGTTCCTTTATAAGAAACTCTTTTTCAGGTTAATTTTTTTATCGTACGTATGTAAATGGAAACTAAATGGCAATTTTGTATAGAGTAAAACAATATTTATATACTTCTTAAAAAAATTGCGTAGTCTCAAACGCAGACTACGCTCTGTTTAAAAAAAATATGTATAAATACTCAAAAATAATTAAAATACAATGAATCTAGAACATATTTTAATCTGTTTGCATGTAATTTGTGAAGGCGACAGGTTATCAAACTGACCTACATTATCTGTATGATTTAAGAAGAAACGTCGCTCTGCAAAACAACTATCTGATTGGGGTTTTTAGCACAAGCAAAAAATACCTAAGTACACTCAGCATCACAAATATCTATATATTATATATATTTCTTTTTTTTATATGAGTGTCGTTGTGCAAAACAATTGTCTGATTTAAGTTTAAAGCACAAGAAAATGTCTAAAAGGACTGTCAGCATCAAAATTTGATCTCTTTGAGAAGAAGTATATCTATTTTGATTCTGATTGTGTTACAGACAAATAATGAAAGACTTAACATAATTTAAAACAATGTATATTTTGACATCTTACAAGTTGTTAGTGATTAAATAAAACACATTCAATAGTTTGCCATCTCACTAATAATGTTGACTGTACTTACCTTGAATTTATGACAAAAATAAATCATTTCGGAATCAACATGTTGATTCGAATTAAAAACTCATGCCAAAGGGCATGGATAATGTATGGTATGTATAAAAAAGTATATTTCTAAATTTAATTTTAAAAGGCAAAACAATTATATTCTGCGAAAAAAATATTATATCAGCGTAGTCGCATGACGTACTATTGTGTATTTAATATTATAATTGTAAATATATCTACATATTGATAAAACTCAAACGCTTTTGTTCAACGGCGGAGAAAAGCAATCTAAATAAATTTATAAATTATTTAATACCTAATACCTAAATAACGACTTTTAGCAATAACTTCATGTATAATAATGTAACTTTAGTAACACGTAACTTTATTATAAGAATGCCTACTTTTTTAAATTCGAGAACTTATAACCGCTATGCTGAACTTTGAACCATTTTAAAATAAACAGTTAACAAGCGTTGAAATATTTACGATTCCGTAATAAACTTGACCAACCAAGCTATCCCGCAAATAGGTCAACATGCACTGCAAACAACGGTCCAGCACAAGGAAACCAAACGTCCAACGAAAGCCTTCAAGTAAATTACAAACAGTAGCTTTACCATGAATTTTTACTATTATATACTATATATACTATACTCGCTAGCGTCTGTAGTTAAAAAAAATGGTAGCACTCCGGGAGTGCCGGCAGAAGTGAAAACTTCAATATTAACGTTGTGTTTTCACTTTTAAGTTTTCACTTCAAAAATATAACCACAGTCGTCATAATGACAATGACAATGACAATGACATCACAATGACACAGACACATTCGCGCAAGCGCGAATGTGTCTGTGTCATTGTGATTGTGTCATGTCATTGTGTCACATTCGCGCTTGCGCGAATGTGTCTGTGTCAGTGTGTCAGAGTGGGAGATACTAGTTCCTCTCCCTTTCCCACGATCTTACGCTTAATTTCGAACGTCACGTGACCCTGACGCGAGTTTGAAAGTTTTTACCCACCCAGCGCCGCTAAAGAAGTTTTCACTTCAAAAATGTATGATGATTTGTACAGCGCCTCCAGCGGATAGTTGGGTACTAAAGTTCGTAATACTAATATTGACTACTGTAGTAAAGTCAGGCGATTTTACTGTGACAATTCATGGTAGAATAAAGAATGTGGTAGAAGAATAAATGAATTGAATTGAATTGAATAGAGTTACAGTACGTAGGTACATCTGGGAATTCAGAAATAACATTAAAGTTATTTTGAGGTTTTGATTATCTCATATTTTTAGCAAGCGTTGTGTGTAAAGCGCGTTTCGACGAGATGGAGCGACGCGACGGTCTGCGGAATATAAAGGTAATAGGTACTGAATGAGAAGAAATGAAGATCGAGCTCAGTGGCGTGGCCTACGAGACCTACGTCCTGTGGACAGATATAGGTTTCTGATAATGATGATTTTTATCAGAATGATCGTAGGCACTACAGATGGACCTGGCCAAGTGCAGTCAATTACTTTAACCAAGTCTAACTTGAAAGAATAACTTGGGCATATGGATGCCCAAGTTATTCTTTCAAGTTAGTACAAAATTTAACTGTAGTAAGAATGGTCTTACTACAGTTAAATTTTGTACTAAGAATCTTACAAAAATACTATCGGTCTATTTTATCTTGCCCGTTCTTCTAGGCTCTGGTCGCGTGGAACTGGCACCTAGAATCACCTAGTATGTAAGGCGATTCTAAATGATCCTTGTGATTTTACTGAATAAAGTAATTTTGACTTTGACTTATAAAAAGCTAGCGCAGTTAGTTGATGTCTTGATTACCATACGTAATGTTGACGTAATGTCAACGCTAACTTTTTATAAGATAGGGGGAATAAAAGCACACCTCGGTTATAACAAAAACATTCTGCAATATGCATAAAAATAAAATGCTAGTTTGTAACAATACAGTATGTTCCAATTTGTCTGAAAGTAGTTTCAAAAGTCGCACCGCAACATCCATTTATCGTGCAAGTGTGAACGCGGAAGCAGCCTGATTCCACCCTGGGGTGCCATAACCGAGTGGCTTTATTGTGATTCAGTGAGCGCTGGTGCATTTAGCCAATGCAATTTCATTGAGAAATTCCCCAGACTGATATGTCTTGTGTGCTGGCTATTGATACAAATCATGTAGTGCTGTAGTTGGTGGAGTTTTAAAAGTTCTGCGCGCTTTTGACGTGACAACGTCTTATAATTCGATAGAGCCGGCTGCACGCACGAAAAAACATGACTCATGCGGCGTTACCTCGCTCTGAGGCGTTCCATGTAAGACTTGAAGTGCAAGCGAGAGCGCGGAACGAGCGACAAAGAAGCACAATCGGCCTTTGCGTTCGTTGTCACGTTCAACTATCGTCAGTAAACCGACTTTACAGACAACCATTTTTTTTGTGATGACTATGATGTTATTGTAATACCTCAATAGTTGTTACAACTCAGGCTCGTATGGGTACATCATGTATTGTACTAAAAATAGTTCTAATATAAAACAATGTTTAACATGCGTTATGGGAAAATTAAAATACTAAATATTTTTTTTAGGTAAAAGTAAAATGTTCAAACTATTTATTTTGGAATAAAATTATATACCAAATAACTTGTACGAGCGTATTGTATACATGTCTCTCTAAGTAATTGAATCAGGCATAAACAAAAGGCTGATAATATAGCCAGATAAATCATATCTGCGTGATAAAGCCTATCCTATGCAATAAACCTATATCTTGCTGTATCAGCACTCTAAGCATTCATTACTACGCTTGTTTTTTTTTTCATTAAAATCACAACTAACATTACGACATAATGTACTACTTATTTATTTATTACTAGCTGACCCGTGCCCACTTCGTTGGGCATAATTCGACCGTTTTTTCTCCCATTCACTTTGCAAAACGGACTACCACGAAAAAGTTTTTTATTTTTCGGTTTTTTATATAACCTATGACACTCAGCAATAATGTGGCTTTCTATTGGTAAAAGAATTTTCAAAATAAGTTCAGTAGATCCCGAGATTACACCTTACAATTTTACAAACACACGTCACTTCTTGTTAATATTAGTATAAAAGTATACATAGATTATTTTTAGTGTCACATAATAATCTACTAATAATATAAATTTTCAGTTGATCACAAAAACAAAAAAATAATCAATCGTATTACTAGGCACATTCTCTCGCAAATGACAAAACAAAAGGCCATCAGTTCCCATCGTCTATCACTCAAGACTTCAATATCAGTTCTTGTTGCCAGCACGTGCAAGTGCAGTGGAAGCTTCCTATCAATCATGAGCTGACGAGTTTCTGATCGAGGTTCTATGGCGCGAGAGATTCCTGTGATGTGTGATAGGAGTCGTAAATCTAGTTGAAAACTGTGGATTTTACGAAATTACATCAGTGGTAGAACACCAGCTACCTCTTTTACAGTATAATATATAATTATATACTATAATATCGATCCATTGTTTTCAAAACTAACGAATCATTACGGTCTATCTTATAAAAAGTTAGCGCAGATTTGAAGTACTGATTACCATACGTTATGTTGACTTAAAGTCAACGCTAACTTTTTATAAGACAGGGGGTTAGAACTCAAATGGAGTCTAACCTTTTTTTAATTGGTGTGAAAATAATACGATCAATCGTCTTCAATAGCCTGGAAAAGACAATGCACATAAAACAAGTTTTAAAGCAAAATTTAAACTTTTCAAAACTAGCTTTTATTTCAGTAGCATAAGGAGCAAAGCGTCTTGAAACTTTTAATATAGCCTTCTTCCAATATTGGGTCTTGGCGATATTGCTATGATAGAAACATAAAGATTGTGAGAAATTCCATTGTTTTCAATTACATTTTTGCTCATACAAGTGGAAAAATAATGGATTTATTAAAAATAATCTTAGACGATGTTTTTCGCTATGGAATATACTGATACTGAAAGATGTCAAGTATAACAATGTTTATTATACTAACAAAATAATAATAAAAAAATCATGAATTTGACTTTTAAAATATATACATTAATCAAAGGCATTAAAGCACCTTTTTACTAGAAACTTTGCCGAGGGTTTGTGGACTACGTCTCTTAATTATACAAAAAATGTTTTAATTAATTAACCTATTAGTGTTAACCGCTTGAAAATCCGTTCAGCCGCTTTTGTGTTTATCGCAACAGAGACGCGGAGGGGGACTTTCCCTCCCTGTGTTTGCCTTTAGATAGATAGATAAAAACTTTATTGTACACACAAATTAGAAAAATACAGTGCAGAAAAAAAATAATACTTAGAACTTATAAGTACAATGGGCGGCCTTATCGCTGAAAGCGATCTCTTCCAGACAACCTTAACAGTATATAGTGTTACACAATTATTAATAATTGTTTTATTTCTCTATCATTATATTTTATTATTTTTCTGTTTTGTTAGTGTTTGTCAAATAAATAATTTCTTATTCTTATTATTCTTATACATAAATGGATAGAAAGTCAAAGTCAAAATTACTTTATTCAGTAAAATCACAAGGATCATTTAGAATCGTCTTACATACTAGGTGATTCTAGGTGTCAGTTCCACGCGACCAGAGCCTAGAAGAACGGGCAAGAAACTTACGGCCTGGTTCCTACCGTTTAGATATGAAGGTTAGTCCCTTTTTGTCTGATTTGCCCTATAAAGGTTTACCCTACAAACATTGTTTAACCAAGATACACAAGTAGAAGCTGTATCGTAAATCAATCCATCCGACTTTCTCGGGAATTGCGTTTTTTACGAGCACAGTAGACCGCGACGGTTATCTATCTCACTCGCACTAAGCAAGTAATCAGGGATAGTGACAGGGTAAGAAGATGTAAGGTCTCGTCATTGTTTTGTTTTTATTGTCTGGAGGAGTTTTTCATTCGATTAATTTTATGTTCGAGTGAGAATATTATAAGTTGTATCATGGATCATTTATTTAGGACTATTTGAACTATCTCTACAGATCGTTTGCAACTGTCTACAAATAGCTCAACTGTTTATTCTGTATTTTACAACTAATATTCTGTAATAGTCGGAATTTCGTGTGTAAATAAAATAAATATATATAAACTTTTCACAGAACGCTATTTACTCTCAAACTAAGCAAAGCTAAATATTGTGGGAATTAAAATGCTGATATCATTACCGTTTATCTTTTAACTAACTTTCCTCTTGTAAGTCTCAGTACTTGCAATGATTAATGCAAGTGGGTGTGCGGATCAGTTTTATTAATCCTATCCAAGTTTGAGAGCTCCAATTTTACTTGTCAAAGCTTTGCGCCATTAATCTTTTAAGAATATGCTAGTGAGTAGAGTATGAGTGGAATATGTTTTAGTACAAGGAATATGTGATGGAAACTGATAGCACGAGGGGATAAAAAGACAGGTCGTAAATCTTGTGTTTTTGCGTATGGGAAAACTATGGTGTTTAAGATATTAACATTCAACTTATGGATTATGTTATGAGATATGTTACAATGGTGCATCTTAATCGGTTAGTTCATAAAAAAATATTGTGGCATGTATTAGTTTTGTAAACGTTTCAGAGTTGTATGAAGGAACACTTTTCGGTCAAACTGGAAGCCAGCGCTATAGGAACCAATGGTTTCTTTTCTATAGCTTATGCTGAGTGGCGGCCTTTTTACACTTATTTTTAAATGTTTCATATATGTCATGGTGTAATTAAATATTTATTTCTTTCTTCTTTCTGAACGCGCCATTGATAGACTTGCTTCGATATAGATAGAAACAAACTTGAGCCATCAGATTGTTAATTATACTAAAGGAAAAATGCTGATAATTGACCTTGTATAAGCCCTAAAGGAAGCTAAAAACGGAAAAAACATTTACCTTTTCAAACTACAATATTTTATCATTTTCTCACCCTCTCCAAAGGATAATGTTTTAACTCTCAGATAAGCGTGTTTACGACTTTTTTAGCTTCTTTATGTATGTTATTGCATAAAAATAAGGAAAAAGGTTCTCAAATTGTGTTTGGGTAACAGTTTGTATCCTTCCAAATATAATAGAGGAGATTGGATCGAAAGTCAATATTTGCTAAGTTATTTGTGGAACTGTAGTTATATTTGTAAAAAAAAAAACACAAATATAACTACAGATCTACAAATAACGGAATGTAGCTGGCAAATACTGGATGAGAAGAGCCGAGTGCTTAGTGGCGAGTATTCGGAGAGACCTACGTCCATCAATGGACTGATAAAGGATGATGACGATGATTTTCAGCAGCAAACCAAAACGATAGACGTCATAGCTTAGTTGGTATAGCAGTGCATTATACGCTGTAGTTTGTGGGTTTGATTTTCAACAAGCAAAATTTTGTGTGATGACTAACTGCCACGTGTAGATGTTTACATAATTTTTTTTAAAGAAATTTTGAATTTTGTCAGTAATCTGGTTTTGCTAACATGTGTGCAATATTGTATGATTATTCAATTTTTGTATTTTCTTGTTCCTAATATATTTTATATGTATACTAATTCATTCTAACAATATCGTATTTGAACTAACGCAAAGCTGTTTACATAACTGATGTTATAATAAAAAAACTAAATAAATTAGTGTCAATATTTTAATTCTGATAATAGTCTTGACATTTTAGAAAGAAATTCCAATCAAACTTAGCTTATTATTTAATAACTTAACATTAAAAAGCATCCAATTTATTCCTTAACTTTTCACTTTACGTAATATCGTCAAAAAACTCGAATCAATCTGAAAGTATTTCCCAAGTTACGGTGTTCAATGATTAAATTGCCAAAAAGTTCTGTGAAAGTATCTGTGTAACGGTTCAGTGGGCTCTGTAGATCTATGACCTTGTATTATAATTGAAAGTGAGTAGAATTGACAGATAATGTGATTATAATCATACATCTGTCAATTGGGAAACCTATTAATTTTTTTTTTTGCTGAACAACACAACTTCATCTAGCCCCAAGCTAAGCAGAGCTTGTGTTATGGGTACTAGAAGACTGACATATTTAATATAGTACATTACATAGATAGATATTTTTTATTATACATTTAAAATACCCAGAACACCCAGAATAAATATTGGCAGACCGTACAAACATTTATCCCAAGGCGGGAATCGAACCCGCAACCTCGCAGCGTCGCAGGCGGACCTTCGCCCCCTGCGCCTCATCGGTCGTCTTCTCAGTGTTACCAAACCCAATAGTTGTTTAAAATACTATTAAGTATATATCTATCTATCTAATGATATTGTAATAAGTATGTCAGTCTTCTAGTACCCATAACACAAGCTCTGCTTAGCTCGGGGCTAGATGATGTTGTGTGGTTTGTCCAGCATTATTTATTTATTTATATATTAATTAAGGGCAGTGAACAAAGGCTAGTTTTATAATAACAAAAGTACCACCTTCAAAATCATCGAAGAAAAATTACTCGCTATAAACTTTGGTTAACTTTTGACAGCAGTGGCTCTACCATGAGATGTCACAGTAAAATCGCCTAACTTTACTACAGTAGTTACGTCAATATTAGTATGACGAGTTTTAGTACCCAACTATCCGCTAGAGGCGCTGTACAAATCTTCATACATTTTTTAACTACAGACGCTAGCGAGTGTAGTAAATATAGTATAGTAAAAACTCATGGTAGAGCCACAGTTGAAGCGATTCTAAGTAAACTTTAACTGTTCAGTTACCTACGTAGAAGTGCATGTCTACTATTCGTTGTTCCATGAACGGATTGCCGGAGAAGTTCTACATGCAAGTTTAATAACCGCACTCATGTCGCACGCGAGATAGGATTGAATAACTCATGACAAATACGCTCAAGAATATTCTCTAGTCTTGATTTACTTATGACTATTTAATATTTTTTTTTATTTCTATTTAATTTTTAAATGCAGTATTTAAAAATGTAGTAATAAAAATATTAATTAAATTATTTGAAAAATATATTAAATGAGTCACAGCTCACTTGATTATAGCTCTGCCTTCCATGCTGTGGGTCGTGGGTTCGATTCCCACCCAGAGCAAATGTTATGTTTTAACAAAAAAAAAGTATTTTCTATTAGCAATCTAGTTCCCATATAGTACCTACAAGCTCTGCTTAGTTTGGGATTAGAGTGTGATGTGTGAAATATCCATTAATATTGATTTATTTTTTAGAAAGTTTATTTGCAGACCGTTCAAACGGTCAAATAGTGGCTTAACTGATCTAAATCAGTTAACCAATGAGTGTACCCAAGATTTTGACTGCTTTGCTCAATAGCAATGTCGATATTAATTTTAGTTTTTATTTTGGCGTAAGTATTGGTATATTGTAATTATGTGACCGCACCAATTATTTCTCAATTAAACTGCAAATGTTTTAATCGAGAAATAATTCGAGCGGCAATTACAATTAAAATAAAAAGAAACAAGTGATTAAAATAAAGAGAAAACTGACTTTGACATTGACAAGTCATAAAATAGCGGTGACAAATAACTTGTTTTAAAACGTTTAATATCATGTGTTACCAAGCTATTATAAAATATATTTATTTAAGTATTTGTTTTATATACATGTTTCTTCTTAGTACATAAATCATTCTAAGTTTTAAAGAGCACTGAAATATTTGACGTGATATAAAAATACGCCAATTTTATCCACGCAAAATGGCGTGGGCGTTAAATAAATGTTATGTCATTATATTTTAAATTAATATAAAGTTTTTCATGACAGTTTTCACATTACATTCATATCGCAGAACAGTTATATCTGAAATTGGTTATGACTAGCAGCTTAAGTATAGGTAGTGGTTAACCCCCTATCTTATAAAAAGTTAGCGTTGACTTTAAGTCATCATTACGTATGGTAAACAGTACTTCAAGTCTGCGCTAACTTTTTATAAGATAGACCGTAAGAGTGCAAATATGATTCGTAGTCTGTAATTCTTTTGGTAAAACATTTTTATTGTTGTTCTAACGTTATGTTAAACTTTCTAAAGCTTTGTTTTAACCTCTCATAACATTGTTGGAACTAATCTCTTCTTCTTGTTTTCGCACGTATTTCGTGCAATGTGCTTGTCTTATTTTATGTAAAGAGGAACAAAAACGCCTTGGTATTTGTAATTTTGGAACAGAGTCACTGAACTATTACTGTAATTACTGTACCTTTAAGGTTGTATTTTATTTTATACAATTGAATATATGTATATATTTTTTTAATTTTTACTTTATACTTACAATCATTTAGTTTTTAGATAAAACGATTGAACGATGAACGTTCTTCAAGAATATACTTTACCTATCAAAACAAATAGAAACGATGTTTGAACGCATACTGCATAGAAATAAAAAGCAAATAAAGATCGATCTATAACTTAATCTTCCTCGAAAACGGTGGACGTCATTTAAATACAGAGTAACTTTTCAATATACTGATTTCAAGTGTCAATATAAAGACAATGATATGTTCATTTTATTAACTTTTAGACCATTTTTTTTGTCAGAGACTCAAAACTATGTATTTTTAGCCCCCAGATTTTAAAAATATATACCTACTTAAATAAATAAACATTCATGGACATTTCACCCATCGCGATTTAGCCTCAAACTAAAAGCAAAGCTTGTAAATGGGAACTAGATTGCTGATAGAATACTTATATACTTACATTATTTTTTTTCATTTTTTACATAGCATACATGTAACATCCTACCCAATTACCAGATCTATATACCAGATAAAGTCATTTTTTAATGAATCTGTGCCGTTCTTATACGGCCATCGTACAAACCGGGGTTTAAGCAAACGATATGCAAACATAGCTGTTTTGACTTGCATTCCGATCCCTCCTTGCATAAAATATCCATTTCACAAGCCAATACGGCGCAATGTATGCTATTGCCTGTGGCTACTGACTTTACCTTTGATCGTGGATTTTATAACCTCATCATCATCAACCTATAGCAGTCCACTGCTGGACGTAGGTCTCTCCCAAGACGCGCCACTGAGCTCGGTCTTCGACTCTTGTCATCCAGTTTTTGCCAGCTACACACTGTTGATCGACGCTCCAACTCGCCGGAGGGCGTCCCTACACTACGCTTGCCTAAACGCGGTTTATAACCTACTGTAAAAAAAAAAAGAAGGCCATTCTCAATTCCTTGACGAATTATTATTTTTTGCGTATGTTTAGTAAAAAGATTTTATTCACAAACAAACTAACGATTATTACAGTATTTACAAAGTGTACATAGGCATGTAAAAAAACATAAGAAACAGTTGAGCTACCTACAGACCGTAACGATCTATAGATAGTTCAACTGATCCAAATCAGTACCGTATGTTTATGGTCAGATTCACGTGATAAAATACAATGAGGATCCGTAAAAAAAAATAAGGTCATTATTTAGAGTTTGACATGTTGGCAATGAGCAGGTGATCTGGTAAAAATAACCACCATCGGCTCATAAAAACTATTTAATAGCATCACAAACCGTCTATGATATAAAAGACGACAGCGACAGCAGACGCAGCGATCGGCTTCAATGTAACTTCAACATAACAGTAATTGCTCGCTCAAACTAATTTTATTATTTTTAATACCATGCGGTCTTGACCTAGAATTGTGGTGGCATTTGATTTAATTCTTTTTAGCTTTTTTTATTGTCATGATGTGCACTATGTTTGTGAACTATCTAATAAATAAGTATAAAAAAATGACGAGTGAGTTTTTCTCTTCTTCATATTTCCTCTAACGATGTAAGAAATAATTGTCAGTACTAATTGTTTATTTTGAAATCATTCCACAAATCAGTTGAGAAGCTAGTTGTTGGTTAAGCTGTCAATTCGTAGGGTATCAAGCACCATGGATTGACAAACCTTGGAACAGTTGGAATGAAGATAGACGTAGGATGGCTCTCGATTGACTGAAGACGTTTATTTAGACGGTGGATGACGAAGGTCTTAATAAAGTATTCATAGCACAACGTATCTAACCTCAAAAGTAGCAGGATTGTATGAAATCTTAACTGCTGTTAAAATGTCAAACCGATACTTATTGATAACCTGCAGTGGTGCTGCCCATAGCAATGCATTGCCTCACGTTTATTGATGATGAGATGTATCGTGTGATGCTTTACATCACTCTGAGACGTGTTATGTCACTAATTTATTTGACAGTGACAATACTCTGAGACAGGTGTTACGTCACTTATTTATTTGACAGTGACAGCTTGTTGCAAGCCTGTCGCAAATAACATAATACCCAAACCAAAGACTTTCCACTAGCGGTCACAACAACAGTTTTACGTAACACAGTAAACACGTCACAATATTGGTTTATATACGCCATAAACCCTTGTCTGTAGAAGGACGCCTATAAAATAGATAAAATATACGGGCACTAAGGAAACCATCTTGTGCACCTGGGCTTAGGGAGCGCTATCGATGTCGTTTGACAAAGTGGGGGCTAGTGTTTGTGCTGGACGAAAACGTGGGAGATTTTTCAATCGATTCGCAGTTGTAACTCGTTCGCTATTTCTATAATCATTTATTTGCTTTAAAAGTACAAAAAATCTATAAAAATTTATTCACAAACAAACTTACGACTATTACTGTATTTACAATATGTACATTGGTATATAAAATACATAAGAAGCAGTTGAGCTATCTACAGACCGTTGCAAACGATCTATAGAAAGCTCAACTTGAAAAAAAATCTTTAAAAATCTTGTTTACATATTAGTCGATATCAGTACATTTTGCGTCGTTAAGGCGTGCAAAATTTATTTCATCTTTATCTGTGGTTATTCAAGCATTAGACTAAAATCTGAGAAACGTAAAGTTCAGATAGATCTTGGTCGCGGCCCAGAAGTTGTATATAAGAGTTTTATCAACTATTTATTATTTTATTTGTACCTTTGCGAGCATTGGATAAAACATTTCGAATATAAAGTGGATTTCAACGGATGATCATGAGTCGCGCCCCAGAAGTTGTATTTAATAGTTTATCAACTATTTATAAGGCTGTGAGCTAACATCTTCTGATGTTAAAGGCAATCGTAGACGCATGAGTCAACAAATCGTAGCGATTCGTAGAAGCGTAGCAATCTCGTAGCTAATATCTACGACGAAGGTTCTAAGATAAATTGCTGACGTGTATAAGTTATTCGGTAAATAAACTGTAGACCGACGTTACAACCCAAATTGGCTGTAACTTCCATGGGTTCGATAACCGCCGAGAACAAATATTTTTGTAAGACAAAAATGTTGATATTGTAGACGCAGATTCTGTGTCTAGATGATACTATGTGATTTTTTATTTACAATAAAAAATATAAACATTTCAAACCATTTTCCGATATGATTCAGGACTTAAGCGTGAAATATTTTTATTTAAAAAACCCAATTTAAAAATAAGTAACAATATAATTTAATGGATAGAAAATAATCAATAGTTTATGCAAAATCAATCGTAAAACGATTTTACGTATTTCATTTAGTACACTTACGTCTAGGAAAGAGCTTCATACGCCAACTTTTTAACCAACTACGCATTATGAAGCGAAGTTTTAAAAGCTTTGGAAGCTTACCTGAAACAAATGTGAAAACATGGTTAGTATATAATATTAGGTAAACAACCTCTTTAGAGGACGTGTTGAAATGTCAAATTTGACAGGTGTCAATTTATGAATTCGGGTTCGATTTACAAACATTTATCCCGCCTTGGGATAAATGTATGTAGGATCTGCATTCATTCCGGGTGGTCTGGGTATTTTACATGTATAATAAAAAATATCTATCTATGTAATGTCAGTCTTCTAGTACCCATAACACAAGCTCTGCTTAACTTGGAGCTAGATGATGTGTGGATTGTACAGCATTATTTATTTATTTATTTAATAGCCCAATAGATTCATAACCAGTTACAGCGAGGCTCTGGTTTATTGATAGGGAGCATAGATTCTGTACCAGATCGCAACATCTGCGGGTTCGCTATAAATTGGCCACGTAGTGTCGAGGTCGGTGGTTCATACATTTTGGTAGCCGTCCAGATAATTACCTAGCTTAGAGCACGAATAGGCCTTTAATCTACATGGCCTTCGCCCTAATTTCTCTTCTTTTTCTGATTATTTAGTTTTATCATTCTGTGCCTATTATGAGCTGTGTGCCTTTTTTCTCATGACTTATATAGTTTTATCATTCTGTGCCTATTATGAACTATGTGCCTTTTTTTCTCATTATATAGTTTTATCATTCTGTGCCTATTATGAGCTGTGTGCCTTTTTTCTCATGACTTATATAGTTTTATCATTCTGTGCCTATTATGAACTATGTGCCTTTTTTTCTCATTATATAGTTTTATCATTCTGTGCCTATTATGAGCTGTGTGCCTTTTTTCTCATGACTTATATAGTTTTATCATTCTGTGCCTATTATGAACTATGTGCCTTTTTTTCTCATTATATAGTTTTATCATTCTGTGCCTATTATGAGCTGTGTGCCTTTTTTCTCATGACTTATATAGTTTTATCATTCTGTGCCTATTATGAACTATGTGCCTTTTTTTCTCATTATATAGTTTTATCATTCTGTGCCTATTATGAGCTGTGTGCCTTTTTTTCATTATATAGTTTTATCATTCTGTGCCTATTATGAACTATGTGCCTTTTTTTCTCATTATATAGTTTTATCATTCTGTGCCTATTATGAGCTGTGTGCCTTTTTTTCATTATATAGTTTTATCATTCTGTGCCTATACTCAATACTCAATTTATTTATTGCTCTCATACTAGGTTGTTACAATATGGTTTGGTACAACATATGAACCCTGTTTGAGGGTACTACAATATTACAGGATGGTAGGCAGACCGAGGCTTGTTTATAAACTATTATTGATTAAATAATAATGCCTAATATGAGCTGTGTGCCTAACAGACGTAACGTAAGTATCACATTGTTCACAGATCATTATTTTAATACTAAAATATCATAATAAATAGATAATATATTTTTACCAAAAACACTTCCAAGTAGGTACTATTATAATAAACAAGTTCTAACATCAAAACCAATCAAACAAAATGCAATCTCCGCAGAATACAAACTACGTCTTGCGGCTTTGATTATAAAGCGTCTACTTAATATTGATAAGGTTTACGAGCGCTAAATGAAGTTTGTTGTAGACTAAAGGTCTGTACCCACTACACCGAATCATACCATGACCGTGTCAGGACCGGCAAAATATTCTCATCAAGAAACGCGACGTTGTTGGTTGGTGATGGAACGGTCTAGTGAGCATAACCCATACTTTTCAATACAAAGAATACTTTTTTGCCTGACACGGTCATGGCACGGTCATGGTATGATACGGTGTAGTGGGAACAGACCTTAAACCGACTCCGCAGAATATACACAGTTTGTACTTGAGAATCTCACTGTTGGCACAAGAATACCTACTCAATCTATAACTTACATAATTAAGTATATTAAAGTTTATCAGTTGAAAAATCATTGATTATGTAGTATTTGTATTAGAATGTGACAGTTATTTCAATTCGTGCTTAAAGTGCGTGTTTTATTTATTCGTGCCTAATAGGAAAAAATTTCCCCTTTCTTTCCTGTTTCATTAAATTTAATGTATTTTAATTTTATCGTATATTCTAAATTTTACCCATATTGGTTTTTCGTCACGACATAAAATTAAATATTTAATACTTTTGCAATAATAACAGGATATTACCCCAATATTATTTTTCTTTTTTAGTCAAAATCGACTCCTCAAAACCCTTCCACATCTCCTGGGGCATTATTCTCTATTGTTTTGCAAACCACGCGCGTTACTTGGCTACGACAAGACAACGGCGTGGAATCTGAAAAAAATGTATGGCGTAAGCCTTAGTTGTCATTCTCTACCGCGACACGGTACGGTTTGGCCACGGTTTGAACTGTCAACTAATCGTGCCGACGTCTGCCGTGTTATGAAAACTATTCGTTTCAAAACGTGTCATGCGCGATTCGAATAATATAGATACAAAACAAATCAATCATTTTTGAAGTTTGCGTTTGGAACGCGTTGTGACGTAGCACGGTTTGGGGAAGGAATCTCCTATTTCATAGAGAATAAGGCCCCTGATCCTTTGTGTCAAATATTCAAGTTTTTGATTCAAGCGATTAATAATCAACCTTATAATAACTCAAGACAGTTTATTTTACACTGGCAGCTGCTAACACTATGATTTCCGAAGCAAGGTATACAACCTTATTAGTATTACTCGTGGTTCTTGTATCAGAAGACTCTTATCGATGCAAATAGGCTTTCTCTAGCACCGCGAACGAACATGAGATAACTTAGTAAAAAATTAAAATCACGACGCTTTTACAAGTTTGTAGAAAAGGTTACAAAAGCTAGGGTTAAACTTGAAAATTTAAACACATTGGATGAGATTCGTTACAAATAAACACACAGAGTGATATACTGAGTGAGGATCAAACCCGCGACCCACAGCATAGAGTTAAGATCCTTGATGATTAAGAATTCGAAAAACATATTACAAAGCAAAAGTTTCAGTAAGTTCTAGCAGACCCACGTGTAATCATAGCAATTTCATTACTCTACAGTGCACATCCTCGAAACAAAAAAACTACATAGCGATAAGTATTATGTTAAAAGATAGCTTTTGTTTTTTATAAATTAAAAAAATGTTTTTAAACAGATGATATGTTTTAGAGTTTATAAATACCTGAAAAATAATGTAATAGAATCTTAAAAAAAGATGAAACAATAAGAGAAACAAAGGGATACTTTGTATATGAAAAATAACTGAAAAATACCTTCTAAATTAATTTTCAAAGAAAATGGTAATTGGGTACGAGTAAAAAAGTTGTAGGTGGATAGAATAGCTTCGAGGTATTTTTTATTACGATTCAGTTATTGAAATACAGAACATCTATTGAAGTCAGTTGGAACGAGTAATTCAATTATTGGAAATGTATAAAAGATTTACACCCGTATTCACAAAGAGTACTTGCTTAAGTATAGCATCAACACTGTGCAAAGAATGCCATTTTGCAGTGCGTTCCTTTTGACAAGCCTTCAAACTAGCCCGTTTGTTCGTTCATTTTGACGGACGCATAGTGCGCTCTGACACTTAAGTATTATTTCTGGATTGGTTTCGCCCTGTGCGCACGTGCACACTATGAGACCTCACAGTAATGTTTGTGAATACGGGTGTTAGTCTTATCAAATACGCCTTCAAAATGACCTTAGAATATTATTACTATCTAGCAGCAAAAAAATGTATTGATCGCCATTTTTTTTTACTTGATAGAACACCAACATAGTTGCACATCATTACAATAAAAATAATTAAATAATATACTAAAAATAATTCACTCACATGCCACCACTACGAAGACTTCATATAAAAATAATTTATTTACAAACAAACTTACGACTATACAGTATTTACAAAATGTACCTACATAGTCATATAAAATACATAAGAAACAGTTGAACTATCTACAGACCGTTGCAAACGATCTATAGATAGTTCAACTGATCCAAATCAGTACCAATCGGAAGCGTACCCAAGACACTGGCTGCATTGCCGCGCTGAATAGCAATGCTGATACGTTGGGCCAGATACTCACTATAAAAATGAATAAAATTAGTTTGAAATATAAAGTTTGGGCGAGTAACAAAAAATACCTAAAATAACATTTAAACAATGTATGAATAAATATTCTCATATCAGCAATCTAGTTTCCAAGAACTAGATGACCACAAAAATTCAACTTAGAAACAGAGACTTCACGGAGCTAACAAAATCCCAAAAGTTATTAAGTCAAGTAGGATTAGAACCAGCGACCTTGATACGGGGGTGCGATAACCATCTACGCCACCGACGCCTCATTCCACTCGAAGAATATTTTCTACAGAATTTTCATACTCTACTTATCTTAAACTTATACATAGTAGAACTTAGCTTGTTACTGTAACTTGAGACTTACAAAACGAAGTTACAAATCTTCACACTAACATCTGAATGGAATAACGCATGTACAAGTTATAAAGATCGTGGACTTTTTCAACTTACTTCAGAAAGAGATGAGATTCTTAGTAAAATTGTTTTTTTTAATGCTTTTTTCCATTTAAAAAGTGTGATATTTATATTACTTTCAGGTTGGTATTTACTTCTCCTGTGGTCTATTTGATTTCAATTTGAATAGTACTTATTTATACTAATATTATAAAGAAAGTATAGTTTGTGTTTGTATATTTGTTAAATTGTAAAGGGTAATCTCGGGATATAAAGAACCGATTTTAAAAATTCTCACCATTAGAAAGCCACATTATTGCTGAGTGTCATAGGTTAAATAAAAAACCGAAAATAAAAGGCTTTTACGTGGTAGTCCGTTTTACAAAGTGAATCGGAGAAAAAACGGTCGAATTATGCCCAACGAAGTGGGCACGGGTCAGCTAGTGCTTAATAATGCGTAATTGATATAAATTATCAGTATCAAAGGCTTTTTCTTGTTTACAATCCAATTACAAACAAACCTTGGGTATCTATGTGTTTCTTTTTTAAACATGTAGTAAAACCTGCGAACTATGTTTGACAGTAGAAAAAGATACCATTTCTCTTAACTAATTTGACGTTCTACTCTAAAAAAGCAATAACCAAATGACATTCATAAAACATGTGACTGTTCCAATAAAAAAAATTTTGTTCACTGAATGTCAGAAATTAGGGAAGACGTTGTAATTAAAATAATAAAGAAAATAAACTAATTTAAGAGAAAAACATTTACGTAAGACTAGGCGGTATGGTTCTAAAACTTTAGCCTGTTCCGAAGAGCAAATAAAAAAAAAAACACAACTGAATGTCACTTGGCTCATTGCTAGGAGCAGTCTTTCAAGCTAAGCATCATAATATGTGATATTTAATCTGTGTCAAGTTGACATACGGAGTAGATATGTGCCCAATGTGAAAGGTTATCAATCACCAGGCGCCGACGTGCGCCACCCAAGTGTGTACGGAGCTTTATTTACAAAAATATGTGCAGCTCATTTTAGTTCAGAATCTAGGTAAATAACAAAGTCACAAATTTTTACTAAAGCACGATAGACATTTAAATAGTAAATCCAGTAAATTGTACTGCGTGTTTACTTTTATTCTCTTTTATGATTAGTTTTTTTTTTCATGAATAGTTGAAACGTATTTTATAAACTCAGTAAAACTGCAGAATGAAGGCACATTTTGAGATGCGTTGGCAACACCAAAAAAACAGCCATGAGATAGACTCTGCTCTGAAAAATAGCTCTTTGTATGGCTTTACTAGGTACACTCCCGTCCTTCGGAGAGTGTTTCCATATAAACATATCATGCTACCCGCATCATATCTAGCACCATCTCTTTTCTTTAACCTGAAAATGACAGTGACAGGAATATGTTAAAGCTCTTTCATTGATAGAAACACTACGGAAGAACACTAACGCGCACTCACGATTCCTGGCAGAAGTGTCCAACGGACCGGGAGGTTTTAGTCAGTTTAACTGACATACGGCCGGTTTCTCGAAACCCAAATCACGATTGAACCGAGTTTGACACATAGTAATTATTTGATTTTTTCGTTGATCATCGTTCGAGAAACCAGCCGATAAACTATTATTCTAACAAGCAGTAGGTCCCTGGATTTCCTTACGTGTAAAAAAAGGTGTTAGATACGACTGCGAGCCCACAAGCACCTAAACTGCCAGCAAGAATGATAGCATATAATACAGCCAAAACACATCGGTCTGGCAATTGGCACAGAGTTTTTGCTTCGTAACTGGCAGGAGGCCAAGTCCAACGGGTTATGGCCCACCCAGGATTACATGTAAGCCGACTAAGTAAGGAATGATATAGCCTGATGTATGATAAGGATGAGTTAGAGGGTTGGGTGAATCGGAAGTGTAATTCTGTTGAGATATTCATGTAAGGTCTTAGTTATCAGTTTTTTGTTCCTTTTGGGTATTGATTACTCTAACTGGCTACTTACATTGATTGTGTACTCAGATGATCCAGAGATAACATGAGATTTGAGGGCAGTAGGTACACCAGACGAATTATATAGGACGAATCTACCCGATTGATTGACGACATTGCTAATATTGCGGGAAATCGTTCGCTACAAAAGGATTCCAAATTTTTGTTTGTGTGTAGAATAATGTCTGATTTTTTTTGCACGATTTAGGGACGAATGTTGCAACTACATACATTTTCAAATCTTAATATAAAGTATTATATTAAGATTTGAAAATGTATGTAGTTCAAATGTATGTACTAGCTATAATTCAGTTGCTTTGAGTTATCCAGGCTTTTGTTAAATTTTATTTAACTGGAAAGTTTACAATTTGAATCTAATTATAATACGCAGTTTGTTTAATTTGAACCCAAGTTATTGAACATAAAATGGTTTATCATCTCATAAGAATTTCAATATTATTTTATTTAATTAGAAGAACATGTATTTTCAACTAGGTAGGTACTTTCAACAGTTCAGTTAAACAAGTGGGTAGGGTTAGGTTCGAATCCCCAGTCGTAGCTCGCTGAGCTCCTACATTATTTGCCTTATGAATATTAAACTCTTTACGCTATTGGGAGCGCTCTGGAATCTCTTAGCACTTTGTTATTTCTGTTCGCTGAATGGTGAAGCACTGGAGACGCATTTACAAAGAAAACATGCGGTAAGTGCTGCTTTGCCTAAGAGCATGGCACTTTATCTTAGTATATGCACTTTTAACGTATTTTAAAGATTAATATTCACGGACGTTTTACCCATCACACCCTAGTCTCAAACAAAAGCAAAGCTTGTACTATGGGAACTAGACTGCTGATAGAATACTTTTACTTTTTTTTTTTTTATTAAACATAGATAGTATAAATACTAACAACTAGACACAGAAAACATATTTATGTTCATCAAACAAACACATGCTCTGGGTGGGAAACGAACACATGACTCACAGCATGAAAGGCAGAGTTACTACCAACTGAGCTGTGACGCCTGACTATTATACTTTTTATACTTGACAGCGACAATTTTAATATAAGAAAGGTAGAAAGATGAAAAATAATGTGATAATGACATTTCTGAGAAGCATATTATCGTGAAAAACGTGGGTGGTCTTTTATCGGTACCTATGCTAAAGTGTGAGTTATTATTATACTGAGATTTAAAAGAATTAAAAATTAAACATGATAATTGTTAACTTATCGTTCTTCTTCTTATCGTGTCGATGCTACAACTGTATTTTGTTGTAACTTATCGTAATGGTAGCGTACACTGCGTTTTTACTACTGCTACGGTAATCAAGCTGACGACGCGCAGAGTGACTTGAATTCGTTAGATTTACGATTGTTCGTGCTTATGTCTGCAATTTGTTGATATTTTCTTTGATATTTTTACCTATTGCTTACTTAATCATGCTTTGTACACATGGTTTAGGGTGCTATCTAGCTCATAATTTATGTATTAACTTATTTTTAAAAATATATTTTATTATTGTTTTCATTATAAACGGGATATTTACCATGATTTGTGAGTTTGATTATTTCCCGATATTTCGGCACAGTTACAAATCATGGTAAATATAATGTTTATAATGAACTATGTTTAAAGCCATGATAGTTTCAAATTTTATATTTTACTATATATTTTTTATTTGTACTCTGCTTTGCGTGCCTTGATAAATAAATAATAATTAATATATTAATAGAATTCAGAAAACAAGGATTGTATGTGGCCTGTTTTTCTTGTCAATGTGATCTGAAATGGCGACGAACTAATAATGAATAGTGAAATTGTAGTTTCTGCAAAATAAGCGTTATTTTCTATTATCTTTAAAGGTACAAGACAAGTGGCTATCTGACTTGAGAAGAATGGACGCTTCATTTTCAGTATAAATTAAAATCTTTATCATAACTGATTTACTGAAAATGTTTTGTTTGTATACAAATTACAACTTTTTATAATTAAAAATTTACAAATATTGATGTAAGATTGTTTCAAACTTAAATAGAAGGCTTTCGATAATATTTTCTATTGTGTTTTTATTATTTTAGCAAAATAATTTGTTACCCTAAGCATTTTCAAACTATAGTAAGATTTATTTTTAATATTTTAGACAAAGATTGACCAAACCTTATGAGGTTTCAGCGGTCAAACTTGACATAAGTACCTTAATCTACTGGGTTACCCTTATCTTCAAGTAAGTACCTATTTAACAATTATACCAAAACCAATAATCTTTGGCCTACTTATTGCATCTACATATAAAGTAACATTCAAAATGTTTGCGTCACAGTCACAATGCGTCAAATGTTTATCACATAGAATATGTTATGAATACATGCCAAGCAGTAACTCGCGAACTTTTCTCATAGGTGCCAAAACCCACACAAATTAACTTTTCTTCGAAAGTAAACACGACTTGGAACAGTCAATAACGCGCCGGTAAACAATGAAAGAAAACATCAAACATACAAATTGCTATTGTTTTATTTATTCCGTAAGTAATTCCCAGAACGACTCCCAAAATGTGGAGGAATTTTAAATAAGCTTCATTTTATTGTTTTGACTATTCTTTCCTAACCAAAATATTAAAGAATCGCATAAAGCTTTAAAATCTGACTACGACTAAAGAAGCTAACTAAGTATTAAGGATGAAATTTTTAAATTTAAGTTGTTCTCATGTTATCAATTAGGTAAGTATTTTTGTTTATAAACACTAAGTCAGATGTAAAAACCTTAGTTTTATAAAGAATAACGTATTAGAAAAATAGTAATTTTATTATTCAATAAAGAATTTTAAATGGCTGTATTAACAAAAAATATTCACAGTATCACAAGCTCTGCATAGTTTTGGACTAGATCAACTTTGTGTTCAATTACGTAGCCTTCCAGCTTATGTAGACGAGTTAACCTGAGTGTGATTATAGCTGCCTAATGGATTAGACACACTGCAGACAGCATAGCATTGATTAATCAAATGTTATGCTCCACCGATTGCTCATACTATGCGGAAGACACGCTAAGACTTAGGGCCGGTTTCTCCAACGATGATCAACGAAAAAATCAAATAACAATGTGTCAAAACTCTGATCAATCGTGATTTGGTTTTCTCGAACTCTTGTCAACTGCGAAATATTGAACACCAGATTACTTGACATTAAACGAAGCAAGCAATCAAAAATGCCATGTAAAATCCAAATTTGAGTTTCTCGAAGGATGATTAGGGTAGAATGCGTGGTAAAACCGTTGTCAACTTGGCATGTCAACTAATCTAAAAAATCGAGCGATTAGCGGCTGTTCAATTGTAATCGCGACGAATTGTTGAATATATTTTCGAAGTTTTTATTATGTTTTTCGCTAATTCTGAAGATTTTAATATACAAGACGGACTCCGATATGAGATGCCCTAATATTACGACCTGTGATGAGTTTTATAACGTTTTTTTTTATACGTCCTGCATTTTCTGTGATGACTATTTCTTCGAAGATAATTTATGGGCAATGATATGAATTTATTACATATTGAGGTAATAATAGATCAGAAAAATAATTCAGGTAATAACAAAAACATAAGTAGGTACCTATAATATTATGTGATAACCTAGATTTATTAATCTCATAATCAACATAACGTTGTTTTAGATCATGTTTCTGAGTTCAAATAGCGAGAAAGGAAGCACTATTATGTAATAATACTTGAATCTTGTGGTTTAACACATAATAATTGCTTTCTAGCATGAAGATGCTATTGAATATTTGCTGAAGAAAAAATGGCAGTGAATGTGGCGGACAATGTTAATGATACTTCAGTGTGCTTCCCCTATAATATCATTATATGTAGTAAGGTGAGATTATATATTTTATTGTACCTAATTCCAATTAAAGAATCATCATCTTAACAGCATGTACTATATACTGACTAACCCTCAGCGGGTTAGTGATATGACACAGGCTCAGTACATTTCTAGTTATATTATTTATGAGCCTTTTCCAACCTCAGAATTTATAATAAAAATTATAACATAGAAACCCTAATTGAAGTAACCTCATTAAAATAAAACAATCATTAAAATATTACATTTATTTTATTTTTGTCTCATTATTTGTAAAAATACACCGAAGCAAACTGTTTGGGAGTATTATTACTTTGTGTTTTTGTGTTCAACTATTTTCATTTTAAATTTTTCTCATTCCAGGTATGCATGTTGCAGACATCTTTCTGCCAAACTGGAGAAGACTGTACTGTGTAGCTTCATTATCCTGCGAGACATATTGCCTTTTTATCTGTAATAAAGAAGTTTAAACATATTGAATAATCATTTGCACTAATTTATAGAACCATATTTTATAGGATAATATACAATAAGGGCATAGACTTCACCACCCTGATAACATTCTTGGATTAATTTCAGTGTATTTTCATCTGAAATATATTTTACTTGTCGAGTAAATAGGTAATATAATTCCATGTAGGGATGTACCGATGTGTGCGTAGTATAGTAATGAATACGAATAGTAAAATTGTATCTACACTGTAGTTTGAAAGATTTTACTTACCAATATCATAATAATATCAGGAAGCGCTGTCGCAACTATTTCAATTGTTATTGAGGACCCATTTTAGTAGTACTTTTCTGGAGTACCTTTAGCTCCAACGACATGAAGTAAGAATGGTTTTATTGTGTTGATTTATTTCTGAAAATAGATAAACACATTGCAACAAGTCACTAAATTGTAAATGGCACGTAAAGAGAATTAGCACGGTATAATTATACTTAGATATCGATTATGTTCTTCATAGGACTTTTATCCCTCAACAACAGTTAATTTTATACTCCAAAATCCTCTAAATAAATCAAGTTTTCACTTTCAAAGATGAAATCACAAGAAAATCAAAATAAAAATATAGCCACAGACGATAAAGCAATGACACAGACCGAAAAATGAATGAACAATACGTGAAAAGAAACGTTGTTGCCATATCAATTAATATTTTCCTCAATCAAGCAAACGTAGAACTGTGATTAGTTAATCTGTAGCCAAATATGTTTGATTCGCCTTTCTGCAATTCAATCAAAGTTTATAGCGCTGCTAAGTTAACTCGGTGATCAGTAGAATGAGCGATTGAACATCGTTGGAGAAACCGGCCCTTACTTATCGTTATATTATTTCAGAATCAATGCACTTAGACAGGATTTCAAATTTTAAATGATAATTTGACTCAAAATCCAGTAGCGTGTGTACATGACTCTAAATACATTTAAGTACCGAAAATTATTTATTTACAAAGAAAGTTCCTATTAATACAGTATCATTGCAAATGTTTGTGCGATAAACATAAATATTTGTTCTGTGTCTTATTATTATTATATATAGTATGTGATATGTCCATGAATAGTTATTTATTATTATTTATACACGTTTATTCTGCGGTTTCAAGCGAAAAATTGTCTTATAATCTAGTTTCTAAAATATTGTCATTTTCACACGTTTACATAGTAATGATAGCACGCATAAGGCATCGTACTGTGCACACAAATCAATAACTAACCATCTTTAACGCCTATGTGTATATAATTATGTCTGTAATGATATTGCTTGCTGTATCAATAATGCTGTTATTCGATTTTACCGATTGTAGGGTTGTACCATATCGATTAAATAAATATTTACAAACATTTCACACATCACACTCTAGTCCCAAAACTAAGTAAAGCTTGAACGACCCATCGTTCAAGCAGCAATATTCTATAAACAATCTAGTTCCCAAACTAGATTGTTAATAGAATATTTTATATATGTACAATTTATAGTGTAAAAGTTGAAATCTAATAAAATTAATTACTAGAGTAAAATATATTTAATCAAATCAAAAGAATCAATGAGTAACGCCTTTCCACTCGGCGTCAAGTGCCAAACAGACAAGCAACTACACTTCTTCTTTCCTCCCCTTTTTGTCTATGACGATCACATTGTATGTCTAGCCCACTGTGATATTATAACAAGTACTTAAATAAAAAAAGGACATTTTTTATGACAGATTAAAAGAATATCCAAGATTGTTTGACATCCCTAATTAAGATCGGTTTGCGTGTGCGCACGTTCACTGTACCTACTCGTAATTCAGTAAGTATTAATAAAAGCGCAAGTGATTTTACGCTTAGGAAAGCAAGTAGTTTGTTTTTTTAATGTTTGGTAGCAGCGACCGATTAAAAATTAATATAATCAGAATTTTGCATATTCTACATATTTATGAAGACACAGTATACCAAGATGTATGTTGAACGTTGAAGTAATGTCGAGAATTTTATTTGAGTACTATAAATGCATCACTGACATTTCGAAACTTGTATTTTTGACCTTTCACCTTCACACATCACTATATAATTAAATGATTGGTGTTTGCTTTGTTTTTATTTATTTATTTAACACTTTATTGCACAAATTATATCACTAATGTACAAAAGGTGGGCTTAATGCTATAAGCATTTTCTGCCTGCCGACCTTAAAGGTCGAGAAAATGGTTGGCGTGCTAACTTAATACTAATAAACAGTTACTTATGGGATACCTACAGAAGAACTAGGTTACAATACAATATGTTATAAATAATATACCTAATTAATAGTCATGGCTAGATGCCATTTTTGTATGGAAATCCAAGCTTCCCAAGAAATGCGCTGCATGGATCTCCATACAAAATCGGTGGCGCACGACGATTGCGTCTCTGCGATCCGTGTGTGCACAAACTCGTACTTGGTGTATTGGTCTAAACTGGCTAAAAGCTCACGGTATGTCGGACATTTCTACCAGAGGCGCGAGTGAGCGTTTGTATTTTTCTGAGATTTTTTCGCGGGCTACCTGGATAATAATCATATTCATTCATTCATTCATTTATTCACATCATATTCAAGGGTTAAGAAACCGCCGGAAGAGCCTACTTCAGCTCAGGACAAACATGTTATGAACGTGTTAACATTGTTTCCAAAATAAATATTCATTTGTACGGAACTGAAAATGGTGAAAGTGAAAACTTCAGCTAATTATAATGTAAAACATTAGCGTTAGCGAAGAACAGGAACTTTGTAATAATTGTATTTAGGCTGACATGAAAACTTCTTTAATTCGGAAACTTTTTTGATAGATACGAATGCTGGTGGTCGACTGTCGATTCTAACAGAACTATTAAACATACGGATTTGGTTCCGTACATGTTTCATGCTACTTTTTGGCCGGTATTCTAACTAAGGGAAGGAACCAGGCCGTAAGTTTCTTGCCCGTTCTTCTAGGCTCTGGTCGCGTGGAACTAGCACCTAGAATCACCTAGTATGTAAGACGATTCTAAATGATCCTTGTGATTTTACTGAATATAGCAATTTTGACTTTGACTTTGAAAGAAAAATCAATAAATAAACTAACTTCTAAGTTTATGAGTATCACCTGGCCAGTTTCGAAATTCCCACCGCCTTACTAATGTTGCGTAGACAAAGAAAATAACCATACATTCGAATTGAGAACCTGTTCCTTTTTTAAAGTCGGTTAAAACTGAAATAGATCAGAATATTTAAAATATTTAAACTTTTGAAACTATATTACACGGCCAACGTAGCCAAAATTATAGGCAAAAAGTGTAGTTCATTCTAAAATAAGTAGTAAATAATTATTTAACACTATAATCGATGTAGTTCCTTCTAAAATCTCTAAATTATTTGACACTATATTCGATTATGAATATTCTTATATAAATAAGTTTATAAACGATCAACAGCCGAGATTCTCATTACGAGATTTCATTTTGCTCTATAACGTTTGCTAAACAACTTGTGCAGCAGGAAATTTAATTATATTCGGGCCGCAACAGCATTCCTAGAACACAGCAGTCAAATTATTGGACTGCTGGTCGGCAGGGAATCTAGACTACCTACCCAAAACGATATACGAAAGGTTGTTTTGTCAATTTTGCGTTACATTACGCGATGACTTGGTCACTCTGTAAGAAATTTCGAACTACACGTGAGGCGGCTGCGCAATGTAATTCAATGTCAATTACGATTAAACGCTTGTTTTTTTGTAGTACAGGTTATTCCCTAGATGTAGTGAAATTGGTTGGTATCATACAGAGGTTTATTGGTATTGTTCGCAACATTATAACAAGTCCGCAGTGTAACGTGTTAATCTGTAAACTTTTCATTGCGTAGTACACGGTAACTTTGAAATTACTATTTACTTTTGAATTGATATTTGGACATCATGAATACACAAAAAAATAACAAAGTAATATTGATGAATATGTTGTATTGATGACCAGATCAATAAACATCGGAAGAAATCGGTTTATGAAATTATTTCATAAAGACAAAACAACTATGCATACTTAAGGTAGTATGTACGTAGGTCTTCTAAAATAAGTTAGTAAATAAGTATTATGTCAATTAAACATATTTTGTAACTAGTACGGTTTCTTAGTCAGGCTCACATCTTGCGATACAATTGAAATTATTTTGAATTAAACACGCAACTATGTGCAAAATATACGTAGACTCTATTATATACGTAACTAATTAGTTCTAGTCGAAGGCAAAAGCTAATAAAAGCTTTACGAATAATAAAGTAAGCAACCCTAGTTAGGTTTTACGATGTAGGTAGCCCTTAAGTCTACCTATCAACCTCGATACGCAGTCAAACATTCAAATCGCCAGCGCGGAGTTACATGGGCCGGAAAACTCGACATCCATCTAAAGGCCTGCGCAGACCGGGACGGCATGGCAAGGGATTTTAATATTTTACAAATGGACATTCAACCATACTGTTACAGAAATACGACATAATTTGCTATGATTTAAAATGAAGCCGTGGCATTGAACGTGAACTGAACGGCCTCATTTTAAATCAGCAATTTATGTGGTATTTCTGTAACAGTACGGTTGAATGTCCATTAGTAAAAAAATAAAATCCCTTGCCATGCCGTCCCGGTCTGCGCAGGCCCTAACGCAGTAATAGGAGCATTGTGGCTGAATACGATAATAGCATCGTTTACATTCGCTTTAACATGTTTCTATCTAACACGCGATACTGTAAGAAGACTAACGGCCGGTTTCTGGAAACCCAAATCACGATTGATCCGAGTTTGACACATAGTAATTATTTGATTTTTTGTTATAATATAGTGTGCTTACTTTAAACCTTATTTTATTATTATTATTTACTTAACTTGTGTACTTTATTTATTTATTTATTAAGGGTATCCAACGGAAAAAACACGTAAAAATACAAACAAAGGACGTAAATCTAAGTATTTTCCCAATTATAGGACACCACAACATGCAAATAATTAAAACTCTACTAAACTATGTACAGAATTTCACGTAAATGTGGTAAGAATCTGACTGTTACAAGTTTAAAAGAAAAGTTATTTTAAAACAATAAATCATTAAGTTGCAAAAGAAAATGGTACAAGTAATTTTCTATTAACGAATCTTATTTCTCTTTCGTTCTTAAAACTTAAAATACCTCTCTCGTTTTGAATACGGTGATCGATCTATAAACTGAAATATGGAGCTCCAACAATATTTTACGAGTTAGATATGGTTAGTTTTATTGGTAGCCGATAGATGGAGCGATGACCTAATAAATCCTAGTTGAAATAATGCCCAATATTTTACCACATTGTTTATTGAACAACATTTTGTATACCTTTCTATGCAGGTTTTATATTGATCAAATTGTTGTATGAACTTTGAACGGGTTTTCTAATACAACAAATATTTGCTTCGGTTAGCAACACATAAAAATACAAAATCTTAGTAGTATTTGTAAATGAATACTAATTTATAAAAATATAATATTCAATATTTTTTAACCTTTCTTTGGTCTATTTTAAGAGTAAACTCACTAACTGGGTCCATTGACTGATCGATACCTTCTTTCTTAACTTTCTACAGTCAATAAACTATTTTCTTACTAGCATCCAGATATTCTTTATTCCTATTGACCTTTCAATTAGAAGATTGATAAGTCCACATACCTGAAACAATAAAATAAATTGACAATTAATTAAATTATTTACAACACAAAAAAAACAACTAATTTTATTTATTTTTGAACTTTTCAGATTGTTATTACTCAACTGTTTAAGAATTAATCAGCTGTTATTATGTATAATTAAATCAAAATTATTGTCAGTAGTTAGCCAGTAGATTAATTTATTAGTCTTTGTAAATAAATATTCATCTAATTTTCTAATATAATAAAAGTTGTATATTTTATATTAACCCACCAAAAAAGTCTTCTTATAAAAAGATGTGTGGTATAATAATGGTTCAATACGAAAATCGCATCCCTTACGAAGGGTGCGGGTGTACAATAATAAGTTTTTAGTGGAACCCTCCGCCGGTAAAGTTTGTCGCCCTTTAGTTTTCGGCCCCCTTGTGTTGCCAGCGTCTAACGTCTGTGTTCTTCGCCAAATTATAAGGAAATTACCCTATGCGCACTACTCTTTACCCTATGAAAAATTCCAAACATGTAATTAAATGACTGTATTATGAAATGAAATGAAAATACTTTATTGTACATGTACACCTTACAACTAATTATTGAGAAAAATACTTAAAAAAAAAAGATTATTATTTATATGGATGCTGAAAGGATTAATTAGATAGAATCGTCTAGAAGAGTCCGATGGTAAAAAGGCGATGGGGGGTCTAAGTATTAATATTAATTCCCCAAAATGAATTCTGTAAAAGACCAATGTTTCTTATGTATTTTATATAACTTATATACATTGTAAATACCTAATTCATTTGTAGTTTCTAAAAAAGATATCTTCAAACTAAGATTGCAGTTTCTAACAGAGAACTTCAGCAAATCACGTAGCGAATGCTTCCGAAGCGTGGTCTAATTCACTTTGACATCGAACCGGCGTATTCCGATTGCAACAATGAGCCCGGTCCGGGCCACTCCATTTTAGATTAAACACGTTAATCGACTCAATCCGGCTTTTAGGGTTGTTCCACACGTCTGAATTTGTCGATGGGAGTTACTATCGAGTAATTTTAATGATGTACCTAAGCACGAAACAAATCGACAAACATTCCCTGTGATAGGCGTCACAGCTCAGTTGGTGACTTTGCCTTCCATGCTGTAGGTCGTAGATTCGATTCCCACCCAACCCAAATGTTTGAATCACCTAGTATGTAAGCCGATTCTAAATGATTCTTGTGATTTTATTGAAGAAAATAATTATTTTTTGACTTTATTTTTGTGTGATGAACATAAATTACCTATATTTGATAAATAGTTAGCTATGCTCATAATTGTCAGCTGTCATGTATATCATACTCAATCGTGATTGGCAATCAAATTGGATTTAATATGTCTAAGATGTTTTATGTAACGTTATTCGTGCTTTCATTTTACTAAGTAATTATATAAAAAATCACTTGTAATTTATCGCTGAAACGATTTAAATATTGACAACCTTATTAAACCAATCCCAACTAATTTAAACCAATGTCTTCCTTGATTCAATTAAATTCAATTGTTTATTGCGCTCAAATCAACGTACTCAGCAGAATCGCGGTCGCGTTGAATATAATTGTATCATAGAACACGTAGCAATGATTCTGATTCCGTAAAGAATCACACTAAAAAATGTATATAATTTAAGATCTCTTCATTTGAATATTAAATGTAAAAAACTGCTTTGCTAAGTGCACTCTTGCCAAGACTAATTTGAATGAACAAGTGAAGAATATCTAGCGAATATTGCTAGATATTTCACCTTTATTCAGTTGGAATAAAGTCGAGATTTGCACAAAAATGCCAAGGGTGATCTCAGGTGAAATTATTCCGACTTTTGACACAGAATACACATAGTAACTTGGTATCCAGTTGTTCCCAGAAGTTGAATTATTGTGGAAATATTAAAAAGTAGGTTGAATTTTTAATAGTTAACTCTGCAATTGTTCCAGCGAATTAGTAAAGCAAATGTTTTACTTAGAAATTTGAACGGTAATTTTATTGTGCATGTTCTGTTTTCATGACTTTTTTTAGACTGGACTTGTTTCTGTTTTTATATATTTTTTTAATCACACTTATAATGAGTTGTCTTTAATTAGGTCATGATCAAACGATAATGTTAAAAAAATGTCCAGCATTATTTTATTTATTTATTATCTGTCAAACTATTCTCTTATAGTCCAAAACTTTTTTTTTAATTTACTATTTCTGAACAAATTATAACAGAACGTCAAACTGATATACAAAGCTAGGGGTACAAAATAAATAGTGCAAACCTGGTACTCGTATGCTGGAATTAATTATATTGCCGGCTGGTGTGTTCCTTTGTTCGCTGTTTATTCAGCGGAAGCCTGTTTTCACACTACAACGATACGACATTTATATCGTGAAAAATCGTATCGTGTCATAAGTATATTTAGATCTTCTTCTTCTTCTTGCGTGTCAATGGGTGCACGTTAACAACTTCAAACCAAGTTCTAATAGGACTTAGCCACTTCTATTCCCTCGTTTGTGGCGTCGATGAGGTCAAGCCTCACGGAGGTGGTAGAGCACAAGAGACAAACGAGCAAGTGCGACATCGTTTGAATGATTTGAGTCTCAAATCATTAATTTATAAAAACCCCTTTCTGATTTGTTAAGTTTCCAAATAAATAACTCAACCATTTATTCAGTCTAACTCGCGTGAATATTTTTTAAATAATATCGTATCGTTATCGGTCCGTGTGAAACCGCTCAAACTTCGTCATGTTATACTGAAAGGCAGTGTTTTTTATTTGAACGAGATGCTAGTTTTATCTTAGTTCTACAAATGCATTTGTTTCTAATTGATGGCAAAAGTACACTTTATTAAATGTTATGACGCCTACGATATTATTTACTTATTTACTTTTTTGCCTGTTTCCTACCACTAGGACTCCATAACTAGCTGTAAGACAAATCATCATTACATAGGTATGGTTTTTTTTTACTTTTGCTACACTGAATTTGACTGAAATGTTTCACATAAGAAAATCGCTTTAAAATTTTTATTAAATTTTATATAAATTTTATTTAAATTCCATCGAGTGGGAGTCATACTCGCGAGCACACGAACCTCATTTTCTTGTCAGATTCTTAAAGAAGGTTCAATACTAGTTTATAATTTTATTTCTTACATGTGAAAACATATAATTGGTGTTTAGTTTTTTAAGTTGTTTTTTTAAGGGTGCATGGAAAGAGCCTCCTCGTGGCGCACACCGGTAACAGCTAGGCACAGTAACGCAGTGTCTAGTCTGGCTAATCTTTCCAACACGATGCTACAACAAAATATTTAAAAAAGTTGTAGCATCGACACGATAAGAAGAAGAAGAAGTTGTTTTTAATATAGTTTGTACACTGTTTGTTTTCCGAATAAAATAAAATAAAAAAAATAAAATTATTTTTTTTACCTATATTATCCCACTGCTGGGCAAAGGTCTCACCCTCTCTTTCCATTTTTCTCTATCCCTATTTCCTCTAACCTAACATTCCCGGTTGAAGGAATCCAGGTCGTCACCAACGCTTCTTTGTATACATTTATTTAATCAAACAAAATACCTACTCCTATAATCAAAGATAATTAAAAGTTCGTCTTTTTCGACCTACGTCAGTGTTTACGTGAAACACTGACCTTGGCATTCGTTGAGCCGCACCCACTCGTAAATGTCACAGGTAGTACCATGGACATAGAGAATGAACTTAGCAATAGCCACACAAAATTTACGACTCTCTAGAAAGAGACAACGCGACTGTGCGGCCAATACCAGCCCCTTTTCGGTAGGTCTGTAATAATCATCTAGATAGAAACAACTGGCCGCACGATCGTTTTGTCTCTCACGCTTTGCCGCCCGTATACTTCATGCCTGGATAGAGAATGCTCAGTCTTTTCTCTATGTCTATGGATATGTATTCATTACTATTTTATAGACACACAATGGTACGTTTTGTAAACGTTTAAGTTCTATAGAAAATGTACCAATTTGTTTAATTTAGTAACGCCTTCTATGTTTCCTACCTAGGTAACCTGGCTTTGTATACCTTTATATGTTTAATTGTTTTAGAATAAAAATATTATTTTTAATGTTACTCGTATTTTATGTTACGTTGTATGTTATTTATTCTTTTCATAACATATCAGTAGTGAGTGTAGCAATGTTGAGACACAAACTCCCAAAATTTTACATTTTGCATATTAGTAGAATTCACAAAGCGTATTTTCATTGTATTGAAGACAAAAGCTCCTAAATTCACCCTTGAGATCGTTCGATGACTTCTTGTTGACAATACATACATTACGCGTCAACATCAGCTTTATAATTGAATGTTGCAGCAATAGCGCGCAATGAGTCTCAAATACGTTACGTTTACGATTGTCACATTTATTCGTGCTCAGTAGCTCTACCATGACTTTTTACTATACTATATTTACTATACTCGCTAGCGTCTGTAGTAAAAAAAAAGATTTGTGCAGAGCCTCTAGCGGATAATTGGGTATCTACTAAAATTCGTAATACTAATATTTACATAACTACTGTAGTAAAGTCAAGCGATTTTACTGTGACAACTCATGGTAGAGGTACTGACCTCTGGTGAGTGCAGAAGGCTCTCGATATCAAAATGATTTATTGACATCTTCAGTTAACACTGCAGCATGATATATGATGTATGAATTCAGCTATCTCCACTGGCACACTTGGCCCTTGGCACGAGCATCAAACAAGACGTGGATCGATTGATTGGATTACCTACTGTATGTCCACGGGCAATTTCAATAAATCGACCCAGAACTGAATCTAGTCACGTTTTGGGGAGGGAGGGTTAGGGGGGTGGTATGGGAATGTAATCAGATTGATATGTTGCCATAATGCGTCATAATGCCTTGGTTTTACATGTAGATACTATGTGGTGTGGTTGAAAGAGCAAAACGTAGATAAAAAAAGACGTGTGGCTCTCGGGGACTGCCGCGGTAAAGCTATTGCATAGCATTTTTGCTGGATTACGCTTGCGCAGTGTTAGGTTATTTTCGTTACGGAATTTCTGGATTCGGTCTCCACGCTCAAGGCCCGCGATAGAAGCTATGCAATGGCTTACAAAATTGCCACATCATAATTTTATATCTGTGTAGTGTGATAGGAAAATAAGGACGCAATGATATGTTTCATGGGGACGTCATTATAGATTTTTTAAAAATTTCGGTATGAACTAATACACGAGTAAAGATTTTATAGTAAATTGTACGGATTTTTAAGGCATACCTTAATGTTTTTCCTAACAATGGGTAATCCATGTTATTTATCACGTTATAGAAAGGCAAGCGGCAATTCAATATTATAAGTTACTACTAAAATAAAAATCAGCTAAAACTGCTTGTCTTCAGAATTCTTCAATTTAAAGTAAACCGCCGTTGCACGAACCTAGTCATAAAACGAACAAGTTATCGATAAAATCTACAAAACAGAAGATTCGATTATCGATTGTAATCGCATTCGCGATTCGAGATTAGCCGAGACCGGGCTTTTATCGATGTTTTATTAATCGGAGTGGCTTATTCGAATGCTAATGAAATTGAAAATTTCACTGGAAATTGACATTTTAACGAAATAGTCGAAGTTATACTTTCCACGATAGGTTTTAACGGTAGATTACTTTCGAGGAAAGTCTCCAACTGATGGAAAATTAACTTTGAGATTCGTCTGGCAGCTTTGAATTTTATAATTGCTTGTCAAAATCACTGTTGCTTTTATAAAAATTTTCGCAAATATCTTGATTTTCAAAATAAGCGTAGCTTTATTCGAAAAGCTCTCGCACGAACAAAATTATAGAATTATACAAATACATAATTATAATACATAATTATTGATGATTTTTTCGGGATTTGCTGGATCCCGTTTTTCATAGCTTTTAAAGGGAACATTCTCCACAATTTTCCTGTAAAACAAAAGACAGCCGACTTGACGATTGACTGACTTGACTGATAATTACATTCAAACACTTGACATTGCCAGAATTGCCAATCGTTTTTAGGCTGAAGCCACATAAAAAAAGAGAAATTAAAAGTTTTTTTATTAAACCTCATTTAAACAAAATTACTAGCTACGAAAACAATAATGAGTTTCTAGGCATGCATGCTATAAAAACTTATTTGATAAGGAAAGCCTGGAAATGGCAAAAAAGCATCGAAACAGCGGGACATTGTGGCTATAACTACCAATAAAGGAAAATAAACTCTAATACAGTGCAATTAGATACAATTTAGCAGTTGGGTTCGCACTCGGCTGCCTGCCAAGTAAATGTGGGGGACGCACATTTTCGTCTGTTTTCATAGAAATGCATGTCGTTTGAATGGCCCTCGAATTTTTACTTTTATTTCTTTAGATTCTTCTGCTTTGTGACAATAAATCTTTTTCTTTGCGGAATTGTTAGCGGATCTTTCATTTATTTCTTTGAACTAAGTTCTTACTCTCTTTAATAAATCACTGAAAACGGTATTATATAGAAAATTTTACTAATTTGACACGCTATTTTACAAATGTTGAAGTTTGAACTTTTAGAAGTTTGTTCGTCATTTATTGATACGATAGAAATTAAAATATATAAACGTAGTCTGCAGCCACATAAACTGAAACATTTGTTTCTTTTTTTTTTATTAGAAAACTCTTTCTTGCACGAGGTAACAAAGGCATATAATTAGCATTTTCTTCCAGCAAACCTTTATGTTTTTTAGATCTTAATTTATTTAAGAAGCTTCAGTTTTTACATTCTTACGCGCTAAAATAATATAAATATTCAACGAGTCAGTTTATTAAACATTTCCACCTGGATATGAAAATTCCATTAAATTTAATTAGAAATAGAACTTTTCAATGTCCCAGCTGACCTCGAAGCGAAGACAGAGAAACTTCGAGAAAAATATTAAAGTTGATAATTAAATTACTCGCAGAGTTTGTGTGAAGGCGACATGAAATGGAAAAATTCAAATAAGTGCTAGCTGAGGGAATGGAAATTAAAAATACTTTTGCAAGATGGCCGATTACTATCAGCTGACTAAAAATATTAAGTTATATTTATAGGGCAAAAGTCAAAGTATCAAACTGATTGGAAATAATTGTAACGCAAAACGATAAGAATCTGCTTTCATTGTACTTACTTTTTATTAGTTTTAAAATCATTTTTACGCCTTGACCCGACAAAGCACATAAACGAAATATCGATGACGATAATCATCAGTTAACATGACAAGTCAAAACACCCATCGGTTAGATATTATATCAACAACGTAGCGTGCGTTCTTCAAAATCGCACGGACATTAGACGCGTTGACGTAGTAATAACCATATTACACTAATCGCTATTACACTAAGGCTATGAAGCGCGCACACCAACGACAATTGACGACAAAATGTTCTAAGGTCACGTGACCTGACGTTGACCTATGCTATGGGTATCAGAGGGATAAGCACGAATAAATGACAATTGTAAAGTAAACAAAACGCAGCGTATTTCATTCACATTCGAGTGTCAAACGCCAGGTCGACAGTCGAACGTTGCAGCGTCATTGCGTCTTCTTCCTACTTTTTAAGACCACTACATTTTTTTTTAATCTTTTATCTTGGATATGTTTTAATGTTATATCACGTTACTTTTACTTTACAATTGTCACAATTATTCGAACCCACACTCGAGTAGAGAGTGACGTAAAATAAAGTTTTTTTTACTGCAGTTTTTTAGTCGGTGTGCGCACTTAAATATTACAATGTCTTCATACAGCGATAGATCAATGTCACACACTAGACACCACTACAATGTAGCGTGGATTTAATCACTTTATTTATTACAGGCGAAAAGTTACAAGCGCAATTGCGTGGGAAACGCGCATAACCAGTTTTTCATACTTTTCCAAGTTTTTGCTCATTTGAATTATATGACTGTAAAACTTCGATAAATAAAGATAGTATGAGTTATTGGACAAATTAAATGGTGAAACTTTTCAGCAACTATGACGGCTTTGATTAAACGGGGCTTAAAAATGCCATTAATAAATAAGTCAAAGATTAATTTCCTTTCATCAATTTAGGTAAAACCGGATTACATAGCTAAAAACGGTAGGAACCAGGCCGTAAGTTTCTTGCCCGTTCTTCTAGGTCGCGTGGAACTAGCACCTTGAATCACCTAGTATGTAAGATGATTCTAAATGATCCTTGTGATTTTATTGAATAAAATAATATTTAATTTGCAATTTATTTATGTAAGGTTTACCCTATTTTGCGAGACAAAAAACAAAAATAGGTAATATATCGAACCCAGCATTATAAGCAGATCTTTTGTATACAATCGCATAAAATATAGCACAGTTTTCGCTAATCCGTGACGTATGACTGGCAGCCGGTCCGGTTTGATAAAAACTTTGGTTTCCATCATGCCTATTAGGGGTTTCAACGGTTTTTGTTGTATGGTTGAAACTAGGCAATCCGGCTATCTGGATTTTGCAGCTTTTAGCGGAAATGCATACAAGATTTAAAAGTAAACCTACCTACAATACCTACAATATAAAAAAATGGATCCGGAAAGGATAATCATCTGTACACTATTGTAATAAAATTAAATAAATAATTTTATAGCGATATAAACTAACAGCAATGTTGGTTTCCCAATAAATTAATAAAATGTAGGTACTTATTTGATTGTATATACATTTCAACATAAATACTTATTATATGTTTATGTAGGAAGCTTTACATTAACTCGATGACACACAATGTACGGCGTATATCTTAACAGCGATCTCTACCAGACAACCGGATTATTAAATAATTTACATGGAAAATGGCTCCTCTAGAATGTATTGTGCTTTATCTCATAGGTCTAATTGTCAATGTCAAGTAAAAAGTTAAAGTATATTCCGATCACGTGGCCACATCCTTTGAGATGCAATCCAAGTCGGGCACAGGATGCGCGTGCGTCGAATCCTAAACCGCATTAATGAACTTAGCGCAGTTCCTACTGCGACTTTAATTATTAATTTAACGAGTAATATTATGTTTCGAAATTATAAATTTCTTTCTTCTTTTTTTTCAAATTTCTTGATAACTGTACAACAGTGGTAAATGTGGTAATCTTTGCCTCGATCTACCAATACGATATGATGGCAACAACACTCAAAATATCTTAATTGACAAGTATCTTATGTTTATATTATGTTATGTTTAGCGAATCGTCTGGTCCCGAATCAGGGGTCCCGGGTAATAAATGAATGTAATATCGCTAATAGAACGAGAGCCGTCAGCTTCCATAAAGTTCGATCGATTGGGCTCGCCAAGATACTGTCGACGGCTCACAGACTAACTTGTGGTAGCTTTGCTTGTGATTAACAATTGTGTATTAACACAATTGTTAATACACACTAAATGCTCTTTTTAATTAATTAACATTTAATTTTGCCTATGACTAGCGTGACAGCATGTACTCCAATAACTGATATATAAAAAAGTTTGCGTAGTATTTAATAATACTAACATCTTCATTTTCCTTTCAATGTTGGGAGGTAATTTCAAGAAAAGCAATTAAAACTCGGCGCCACTATCTTGTAAGCAGGGCTGTATCTAGTATCTACCACAGGGGCATAGGGAAGTTTTAAACGTTTGAAAAAACAAACGTGGATCATTGTTGTCCCTGGCTCTCCTTATATTCTTGTACACATATTTTAATTTTTAATATAATAATGTAAATATTGTCTTATAAATTATTCTAATATATATTTCTTATTTTTTTGTTTTTTCCCTAGATATGGCGAAAAAACAAAAAATATGCCAACGCTTTTTATCCTTATCTTCGGACGTATTGTTTCCTCTTCCCATAAGCATTTGCAAGACTAAAATGAAGACGTATATTTTTGTAATATTACTGAGTAGGTACAATAACATTAAAAATTACGGTAATTTTATGTTATTTTGTGTTCTATGTGAGCGAGATCATTTAATTACCCCAAAGCGCTTAGTATGTAAATACGTCCCTGTTTCTAAGACAACACAATGCAATTTTTCTTCTTAATTACCCACTGAAGAGCCTTTTGATGGGCTTTTAGCAATTAACGCCTTCGTTCTTTGACGATCCGACCCTCGTTCGTTATATTTGTGTTCTCATCTGAGGGAAAAAGATATTCTAACATTTTGATTTAAGTTTTTTTTGGAACGAAGTTCCTTATCGCGCGTTGCGAAAGGGGGCTAAACGGAAATTAAGCCCAAAAGTTGTAACGACACTTTTGGCTATAGTTGTAATACGTGCGGCGTGCGCGTGTTTCTCTGTTTGTCTCTCACTGTTTATCTGTTTTTTGTACATAGATATAATACATATTAATCGAAAGTAACTTCGTTCCATCCCTTGACACTTTTTTAGTTTTTTACTTTATGGGCAGGTTAAGTTGTAAGAACTTATTGTCTCGACATTGTATGTCACTTTCTGTATTTGCTTGACAGAAAATATGCATAACTATAGCCCTAAAAAATAATTACCGAAGTTAAAATCAAAACTTATGCATCTTTGCTACCCAAGAGTTTATGTCTGGGTGTGCACTATCGTAAAATCAATTAAAATAAATTATGTATAACCCGCGCGCAAAAAAAACTGTAGACCGGTGTAATTTACAGTTTACAAACATGAGGTATTTGAGCCTATGTTATAAAACCGAAAGATAGAAAATAGCAATTTATTAAAGACAATTTGTCTCTGACAAGTTAGATTTCGACGTGCATATTTAACATTTGGCTTGAACAGATATATTTTTTTATATCTACTTAAACTAATATTATAAAGAGGAAAGATTTGATTGTTTGCATTGAATAGGCTCCAAACTACTGGACCGATTTCAAAAATTCTTTCACTGTTGTGAAGCTACATTATCTGCGCTGAACATAGGCTATACTATATATTCTAAAAAAAATAGGGATCCTTACTAAAACTTCAATTATGTAACCCAAGGTGTATAAAAATACCTAATTTTTTTTATATAGGCTACCCGTGCGAAGCCGGGGCGTACTACTAGTAAAGTCATAAAAGTCAAAAAAGTCAAAAAGTCAAAAATTACTTTATTCAGTAAAATCACAAGGATCATTTAGAATCGTCTTACATACTAGGTGATTCTAGGTGCCAGTTCCACGCGACCAGAGCCTAGAAGAACGGGCAAGAAACTTACGGCCTGGTTCCTACCGTTTTTTTATATGATCCTTCTTACAAAGAATTACAATTAAACTAAATTAAGTACTGAAGTTTCAGTGCGGTGTCAATTTAACTTAGTAATGATACACTAATGAGTTTAAAAAAAAGAAGTATAATAAAGCTATACGTAAATCAAAAAGACAGCACACGCTTCGCTTCAGATACAAATATACTACAAAGTACATAAGCAGGGCAAGAGAACATTACTAACATCACAAATCGACAAAGTTGCTGTTGACGGGTGGAGCGACATCAGGCCATGCAGTTTTGTCATTAATATAGCTGTCTAAGGTATAATACGCCTTTTTTATAAGATTATTTTTAATGTATGTTTTAAATTTTTTAACTGAGAGTTTTGTTGCATTTTCGGGGAGTTTATTATAAAAACGCACGGCACCCCCCACAAACGACCCACTCACCCTCCAAAGCCGGAACCCAGGGACGCACAATTTATATTTGCCTCTAGTGTTCACACCATGAACCTCACACTTTTTCAAAAAGCTATCTTTATTTTTATGAGTGTACAATAAGACTTCATAAATATATTGTGAAATTACTGTTAGAATACCAATCTCCCCAAACCGCTCCCTCAACGAATCCCGCGGTTTCATTTTATAAATGGCACGTATAGCCCTTTTTTGCAAAACAAATATAGTTTGTATATCAGCTGCTTTACCCCAGAGAAGTATACCATATGACATCACACTATGGAAGTAACTGAAATAAACCAACCTAGCTGTCGTTTCATCAGTGAGCCATCTTATCGTACGAACAGCATAAGCAGCTGAGCTCAGCCTACCAGCAAGCGTTCCAATATGTGGAGCCCATTGCAATTTCGAATCAATATTTAGGCCTAAGAAGACAGTAGAATCAACAAGATTAAGTGACTCTCCATTCAATAAAATATTGGTTGGTCTTTGAACAACATTCGGCAGAGTGAATTTCATGCATTTCGTTTTCTTAGCATTAAGTAACAGATTATTAACAGTAAACCAGTTAAGTACTTGCGAAAGAGATACATTTACGTCATCGTAGTCAGTCTTTTGTCTATCTACTTTAAAAATTAAGGAGGTGTCATCTGCAAACTGTACTATGTTACATAGCTTTTGAACATAAGAGGCGAGGTCATTTACGTAGACTAAGAATAAGAAAGGTCCCAATATCGAGCCTTGTGGCACTCCCATATCAATGATTGACCCAGAAGACCTCTCACCACTAACGTCAACTTTTTGTACTCTATTGGTTAAGTAAGACTGAATAAGATCAATAGCCCGGTTCTGAACTCCGTAATGTTTAAGTTTATAAATGAGAGTTGCAAGACTAACACAATCAAAAGCCTTGGATAAATCGCAAAAAATACCGATTGCGTCTTTTGAATTTTCCCAGGCATCATATATGTGCTTTAAGAGCACCGAGCCGGCATCAGTTGTAGATCGACCTTTAGTAAATCCAAACTGATTAACATGTAGCAGCTGGTTGGAGTTAAAATGAGCTAACAGTTGATTAAGAATAACCTTTTCAAATATTTTACTTAGCGTAGGCAATACCGAGATTGGCCTGTAATTGGCAGGATCTTTTTCACTTCCCGACTTGTAAAGAGGAATGAGTTTACTATGTTTCATTAAGTCGGGAAAAACACCTTCGTCAACGCATCTATTAAAAACATAGGCTAAGCACGGTGCGATATCTAATATAATAGAACCTAGCACTTTTGTTGACATTCCCCATAGATCCTCCGTATTTTTTATATTTAATAACTTAAAAGTTTTAACAATATCAATAGCCTGAACATATGAAAAACTGAATATACTATTACAACCTTCAACACTAGATTTTAATAGCGTCATCGCTCCTAAAGCTGATGCATTTAAGGATTGGGTAACAACTTTAGGTATACTGGAGAAAAAGCTACCGAATGCGTTAGCAACTTCAATGTCTTTTGTTAAAACTTTATTATCTATCTGTAATTGTATCTGCTTATTCCGAGTTTTTGATTTTCCTGTTTCGTTATTTACTACTTTCCAAGTGGCTCTAATTTTATTAGTTGAATTTTCTATTTTATTCCTTATATACAAAGATTTCGCTACATGACAAACTTTTTTGAAAGTTTTGGAATATTTCTGTATGTATATAATAAACTCACTATCATTCAGCATTGACTCCCTGGTAGCGTATAGATCATATAATTTGTTTCTACTTTTGTAAATACCTGGTGTAGCCCAATCAGTAAATTTCACGCCAGTACTGACTTTACATGTTTTTAATGTAAATGTATCTCGATGTTGTTCATTTATTAAGTTAAATAATTTTGTAAAAACCACATTAGGGTCAGCCATGCATGGTATAAGTGGTACTTTGAGTCCAATATTATTTTGAAATCTACTGACACGACTTTCTGTTATGGGACGATAGGTAAATACTTCAGATTTATCTACTAAGTTGTAAGGAAACTTTACGCTATGCCCGTAATGATCGGAGCTAAAATGTTTGACTACTGATTTACTGATTGGTACAAAATTGCAATAAATATTGTCTAAGCAAGTGGCGGTTGTCAGTGTGACCCTTGTTGGTTCCTCAAACAGAGGGAGCAAATTGAAACATTTAAACAGATTTAATAACCTAGCTGAAAGAGGATGAGCCGGAATATCTATATTAAAGTCTCCGCAGACGACTAACGTTTTATTACATTGAAAAGCTTTAAGCAGTACTTCTTCCATAGTGGATTCAAACATTGCATAAAGAACATCGATGCATTTAATAATTGATTAATCTAATACGGATGGATTGCGTGTGGTTCAAACGATTTTAATAATATATACCGCAAAAAAAAACATGGCTGCAAATTCGTGCAAGTGCTATTTGACATTGACACGCGCTTTTAGAAAAAAAAAAAAGAAATATTTAGTTAAAAACAGCAGAACGCGCGAAAGCGATTTTGACACACTTCAATGCGTACGCCAGTGATTTAATTTAATAGCATAGTCGATGCGATGATCTTAGGATTTTAATGTACCAAGTTGAAGCGTGCGATATTTTTACAGGTGTCATTGGCCAATTTTGGAGCGCTGATTGAGTAAAACTATCTTCTGTTTGTGGCCGCTTTTTAGTTTTTTTTAGACTAAAATTACCTCATTGTTTGTCTGTGACATTGCGTCTTCACATTCAAAATTCACTACCATAGATAAAGGAAACGTTCCATAAAAACTCTTCAGAAACAGTGTTGTCATGTCTTCGCTACAAAAATCGGCATCAATAATAATGATGTTTTTTTGTTTTTAAATGTTATTGCAGGTTTGTTGTAGACACATAGGTTCTTTCTTCTAAGGTTGTAAGTGAGGAATAGTGGGAAACAAAACCAAAGTTTGTGCAAAGAGTTTTATAAGTTTCACAAGAAATCTCGGATAACTAAGTAAGCTGATACTAATTTAACTTGGTTCTACGCTGTTAGGAGCGTTTGTTGACTGACGACACGATATGTCGGCATATCTGCAAAATATCGTAAACGATAAAATGTGACAGCGTCCAAAATATATGAATGCTAGCAACATCTTCCGGTTTCACTCGAGAACTTCATAATGGCTATGTTACTCGAAAAAGATGTACTTAGCTTTTAATGGTGAAAGTTTTTTTTAAATAGACCTATTTAAAATTAATGTTTCAGGTAAATCGTAAGGTACAAAGAATTATTTCCGCTTTTATCATCTTCCTACCCTTTTCCCACATTAACGGCCGGTTTCTCGAACGATGATCAACGAAAAAAACCAAAAAATTACTATGTGTCAAACTCGGATCAAGTGATTTGGGTTTCCAGAAACCGGCCGTATGTGGAGTAAAAAAATATTTATTCTCTATACTATTGTAGGTAACTTTACCGACGTAATCGTGTCAATATCGTATCGTTATCAGTAAAAACAGTATTTTCCTGTTGCCTTACTATCTAGACATGACTGCACTACCAGTGAAGTTTGAGACATGGAGCGGTTATACTTACTCCTTATGAAGTCTCATGTTAACATGGTCATACCATTCATAACTTAGGGCTATCAATACAAGGTTAAAACCTAGAGGCGGTTTTCTTTCAAAAAGATAAGCTGCGATAAGCTACTTTAAAAACATTAATTTATTCGTACTAATTAGCGTAAAATAAACATATTATTCTTAATGATAATGAGCTATATTTTAATATAACTGGGCTACTGTAAATATCACACTTATAAGCAAACAAATAAGTAACCTAAACTACTTTTTACACAAACATATTGACGCCTATCAAAAATACAGTAAATTAAGTACAAAAACAATTGTTTTTAATAATAAAATTTTCAATCCGAACTTATTCAAACTTATAAAAATCTTCGTAGATTTTTCGTGATTTTTCGCAATAAATTTTCTCTGTACATCATTCTCGAGTTCAAACACTTTCGTTCACAATAGCCCAGCACCCTCCACAATCGATTAGGTGTAGTCGCAAAGAAAAGTGATTAGACACTTCACTCGTGGGCCTTTGTGGATGGTATTGTCAAGTTTCGGATCGTCTGCCTCACTATACACCCACTTTCAACCTAAAATGTGCTTTGTTGCGTTGACTTTAGTTAATATACCTTAGTTACCGAATATTGCCAGCTTCAAAATATATTTGAATAAAGCTCACTTAAGTAAATTTTGAAATCCTTTTTTTGTATTTACTTACAAGGACTTCTAAATTGCTATTTATATTATTAAATTTTATGTATAACACAGAAGGTAAAACAGAGTTTTTTTTTGACAACTCGAAATTTTTCACTTTCAGTTGTGTCTGTCACTTTGCGGTGTTGTAGCAGTTTTGCAGTAGATCTGTCATATAAATCAATCAAAGTCAAAGTTTATTTATTTGCTGTTTTTAGTTACACGTAAAAAGATGTCATGTAATATAGAATGTAATAAATAATAAAACACTCTCATACAGCTAACAAACTTTTTTGTAGTTAAAAAACATACAATGATGTTTCAGTGTTGCCATAGTGGAGAAGCAATACGTCAGTACTATTTAGAAACTGTGGTGTGTCGCGGAAATGGAGGCCGTATCTATGTGGGTAATGGGTATAATGGAGTACACTTATGTATTTATGATGAGGTTGAATGTGTGAGAGCTTTTTGTCGATCGATTCCTGTAATGTGTTTATAGGACTTACCTGTGTGTGTGTTTATGAAGGTGGGCGTATGTTTCATAATGAATGACAACAGTGCGTCATTTGTTGGCTGTTTGTTTTGTAATAGATACTTTAGCAGAACACGTTTTGTATCAATTTGGATGATAATAATTATGACTGATGCGATAGCGTATTGGCGAAAATCACACTGGTGCAAGTTCGAATCAATAAAAGCACTTGTAGGTTTTTTTTGCATAAAATTATACAGCTTTTAAGATTATTTCTTCATCATTATAGTATTTGAATGAATATACTTAAGGTAAGTATTCATCCTGAATGCAAAAGACGTACGAGCAAAAAAAAATATGTTAAATTTTTTTTTCTTACAAAAGACGGAGAAGGTTTTCAAGTCAATGCGCATATTGTTTGGTTTTTATTTCTCATTTGATTAATATTTACTGACACAGGAAGATGTGGCATGAGGTCAAGATTGTTCGGAATTACGGATGTTTATTAGATAACTATTGTAATTAATATTATCTTGTACTTGCCTACTTGCTCTTGCTGGCAATAGAGGTCACCATCGTAATCGATGACAGACAATCGACCTTTAGCTGTATGGTTTGAGACTTACCTGAAAACATTAAAAAAACTTAGATAAATTACAACATAAAATATAACAACATAATAAATATGGCAGCATTATTTATTTACGAAAAAAAATAGCCCTATACCTAATTATTTATATTCTTGACAGCAAAAAGTATTATAAAGGCCGATAAGTATTTTTTTATGATTACCTTACAATTGTTTAATAAAGAATATACTATAGGTACTCAGCTGTATAATATAAATATAATATAATCTATACTAATAATATAATATTATAAAGAGGTAAAGTTTGTATGTTTGTATATTTGTTCAATTGTAAGGGGTAATCTTGGGATCTACTGAACCGATTTTAAAAACTCTTTTACCAATAGAAAGCCACATTATCGCTGAGTGTCATAGGCTATATTATATTTTCAAAAAAATTAAGGATCTTTACTAAAACTTCGATTATGTAACCCAAGGTGTAAAAAAAATACCTAAGAAATTCCTTACATCGCGTGCGCTGCGAAAACTATTGATGATAGAAAGATATCATGTACTACAATTTTGTAGAACACATCATCATCCACAAAAAAGTCAGCGATAGCATATGTCTAACTATTACAGATATGTCACTATAAGTGTTTTAATATCGAAAAAATATAATTAAAATGACGCCGCTAGAAAACGTTCTTTATTTGTGCTTTGGTATTAATCCTTATCTAAATAAATTACTACATAATTAAGATTGTTTCAATACCTTTATATAACTTTTTAAATTATTCAATTTGGACATTCCATTCAAAAGATATCACGAGTTCAAAAATGTATGTATTAGAAAAATGTCAAGCGGAATAATGCAGGTGCCGGTCACTGAAGTATATGCGGGTTCTATTGTTTAGTTACGTGGATTCAAAAGGAGAGTTATGAGTTTAACAGTATACATAATATGTTAAACTCATAATTAGTAAAATCTATACTTATAGAAGTAAAGTTTGTTTATTTGTTAAATTGTAAGGTTGTAATCTCGGGATCTACTGAACCGATTTTAAAAATTCTTTTACCATTAGAAAGCCACATTATTGCTGAGTGTCATAAGCTATATACAAAACCGAAAAATAAAAAGGCTTATACGTGGTAGTCCGTTTTGCAAAGTGAATCGGAGAAAAAACGGTCGAATTATGCCCAACGAAGTGGGCACGGGTCAGCTAGTATAATATAAATATATAGTTCAACTGTTTCTTATGTATTTTATATGACTATGTACATTTTGTAAATACTGTATAGTCGTAAGTTTGTTTGTAAATAAAGAAAGTTATAATATAATATTAGATCTATAAATTAATATAGATACCTATTGATTTCGAACATAATATTATATATATCTATGTTCATTTAAAGTCCGGATAGTAGATTACATAACTATTACCATTTTTTATCTCATAACGTGTCTTTTGTTTTATTATTTTATCTTACCCAAATAAAAATGAATAAATTATTCGACGAAATATAACTTTTCGTCGTCGATGAAAAAGTAGATAGGTAGCCAATTTTATAACCTCAATTTGAAGTTTTTATAGATAAAAAGAAATTGACGTGAAATCGTATCGCAAATGCTGTTAATTCTTCACTCTCATTTTATAGTATAATAATTTATTTCTATCATCAATAGTTTCCGCAGCGCATGCGATGTAAGGAATTTCTTATACACCTTGGGTTACATAATTGAAGTTTTAGTAAGGATCCCTAATTTTTTTTGAAAATATAATATAGCCTATGTTCAGCACAGATAATGTAGCTTCACAACAGTGAAAGAATTTTTGAAATCGGTCCAGTAGTTTCGGAGCCTATTCGATGCAAACAAACAAACAAACAATCAAATCTTTCCTCTTTATAATATTAGTTTAGAAAACTGTTGCGTGCTGATTGAAAATCAAACATAAATATTATCCTCCATACAAAAACAACACTTTTAGCGAACCAACATAGTCAAAGTCATACAAAGCAAGGCTCAGTAGCTCTACCATGAGTTGTCACAGTAAAATCGCCTGACTTTACTACAGTAGTTACGTCAATATTATTATTACGAATTTTAGTACCCAACTATCCGCTAGAGGCGCCGTACAAATCTTCATACATTTATTAACTACAGACGTTAGCGAGTATAGTATACATAGTTTAGTAAAAACTCATGTTAGAGCTATATATGAGCTATATATGATACTAGCTGACCCGTGCCCACTTCGTTGGGCATAATTCGACCGTTTTTCTCCGATTCGCTTTGCAAAACGGACTACCACGTAAAAGCCTTTTTATTTTTCAGTTTTGTATATAGCCTATGACACTCAGCAATAATGTGGCTTTCTAATGGTGAAAGAATTTTTCAAATCGGTTCAGTAGATCCCGAGATTACCCCTTACAATTGAACAAATATACAAACATACAAACTTTACCTCTTTATAATATTATTATATTATATTATATATTATAAGTAAATAAGTAAATAAGTAATAAGTATAAGTATAAGTAAGTATAGATATGAAAACAGAAGCGGCAATTCCAATAGTGCAGTGTTATCATGGCGGTTCCGACGGAATCGATATTTAAAACGGACTCACATTTATAAACTTTTTTTTTTTTTATTATTTTTTTTTTTTTTACGACCGATGTGGCGTGGCGCCTGTGACGCGGAAGGTTGCGGGTTCGATTCCCGCCTTGAGATAAATGTTTGTACGATCTGCAAATATTTATCCGGGTGTTTGGAGTTTTTTATATGGTGTCCAGCATTATTTATTTATGTATCTACTTATAATTTGTGAAATCGTTTGTATTTGTTCTATTGAGTCTGTGGATGTTAAATTGCAATTTGTATTGTAATTTTGGTTTTCATTGTTTAAATACAAAACTATTTATTGTTTTTTATATAAAAAATATTACGTGAGCGGCCATTTCTGCACTTTCAATGATTTTGGAGATTAAACTAACAATTTGCTAAATTGTGAAATTATGCGATTTGCATATTTCAGTCATAGTAGATACAATGGTTTTTTGTGGATCAGATTTCTGCGTTTATTTTTTTAAACTATTGCAAAGCTTCTATCGCGGACCTTGAGCGTGGAGACCGAATCCAGAAATTCCGTAACGAAATAACCTAACACTCCGACCGGTGCCAAAAAATGCTAGGTAATAGCTATACCACGGCATCCTCGAGTGCCACACGTCTTTTTTTGTATATTTCATATTACTGTTCAGAATATTTTCATAAACAAAACCTACATCATCTGAGTTCAGCGTAAAATCTAAACATAAAAATAGATTTGATTTATGTCTCGAACAGAGGTCGGCACGTTGTCTCAGCTCATTGGCCCCTGTTTCACTTTCAGTTGTCATTACACCCAAACGCGGTGAGCGATCACGCATTATAAAATCAGTTATGTAGTGAGCAAGCTTAGCAGACACGCACTTCAAATCGAAACGCAATCATGTGATTTGTAATTGGACAGGCTGTCACAGCTCAGTTGGTAGTAGCTCTGCCTTCCATGCTGTGGGTTCGATTCCCACCTAGAGCAAATGTTTGTGTGTTGAACATAAATATTTTTGCTGTGTCTGGGTGTTACTATGTATTCCAAGTATGTAATTACAAGAAAATTTTATGTAAGTATTCTATCAGCAGTCTAGTTCCCATAGTACAACACACTGCTAAGTTTGAGGATTACAGTGTGATTAGTGAAATGTCCATGAATATTAATATGTATTGATTTAATTGTTTGTACTAGATCCGTGTCTTCTGTGAGTTATTGAATGTTTATTTATTTATGCGAAAGAAAATATACACGCTATCAACGCCAGACAATGCACTGTCAAGGCGTTGTGCTTGTAATGCTTCGGCTACATTAGCGGGCGAATATTCGTATCGTGTTGGCGCGACAAAAACATCGTGTTCGGGTATAGGCGATGTTCATATCTAAATACTACGCGATGACACGATGTACTCGGCCACATACATCGCGTTAACACGAATATTCGCCGTAGCCCGCTAATGTGGCCCCAGCATAATGAAGGATTTTTACAGCACGAAAATATGTTCCTAACAGAGGGCCTAGTGCGAGTTTTGCACATGCATACGAACGTATCGCCTTCGTATCGCAAGCCACCAATTTTGTATGGAAATCCAAGCTTCTTAAGAAATCTGCTAGGGGCGCTGTTTCGATGTCCATACAAAAAGGTGGCGCTCGGCGATTGCGTCTCTACGATTCGTGCGTGCACAAACTCGTACTTGGGGTACTGGTCAAAACTCAAGAAAAATACGGGCTCAAGTCTGAATTGAATTGAGACATACTACCACTATGAATGTATACTTTTCTTTACAAAAGAAGATATCCGAGATCGAAGTAGGCAACTAAGTAGGTACGCATTAAAAAAACACATGTAATGAATTAAGTGGTTTCAAAAACTACTAGTCAATTCATAATCAGATTTACACGGGCCTAAGCTTTCAAATAAAAAATAAATGATTGAAATCGGTTTTCTAGAAATAAACTTGAAAGTAAATCCAGTTAGAAGGTTAATCTATAAAATCAAGGCAAACTGAGTAATGCCTCATTGACTTGTATATAATATCAATGCTCATTCATGCCGATAATTTTACCACAGAGGAAGTAGTGTCGTAGCGTGTAATTATTTGTTCCTGAAACTAAATTACTTGATAATAGCATAAATTAATAAATTGTGCGTTTTTACGTATTTTTTTTCTTTTTATTGGATTATATATATGGTCAGTCCGTTAATCACCACCTTTGCGAAATACGCAATCAACTCGTGATTTGTAAAAATTAAACCTCCTTGTTAAACTGATCCAAAAAGATTGTAATACATGTATTACAATCTTTAATTAAATTGATTAAACATCAATAAAAAAAAAGGTAGCACTCCGGGAGTGCCGGCAGAAGTGAAAACTTCAATATTAACGTTGTGTTTAATTATAAGTATAAAAGTACTATCATTTATGAGGTAGAATACAATGTTTATGTTTTTATTTTTTATTATTTTTTATTTTTCGCCCTGTGCCGCCTAAACAGAGCAGCACACTCAGGCACGGTAGAAAGAGTGGGAGATACTAGTTCCTCTCCCTTCCCCTCGATCTTACGCTTTTTCGATCAGCATCACGTGACCCTGACGCGAGTTTGAAAGTTTTTACCCACCCAGCGCCGCTAAAGAAGTTTTCACTTCAAAAAAAAACACTGTATACATACAGTGTATTTTTTTTTATTGACAGCTTCGTTCAAAAACAGCGTTCCAAAAACAAAACACAGCGCATAAGATTCCCTCCTCGCATTGCGTCGAACCAACCAAAATGGTTTTATGATTATAATTTTGGCGTCTACTAGTTATGAGTTAACTATTGAAAGTTTAGTTGTACAAAATTAATAGTTAAATAATAAATATTGTGATCCAATAAGCACGTAGTGGAACATGAGAAACAGGTCATGCAAATTGAAAGCTTGGCGGTGTTGGATTTTTTCACAAACAATATTTGCCGCAAACGGCGTTGTTCTGAACTCAAGGGAGGGAAACGGTGTTCCGACTTTTAGAACAAATCGACCAGCTATTAACAGCTATATTTTTAGCTTTGTCACAGATAAATCGATTAATAATCGATTATAACAAAATGTTTCAACTTTTTGCTTAATAGCTAAACGTTGAATGCACCCACAGGTCAATCTGTTGAGTTGGCCTAATACAGCTTAGGTAACATTAATTAATCATGTTTTTTATGAAGCCACTGTTTTTTAGTTAGAACATTGATTAAAAAACCTTAAATATTAAATATATAAATATAAATATATATCTATAAATATTACCTACCTATAGAAAACCTACCTTAAAAAGTAGGTTTTCTAGTAGGCAATGCATTCCCTACTTGTGAAACCTAACCTTTATATATCAGAATTTTAGAAATCCGATTAATATCCTATTTTCTGCCTCAGTCAGTTGTAAAAAATATACTGGATATCCGGATCCGGCTATTTTATTTCCAACAGGCAACACTTTTATTTATTTAACACGCTGAGCACTAAAATAACGATAGCGTGCTGATATATCGCTTATTTACGCGATCAGTGTCCCATAACTTGCGCTTTGGTTAAATAATGGCGTTTATTTGTTGATTATTTTAATACTAATTTTTATACAATGTTGTATGACATCGAAGCTATTTCCTTCCTGTTATTCTACATAAGTTAGAATATAAAGGGATTGTTATGGTTTTTTTTTTTACTTGGCTTTAAAGAGAAAGCCTCAATAATTTTGTCATACTAATTGAATTTTAACGACACCTTTACGGGAAAATTATGAGCATGGGGTGAGTTTTATTAAGGACAGGTTTAACCCCCACCCCATCCCCACCTTATTAAATCATACCGGGGGACCCTGGCTGGGCTAATTAAAACGCTCTTCAGACCTGTACTTAACCCTTGAACTTTACGATCCACATCTGTCTTGCGACAATAAAAGTCGAGTGTTCCTGGTTGTACAGAATACGAAAGTGTTTGTAAGCTCACGGTCAAGTTGCGTCTAAGTATGGAGCGTCGGGCCATTGATTATGTAGCAGTTAGTGAGTAGAATGCAGCTGGCGACTCAATTATATGAATGGTTTTGTTTGGAACCAAGTTCTTTGTATCAGAAAATGTTACGTAGATATACATGTTTTAAGAATTTGCTTTCCTTTAATATCAAACTTCAACAGAATATATATCTAAGTATATATTTATTCACAAACAAACTTACGACTTTTTGATTTTACAAAAATTTACAAAATGTACATTGTCATATAAAATACACAAGAAACAGTTGAGCTATCTACAGAATATTATTGTAAACTAAAAAAAAACATTCTTATAAGAAATTACATAAACTTTGAAAAGGCTGCTGTAAAAACTAAATTGCATAAAAACCAAGACAAAATTAATTATCTAGGACTTTTTCTAACTTATCTATCACAAACATTTACTGTCTCACTACCTAGTATTTATTACTTAGCCACAAGTCTGTGTGCGTGCCTGATGTCATCAACAAGACATACTGTTTTACCATCGTTAAGTTACTGCAAACTGCCGCACGAGTGTTTTATGACTTAAAACAGAATTAGCTTGACAGAAATGGTAATAGTGAAACTGTATTTGATTTGTTATTTTGTTTTGATTAACCTGATTTAAACGAAACAGTAACTGTTTTACTATTTCGATATAATAAATCAGGAATCAGAATCATTCATCTATGTTTATGAAAAAAAATTCAAAAGTAATTATTTTAATATTTAGACAATATTCGTCATTATGTTATATTTTTACATTAATTAATAAAAATTATAGGCTCATGATTCTAAATATTTTGACATGATGGAGACATCGTTATGAGTTTTTTAGCTAGGGATCCCATAAAAAATATGACAGTAATACATATAAATCTATATGTGTCTCTGCCCTATTATTTATGGGAACACTAGGCTAGTTTTCGATAGAAGAATAAAACGATATACAAAAGATCAATCTCAACATTCTCAACCAGTTAGATATGAAAGCACATTGAACAAATCAACTGAACACCTGTCGCGTGCGGATATCACCGCATGAATGAACAATAATATTTACTGTACTATCGCCTCAGCGCACTCCGGCCGGCCCTCGCACTGATTAGATGAGGCCTTATAATGCCTTGATCACACGTACCGAGTAAACCGGCGAGACAGTGACGTATTTAAGATACACTGCGCGCTAACGCTGCAACGTTCAACAGTAAAACTGATGTCGACGCGCAGTGTATCTCAAATACGTCACTGTCTCGCCGGTTTACTCGGTACGTGTGATCAAGGCATAAATGAGGATAAGTACACAAAAGTTTTTTGTACTTGCGTACAGTACTTGAGAGTTGTCAATGGAGACTCGGATGGAACGTTTTTTTTTTTATTTAATAACTGTCTTGTTTTCTATGAGAGAGAGAAGCATGCACACGTCGCACGGCTAACAACTATTCCTAAAAAATCAAAAGTGGTGAACTTTTGTTCTTAATTTTTTCGGTCTAGCCCTCTTTCGCAACGCGTGATAAGGAACTTCGTTTCAATATGAACTAAGTATAATAAAAAAAGTGTTACATATTACAAATGTCACACTTTAAAATGACCCGAGGGCTGGTGAGTATCTGGACGGGCGAAAATAATATTCATCAATATTTATTTTATACTTATAACTATATAAACTTACGTTTTGTAATTACTGATGTTCTTTAAAACCAATGTTTCATAATTTTTTGAAATGTTTTTATGCCAACGAACGCAAGTAAGTATTACTCAGTTACGAACTCCAGAAGCAAAATGAGTGTGGATAACAAAAAAAATTGGAGTTTTAATTGATAGCATCAGTAACTATGAACACTGTTAATTAGATTCCTCATTAATTTAAGAACGAATTCAAGCATGCACCAATACATATATTCCAAGCTTATATTCATTATACTTATATTAGAGATCAATCGATCTAAACTTGAAAATAAAGTCATAAATCATTCCACCATCAATTTCAAACAATCAAAAACGCCTGCAAAACCGTAGATACAAAATCAATAGTTTAACAATCACCAGTAATTAAGGCAGCCGTATTCATTTGACACTAAATTTCCATTAATATCAGTGAAGCGTATGACAGTGACAAATTACGGACGCAGTGCAATACAGGTAGGGTTGACACGTGTCATCCATCAGTATTGCGTAAAAAACTGCATCCGATACTTATCTGTCATCATAAATTCTGGAATATCCGATTTGTCTATCAACTTTTGAAGTTAAGAGTAATGTCAACGATAAAAAGTCAAAGATAGAAATGATAAAGTAGGTCTACTTAATTTAAAGTTCTTATATAAAAAGACGAGTGGAACTGCCGCGGTATAGCTATTGCATAGCATTTATTCTGCCGATCGGAGTGTTAGGTTATTTCGTTACGGAATTTCTGGATTCGGTCTCCAGTGCTCAAGGCCCGCGATAGAAGCTATGCAATAGCTTAAAAACGTGTGACACGTTTGCGTGTCAAAATAAAACAAAATCAAATGTCAATAAAGTTAAATCACTACAATCCGCTACATTCTCGAGTTGAGTGTCTGATTAAGCTTTTGTGTATATAAGCATTGGACCACGAAATGAAGCTCTCTCTCAAATTAATGTTTCTCGGCCCTTTTCGGTTGTGATATTTTAAGATGGCATCAATGATCACTTTTCAATTTACGATAATTTGACAGAAGAAATATTAACGTGTCCTTTATCGTTCACCTCGCGCCATTTCATTTCGCCGTGGCCTAAAAACAAATGCCTAAAAATATTCTCCTTCATATTAAGGCTGTCATTGTTGACAGTGACACTTGGCAGGGGTGTAACAAACTAACAAAGATCTGTCGTGTATTTGATTAGTAGGGAGCTTGTGATTGGCATTGTCACTCAGGTACATGACAAATAGACAATGTACAAGAAATATCACAAAATCCTAAATTATTTTGTACTTTTTTATAACAGAAATTCACTTATTTCGTAAATAACAAAAATTATACAATACATTTTTAGGAGTGCTATACACAAGGTGAGATCTAAGTCTAGGAATCCAGTTTTTAAACGAAATAATATCACTGGTTATTTACTCAAACGAAAGAAGGCCTAGAAAAAAAAGTCTTACCCATATCATACCAATATTATAGTCCAGTCAAAATAGACTAAAATTATGACTTCAGTTTGCATTAATTCCCAACAAGCTGGATTTTTGTGCAGGCCTTGAATACGTCATTACAAATGATATGTCAAAAGTCCCCATCGATCCCGCTTGTGCGTTGTTTTTTATTCGAGGTCAAAGGTCATGAATATGCATTTTTTGCGTATATCTCTGAAACAACGAAAGCTATTGAAAAGTGGTTCAGGCAAAGTTTGTGCATCGTAAAATTGTCTACAAAAATACCTCAACACTTTTCTTGTACAAAGCATCGCTTTCGAGATATAGTGACTTTGGACCGCAGTAAAATCGTCGAAGATGCTGCGTTTTTTTCTTTTCAGCCGTTTTATCTGCCTCATTGCCACAGAACAAACAGTATTTCTTGAAACAAAAAGACGATTCATTACCTCGGAGGAGGACTAACCCATCGAACCCATCACCCCTTTCAGTAAATTTCAAGAAATACTGTTTGTTCTGTGGCAATGAAGCAGATAAAACGGCTGGAATGAAAAAAACGCAGCATCTTCGTCGATTTTCCTGCGGTCTAAAGTCACCATATCTCGAAAGCGATGCTTTGTACAAGAAAAGTGTTGAGGTATTTTTGTAGACAATTTTACGATGTACAAACTTTGCCTGAACCACTTTTCAATGGCTTTCGTTGTTTCAGAGATATACGCAAAAAATGCAAATTCATGACCTTTGACCTCGAATAAAAAACAACGCACAAGCGGGATCGATGGGGACTTTTGACATATCATTTGTAATGACGTATTCAAGGCCTGTACAAAAATCCAGCTTGTTGGGAATTAATGCAAGCTGGAATGTCTATTTTAACTGGACTATTATTTGAAAACTTTTTAGTGCGAACTGCCAACCCTAGCGCACCGGTGTCATTCTAGTATCGACAGATTTTGCTGGGTTTAAGGTTTGGATGTAAACGAGCATGTGCGGCTAATGACGGCACTTAATGAATAAAATGTTACAATCAATGTTTCACGACTGATCAATTTTTGGTGGATTAATATAGTTTGCGGTATGAAATGAATTATTTATTTAATTTGAATTAATATATCTAGGGTAAATTTGTATCCTGTTATTTTATTAATAAACGTTGGATTGTGGCATTTTCAATTGGTAATCGTTTGACAATCCGATAATGATAAAATAATACTTAGTTTATCTATAAATCTTAGTTTCTTAGTGAAACAGTAATTCAAAGAATAGAAATTAATTACATTAGAAATGTTTTTTTAAGTTGTTAACAAAGGATAATTAAAAACTAATTAGGTACGCTCTTGGACAGTTCGTGCTCTTCGTTGCTCTTTTATATTTTATTTTTTTTATTATTTTTTACTACGACAGCGTTGTCAGAGAGCTCAACAATTATTTTATTGTTTGTGAAAGAATACTTAGTTTTTATTATTTTTTTTCTTTTAAATTACATAATTAATTAAAATGTGTATAGTTGTGTAACATTTTTTGCAAATCTGGAGTAAAACTTGAAAGAAGTAGATACCAGGAACCAGAAGTTACTTTATAAAATTATTTTGTAATTGGGAACAATTTTAAAAGCTGGCTATAATAAGAAAAACAATTGTTTTTAAAACACTCATTTTGAAAAACTCTACATAGAAAGTGCATTTTTAAATGAGATACAAATTAGGGAATATTGGTTATATTCCCGTCGTATCAATGAGAATAAAATAAATATCCTAATAATAACAACAAGTGATTCTTCAGTATCGATCGTAAATTATACAATATCGGTTTAGCTACTTCGTACATATTTAGGTCACCTCGATACTGTTCAATTGATTTACAGCGACGCTTCAGTCCTTGAATTGAATGCAATGATTTAGAAACTTGATCAAACTATCAGGCATTTGCTTGAACTTTGTACTTTTGCGTGGACTATAAATCTACCCATATTATCTACAAAATGTTGAATGACCTTGGGTTAAGTAATATAGCTTTGGTTTATTATATTTTTATTATTTATTTATTATTTTTATATTGTTGTTCGCAACTACCCTATATACACTGCATTGACAGGCGTCACAGATCAGTTGGTAGTAGCTCAGCCATTCAGAGCAAATGTTTCTGCATTGAACATAAATATTTGTTTTGTGTCTGGGTGTTACTGTTATATTATGTATAAATTTATAAAAAAATTGTATAAGTAGGTATTCTATCAGCAATCTAGTTACCATAGTACAAGCTTTGCTTAGTTCGGGACTAGAGTGTGATGTCCGTGATTATTTATTTATTAACTTATATATAATGAAATATATTTATTGAAAGAACACATTTATGGAATGTACAATGCGCGTCACGCATTTAACCAATTTAAATGTTTTTAGATGATTATAAATAAGACTATTTCAATAACCACACGGGTACAAAATCAGAATTCAAAATGTAGGATGGCACCGATTGACGGAAATGATGGGTAGGGAGGGAAGGGCTTCCTAGTAATAAGTTAAACGCCTAGCCAGAATCGATAAAATATAGAGACGTGTCTGCTTCTAATCGATGTTCTTTGCTCTCCCTTTTCATAACTGGCTCCTAGCAAGATCTTATATTATATTGCCACCACGAAAGTAGAGTATAAAACCAGTTTTATGAAACTTTGCCAGTCTGTGACACGTTGTTTTTTTTTTGACAGTTCAAAGATGATAGAGGTCTAGTAATTAATTACATATATTTATCGCAAAGCTTTTTCTTATTTTTCAAACATGTTATCTTATTATTTGGGTTAGGTTTATAGGATCACAGGCAGGCTAGAATACTTATTAAAATCAAAGATTTTTTATTGCTTGCAATACTTACATGTTTTAATAGATGTAAAATAATATATTGAACTGCAACATTGGGCAAACCATTGATAATAAAAAATCGTGAGAAATTGTAGTTGGCATGACAGAATCAAATGCATAATAATTAGGAATAATTATTTAATAAACAATTAAACCATTCATTAAACCTATTGTAAGCTGCGCACATTAACCACTTATGTATGAAAGTCACGTTTTGTAATAAATTGCTAGAGGACACATTGTTTTGTAGGTAAATCAATCAAACGATCCTGGTCACGGCACCTCAGTAGTTTCTAAGCTATACAGGGTGTATTAATACCGTGTTAGTGATATTAATATTACCTAATAAACACTTCTATCTTTTATTTACAGTAGGTATAGTAGAAATTAACTATGGTAACATGTCATGTTACCATAGTTAATTTCTATTATACTGTTAATTCTGTTATATTAAATCTTAGTTCAAAAACTACAATAACTATTTATGAACACTGACTGAATTCAGATTGTTTTATGCGGTGTTTATTTTATTGACTATTTTTTGTTTATAATTGCTATTAAAACTTAATTTATTTAATTCATATTTAGTAGATATACCCTGTATACCGTATCTAATTTAGGTAGGTTACTAGCCATACTATGGTTCTGCGAGATTTATATGCTACTTCTACAATATTACCTAAGTACTTACCACGGTTAAATATTATTGACTAACGGTCTATCTTATAAAAAGTTACGGCAGAATTAAAGACTTGTTAAAGGCTCGGTGATATTTTTGTCGTCTTATAAACGAACAATAAGCCAAACGTATCCTTTTGGTGTATCCTAAAACTAAAGTGCTCAGAACCCTCCTTTAGCAGATATTTAAAAATGGCCGTCATGTCAAAATAAATTCTTAAATTTATTTTGCTTCTTTCTAAGTAATTGAGACATTAGATGGTACAAAAAGTATACAGCGAAGGAGTAAAAAATAATGCCGACCGATAAAAAGGACAGACATGCTGAAATGAGATGAAAATTTTTGTTGTTTGTTGATTTCTTGTTCAATAAATTCTTCAAAAAGAATAATCAAATATCTTGGAAATAGGTATGCTCGGACCTAGAAAGAGACTAGCGTAGAGCCGGTATACCACCAAAACATCATGTGCTAACAGTAATTAAATGCTGAGGCAAATACATTATGTTGGATAATAAGGTTTTTCATTTTCATTTGTCTCTTGAAGTAGCTGCCTAGTCTACCTACATATGTAAATGTTTACTCACCTTCTTACTTATGTGTCAGGTTTACGGAGATGCAACTGCATCAGCACAGAGATGATCATCTGATCACCTGATCAACGGGGATATAATATGATATACTACCTAATAAAGACTTGACCTGATACCATTATGGAAACCCTCTGATTATTTCCTACTTATGCATAATCTATTTACTTATATCTCTACAACACTAGTTTTTTTCATCACTATTGTCATCCACCACACCATCGGGGAACACTGCTTCCACCAATTCAAAGTCCTTCTCCGCTACTTTAAGGAGTTGGGCTGGCTGGGGTGAGGTTAGCATGGGGACAATGCACAATACACCCCATTGCGGGATGTCAGTGCAGATCTTATTCCCCCATTTAGAATTAGAACACTAGTCTTGATGCTTATAATAAGCTTATGATAATAATTTTGGTTTACTTTATGCCAATTAATAATTAGAATCTGACCATGATTATTCATGATATACCAGGTAGGTACATACACACACACCATAAATATGAAGATAGGATTAAATAAAAGTCATCGAGAAATATAACACATGTATAATCAGTTGAACGTGGATCTCATTGTTTAGAAATCAATAATGAATCTTCTTTTATTATTATTTTTCAAACTGAAAACAATAGGTGATGATAACTCTTCTTTTCAACTGAGAACCCATACAGTCTATTTTAATTTTCAGCTCTCCTTGTTCTTAGTTCTTACTTATTGCTATCTGGAATAGAAAGAAAATGGTACGGGTCAAAAATTATAAAAATTAATAATAGGTAAGAATATATCAGGGAGAGAGAGCAAAGATTTTACAAACCATTTAGGCATATGCTTCTGTATAAACATACATCTATGACAAACGTCATAGCTGTTTTGGTTCAAATTTGGGGATAAAACTTCGAGGTTGTTGGTATAAGTAAGTTCAAGAGTCTGGGCAAATACAACAATTTTGTGTTTTGTGCGAAGCATTGACATGCTTTGTTTCATATTATCTTCCGCATGCTTTGTTTTCCGCCAGAATATATACCTAGGACTAGCCTTAAAAACCATACATACAACACTGCAGTTACATTTTCAGGTTCCGTAAAATGAAAAGGGTTTTTGTGTGTGTTTGTACTGAAATAGCAGCTAGTCGTATTTTTACAACCAATATGAAACAGCAGAAAACAAAATTCTATTCTTGATTTTATGTATTTGCAAGATTTCTGTAAAATAAAACGAAATATATTCTTTTGTTTACCTTTTCTAATGTCAAAAGCGTGCAAATTGTGCCAAAGTCAATTTATGTTTCTGTCAAAAATGATGGATAAAACTAAAACCGATGCATTCCGAAAGAAAATAAAATTGATTGTTGCCATTATTTGGATGAAAACTGAATCAAGCACATAATTGCGAGACCATAGTTATTGCACTGTTAAAATTCGATTAAAAGACATCATTCTTAATGTGTTATTAAAGAACACGCTTTACTGCTAAAGTTCGCTATTGTTAAACAACACTTACAATCTGATTTAGGCTATTTTTATAAGATAGACCGTACTTATTTATTATTTAATAAGTGAATGAAGAAAATATACAGAATAATTTGTGTCGGATTATTATTTGGTTGGGTATATTTTCTTATATTAAAATAAGAGTAGCATTAATATAATATTGCTATATAGCATATTATTATATTATTGCTACTCTTATTTTGTCTCTAAGTAAGGGTAATTTTTATGGTAGGTACCTATTAGCTTTCTTTCAACTTTACAGAATCTATATTAGTTCATAATTTTTAAATTATGTTTTCTATTTTGACTACAACACAAATAACATTAAATCTAGTAACTAATAATTGCGTAACTACAGTATGCATAAAAAAATATCGACTAACACAAGGAACTACCGAGTGGGTTCCATCTGGTTTTCTATTGTATATGAGCCCACAAAGGCCAGATAAGCTTCACAAAAGGTTGATCAGTTTAATGAAACAATGGCCAGGTTTTGTTTTAGCAACTCAATAGCATGGCACTCATTACAGTGCCATGGCGTATGTATAATGAATGACAGCAAATGTTGACATCAAATCGATGTTCAAGTTCATTAAGGGGATATTTGCCTACTGGATGAGCGCTGGCGAAATAACAATGACACAAACGAAAAGGCAAAAAAATGGATTTGTATTCGGTTATGTTGTAATATAGAAGACTAGCTGACACGTGCCCACTTCGTTGGGGATAATTTTTATTAAATAAAAAAGTAAGATATATGCTGTCGTTGACTTGTGGCTTTTTTGTAGGCATTATCAAGCTCCACATCATTTCTTTAGAACACTTCTTTCATAGTTATGGCAGCGTTCGTAAGAAACGCTTTCATTCGACCGTTTTTTCTCCGATTCATTTTGCAAAACGGACTACCACGTTCAGCAATAATGTAACTTTCTATTGGTGAAAGAATTTTTAAAATCGGTTCAGTAGATGCCGAGATTACCCCTTACAATTTAACAAATACACAAACTTTACCTCTTTATAATATTGGTATAGATTAACGGTCTATCTTATAAAAAGTTACGGCAGAATTAAAGACTTGTTAAAGGCTCGGTGATATTTTTGTCGTCTTATAAACGAACAATAAGCCAAACGTATCCTTTTGGTGTATCCTAAAACTAAAGTGCTCAGAACCCTCCTTTAGCAGATATTTAAAAATGGCCGTCATGTCAAAATAAATTCTTAAATTTATTTTGCTTCTTTCTAAGTAATTGAGACATTAGATGGTACAAAAAGTATACAGCGAAGGAGTAAAAAATAATGCCGACCGATAAAAAGGACAGACATGCTGAAATGAGATGAAAATTTTTGTTGTTTGTTGATTTCTTGTTCAATAAATTCTTCAAAAAGAATAATCAAATATCTTGGAAATAGGTATGCTCGGACCTAGAAAGAGACTAGCGTAGAGCCGGTATACCACCAAAACATCATGTGCTAACAGTAATTAAATGCTGAGGCAAATACATTATGTTGGATAATAAGGTTTTTCATTTTCATTTGTCTCTTGAAGTAGCTGCCTAGTCTACCTACATATGTAAATGTTTACTCACCTTCTTACTTATGTGTCAGGTTTACGGAGATGCAACTGCATCAGCACAGAGATGATCATCTGATCACCTGATCAACGGGGATATAATATGATATACTACCTAATAAAGACTTGACCTGATACCATTATGGAAACCCTCTGATTATTTCCTACTTATGCATAATCTATTTACTTATATCTCTACAACACTAGTTTTTTTCATCACTATTGTCATCCACCACACTATCGGGGAACACTGCTTCCACCAATTCAAAGTCCTTCTCCGCTACTTTAAGGAGTTGGGCTGGCTGGGGTGAGGTTAGCACGGGGACAATGCACAATACACCCCATTGCGGGATGTCAGTGCAGATCTTATTCCCCCATTTAGAATTAGAACACTAGTCTTGCTTGCTTATAATAAGCTTATGATAATAATTTTGGTTTACTTTATGCCAATTAATAATTAGAATCTGACCATGATTATTCATGATATACCAGGTAGGTACATACACACACACCATAAATATGAAGATAGGATTAAATAAAAGTCATCTAGAAATATAACACATGTATAATCAGTTGAACGTGGATCTCATTGTTTAGAAATCAATAATGAATCTTCTTTTATTATTATTTTTCAAACTGAAAACAATAGGTGATGATAACTCTTCTTTTCAACTGAGAACCCATACAGTCTATTTTAATTTTCAGCTCTCCTTGTTCATAGTTCTTACTTATTGCTATCTGGAATAGAAAGAAAATGGTACGGGTCAAAAATTATAAAAATTAATAATAGGTAAGAATATATCGGGGAGAGAGAGCAAAGATTTTACAAACAATTTAGGCATATGCTTCTGTATAAACATACATCTATGACAAACGTCATAGCTGTTTTGGTTCAAATTTGGGGATAAAACTTCGAGGTTGTTGGTATAGGTAAGTTCAAGAATCTGGGCAAATACAACAATTTTGTGTTTTGTGCGAAGCATTGACATGCTTTGTTTCATATTATCTTCCGCATGCTTTGTTTTCCGCCAGAATATATACCTAGGACTAGCCTTAAAAACCATACATACAACACTGCAGTTACATTTTCAGGTTCCGTAAAATGAAAAGGGTTTTTGTGTGTGTTTGTACTGAAATAGCAGCTAGTCGTATTTTTACAACCAATATGAAACAGCAGAAAACAAAATTCTATTCTTGATTTTATGTATTTGCAAGATTTCTGTAAAATAAAACGAAATAAATTCTTTTGTTTACCTTTTATAATGTCAAAAGCGTGCCAATTGTGCCAAAGTCAATTTATGTTTCTGTCAAAAATGATGGATAAAACTAAAACCGATGCATTCCGAAAGAAAATAAAATTGATTGTTGCCATTATTTGGATGAAAACTGAATCAAGCACATAATTGCGAGACCATAGTTATTGCACTGTTAAAATTCGATTATAAGACATCATTCTTAATGTGTTATTAAAGAACACGCTTTACTGCTAAAGTTCGCTATTGTTAAACAACACTTACAATCTGATTTAGGCTATTTTTATAAGATAGACCGTTACGGTCTATCTTATAAAAATAGCTCTTTAATAACACATTAAGAATGATGTCTTATAATCGAATATTAACAGTGCAATAACTATGGTCTCGCAATTATGTGCTTGATTCAGTTTTCATCCAAATAATGGCAACAATCAATTTTATTTTCTTTCGGAATGCATCGGTTTTAGTTTTATCCATCATTTTTGACAGAAACATAAATTGACTTTGGCACAATTGGCACGCTTTTGACATTAGAAAAGGTAAACAAAAGAATTTATTTCGTTTTATTTTACAGAAATCTTGCAAATACATAAAATCAAGAATAGAATTTTGTTTTCTGCTGTTTCATATTGGTTGTAAAAATACGACTAGCTGCTATTTCAATACAAACACACACAAAAACCCTTTTCATTTTACGGAACCTGAAAATGTAACTGCAGTGTTGTATGTATGGTTTTTAAGGCTAGTCCTAGGTATATATTCTGGCGGAAAACAAAGCATGCGGAAGATAATATGAAACAAAGCATGTCAATGCTTCGCACAAAACACAAAATTGTTGTATTTGCCCAGACTCTTGAACTTACCTATACCAACAACCTCGAAGTTTTATCCCCAAATTTGAACCAAAACAGCTATGACGTTTGTCATAGATGTATGTTTATACAGAAGCATATGCCTAAATTGTTTGTAAAATCTTTGCTCTCTCTCCCCGATATATTCTTACCTATTATTAATTTTTATAATTTTTGACCCGTACCATTTTCTTTCTATTCCAGATAGCAATAAGTAAGAACTAAGAACAAGGAGAGCTGAAAATTAAAATAGACTGTATGGGTTCTCAGTTGAAAAGAAGAGTTATCATCACCTATTGTTTTCAGTTTGAAAAATAATAATAAAAGAAGATTCATTATTGATTTCTAAACAATGAGATCCATGTTCAACTGATTATACATGTGTTATATTTCTAGATGACTTTTATTTAATCCTATCTTCATATTTATGGTGTGTGTGTATGTACCTACCTGGTATATCATGAATAATCATGGTCAGATTCTAATTATTAATTGGCATAAAGTAAACCAAAATTATTATCATAAGCTTATTATAAGCATCAAGACTAGTGTTCTAATTCTAAATGGGGGAATAAGATCTGCACTGACATCCCGCAATGGGGTGTATTGTGCATTGTCCCCATGCTAACCTCACCCCAGCCAGCCCAACTCCTTAAAGTAGCGGAGAAGGACTTTGCAGTTGAAGCACTTGAAGCAGTGTTCCCCGATGGTGTGGTGGATGACAATAGTGATGAAAAAAACTAGTGTTGTAGAGATATAAGTAAATAGATTATGCATAAGTAGGAAATAATCAGAGGGTTTCCATAATGGTATCAGGTCAAGTCTTTATTAGGTAGTATATCATATTATATCCCCGTTGATCAGGTGATCAGATGATCATCTCTGTGCTGATGCAGTTGCATCTCCGTAAACCTGACACATAAGTAAGAAGGTGAGTAAACATTTACATATGTAGGTAGACTAGGCAGAAAATGAAAAACCTTATTATCCAACATAATGTATTTGCCTCAGCATTTAATTACTGTTAGCACATGATGTTTTGGTGGTATACCGGCTCTACGCTAGTCTCTTTCTAGGTCCGAGCATACCTATTTCCAAGATATTTGATTATTCTTTTTGAAGAATTTATTTAACAAGAAATCAACAAACAACAAAAATTTTCATCTCATTTCAGCATGTCTGTCCTTTTTATCGGTCGGCATTATTTTTTACTCCTTCGCTGTATACTTTTTGTACCATCTAATGTCTCAATTACTTAGAAAGAAGCAAAATAAATTTAAGAATTTATTTTGACATGACGGCCATTTTTAAATATCTGCTAAAGGAGGGTTCTGAGCACTTTAGTTTTAGGATACACCAAAAGGATACGTTTGGCTTATTGTTCGTTTATAAGACGACAAAAATATCACCGAGCCTTTAACAAGTCTTTAATTCTGCCGTAACTTTTTATAAGATAGACCGTAAGTAAGTATATTATATATATTTTTTTTCCCTAACCTATCTTTTTCCACTGCTGGGCAAAGGTCTCCCCCAAATCCTTCTCTCTGCTTTCCGCTTTCGTCCACCAATCCCTCTCGAAAGCATCGAGGTCGTCCCGCCATCGCCTCTTTGGTCGGCCTCTACGCCGCCTTCCGTCTTCAGGCAGCCACGGTGTCACGATTTTGGACCATTTCTCTGGGTCCATCCGGCTAATATGACCTGCCCAGTCCCACTTAAGCCTCGCGGTTTTATTGACTACATCTGCAATACCAGTGAGCGAACGCAGCGTAGTGTTTCGCACTCGATCGATGTGCTTGAAACCAAAGATGCTACGTTCCATTGCTCTTTGGCAAATCTTGAGTCTGGATTTCTGTGCTTCAGTCAGTGACCATGTCTGCGCACCGTAGGTTAGGACGGGCAGGATGTACATGTCAATGAGTTGGCGTTTAAGCGTAAGTGAAAGGTCGCCTTTAATGTGTTCCTTCATGGACCAGTAGCTCTTCCAGGCGTTCTCGATGCGGCGATCGATCTCCTTATCCTGCCTGTTTTCGAAGCTCGCTAACTGGCCCAAGTAAATGTACGCATCAACAACAATATATACCATCTAAGTAAATTATGTTTTTGTATGAGATTATGAGCACCCCTCGATAATATTTTGTTTTTAAATATTGATTCGTCATTAAAGCGGTAATCGGATACGCAACCCTAAATAACTTATCAAGATAACTCAATTTAACGGAACTATTGCTAAATACCGACCGACTTTTTACACATTGCCAAAACGCACCGATAGCGCGATCTAGGATTTGTGCACAGTAGCGCCATCTAGTGGTAAACACAACAAATTTCAAACTTTACTCGATTTGAGTATTCAAGTGCGACGGCGCGATGGCTTATTTCATGTATAAGTTTGGTGTTTCTATACCGATTTCTATGATTCTTTTTTTATTGAATAGGTAATAATGTTAACTTTTTTAAATTTGGGATGACTGAGAGTCTTATAAACGTAAGAGTTAACAAATATAATCAGAATGCTCCGAACTGCTAAGCTATCAGGAGTTACACGTGTTATTGTGAGTCAACCATAAAAGAAAGACATATGCTGTTCTGGGATATTTTTTAGACAATTTAATGTATAATATTTCCGTCATACATGATTTCTATGTAACTTTAACCATTAAGGCTGCACACGCGACGGAAGCTTAAAAAACGGAGTAACTTCTCCCGTTCACCCGACATTTCCCTTCACTACTCAGCTCCTATTGATTGTAGCGTGATGAAAAGTATCCTATAACCTGCCCAGAAGTATGAAGAATAATTGTACCAAGTTTCGTTAAAATCCGTCGAGTAGTTTTTGTTTCTATAAGGAACATACAGACAGACAGACAGACAGACAGACAAAAATTTTACTGATTGCATTTTTGGCATCAGTATCGATCACTAATCACCCCCTGATAGTTTTTTTTTTAATATATTTCATGTACAGAATTGACCTCTCTACAGTTTTATTATAAGTATAGATAGATATAGATAAGGTAGGTACCTACTTGAGGTAAAGAATAATCTTAGATGAGAGAGTAAAATAATTAAAAAATCGCGGACAATTTACGCATCTCTAGTCCTAAACTTAGCCAAGCTTGTATTATTATTATGCTGATATAATAATTATGACCTGACACAGAACAAATATTTATGTTCATCACACAAACATTTCTAGGTGGGATTCGAACCCACGACCCACAACATAGAAGGCAGAGCTACTTAGTCCAGTCAAATAAGCTAAAATTTGGTAAGAATCTCGGAATTCGAGGTACCCAGCTGTAAGTTTGTAAATACTTGTATATTGACACCCTAAAAGTTGTCTCAAAACCTACATAAGGTAGGGTGTGTGCAACTATAAAATTTCAAGGTCAAAGGTCACAAAAATAGCTTTTTTTGTAAATATCTCATTTCCTATGGGTTTTTTGCTATCTGTATGTATTACAATATTGTAGAATACAAAATTATCTACAAATTATGTTAAGAAACATTTTTTATACTGTAAACAGTTTTCGAGATAAAGGGCGTAGAGCGCGCGGTCACAGCATCACTTTTTTTGCATGATTTTTTTTCTTTCTTGGTCAGGGGATGATTTAGAACCCCTGTATGCGGTTGGGCAATGCGAAACGGTTATTTGGAGCGTATCATGACAATTTGACCACCTCCTGGTTGACCTGAAGTGATGCTGTAACCGCGCGCTCGGCGCCCTCGTATCTCGAAAACGGTTCACCGTATAAAAAAAAATTAAAACAAAATTGTAGAGAATTTAGTATTCTACAATAGTGGCAAATTTTTTTTTTATATGTTGACCCGTTTTCGAGATACGAGGGCGGAGAGCGCGCGGTTACAGCATCACTTCAGGTCAACCAGGCGGTGGTCATATTGTCATGATAGGCTCCAAAAAACCGTTTCGCATTGCCCAACCCCATACCAGGGTTAAATCATGCCCTGACCAAGAAAGAAAAAAAATCATGCAAAAAAAAGTGATGCTGTGACCGCGCGCTCTACGCCCTTTATCTCGAAAACGGTTTACAGTATAAAAAAAAGTTCTATACAAAATTTGTAGATAATTTTGTATTCTACAATATTGTAATACATACAAATAGCTAAAAACCCATAGAAAATGAGATATTTACAAAAAAAGCTATTTTTGTGACCTTTGACCTTGAAATTTTATAGTTGCACACACCCTACCATATGTAGGTTTTAAGACAACATTTAGGGTGTCCTTATACAAGTATTTACAAACTTACAGCTGGGTATCTCGAATTCCGAGGTGAAATGCATATATTGACTGGACTAACTATCAATTGAGCTGTGACGACTGTCCCTAAATTGAAGCTAACTTGCCTCGCATGTCACTAGCGATGAACCACGCTGATCAGAAAAAGCTGTCTTTTCCTCATTTCGAAGGTCAAGAATAATTGAGAACATATCGCCAAAAAAACTAAGGCACTATGTTAATATTCTACATTCTAAGACAACGATTCAGCGCACCAAGCGCGCCATTTGAAAGTTATTTCATCCGCTAAAGATATTCCAATTACACAGGCAGATAAGCTTGAAAGCTCATAAAATATTCCACTTTGGAATGGATATCTCCTGCCAGTACCTGTAAACCTAAACTGATCTGGGCTTTAGCGAAGCGACCCGCTCCGAGCTAAAGTAGAGCAAAAACTTGAATTTTAATGGCGATCACACTTAACCGATTTCCCGCTTAACACCCGCATCTTTTAGTTCCTCTACTTTTCGCCACTAAAGGCTTTCAAGGAGTTTTAAAAAGTTTGAGTTGTTAACACCGGCTTCGTCTTTTTCCCGATAACTCGAAAGCAAAATTAAAGGAGAGTTATGATGAATTTTAAGTCGATGATGGTCATCGGTCCTCTATTAGCTAATACTCCATAGATTTTGACGAAAGTGATGTCAAATAACGCATGTTGGTAGCCCGGGTCGCATAGTCGAATTTATTATTTATTTTATAAAAAAAAATTACACATTCAAACTAAAAATTTAAAAATTACGTAGGTACCTATGTTATACCTTAATTTAATGTATGTTTAACCAATATTCATCTATATTAAGGTCCTTAATATAGATGAATATTTTATAGAGGGGTCAGGTATTATCCATGTGATGAAAAAAGGTACAATATTCTACATATTCATACTACTACGAAATGTATAAATGTTTCTTTTTTGTTAATAATTAGTCAATAAAACAACTTACTTTTTACTTTTACTTTTTGTCTTGATGGAAAGCCAGGTATTGTAACTATACCTAGTCAGTGCCTAGCAGACTAAGCGAAATCGAGTTGGTCAGGGGTCAACACATTTATGGTTCTAAACTAAATTTCATAAAGGTTTCGTGACTAAAGTAGTACACCGTAATTAATCGTTTTTCGTTGGAGGCGGGCAAAGTTAGTTTGTTCTATTTATGTAAATCCCCCATTAACAGATGTGGATCAAAATGACGGCTAGGATTATACCATTTCTCTTTGGGAAATTATTCAGTGTCAATTTAATCCGAGCTGTAAATTATTATAACTATATTTATATTGCCACATAATTTTCATAAAATCTTTCAAGCTTTTTATCTACTTCTGACTTACTGGCTGTCAATTTGTTTTTTTAATTTCAAACTGCATAGTACTTTTATTTTTTATTTTATTTTGTTCTTTCTTGAATCTTAATATTTAATGCAACGTGACGTATAAATAGTCAATCTACCTACTTTTTATGTCAATTTATAGTTCCTTCTTTGTACTTGCTCCGTCAGCGTTCCATTTTATTTTTCTTTATGTTAATTAGATTACTTGGAATAAAATGTAGCTTTGAGTAGAATCTAAGAAAAAACTTAAATTTCAAAACAACTTGATTAAATAACGTAAAAAGTGTTCCAATAAAACCTTATTATTATTTTTTTCCTAACCTATCTCGTCCCACTGCTGGGCAAAGGTCTCCTCCAAATCCTTCCACTCATCACTGCTTTCCGCTTCTTCTTCTTCTTTTTCTTCGTGTCGTTGATAAACCATTTTAAGAAAATCACCAAGGTTAGACCACCCCTGACCAATAGCTAGCCACATTTAGTGCGTCAGACGAGCAATGCATGAGTTCAAGAGAATGCTTTCCGCTTAAAAAACCATTTAAGCCATATAATTAGTATCTAATAACTATAAATAAAATTATATTCTCTTAACAAAGAGATCGTATATCACGTAGGTACAAAAGGTGCGTCAATAAAGTTATAGACTCATAATATCTATCTATGACGGAACGACACTAGACCTCACTAGACATGTATAAACCGGCTTCGTAAACATCTTGAAGGTCGAATAGTGCTGGAAACGTCTTAAAAAGTTCGGAAGATATAAGAGAAATATGTTTAAAATCACACCCACATAAAATGACTTTTTTCGACTTCAATATCACATTGAGGTTGAAAAAAGTCATTTTAAAAGAAATAGCTTATGTACCTATATGTAAAAATAATTTGAAAACCGACTAATTATAGCAAAAGATAATTATGTATTTTTTTAATAAACGTTATAAACAGCGTTTATTAAAAAAATAGAATATAAACCTACTTAATGTTTTAATCGCATTTAAAAAGGTTTGAATATTAAAACCAAAATATTAAATATTTACTTATGAATATTTAAATAAAAAAACATTGAACACTGAATCACTATAACTGCCGAAGTACTAGAAACAGCTGTTAAACAGATGGAGAACATTACAATTTCATAATTTGTATGATTTATTGTTACGAAGGACTGCTCGTAAAATAAAACGTGTTAATTTGACATTTTGTGATAAGTTTTTTAGAAATAACTTTACACTTTCGAAAGGCGTGACAGCTCAGTTGGTAGAAGCTTCATATTCCATGCTGTGAGTCGTGGGTTCGATACCCATTGAGAACAAACGTTAGTGTGATAGTGTAGACAGTAGGCACTGATGTTTGTTCTGGGGGTTACTATTTTATTATATACTAGCTGACCCGTGCCCACTTCGTTGGGCATAATTGAAGTTTTAGTAAGGATCCCTATTTTTTTTTGAAAATATAATATAGCCTATGACACTCAGCAATAATGTGGCTTTCTATTGGTGAAAGAATTTTTAAAATCGGTTCAGTAGATCCCGAGATTACCCCTTACAATTGAACAAATATACAAACTTTACCTCTTTATAATATTATTAGTAATTAGTATAGTATTAGTATAGATTATAAGTATGTACGTATTTACAAAAACGATTAGTAAATATTCTATCAGCTATCTAGTTCCCATAGTACAAGTTTTAGACTAGAGTGTGATGTGTGAAATGTCGGCGAATATTTATTTACCGGCGTCAATTAAATGTTTGCAATTGATGGACGCAGTGTGATGATGACTCAGGCCACGTCCTCACGTCCTTTTTTATTATTTATATTAGTTCGTCCTATTGAGCAATTACGCAAAAAATACACTGCTTTATCTGCGAGCAAATATTAAACATTAATTTTAATGGTTAAAGCCGATAATTTATAATTCAAATTACATACCTGTTCAGTTAAACAAACAGTCAACAGTAGTTTGGTATTTAAATTTCATAATAGCAACATTAATCGCCAAAATCACATCAACAAAGTTTAACCAATTATAATTTTATTAACCCCCAGATTAATACATGTTCAGAACAAAACTCTATTTTTACGTAAGTACTTCTAAACAAGTCATATTTCTGATGTTATAGAACTATGTCAATCATTTGGACCGTTTTACTTACCTACATACCTACTTCCTACTTACTTCCTAGATAGGTACTAATTATATTATAAACGCGAAAGTTCGCTATGTTTGACACTATTTCACGCAAATACTACTGAATGTACTTATATTGATGAAACTTTACAAAGGCTTATAAAAATATTGTTTGAAATGTCCAAAAAAACAAAAAAAACTAATAATAGAATGAAATGGCGGCCACCAGCTAGTAATATAATAAATTTAATCAGCAGTAGCGCAGTTTAGTCACTAATTATTGTATCGTGTTAATAAAATTAACCTTAGTCACTTCCTGCGATTACCAAGAATAAACGTATCTATAGAAACAAGATCCCTGCTGAGTCAGCATCGAAAATCACGAATAGCATGTGATCAGTCATATGATTTGTTAATCATACGTCACATCTGCTACATCCAAATTCATCATCACCATCAACCTATAGCAGTCTACTGCTGGACGTAGGTCTCTCCCAAGACGCGCCACTGAGCCCGGTCTTCGGCTCTTCTTATCCAGTGTTTGCCAGCTCCACTCTGCAGATCGGCGCTCCATCTCGCTGGCAGGCGTCCTACACTACGCTTGCCTAAACGCGGTCTCCACTCAAGTATCCCTTTGCATACACCTACATACATACATCGAAATTGTTTACTATAAATTAGAGATTGTGATTGACAAATTGCACAATCGATAGCGTGGAACATAGATCGATAAAAAGTATCAAGACAGCAAGACACGCAAAATGCCCATATTAGTTACAAAAGTCATTGACTGTAGTCGCAGCTGAAATAGCAGTGATTGAAAGAAATCATTTATTTAATTATTCAAAAGCAACCAACGTTTATTGCTGCCTTTTTGGTCTTCGGTGGGACACAATAGGTTAAATAAAACAATGTACTATTTTTTATATTTAACCTATTGTGCCCCACCGAAGACCCAAAGTAGGACAAGTCACAAACAATCTCACAGATTTTTATTATTATTTCAGAACCTGCGCTTCACTTTGACGGACTAACAGCCTTGCTCAGTCATCAAACATTTCTTTTATAAATCCCGGAAAACAGCACCGCGAAGCATTTCTCTATTTATTTTCCATCAGCAAGTTCAAATATTGTCAGTTGGAGCCTTTTTCAAACCCAATTAACGGGGCTTTGATTTTACTTGGGAGAGACTAGACTGAATTTTATTCTTATAAAAGAATAGTTCCTTTAAAAACGGGATATTGATCATGATTTACAATTAGTGTGACTTAGAAGAAGGAATACTCTGAGGAGGGAGATGTTCTGTTATTATGAAAAAAAAAACGAAAATTTTGGTTATTGTTTTGTTCCACATATTGTTAAATTTGCATAACTGTTTTCGAAAAGCAATTTGAACAAAACTCATGACTACGAGCTTTAACTGTGGCGAACTATCTCGACATAATAAAACTTACTTAAGTACATAATTGTTATAATCTTGTGATAGTTCAAAACATTGTCTGAAAGATAAGTACCAGAGTAGAATATGTTGTGAAAAACAGAAAATAAGAGAGAAACACCAGCATTTAATCCAAATTAGGCAAAGGCAAGATAAAGCCAGATATGCCGCTATTATAACACAAAAAGAGTGTTATAGATCGAGGTTCGATTCACTTGGGTTTTAATATGTTCATACCTATAACTATACCTACTACTATAACTACTACCTATAACTGTACCTATGACTTCGTTAGGTAAAAATTTAATTGCAAACAGTGATATAGTTAGTAACGCTAATTAGGTACAATGCGATACGGATATACGATATCGCTAACTAACACTATTTTATTGTGATAACAGTTAACAGTTTGGGCATAATTTTCACCAACCAGTCATTTATATCTAGAAACTAATTAAATGAAAACTAGAATTTGAATGCTACATTTCTACCACACTTTTCATCGATTCTCGGAAGATAGTAGAAAGAGCTTGGATTTTTCTAGGAATTTTAGTGAGGATCCTATGAAGCCTTGGCTCACGACAAGATAAAAAAAAATAGCCATTACTAGTAGGGGTATGCCCAGCGGTTTTTTCAGGCTATGGAAATGGGAAGTTATGTAAGAAATATGAGAAAAAAATTGCTAAATAGAGTAGGTACTTCTAACTAAAACTACTATCTAAAACGAGTTAAATCTGTTGTTTTAGGTCATTTACTTAATATCTACCTATCACTAGTTAATTTGAAACTGAGCACTAACCTCTTCAAGTAACCTGCGCCTACCTACATAAGTACCTCAGCTGCCCACACTATCACCAAGTTAATCAAGGTAAGTGGCCCTTCTATCTTGTAAAGTGTAGGTGTAGCTAATCTATAAAATCGAATATTACATAACGATATCAGTATATCGATTGTTTTTAACCTGTGTGTTTTGACGGTTCCATCAACCTTGATATTTTATGTTTTCAAACGTCTCCCAAAGTCCCAACTGAGACGCTTTGATATTATATGGCTTAGACAGATTTTGCAAATACATAGTAAGATGAGTATACGTAAAGATAAACTGAAAACAAGGTGATTATCTTGATCACTGCACCAAACATATTTAATTTAACTCTGTGAAAAATAAATGATATAAAACATGCAGGTATCGCGAAACTTACTAGGAACACACGAACAAAAGTGCAAGTAATCTCAGCTATGCTAGTTTTAATCAAGCCACTCATTTAATATCCAAGTTTTAATTATTGCTATTACGACATTTTTACAAGTGAAAATGTGTGTTTGTTCAAAAGTATTTTAAATGCTCGGTCAACGAAATACTACATTCTTTAGCGATACACATTAATGTAGTTAGCAACCATAGAATCAAGTTACTTAGTAGGTACTAAAGTAAATAAACTAATTACCTATTAACTAGTTATTTTGCTGCTAAGTATTTTCTGTAAATGTATAGTTTTAGAAACTATCCCATTTAGGAAGTTTTGAATCTTTTGTTTCTGATAAGTATATTTTTTTTCTCAATCTGCTCCGCAGTTCACTGGAATCACGTACGTCATGTATGACCAATTCTCATTTTTTTAATGGACGTTCCAGCTATCAACCACTTAGCGCCGGATCTAGACTGCAATCCCTTGCCTCTCTTTTATGCCTATCGGTGGAGAATTCGTTTTGTTGTTTCACTTAGCTCGCTCTTTCCGACTTTCATCATTATTCCCGGACTCGGGTTATCTTTTCGGCAGTTGGATAATTTACATAACTTCAGGGCCTAGGTTTATATTATCCAAAAAGGTAGACTAGACGTAACCGGTTTACCGGTAGGTACTTACAGAAATGCATTCGAAAAAACCTTAGCTTTGAGGGGTTGAAAGTTACACTACGAGTTTCTCTGCTAATAACGATGTTCGTTCCACTATTAATGAGAGAACCTTTTTATGAACCTGTAATAAAGTAGACCAATTTTGGCAGACAATTTCTGTATCGTAAAATTTCCGTTTTGAACGTCTTTAATAAGCTTGTAGGGTAAAACAAAGTGCCTACGAGTACGCCTTTAGCGCTAGCAATGCAGTGCAAAACAGAATTCAAAACATGCACGTTGCCAGCTCAGTTAATTCCATGAATCGTGAATGAGACACAACACACCATCGATTGTTAGCACTCGCCAAACTCTGGTAGGTACACAATGTACACGAGTACGTACGTAGACATTTTGTAATGATTGCAGTCGTCTCTCCCCCAATTTAGCACGGCATGGAGGGACCCGTACAGGTACTAGTGAGTGAACATATAGAACTTTTTAAAAAGAAACAATATGTGTACCTAACGTACCTTATATGGAACGTGCAAAATAAATAAATAATAAATAAACGCACCTATGGGTTCATCCATAAAGTACGTCACACTAATTTCATGAGTTTTTGAGCCCCCCCCCGTCCTTGTCACAGGTGGTCACATTTCTGAGACCCCCCCCTCCCTAGTGTGACGTCACATGTTTTGCAATTTAACATCGAAAAATTATTAAATTAAAACAGCAGTTCTGAAATTAAAAAAGCGGCTATGAACTTGTCAACAAAAAAATTTAAACCGTATTGCCCTAAAGATAGAGTTGGACATATTTTTTAGTTTAATTAATATTTCAAATTACGCGATTAGTACCTCTAGATTTTGAAATGTGATGTCACGAAACTTAGGACCCCTCCCACCCCTTGTCACACCATGTCACACTTTGTCGACCCCCTCCTCCCCCCTTTACGTGTGACGTACTTTATGGATGAACCCCATGTGGTCTGTATCAATATCAACGACACGAATCACCGTGACTTTAATATAGTTGCCTTAGTAATGGATTTCAATAGAAAGTCTGTCTGGGACTACTCTAAGACTAGACATCCGTATCGATAGTGCGTGTATAGATTGTTTACCTCTTTTAAATGGACTACTTATCATAAAAAACGTGATAAAAATGTAGAACGGCTACTTATCTTCTTAGGTCTAGGGGTCTACAGCATGTGATGATCTAAATATGTTTATCTATCTCTGCTGCTGCATTTCTCTATTGTTTTGGATAGGTGAACCAAAGCAATTCGAATCATATTGCAACATCTCAAAGCAGTTCTATCTCATGCTGTTAATTGAATTAATTTCTGTGCAGACAAACTGTTACATACGACAACGACACGCTTTTGTTTCTGTTCGACCGGCATAGTTGAAGTTCGACATTGAGACCCTAACTGAATTGACAAGGTTACTTTGAAGCCAATTTAACGCAAGATTGGATCATAAGGTCCGTACAAAGGTCCATCCCAATGATAAGAATGGCAATGAAAGCGTATTAACAATTTCATCACCTTCACTTTACGACCAGTTAGTTGGATGGAAACTTCCTTTTTCCATATCCTTGGCGCATTCGAAGATACTTCGTACAACTGCGCGTTATATGACTCCTAGTAAATTGGATAATGGTGGAGGGTGGCAGGATTGTGGCCAACACGTGATAAAGTGTAGGTATTTGTTGGGTTGTAGATCGAGACCATTTGTAGTTAGCAACTTGGGCTTCTATTCATAAGATCTTGGACTGGTGCAACCAAATTCAATCGTATTACTAGGTACCTATGTTTTTATTGTAAATTGCCGCAAGGGCAACTTACATAAGTACCTAGTACCTATTGTTCCGATGTTATACATGACAAAAGCCTGAGTTATGCTATGGCGTAACTTGCACCCATCACATCATCTTGGCTGAGTGCAATGCAGTCATCGTTTTTATGTGAGACCGCTAATATCTTAGCCAAGTAGTTATACCTATATGTAAATGTTAAGAGTAGGTGTGCCTAGTTATGACTTTTTTGTAAGATTATCGAGTTGTGTTGTGATAAGAGACCAATGTGATGATATCTGATAAACCTACATTTTCTGCTTGTTTTGTTTACACACGTGCAAAAAGAAGTTATTGCGATGGTAAAAATATCACAGATACGAACCTAGATTGATAAATGCATAGAATTGTAGAGTTACTTAAGATTGTTTTAATTTAAATAAGTGACGGAACTAACAGATGATGTTTACTAACTTATGCCTATACAAATGTACTTAGGTTTTTTTTATGCCATAGCTGGCAGACGAGCTTGCGGGCTACCTGATGGGAAGTGGTCACCGCCGCCCATGGACACCTGCAACACCAGAGGCGTTGTCGGTGCGCTGCCGGCCTTTCAGGTAAACCCGTCTTTTGAAGGACCCCATATCAAAGCTAGTTATATTATTAGTTTTTTTTACGGAACACTTATTTAAGTACCGTGATTCGTACCATTGTTACCATCAAAGTAGGTAGATATTGCCTAACTGAACACTCGTTAAGAAATAGGTACGGTGGCACTATAACGCTAAGATGTGACACCTAACATTATGTAGACGAACCATTACGAGTACCTACGAGTATGTACTTAGTCTATTTTCTATAGTAGATGCAGAATGGAACCCGCGCAAATACCTATTTACTGCAACGTCTGCGAGCTTCATTACTCATCTCTAGACATAATATCCGACTTCCGGCGAAATTCAGACGCTGACAGTGTGGAGTGAACGTTATGGACCTACTAACTACTTCTATATTTATTTTATGTATACCTACGTAATATAATAACAATTCTAGGTTTATGCAATGACCTTAGTAAATACTGGGTTTATGAATGTAAAAACGTAAAAATCTCGTGACAACTGGCAGATTGACCAAAAAATGTTCTGTTTCAGAATGATTTATAGTTTTATATGAGCTGTGAGTATATGATGTTAAACTGACCAACGAATACAGTGAAGAGACAAGAAAAACCACGTATTCTTTAATCAATCAAGCAAGAATAGAGAATGTATAATGATAACCCGATTATGAGACTAGTTTCATTCCACTGTGTACGTATTGCTTTAAAAGGTGGTTGGTAAATAGCTGATTGCAACGGGTGCGATGGAAGCGAGCTTTATGTAGGCGTTTAAGTACGACCTCAGCTTTCTCCCAAAGGTGGGCGATACTCGCCTCCATTCATTTCTCGAGCGAGTACCAACTTCACAGCTGTCTGTGGCTATGTTTACATCGCGACGAGACCACGATACTCCACGCTAGTGATAAACAAATACGAGATCGTTGGGAACCAACCGATAAGAATGTTTACCTGCGATTACCACATTCAAGGTAACCGCTCCAATCGTATCTTACCTACGTCGGCAGACAGCACGCTACAAAACTTAGGTCGCACAGCAGCATTGTTGTGTGACATGACATTGAATTGCAAGTTACGCAAGTCGCGGAGCGTCTCGTCTCGTCTCGTCGGGCTCACGTCCCCTGTCCCTACAACAAAAAGCCGGGCGAATGCCGCATTCAAGACGGTCCCCCTTACCTCTGTCGCGCGAACGTATCCTGCGAGGAGCACACAAGACAGCCATAAGTAAATCCTTAAATGCATCACAACAGTAAATGGGACCGGAGGCACCAGCTCTATGACACAATCACACAACTATGACACAGCACAGAACTGTTATGTTATTTCACAAACACCATGCACTCGGTGGAGGGATCGCGAGACGACATGCGGCGCCCTATTGCGACAGTAGTAAACTGGCGCTCGCCCGTTGGCTTGGCTCGGAGCACGACTCTCCGCGCTCGTGCCTAACTTCGCGTCGTACGGCGCGGCTCGGTCGTCGCCCGCGAACGCCGATGATGGTCGATGGAGCTAAGTTTTTCGTCACGCACTCCTATTTATTACACGGAATTACAAAAACAAGCCCTTACGCCCTTAGCCCGCCCGGACGGACGACTTTACTACCAATCAACAATGGAATGTTTCTAAATCTGGTTAGCGCCGCCGGCCAGAAATATTATTTGTTGGACTGGGGCGACGACCGATCGTCTGCATATGATCAAAACAAACAAAGCGATAGTTGTCTAAATGCGTCCAATGAGCCAATAATATTACCATTTCTCAGAACAGCGACCGCACAAGGTATGCCAGTTAACAGCCATTTAACACTGGGCAATAAAGTTAGCGCTAACACAGAATAGCGGTCTAAATATTTTTGACTATTATTAGTTTATAGGTAAGTACAGAGATAATAAAATCATAAAGAGGGGTATATCTTGTAAATATCGGAAATACGATGTTAGAATCAACTAATAATCTGGTAAACTTTAAACCTAACCACTCATATATTACTGAATAATGTACAAACTCTGAAAACTTTATAAGAATTGTTCGCAAAACTTATAATACTGCCATCTGTTGGTATGACGACGAACTACACATCAACATTGTCTAGTATTTTTGAACCGAAAATATTGCATTTGAACCTGTAACATAAAATGTAGTCTATTCATAATACAATAGATGGCACTAGCAGTTTCTACAATCTCAAAATAAAAATACTCTGACATCAACATACAAACACGCGATCCTATAACATTGAGCGTTAGAACTACAGAGCTGTTTCAATAACATTAATGACAATAACACGCTGTTGACCTAGAAATACTTGGCAAAACCACTGTTCCATCTTATTTAGCAGTTCTAGTACCTCCTTTCTTTAAATACATATTATCTACTATATTTATCCTAATTATCTAAATTTACTTATGTATATTTAATTGTCGAAATATAATTTAATTCATTTTTGGGGCGTCTAAACGGGCCACACTTCACGGCAATTTGTGGCTGCAATACTGTGGCTGGCAACATTGCTACCAATACCAGCCACACTATGCAATATTTTAAGGATGGCCCGGCATTATAGCCACATATTTTTTGACATTTCGTCGGCCATTGTTGCTGGATTGTGTGGCATATTAAAGGGTTCTGAATCAAAGGCCATACTATTGCAGCCATATTGCAACATGTTGCCTGCAATTGATTGCTCAGCCATAAAATGTTTTATTGATGGCTGGGCAATGTTTGCCAATAATTGCAGCCACAAATCGCCGCAAAACATTGCCCGTTTAGACGCCCCATTTTTAAATATTATATTAAAAAATTTGTTTTATGAATAAAATCTTGTATCACAAAGTGACTAACGGCCGGTTTCTGGAAACCCTAATCACGATTGATCCGAGTTTGACACATAGTAATTGTTTGATTTTTTCATTGATCATTGTTCGAGAAACCGGCCGAAGTATTTTTAAATAAAACAATATTGCGATGCCTCTAATAGATATAATTACCATCCAGACTAAACTCTAATCAAAATAAAAGCAGAGTAACATACTTAAAAACAATCATTGCAACCTTAATAAGAGTAAAGTTTCCGCTCAGAGTCATTTCTGAGTCGCATGCGTGGTTCTCCGGTTCGTTCAGTGTTTCTTATCCATGTCGGTGAGCTGGTCTTTGTGACGTTTGATAGCATCCTCATGCCTTTTGATTTGTTCCTGGTGGAACGATATCTCCTTGCCTAGATGACCCTTCAGATTCTGCAGCTGTTCCTTTTGCTGTAAAGAAAGTATAGAATTATTAATTTGATTATATTAACTTTATTGTTTTACACATGCTGTGATGGCAACACAACCGCTATTTGGATTTTTATTTTAGACAATTATCAGGTCAACAGTTTAAACATAAATTTATTAAGGCTTTTTGGACAAGTTATGTTGGATTATATTTATCTGCACATCGAATCTGCAATTGAATTCCAGGGCTGTTGTGATAACAGTTTCTATAAGTACTTAAATTCTGAAAACTTAACTTTTCAGAAGATGAATGTGGGTGTTACTATGCATTCTATGTAAGTATTTAAAAAAAGTATCATATCAGCAATCTAGTTCCCATAGTACAAGCTTTGAGCATAGTTTGGGATTAGAATGTAATGTTAATGTGTAAATTGTCTGTGAATATTTATTTATGTATAATATGCAACCAAGAAAACAAGCCAAACACAAAGCTAGAATATAACTATTGTGACTTAGTTAAATAAAGATATTTTTTTTTTAGCAGAATGCATGTCACCGGAAGTTACATTGCATGCAAAGGTGTATTTATTTAATTTGGGACTGACCCTTCATGGTTTGAAGCTGTTGCTTTTGCTGTGGGGAAAACAATAAGCATTAATATTTATTACATTTAAGCATAAATGCCACACAAAATATAAATTAAAAATGATTTACTAAGCATGAATTGCATGATGTGTCTTGTTCTCAATATGAAAACTAAAATGGTACCTTTTGTTAAATAATTATAAATTATTTATAGACTAGAATGCTTGGTACTGAAGTATTTACAATATACTACTTATTTTACTTTACTTATAAATACATTCATTTATATTACCTGTGTAAAATAAACAAAAAGTATTTACCTATTAATCTACAATAGGTAAACACTTTGTTTATAAATTCTAAGCTATGTCTCTTTTTCCATTTAACAGAAGAAGAGTAGCATTGTATCATTGTTCTTTTCACTAAGAATTGACTTTGTCTAAAATGTGGTAAGAAACTGTGCTGATGATACCTTCTTGTAAAAGTATTCCTCCTCTCGAGCCACTTCCATCTTGCCGAAAGCACCGCCAGCCTCGCGGATGCTGCCACCGCCGCCGCCACCCTTGCCGGCACCAGAGCCCAGCTCTCCAGAGCACATCCTGAAAATAATAAATCAAGAATCAAGAAATTTATTTACAATCATGCTATAAAAAGGCATGGCTTGCCGAACCTAGCTGAAAGATTCACAGAAAATGAATGAGAGATGGCTCAATGGATGTATCTCTCTCTCCAAGACAATAAACCAGAGGATGTCTTCAGCCCGCATCTTGGATCATTGTTCCTGAACAGATTGCCACATAGCAGGATATATACTGCCCGAGCTGTAGAGTGTGTCCCCCTTCACCCACACTAATTATGTTAATATGTTCACTTTCATTAAATAATAATTTGTGTACCTAAGCATTATGAACCAATGTAATGTACCTACCTGACCTGTAAATCTATTTTTATTAATAAATTATTGTAATGTATTGTATTGTATAAAAAAAATACATGCTACAACTACAACTGCTCACAACTAAATTAGTAAAAATAAGTATTGTAAATTATACCCTGACTCAGCATAGGTTGGTTGATTGGTAACCAATGCTGGTCTCCTGTCAGAGCCTTACAGTGACAACCTACCCACCAAATAAAAAATAACTACAAACAATATGGTTCAGTCGTGATTGATTGAAAAAATGTATTATTTATAACAATCATAAACATAATAGAAACAACAGCTACACATCAAAAACTCTACCTATTAACTCTATTTAGCAAATAGATTATATTCTGTCCTGTCCTATTCCATCCACATAGCTTAGCCTTTAATATTTTGATTAAAAGACATGTTCTAAGGCCAATGAAAATAATCCAGACATGTGTGAGTCAGCCACACACACAAAGGGATCCATACCATACCTGTTGCAGTTATTAATGTCAAACAAAAATTAACAAGAAACAAACTTCATACAACTAGGTGTTATGGAACTGAAGGTGACAATAAATGCTATGAAGAAATCAATCAGCAATATCAGAGTTTTAATCGCTAGCATTATCTCAAAGTACATACATTTTTATGTCCACACTGCTGTGATAATCTACACGAACTGAAATATTGCAATCTAAAGCCAATAATAGCATTTAAACAAACATGACTCAATGTGTTTTCGTTGCACAATGTTTGTCAGATTTACAAGATTTGTTTTGACTTGGCATTAATTTGGCTGCATCCTAATTGAAAATATGCAATCAATATTTAGCCTTAATAGATAAATAAGAGTATAAAGAAGAGTAAACAAATTACGCAGCAGCTATGGGTGCGCCAAACAATAAGTCACCGGCAAAAATAAACTATCTTGTTTCACAAAATACTAAGTATGGACGCATGTAGATCCTAGCAAGCAATCCTCATAGTAAAATACCCTTTTAAATCAATTTATATACGGCACGCCCTTAGATTTGTAGAAATAAATCAGATAGAATGTGTTTTCGGTTTTTGTGAGGATAATCTGGGATATACCTACGTCGCGTCGTACGTACCAACCCGGGAATTGCATAACATTCCCGGCCGGCAAATCGATGAAGGATGAATCTATACATACCTCACGTTGAACAAAGCTCTTCCGCCCTTCACCGCCAAAATCCTGTTACTCGAAATAAAACTCATGATTCGATTACCAAAAACAAATTCTAGCAAAAACAGATTTCGAAGAATTTTCACAAATGATTTTTTGTTACAAGTGTCAAACTTGAAGTATAACCTGTTTGACATAGACGACAAAATGTGGTGCAGAATGTCATTTTAGTAATCCATCTTATCATTCCAAAGACAATCAAAGACAATTTTTTTTTTCTTTGTTCACCTTTTTGATATATCTTACCTCCTTATAAAATCAACCGCACAATTAATGGCATGGCCTACAACTTATTACATTATCTAACTATTTTTTATTACAGAAATACATAGTGCATTTTGCAAGCAACAAGCAAATACCGATACTCACGCCATCTCTGTTTTCTTCACCCACAAAACATGTTTGAGTTTCTGTTCTGCAATAATCTTGTTCAGCTCAGCTGTTTCTCTCATAGCTCTTATGACTTGGCGTTCTTCTTTAATGGATTCCATCTTCATTAATTTTTCAGCAGAAATGAATCTGTATTTTAGAAAAAAATACATTAACTTTGTAGCTGTGGTTATAAATATATAGGTAAGATAAATAACCTACTGAACATCTAAATAGTTCTGACAGTAAATCAGAGATGTCACATTTATTAAATATCCAACTTTCTTAAAATGTTTGTAGGTATCTGAACTTAGCAGGAGACCTTAAGCCCACCAAATGAGGTATACTTACTTGAAATAATCTTGCATTTCCTTGTGAAACGGATTAACTCCAGAGCCGATATCCTTTGGAAATGATTCCTCGGTCATTGCAGAAGCATTTTTCTTGGTAGAGTTAGTGCTTTTGTTTGCTTCTTCAGAAACTTCTGAGTCGTTGATAGAAACTTGTTCGGAAGCTGATGATTCCAATGAAGCAGAGGATTCCAATCGGTTTAAATTCACATTTTCTTTATCAGGCATTTGATCATCAATAACCATAGTTGTCATTTTAACTCCACTGCAGCCGGGCATTTCCCTAAACATCAAGTGATTGTTAAGGAATTTCTAGTTCAAAATAAAATCATAAGTTAGAATCATTTAGTAGGTGTATTGTTAGTGACTTGATTGCATAAACTATCTTAATTGTGTAGTGAAGATATAAAAGTTGTCATTTTTATGAAATATCTCTTTAATCAAAATTAAATATGCTCATTGTGATAGATCAGGCCACATTATTTACACATAAAACTGTTATGTTTTCATCACCCAATTATTTTGTTTGTTCCAGAGTCCATTGTGTTTGTTTTTAACATTTTTGGTTTAGAAGGTACATACTTAAATAAATATAGAGTTATTTAAAGATAGCTCTACTATCTCTTTGGGTCACCAACTAGATTTTGATTAATATAATAAAAACTGGATGTGAAAGTCATGTAAATTTGTTATACTTACTCATCAATGCGCTCAGTTTTAATCTGAATATTACTGGATAGAGTAGTATCATTCAAATTTTGGTCATCCATTTTCAACATTCCATCTTTCACCATGTCCAGAATCTGGCAAACTTCAATAGTCTGCTTGGTCAGTTTACTGAGCACTGGTCCTACCTGGACTATCTCTTCGCGAGCTAACCGCTTCATGTTTTGCCACTGAGTCTTCACTTTCTTGATGGAGCTACAGTTAAACTTCGCGCCGAACCTCGTTTCTAATTCCGACAAAATCTCGTTCCAAGCGGTGCCTTTTTCCTCAGAAAAGTTAGGGCCGTTGTTGCTTTTAGTAACAACCACTACTTTACGGGCTCTGATCAACTCAAGGAGATATTGTTTTTCTTCCGGAGACCAGTTTGGCGTTCTCAAACGGCGACTAATATTGTTAGTCACTTTTCCCATATCTTTCAACAATTATTTTGGATCTTGTCCGATCTTTTGCAATGAATTATTACAAACGATGCACTCAACGTCGAAAATTATTGGTTGCCACATCAAAATCAAAAACAATAGACTAACGAAAATCCAAAGAAAGTTTGACAACTGGAAAATACAACAGCGGGCACGCCACCACGCACTAATTATTAAAAAAGTTTGATATTCAATTATGAAACAAACTTAAGACTGCCGGATAAATAAATTCAGTCAAATACTGTTTTTAATATTACAGTTACTAGACTTACGAGATAGATTTTAATAAATAACTAACGGTTTATTGACTTGAATTTTTTTTATCCGGAAGAAGAGATATCCGGAAATGAGTTCAATGTACTCCGTGCACTCTCCCGACCTTGAACCTTTATTGAATTGAACGTAAAACGTATAGGTATCTATTAGATTTTAACAAGGATCTGTGTGAACGTAATTATTCGCAAATTATTTACATAATAGGTACGTAGTAAACACACCTTGCACAATAAAATAGATAATTGGCGAATAATTGCGTTCACCCCCCCGCCCGATCCTTGTTCAACTTATGTAAAGATAAGATATAATAATATCCTTAGGTAAAATTTGGGTACCCATGAAAATAAAAAGAAATAAATAATAATAACTTTAAGTAAGTACATGCATAATGGTATACATATATGTATTAGGAATTCTTTCATATTAGGCTACCTACCTAGAGACTCAAAGCTAGCCAGAGTAGGTAACTCTGCGGGGCAACAACATAAAAATTCGCCTTCTAAACGATTTTGCATGCGCAGTACCTATAAACCTATATTCCACCCTTCACGCATTACATTATACCTATCGACAAAGATTTTTTTTATTTCTATTTTATAATTGGTTATGATTTTCTGTAAGTAATACATATTCCTAAATTGATCATTGCAATCTTGAAACGAGCTTAAAGACACGTTTGCTTATCTTACAAATCTAAATTGATTCTCATCATGAAGTTTGAAATGTATTTCGTATTATAATAATAATAATCAGCTAAAATGGTAAGGTAAATGTTAGCGAGATAAAATCAAAATGTTATTCAGATAAAAATCTACAGAAAGAGGTTTGCAGCCAATTATGTTTTATTTATTTAAATAAGTAGATAAATAGGATTCGCTGGATATGGTAATAATAGATGAGACAAAATATCGTTCGGATGGTTGATAACGTTATTTTCGTCTACTTTTGAAGTATCTATGCTAGGTTTGTTATAATGTAAGTTTGTAACTCGTCAAAGCATTACCTACATAAAACTATAGATAGATACAAAAAACTAAATAAGTAGACGGAAGTGTATTCTAAATTTAAAATCAATAATTGCACTATACACAATAGGTTTATTTGATCTGTGACATGGCTATCACAGATACGAAAATTATTTTTACTAGTTAGTTCTGTGACGCAGGCTGTATTATTTTTACCTTTGCTTAATTACAAAAGACTACTATCACCAAAAACCTACTGTCCCATAAAGAAGAATGATACTAAACTAAATAGGCATGCCAAACTAGTTTTACGAGGAGGAAGAGTCAGTTCATAGTAGGGGCTTCGTAGAGTCACACGCTCGTAGCATTAGCTACAGCACTCCGTTTAAAAAAAAACTCGTGGTTTAGTGCGTGAAGGGATTTGTCGGAGGATTGTTTTACCGGTTTTTTCTTTGGTAAGTTACATTTTTTTTTATGTAAGGACTTTTTTTATTGGTTGTGATAATATGCGGATCTAAAGGAGAGATCTAAAGAGAGCCTACAGTTGGCACATTGCGTCTTTTAGAATTAAGTAACACCCTGGTTTCGTGGGGAACAGAGGCCCACCGGGTATTCAACATTATTTCAGGGCGTCTAGTGAGTATTTGATTGGGCGTCTAGTGACCCGCGGGTGAGTTTTTGACCCAGGCAATGCAGCCAGTAAAGATGCTAGCTGAATTGCTAAGCGTAGTCAAGATACCACGCTTCAATATAGAACATATTTAGATCAATTGAATCTATAGATCGTTTGCAACGGTTTTAAGCAGATAAGAACACTGTAATTTTAGTCGTCGAGGTTTTGTTTTAACTTTATCTTGTAAAGTTGTATTGTATGTTGTGTTCATTGTGCGAGACAAGTCTGCAGTCTTTGTTTATATTTGTTTTACTCCGTGTAGACCGTATAAAATAAGATTTTTTATGAGTACTAAGAGTAGGTAAGTAAGTAGGCAGGATCTACAATAAATGAGATGCTCGTTCCTCAGTCGACTGTCCGTTGAAGTCTTGTTTGTGATTGCGCAATACTGATTTGAATCATTTACTAAATAGCAACTACCTACTTAGAATAAAATCGAATATTACGAAAATATTTAAAGGTAGTCTTACTACGTGATAAACTCACATAAACTAGCAAACTTTAGTCGGCTAACACTATAAACGCTCTACCAAAATTTACTATGAGCAGTAGGTATATTCCGATAATTTTCATTCAATAACATCAATTCATCATCTACTATGAAGAGATCATACCTCTCCCTCGTGTTTCTTAAATGATGCCGCTGACGTCATATAGGTACCTAATCTTTATCTAGAGCTTCTAGAAAAACATACCAAGCTTAATTCACTGTACCTATTTATCTTGACTAATAGGAGTGAGTGGAGAAAGAGAACATGTTGTGCCGACCCCACTTGACGTGGGATAGGGGCAATGGAATGATGAAATGGAATCCTGATCTTCATAACACAGGGTTAATCGTAGTTTGGGTATCAATGTTGTCCAACTAGGAATTGATTCATACCCATTGTTAATCACACCCTATTTTATCTGTATGTGATTGTAATGTATGTAACAACTTAATAAAAAAATTCATTTCATTTCATCTTCCCATGCCTTCTGCATATCAATAAATAACTAATCTAATCCAAATAGATTACCCTTACGCATACCTAGCGATCAACTGTCGGTAACTTAAAACCACGCCGAGGCGGTAACGTTACAGGGAAAGCCGATGGCCTCGTTCACCGCAACGCACTTATTTATAAGCTTGTTAAAGCACTAATTAAAAAAAAACAATTTAACTAACTCCTAAAAACGAGCTTTTTTGTGTGACATAATGTTACGCGATAACTCCGCCAGTTATGAACCAATTTTGATGGAATTAAGTAAAATTTTACTCAATTTTAGATAAATAGTGGTCCCGGTTTGTGAATCATCATCATCATTTCAGCCCGTTGGCACCCACTGCTGAGTATAGGCCTTCTCTTTACTATGCCATTCATTACGGTCTCTTGCATTGCAACTCTCATCCACTGTTTGTGAATACACGGTTCAAAATGCATTTTTGGATTTTTCTTTGTTATTTGTTTATCGGAGGTATAATGTATGAGCACAATACCAGTGCAAGTGCTGTGAAACATTGAAAGAAAACATCGTAAGGAAGGCGTCTTATTGACTCCTAAATATGCCCTGCGGCTGACTTAGCTGATAGGCTTAAAGATGCTAAGCAAGTAATTTAAAAATTACCCCAGCGTCTTATATCTAATTATATATAAAAAGTGGCCTTTTGCTCTATATTAAACATCATAATAAACTGCAAAGGTCTGATTAATTAATTTTCATTGGTTGTTTATGCAAGTCTCTAGATTATTCGACGTTCAACAATACCAATTGGTCAACTACTCTCGCGGTCCTGAGACAGGAAACATCATTTTATTCAGGATGATTAAAGAGTTGCTATAAGGCCATTACCAAATCGACTGATCAATGATAGCCTGACGACAAACTATTGTACAACGAGGTAGAGCAGGGTCTAGACTCTAGAGCAGGGGTCACCAATTAATTTCGCTCGGGGTCCATTTTAAGAAATGAAATGACCGTCGCGGTCCGCACATTTCATAAAAAAAAATTATTGAACAATTTAATTATTTTGTGTCATTTTTTAATGTTCATTTTTTATCTGTCTGAAGTTTGGAGTGGAATTGGTGCAAACTATTGACATTACTCGTTACTTCGCCTGGAATTTTTCGAATTAACGTCAACAAAGTACTGCGTGGGATATATTTTTCGGTCCGCATACAATGGGTCGGCGGTCCGCATGCGGACCGCGGTCCGCCATTTGGTGACCCCTGGTCTAGACTCTAGAGAGTTCTATAGTAAATCCTAGGTAACGCGAAAACTATAAACGCGAAAACCAGTATGGATTGATGGATAGTTGTATTTTTGATACTCTTTCACGCAAAAGCTACTCAATGGATTAAGTAAAGTTTCATTAAAATCCATTTAGTAGTTTTTGTGTGAAAGAGTTACAAATATACACATACATCCATCCACACATCCATCTATACAAACTTCCGCATTAATAATAGGTATTAGTAGGAATGGAATTACATTCAATGCTATGTATGAGAACTAGAATTATTACTTATTGTAAAATTACAAAAAAATCAAAATTTAATAATTATGATTTTTTTTTGAACTGTGACGACCGACGTAGCGCGGCGGGCGAAGGTCCGCCTGCGACGTGGAGGTTGCGGATTCGATTCCCGCCTTGTGGTATTTGTACGATCTGCAAATATTAATATGTGTTCCGGGTATTTTATATATTTTATGTACTTAGTATAAATATCTATCTATGAAATGTATTGTATTAAGTATGTCAGTCTTTTACTAGTAACCATAACACAAGCTCTGCTTAGCTTGGGGCTAGGTGATGTTGTGTGGATTGTCCAGCTTTATTTATTTAATGTCTTTTCAACAGTACAAATGACGTGACGCTCAATGAAGGAAGACGTCGGATTGAAGCTCCCGACTAGGAATGTCCTCACAGGGGCCATCGTGAACTGGGAGGACGATGAGATGGGCATCATGGGAGATGGACCTGAGAACCTGACCCTGGCGTGGAAAGACCTGTCGGTTTATAGAAGAAAGAAGACACAAACAAGTATATGGAGGTCCGCGACTTATGAAGAAGTCAGGGTTTTGAATGGAGGTAAGACTTTATTATTCATTATGAGACGCTTTGACAGGCTTCACAGCTCAGTTGATATAAGCTCTGCCTTCCATGTTGTGGGCCGTGGGTTTGATTCCCACTCAGAGCAAATGTTTGTGTGAGGAACATAAATATTTGTTATGTGTCTTTCGCACTCACATCACACTCTAATCCCAAACTAAGCAAAGCTTGTACTATGGGAACAAATATTTGCGTTGGGCGGGAATCGAACCCACGCTCACAGAAGGAAGGCAGAGCTACCAACTGTGACTATCAACTGAGTTGTGACGCCTGTCAAAATATTTTTTATTAGTGTTCCAGTGTGCACAGTGACCTACACAAAAAATCAATTTTATTATATTTGACAAGGTAACCAAATACTATGGAAGTTGAGTAACCATAAATTAGAAAAACTGGTATCTAAGTAGGTATCAATGTGGTATGCGACTTTTCCTACTGGGTACCGGTTTCATCAAGTTTGATTTCGTTTTAATGATGGTTTTAATCGGGAAAGTAATTCACTTCAAAGGTTTCGTAACTATTTTATAAAATGTTTTATAAATCTTTTAGATTCAATAATAATTGAATAAACTTAGATGTACTTGTAATTGCATAAATCTTATTTATGTAATTAATAATAACGGCGATATGGAGGGCTGATCTGCGGAATGTAACTGGCAAATACTGGATGAGAAGAGCCGAAGACAGGGCTTAAAATATTGGAGAAAATTTTTTTTTTTCTTTTCAGTGAGCGGCTATGTAGCGTCTGGGAACTTGGTAGCACTGATGGGAGCTAGGTAAGATGTTTTTTTTAACTTATTCATATTATTTTATTCATTTATTAAACGTACATAAACATAAATATAACTTTAAAATTACTAAAAACAATACAAAATAATATTTGAGAGGGTTGAAGATTGACAAGGAGATCAGAGGTAAAAAATAAAGCTAAATCCTGTAGAGCCAAGATGACACAATATTGTTAGTACATTCGTAATGTAAATAACTAATTGACATTACAAATATACTAACAATATTGGATAAGAGAGAAGAAAAAATATGTATTTATTTTTATCATCTTGTTTATACAAATAAGGCCCACTACACTAAAAGTTAATGCAATAAAATTTAAAAATCATCTATTAAAACTATGAAACAAAGTTCAAACAAGTAGGTCAAGAGACTTTCTCATTGCCAACAGCTACCTATGCATTTTTAAGGGCCAACTTGATAATGATCTACGAATTGTTCATTTAAACTATTAAGTTTATTTAACTGGTTTTGCATAAAAATGTGGAATCTTATTGTTTATGAAGTGGTTATTAAGTTTAACTACATTAAAATAAAAAAAAAATATTTCTTATGTAAGAAAATCAGTAGTAGAGCTTCTTGTGAATAAGCTCGGCCGTGGATCTACTTATTTCTGTTACCAAGCAAAAGCTAGATTTTTAAGTTAATAACTATTTATACCGGGCGGGCCGAGAAGACGTTGGAAAGACGATCTCGACTCATACGCGATGGAGTGGTGGATAAACGCAGGAGATCGAGATTGGTGGAAGAGTTTGGGGGAGACCTTTGCCTTGCAGTGGGACACAATTGGTTAAATAAAAAAAATAATTATAGTATAATCACGCAAACTCTGGCATATTTATCAAAGTTCGTGGTAATTTTTCCTGAAATTTTATTTTGATTGGAAGTTGTTTTAATAAAATAAAATAACCAAAGTTAATTATTATTGAGCATAAAGCTAACTTAGCAATTTGCTAATCAACAGTTTTTTTGATAATTTTAATCTGAGCTGAGAGTAGGTATACATAGTTTGCATACAAAACGGAAAATTTGGATATTTGTTAGACTAAATATAGCTGTTTAAAGGATTTTTCGTTATCAGTGGTGCCGGTAAAACCACTCTCCTCGCAGCCATCAGCCGAAGAGACAAAAGCGCTATGACAGGCTACCTCATGCTGAATGGAAGGTTGGCTGGAGCTGACCTGATAGCCAGGATATCTGGCTTCGTGCCCCAAGAAGACTTGGCGATCGAAGATCTGACTGTAGCTGAACACATGGAATTTATGGTAAGTCTTGAGCAAACGAATACAGTTTTTTTAACACTATTCATAGTAATATAAAAATTTGAAATATAATATTTCATTGGATCAGAACTTATATTAATTTGAAACGTTATCTTAAACTGCAGGTTACTTAATATTTGTCAAAAAATAATTTACTTATTGTTAGTTCAAACACGGTAAACTAAGTAGATTAATACAAAGTTTCTACCGAAAAACTTCAGACGAAATACAACCTTTTTTTATAACAATAACGTTTGTTATTCTTCTTCTTGTTTTGCATATGGCATTTGTTGTACGTTAATATTATGAAATAAGTAAGCAATATTAGGTATCTACTGAATTTATGGGTGTCAGTTGTCAGACTTAATTTTCAGACAGTATTTAAATAAACTACAAAATACTGTTGAAATAGTTTACTTTATTGGTGCATCGTTAAAAGCTCAAGGCGAAATACATTAAAAAGGTGCTTACACTAAACTCGTTCTTTTGTTTTACATTCTTACCTATAATATAATTAATACATAATATGCTATAATAATGCTACTGTGTTTCTTTTTATTTGTCGACAAGTTTTTGACGTATCTAGCTCTGAAATGTTCGGCAAATGGCACCAAGTTTTTACACAATGTTTTCGACACTATGCACTAACTTAATATGACAGCACTAGAATTACGGCAAGATTTTTAAGTGCTATAATTTTCTAATATGGGCTCAAGCGAGTGACGCATCATGTTTCATGATTGGCTAAATATACTTTTGTTAGTCAGTCTGTACCTATGTCTGTTATCACCTTGAAGTTAAATAAATACAAATTAGATTTTCATCCAAAGAAATAAAAATCAATAAAAGTTTATTCAGTAAAATCACAAGCATCATTTAGAATCATCTTATATACTAGGTGATTCTAGGTGCCAGTTCCATCCGACCAGAGCCTAGAAGACCGGGCAAGAAACTAAGTATAAGTATTCAACTGTTTTTGATGAAAATTAAATATTTTTGTAACGAGGGCGAAGTTTGCTGTATCTTTATTTAACGACGGAATCACTAGTTTTATCTATGTTTTCAACATCTGATAATTTTCTACACTCGAATTTTTGTCACTCTTAGTAACCCTAAGATATTTACAAAAGTTAAAAAAAAAAGTGTGGCACTCGGGGACTGCCGCGGTAAAGCTATTGCATAGCATTTTTTGCTGGATTACGCATGCGCAGTGTTAGGTTATTTCGTTACGGAATTTCTCGCTCAAGGCCCGCGATAGAAGCTATGCAATAGCTTTAAAACTGGTGACAGCTGTCGAATCATTCGTCGTTCGAGAACCATTTCGAGCTATCCTAGCTTCATGCTCTAACCAGTGTTGCTTGCAGCATGTATTTTGTTCGTCATCTAAGATATCACGTGATCTATAAATGACATTTGTCGATCGTTTGGTTTTTTAATTATATTTCCATACTAAAGAGGTTAGTAATCAGCTTGCAAAGCGTGGGACAGCTTTGAGCACGCAGACAACACGTCTAATCAAGCGATAGTTCATTCATTAAACAGTGTTTTATTACTAACATCCTGTGAAGCTAGATCGTAGATAAAAACAGTAGGGGATTCGATAGTATTTTGTTTTTTGTCAAAAATGTGTGCGTATTAGTCGAATGTTGAATGACTGCATCTGCAACTCGTTTGCATATAGAGTTCTTTAAGTACCTATTTATAATGCAATTTTACAACTTTAAATTTAAAAGAATAATATTGAAACAGGTCGAACAAAATGAGTATTTTATGTGTTGTTTTTTGTATAGTGGTGGTTTTTGCAATCGGGAAATAATATTAATATCTAAAGAATACCTAAAATAGAGGGTTTTTGGGCAACATTTTTTGTGTCAAACATACTTCTAATATTTTCAAATAAATATAGGTTTCCTGAATTCTAGAATTATTTGAACGGTGTATAAAAACAAAAGAGATAAATAAAGGCTGGTTTATACAGGGTCAGTAGAGAAGTCAGTCGCAGCGCCAATGTCGGCGCCGCGACTGACTTTAACTGTTTACATGAAGTAAGTAGTAGTGGTGCGTTTCTCACGGTGAGCACACGTGTGTGAAGTCAGTGGGGAAAATGAATTCGCGAAAGCAACTGAAACTTTAATTATTTGTTGAAAAATTAATCAATTTTGCTGTTGAATGAGTTAATAGAAATGGTATAAAATGAGATAACTAAAAATAAACGACATTTGTTGAGCCATATTTTGGAACGCTTTTGACCGCATTTCTTTATTGCGGTAATTTAGGGATTTAATATCCCAAAGGCACTCGTTTTCGCAATATAATTGCACCAATTTTAAGGTTTCGTCTTCGCTAAGCTTACGCGTCATTTTTATCGCCAGCGAAAAAAACGTGGTCACTCTACAACGCAGCGGCAGTGACTAACCACGCACTGACTTGTCTGTTTACACGGGGTTTATTTGGCTGGCGCGGGGGTGCGCGGGTGGCGGGGGGCGCCAACTGACTTTAAAATATTCGTGTCCGAATATTCAAGTCAGCGCTGACTTCAAGCCACTGTACTGACTTCAAATCAGTTTACACAGGGTTTTTTTCGGGTCAGCACTGACTTGCCTCGAATTTGAAGTCAGTTACTGACCCTGTATAAACCAGCCTTAATTTTGTAATATCCTGAAAAACGTTTCTTTCTCTTTCTCACACACTGGAACAACAAGGACGAACAATCTACCCGCTGTCAAAAAAAAGTTACCCTATAAATATGCAACAAATATTATGAAATAGGTATACATCTAGACATGTAGACTTGATGTAAGTTAGCTAAAAGCACGTCACTAACAAGAATTCATATTAAATTAATTAATGTATAGCCTTGACTTCTAAACGTAATGTCCATTTCTTAATATTGAAATACAATTTAAATATCCTCGTAAGTTTTCAATTTATTTTATGGCAGAAGGAACAGATGGCGCATTACTTTTGACGTTAATTGCTTTAAAATGGACTATTTTATAGTTTTAATAAGGTTTGCATTGTTTAGGTAGATGACGTCTTTACGTTCACCAAAGAGGGTTTTCAAAAAGAGACTTCTTCTTTAGTACGAAGTCACATTACAAAGGAGTTTTTTTTTTTAAACTTTTTGTTTTTTTCATTAACAAGATGACAACACTTCCAACTCATCCTAGATAGAGTTCTTGATTGTTAAGGTGTTATCAAGTACTATATCTATGTTATCAAGTATTTTATACTGGTTTGCGAGTTTTATTAAAAAAACCTTGTTGTTTTTTTCATTAACAAGATGGCAACACTTCCAACTCTCATCCTAGATAGAGTTCTTGATTGTTAAGGTGTTATGAAGTACTATATCTATGTTATCAAGTATTTTATACTGGTTTGCCTTCGAACTATGCTTCATCATCATCATCATCATCAACCTATATTAGTCCACTGCTGGACGTAGGTCTCTCCCAAGACGCGCCACTGAGCCCGGTCTTTGGCCCTTCTCATCCAGTGTTTGCCAGCTACACTCCGCAGATCGTCGCTCCATCTCGCCGGAGGGCGTCCTACACTACGCTTGCCTAAACGCGGTCTCCACTCCAGTATCCGTTTGCTCCAACGGTTGTCGGTTCTTCGGCAAACATGGCCGGCCCACTGCCACTTCAGCTTGCTAATTCTTTGAGCTATGTCGAACACTTTGGTTTTCTGACGAATAATTTCGTTGCGGATTCTGTCACGCAAAGAAATTCCGAGCATAGCTCTCTCCATAGCGCGCTGAGCGACTTTCAGCTTGTGGACCAACCCCACTGTCAGTGTCCACGTTTCAGCAGCATAGGTCATAACGGGTAGGACGCACTGGTTGAAAACTTTCGTTTTCAGACATTGAGGGATGGAGGACGAGAAGACTTGACGAAGTTTCCCAAACGCAGCCCAGCCTAGCTGTATTCTCCGGTTTAGCTCTTTCTCGAAGTTGTGTCTACCTAATCGCAGCGTCTGCCCGAGGTAGACATACTCCTGCACAACTTCGAGAGGCATTCCAGCGACGGTGATTGGCTCTGGGGTAATAAGATCATTAATCATGATCTTCGTTTTATCCAAGTTCATGCCCAGGCCAATCCGTCGTGAGGAATCAGCAAGACTGTTCAGCATCTGTTGTAGGTCCTGCAACGATTCAGCCAATATGACGATGTCGTCAGCAAATCGTAAGTGTGAGATATATTCGCCATTGATGTTAATGCCCATTCCATTCCAACTCAGCGTCTTAAACAAATCTTCCAGCGCGCTCGTAAACAATTTGGGAGATATAACATCTCCTTGTCTTACTCCGCGGCGCAGCTGGATAGGTTTAGACTGCTGGTTCTGGACTTGGACGGACATAGTAGCATCATGGTATAGGCATCTCAACACTTCGATGTATCGCCAATCCACCTGGCATCGTTGCAGAGACTGTAGAACAGCCCAGGTTTCAACAGAGTCAAAGGCTTTCTCATAGTCCACAAACGCTAAGCACAGTGGCTGATTATACTCTTCGGACTTCTGTATAATCTGCCGTACTGTGTGAATGTGGTCTATGGTGCCAAATCCTCTGCGAAACCCAGCCTGCTCCGGGGTTTGGAATTCGTCAAGTCTTCGCGCAAGACGGTTCGAAATAACTCTGGAAAACAGTTTGTAAACATGGCTCAAGAGTGAAATCGGTCTGTAGTTTTTCAGTAAGGCTTTGTTGCCTTTCTTGAAAAACATCACAACCACACTCTTGCTCCATGCCTTTGGAGTTCTCCCATGGTCCAGGACGGATTGAAAAACACGTTGGACTTCCCTTAGGACTGGTAGACTACCTGCCTTTAGGAGTTCCGACGTGATTCCGTCTTCCCCTGGGGCTTTTCCATTTTTCAACTGTCTCAGAGCCATTTCGATCTCGTCAAGGCTTATCTCCGGGAGATCTTCGGTGTAGTGGCGTGTCAGTGTGGCTCTTACATCCTCATTACTGGATCCCGGACACGAAACTTGCGAGGCGTACAATCGGCCATAAAAGTCTTCGATCTCAGCCAGAACTTCCGGCTTGGAAACGACGGTATCACCCCTAGATGTCGTGAGCTGTGTCAGATGGCTCCTACCAAGTTGCTGCACAAACACTTTGGACCCCCGATTTTGCTCAATTGCTCGTTCAATACGTAGCGTATTGGAGCGACGGAGGTCGTAGCGTATGCGCTTAGCAATGCACTTGTTAAGAGCCGTGTGTTCTGACAGCGTAGTAGGGGTGAGTGGTGTCTGGCGTCGCTTTTCCATTAGCCGGAGAGTCTCGTCCGAGTACTTTGACTTTTTGCCCGTACGCCTTACCGAGCAAAATTTCGTGCCCTCTTCCCTGAGGATGTTCACCACATTGTGTAGGTCCTGATCTACGTCATCGGTAGTTTCCAAGGCAGCGAATCGATTTTCGAGCTGAAGTTGGAACTTCTCTGAGTTCACAGCGGTTTGGAGTAGGTTTGGTCGGAGCTTAGACTTCATCAAGCGGACACGTTCAAGCTTAAAGTCGATATTCAGAGTGCCTCGTACCATTCGGTGATCGCTGCCGGTATTAAACCTGTTGATCACTGAAACATCTCTGAATATATGCTTCTTATCCGCTATAATGAAGTCTATCTCGTTTTTCGTCACAGCGTCGGGGCTTCGCCAAGTCCACTTTCGCTGGGGACTCTTCTTGAAGAAAGAATTCATCAAAAAGAGTCCCTCCCGCTCAAGGAAGTTGACCAGCATTTGCCCCCTGTGGTTCCTACTACCAAATCCGTGTGGCCCTACTGATGATTCGCTGCAAGTCTGTAATCCTACTTTGGCGTTGAAGTCCCCCATGACAATGTTAAAGTGTGCCTTAGTGGTGGTATGTAAGGCTTTAGCAATGTCATCCAGGACAAACTCCACTTCATCATCCGAGTGTGACGAGGTCGGTGCATACACTTGAACCACCTTGAGGGAATACCTCTCGGTGAGTTTAAGTACCAGGTATGCTACCCTGGTCGACACACTGGATACTTCAGTGACGTTGTCGGCGAGAGACTTGTGGATCAGGAACCCAATGCCGCCTTGGGAGGTATGGTCGCCCTCGCGGTAGTACATGAGATGGCCCGATTCCAGGGTTATGGTGTCCTCTCCCTCTCTTCGGACTTCACACAACCCCAAAATATGCCATCTGACCTTCTCAAGTTCTACCTCGAGTTGCGCCAGGTGTTCATCAAGCCGCAAAGTGCGTCCGTTGTATGTAGCCAGGGTCAGTTGGGATGGGCAGCCTACCGTAACCCGGAGATTCTTCGCACCCCCTGCTCCGCCATTTCCATGACCGCCGCCTTGGCCAGGACTAGCGGAGCTGCCGGGAACTGGGGGCCGTCTTCTATTTGTGCCGTTCATTTTAGGAGGGTTTGCCCTAATCGCCACGCTGGGCATGCGGGTTGGCGATCGCAGGGACACAGTCTGTCGCACCGCTGAGGCTGCTGCCCCTCAGCGGTCAGGGATTTGACTGTGCCTGGATGAGTAGGGTTATACCGCCGTCGACCGGTCGCCAGAGCCTCGTCGGTTACTGCAGGATGTACCGCGTGCAGGTGAGGTTGACAATTGGAGCTAAAGTTGTTATGTAGCTCCCTTACATCCCAATAATGACATATTTATGTCATTATTATGTGTTTGCTGTGGTCTGCCAGCATCCAAAAATGCTTTTATTTTATAATATTAAATAGGTAAGTATAAGTACATATGTAGGTACTAAGTTCCTTTGAGAGAATCGCTTACTTAAATTATTTACTAAATAGGTATGCAGAGAGCTAGAACAAATAGAAAACTCTTTATATACCTACGCTTACCACAACAAATACCTGACACTAGTCAGGTATTTGTTGTAGGTAATATAATGGACGGCCTTATCGCTGAGGGTGATTACTTTCAGACAATCGAAATAACTGAGGTTAGAATGAAAGGCGGTTATTAAAAACGTATATTGTTTGACAGAAGATCGAAACTAAAAACTAGACATCAAACTTTTACCTAGCGTCCTAGATTACTTTTGTGACTATACCTAGTCACTATTTAAAAAACAGCCATAAATATAAAAAAAAAAACTACTGCATTTTGAATCATATATTCATCTTAATTGATTTGTCAGTCAGCTTGATTGGCTTGTGCGAATAAATTAACTTGTGTAAATCATAAATAATTAATACAAAAAAATGTGATAAAATGCACTTGCATGCTATTTAATTGCCAATCGCGTTAGATTTAGGTTATCTAGATAATTAAATTTTATGTGTGAAAATATCACTTGCAAATAAAATGCTCGTAAAAAGTACCTACGCTTATGTAATTAAGTAGGTAAGTGTTGGAAACTTAAAATCTAATCTTCAATCCCAAAGTTTCGCGATTGGATTATAAATGCTTTTTGTAAGTATGTGATCATTGGACGTACAAGAAACTAGATTAATATATTTGTTTATTATAAACGCAAAATTATGTATGGATGGATGTATGGATGTATATTTGTTACTCTTTCCCGCAAAAACTAATGAAAGGATTTTATGACATTTTACAATCATATATTATACATCAGATTAATATGTAGACTTAAATATATAAAGATTTTGTAGTAGTCCAAGATATAACGATAATAAGATGAAGTCGCGAGCATCAATTATAAGTATATTTAATAAAAAAAACTTAGTACTTACTAGATAACAATTGGTTGGTCGCAAACCTCCCTAAGAGAAACCTAAGATTACTTTTTTTTAAGACGCTACTGCAATATTTTATTTATTTTTTATTATAATTATTAAATATAGTTTTAATTATACGATGAAAAGATTTCGCATAGCATCTAAAAATTAAACAAGACTCCATTCGGGGCTTAGCCGTTTTTAGCAAAAATTGAGCGCAATTTTTACAACCTGATTTATTTATATCAACTGTAGATGCTATCGTATATCCTGAACATTTATCTATATTTAGATTAAATGACTTCCTTCGCAAGTACTTCACAAGTCTTTGGCGTCACAGCTCAGTTGGTAGTAGCTCTGCCTTCCATGCTGTGGTTCGTTTCCCACCCAGAGCAAATGTTTGTGTGATGATTCATCACTGATGAACATAAATATTTGTTCTGTATCTGGGTGGTTACTATGTATTCTATGTATATATTTACAAATCAAAAAGTATATAAGTATTCTATCAGCATTCTAGTTCCCATAGTACAGCTTTGCTTAATTTGGCACTAGCGTGGTGTGGGATATGTCCATGAATATTTATACTTATTTATTTAGATCTTCAGAATTTATACCTATTTATAAACCTATTTATACCATTCAAAACAGGCTCGATTAATGATGGACCGACGTTGTTTGAAACAAGCGAGGAACCGGAGAATAGATTACCTTTTGGGGGATTTGGGGATCTCGAACTGCACACGGACGAAGCTGAAGGCGTTGTCGGGAGGAGAGAGGAAGAGAGTCGCTCTGGCTGTACAGGTATGTCATATAGCATCCTCAACGTCTTGTTAACAGATAAACTTATACTTTATTTTATTTTATTTTATTTATTTAACAAAATCCACAGCTCTTAGGTTATATACAAAATGAGGTAAGTATCTTATAAATATATCATACAGCCAATAACGGATTTACATTTTTTGTGTAAAACTGTTAATAAAACGACAATCACTAAACTATAACTATACAAAATCTTGTAACGTTTTCGAAAGTACTTAAATAATAAAACTAAATAATAAGTGTTATGTGTGTGGGCGTGTAAAGTGTGTGGAGAGGGGTTCAATTCTGTTACTCTTGTCTCTTATAAGGCTAGCTTAATAAGAAGAAATGAAACCCATATATACTCAGCATGTGTTGTAGTAGTAGCGTAGATATGTACCACTATAAGAGCGTTTTCACATTATCCGATCCGATATCGGGGTAAGTAAAATGTATGAAATATTTACCTCCGATATCCGACATCAGGCCGGAAAATATGAAAGACAGGTAAAAGAAGAAAACGAAACAACAGAAAACGCTCTCACGCTGATCTTCCATGCTTACCCTGGCAGCAATCGCGGCACACAGCTTGAAACAGTTACTGTGCTAGCGGAATTACAGTGTTATATTTTCTTGGGACTTTGAAAGCATTTAGATGATACAGCGTTCCTTTCCAGCTGCTAAACGACCCTCCGATTCTCTTTTGCGACGAGCCAACCACAGGATTGGACAGTTCAGGGGCCGCAGCTGTTGTAGCGCGTCTTCGCAAGCTCGCTATTGGTGGAAAACTGGTCATCTGTTCTGTGCACCAACCGGCTTCCGGCGTATTTGAATTGTTCCATCAGGTTGTGCTATTAGCCAATGGGAGGACAGCTTTCCACGGGACTATTGACCAGGCTGAACATTTCTTTGCTTCGTAAGTATCGTTAACAAAATAAGAAGAAAGCTTTTTTTTATCTGTTTTGTAGTAAAGAATTAATTTACTTTTAATTTTTATATAGTTGCTATCTATCTCATCCCACTGCTGGGCAAAGGTCTCCCCCAAGTCCTTCCACTCGTCCCTATTCTCCGCTTTTTTCCACCAATTCTTCTAATTTATCAGTGGGACGAGAAAGGTTAGAGAAAAAAAAATATTTGATAAACGATTTCGACGGTGCAGATGTCTAAATCACTGGCAATGAGTTTTAAATATCCTACTAAATGTAATAGTGTAAATTATTGTGTACCTACTATGTAAAATTGCTCACGTGACTGTAAACAGAGACTAAAACCTATTTTGTAAAAACTGTGAATTCCAAGAACGCATATCTAATATTTTTCCTTTTTTACAATTGATTTGTACCACTTACATATCAAATATAACCAACACTCAATCTGAATTGCCTACAAAAAGCATTGAATACCTAATTTTGAAATGCAAATAATAATAATTCTAAGAACAAATAGATTCTGAACAAAAACTAGAAACCTTCATGACTCGCCTCATCATAATCACAACTTAAAAAAAAACTTGCAAAAAATCTTGATATTAATAGAATATAAGATTAAAGATTACAGTAAAATTAAAGAAATAAAATAAAAGATTAAGATACTGAACGTTTTTAGATAAATCCATTAATGCATATTTTATGGACCTGGAAGTTTGTTATAAGTACAAATAAATCTTATCTTATCTTATAGTCCAGTCATTTTAGCTCTTTTAAACCCCAATCTGCGGAATAATTCCTAGTGGGCTGAATTTTTGTACACACCTTTATTACGGCATTGTAATGAAGATGTGAAAAATCGACATTGATATCGTGCCGGCTAAAAAAGTTATAAACGTCAAAAGGTCACGAAAATCAGTTTTTCGCAAATATCTCGCGATCTATTGCTCAGAGGTCAATAAAGGTCTTTTACAAATTGTTTGTCGTGAAATTGTCTACAAAAAATGTCTCGTGCATTTTTCTGTAGAATTAACCGTTTTCGGAGTATATAGTTTTATATATTTTTATTTTTATATATAGTTTTCAGCAATAGTAGGTATAAAAGTAGCAGGTATAAGAGTACAATAAAATACGGAACATCTGCCTACCAGTAAAAGTCGTTTGAGGCATTCACGGGCACGAATTACTGTCTATACTAGTATTACTAGTGATATATGTCTGTGTATGTAATCGATTTTACTAACAACACACTTACAAACGTGAATAAGAAGCAATAGGGTGTACGCCTTGGTATAAATTACCGTACCGTATGTGAGTGCATTCTAGTCTCTATTTCGAAAACGGTTAATTCTACAGAAAAATGCACAAGACATTTTTTGTAGACAATTTCACGACAAACAATTTGTAAAAGACCTTTATTGACCTCTGAGCAATAGATCGCGAGATATTTGAGAAAAACTGATTTTCGTGACCTTTTGACGTTTATAACTTTTTTAGCCGGCACGATATCAATGTCGATTTTTCACATCTTCATTACAATGCCGTAATAAAGGTGTATACAAAAATTCAGCCCACTAGGAATTATTCCGCAGATAAAACCTTAAATGACTGGACTACTTATGGATTTAAGAAAAAACATTTAACTTTCTAAAAAAAGATGAACTTTAAAAACAGTCAAGGCCAAGTTCCATCTCATAAGATAGCACGATCGTTTTATTATTTTTATATTAGTTTAATACTAGATCACACAATATCTTTTATTAAAAATGAACAACATACTTATCCTACTATTTTTTATGCGAATTAAAATAGAGATATTCTTCGATAAAGACAAATCGCGGCCAACGCGAATTCTGTTTGCTGATTTTCTTTTATTTTATTTTCTAATTAATACATATTCATGGACATTACACACATTGCACTATAGTTTCAAACTAAGCAAAGTTTTTACTATGAGAACTTACATTTTTTTTTGCAAACATATACATATCTAGTAATACTCAGATACAGAACTAACATCAATCTCATCATACAAATTTAATGTTTGTGGGAATTGAACCCCGACTTAGGTACCTATAGCTAGAAAGCTTATACCAACAGAGCTTATATAATACGGCTATTGCAAAATACATATTTCTAAAACACATCACAAACAGTTAAGGTATCTGCAAACCGTCGCAAACGATCTAAAGATACCTCAACTGATCGAAATCAGTAACAGTCTACAGTCTACAAATGTCTACAGATTAAACTTCAAATGTCCATTCGGGTTCAACGCAGCGGAATACTACGTCTCTCTCCTCGGAGTACAGTTAGATAAAGAGGCAGATAGTAGAGAAAGGATCAGAAAAATCTGCGATGAGTACCAACGGTCGGACATAGCTAATGTCATTGATTCGAGGGTCGGCGATGTTCAGGACGAAACGGAGTACTTCAATGGTGAACTAGATGAAAAGGTAACAACGACTTATAACCTAGACTTTTAGAATAGGTATTTTAAAATATCCAAGACACGAACCAAATCACGATTGATCCGAGTTTGACACATAGTAATTATTTGTCTTTTTCGTTGATCATCGTTCGAGAAACCGGCCGTTATTTTAGTAAAACTTGATCAATAACTTCTTGAACTCATCAAGAATGAGAAATGCTATTTTCCTATGTAATTGTACTACTCAAACTCAACAATATTATGTATACTTATATCTGTTTGAACACAAGAAATAAAATCAGACTTATGAAACTCATCAAAAATAAGAAATATCCCCATCAAGAAAAATAATTTTATTAATTAATTATAAATTTATTAAATAAATAAATAAAAATAATTCTTATTTCATTTAGATGAAGCATTACCAGAATATTACTTACATTTTTTTTGTTTCAGAATGAATACTTCGAAAGATACTTAACTCTGTAAGTATTTTACCGTATTTAAAATATTTACAAAATCAAACAGTTGAGCTAAATTGATTCAAATCTATACCAATCGGAAACTTCTCCAGTCGCTGAATAAAATTATAAATAATGCTGAACCAGATATTCAGTGTATTATTATTTGCTAATTAGTTTCTAATATTTCAGAGTCAAAGTAAATTACTTCGTGCAGTTCTACTGGCTTATGTGGAGGAATATACAATCAGTGAAGCACAATAGCACAATATGGATAGCAGAGTTCGTGCTTCTTATGGTAAGTTTTATATCCTACTAATATTATAAGCGTGAAAGTGTGTATGGATAGATGTGTGGATGTATGTTTGTTACTCTCTTCATCGCAAACCAATATCAGTCCACCCTGGACGTAGGTCTCTCCCAAGACGCGCCACTGAACCCGGTCTTCGGATCTTCTGATCAGTGTTTGCCAGCTACACTGCGTAGATCGTTTGTTACTCTATCACGCAAAAACTACGGAATAGATTTGAGTTAAACTTTACAATAACGTAGTTTATATAACACTAGGCCGTCACCGTCACGTCACCGAGAACGAGATTATTTCGGGCCGAGTTTAGTATGGTGGCCGGGATGACGGTGCTCGGGTGACGGATGTGCGGTGGACACGCGGCTTAAGTAAATGTATGTACCGCTACTTCGGCGCCGTCATCTCGTTCTCGGTGACGTGACGGTGACGGCGGCGGTGGACAAACGGCCATAGGCTTCAATTTTTAATGATATAGTATGAATTGGCTCTGGTATTTTAATCCGTCTCTCAGTTTAAATTTCATATTAATCTCTATTTTTATCCACATACCTACTTTAAAAATAACCGTATTTTATTTGCTACCATTAAGAATAAGAAATTTTAATCTTACAATGTCATTCTGCCTGTCAAGTAATGTGACAGCTGATTTTAACAGTTTAAAGCCCTTAAAACATGAATTTGACATTACGAAATGCATCTAATTTAAAACACATTAAAATCTACTACAAAAAGTCTTTAAATTAAATTTTATTACCGTAGACGATGTGTAATAAAATACCGTTTATGTTATTATATACGTTCTCAAGGCTTCGCTCGTGTGACTAATCTTCAAAGACGGATATATTTGGTTATTCAATTTTTGAATGAGATAACTATTCGATTATGAAATGTATTTTGTTCGTACAAGAAAAAATAAACATGTTTGAATTAATAATTATGCATATAATAGGTGACTATATGATTAGAACACATTTTTCACATTTAAACATTTTTTTTAAAATGTAATGTACTTTATTAACAAGCCATAATATTGACTGAGACAGTCAATAAGTGCTATTTAGCTCATTTGAATCTAGTAATTAATTGTTAATTCTTTTTATTTTAAAAAACTATATAAGGCCTATAAAACACACATAAGCTTCAAACACACATAAGCAGCAAAAAATAGAAAAACAACATTAGGATGCAATTAACAGGCGGTCTTATCACTAAAAGCTCCTCGGTGGTGTAAAATGTTTATTAATTAAGAACTTTCCCACAACGCCATCCAGTCCATTACATTAATAGCATATAATTCAAGTTATTTTTGGCCCAAAAAACCTACATAAGGTGTAATTTGTACTGTAATTGAGCTTCCATTTTCTAGTTTTGAACCAAGGTCAGGCAGCATAGCAACATTATGTTGTAATTCTGTAATTTGATGTGGGTTTAACGAGCCTCATTATTAAACAAGCTTGGAATCGGTTTTATTTTATATTGCCTATTGTTTTTTGATTTGAAGTCTTGACAGTTCTCCTACATTTTCAGGAAAATACCTTAAGCTTTTCTGAGTTACGCGTAAACTTTGTTTAATATGTTTAAAAGGTTTTTAAACTAAAAAAAAATTCCAGTCTGTCTTTATTATTGTACATGCATGTTAGGTTACATAGAAGCATAATGTTCGCTTTTCTAATATTTGACAAGCAACATACCTCCCCCATAATGAGAAAGAGATACTTAAAGCTTAAGATCAAGGAGAATAGTGTGACTTTACTAAACATTGGATGGCAATAGGTTGAAGAGAACTACATAATCATTTAGGCTTAGCTATTCTAAATAAATATTTGGATATTTATCAAAACCGCTTTTAAGTCGATCAATTTATATTTTGTCTTGTCAAAGATTAATTCTCAAACTATTTTATGTATCTATACTAACGGCCGGTTTCTCGAACGATGGTCAACGAAAAAATCAAATAATTACTATGTGTCAAACTCGGATCAATCGTGATTTCGGTTTCCAGAAACCGCCTGTAAGTGATCCTTCCTTCCTTTATCCATAAAAAAACCCAGACACCTATAATTCACACCACTCAAATTGATCTTTGTTGTTTGATCCTCATCCTGATCCTCATCCTGATGAGGATCAAACCTTTACTTCAGCATGTCCTTTACCTCTTCCACAGTTCGTCGGCCTAATTATCTCCGTTCCATACCACGGCCATTTCGAAGAGTTGGATCAGAGGGATATTCAGAACGTGGAAGGATTGTTGTACCTGACGATCACGGAGACAATATTCCTGTTCATCTACGCAGTCTTCATAACCTTTCCTAGTGAAGTGCCGATATTACTCAGGGAGACTGCCAGTGGACTGTATTCGCCGATGCCGTATTATATCTCGAAGATGATATTTTGGGTAAGTTTATTGAATATTTATAATACATTTTACACAACAACGGTTAGTAAAGCAAAAAAACGAAAGAGCTGATGAATGTTCTGTATTTTATATAAGAAAATGAGTTTTAACATCTAGTCAAAGAAAGGGATTTATTGAGTAATCATAATAAGTACATGTGAGCTTTGTGGAGTTACAAATATTGCTTGCTACAGATTGACAAACTTCTAGAAATGCCACTACTGCAAATTATGTTATATTTCGTGCTACGTCCTCAATATTAGTAACCTGGAATTAATTTGTAAATTAATTATTCACACATTGTAGTAACGCCTAAGTACTACCGCTATTTTACACTAATTTTGAAAGTTTTTTAACATTATTTCCGGCGCTTTTTAAATCCAGCGTCCGGTCGTCATCGGTATCACTCGGCTGTTTCCGGCCTCCGATCGGTGCGGTTCTGTCGATCGCACTCCTCGCCACCTCATTCGTCTTTTAGTGCTCCGCCGCTAAACACAATATATTTTCTTATCTTTTGTACCCTCTTTAAATAATATAAAGATGCCTAAAAGGAAACGCTCCATTATTGAGGATTTCGAACACCTTCAGAAGAAATTCCGAAAAATGGAGCAAGAACTAAAGAAGGGTCGGAAGAGAATTCGCTTAATAAGCTCTTCATCTTCATCGTCGGATTCCTCGAGGCAGTCGTCTAGGGACGCGTCACCATCACGACAAGGTACCTACTTACATTTTTATCTTTATAGACGGTGAAAGAAAAAAAAAAAAAAAAAAAAAAAAAATCTACCTACTTAAAAACTTGCGTATAATTCTGTCGAGTTATACCTCGTTAAACAATGGGGCATCGAACCTACCTCAATATGGTCAATTTGCTATGTAAACCGAGCTGCTATTAGGGCTGTCTCACTACAAGCATGCGGTTTGCGTATTTTTCCTCTGGGAACTATACCTAACCTGACCAAAATATTGCATACAAAACGGTTTGCGCATAATTCAATGTGAACTATGCCTTACTGTCCACGTCACTAAAATGTTTGCGCATAATTTTTTGGGAATTATGTCTTACACTTTATCTAAGCAAGAATCTGCTTTTTCTAGGTGAAGACGGCTCTGCCCCTGAAGAACGTTATGGTATCGATCAAGAGATGCTAACGCAAGATCACGATGAGGGCTTACCTGACTCGGTGGCTGATGTACCTATGCCCACAGCTGGCTCCTCTACAACAGCAGATATTAACGCGCCGAGCGCGAGTACTTCTGAGGTGGTCGAAAACCTAACAGGCCCCCCTACGTCTGATGACACCCTCGACAGCATTTTATTGGAGATTTTAGGGGAAGACCCATCAGCCGTGATAGAATACGGGCCCGAAATTCACAAAGACTTGGCCAGCCGTTTTGAACATATCGCGCGTAATGGTCTAGAAGCGAGTCAACGAAAGGAACTATTTGCTAAATATCTCACTCCATCGAACTGCACCTATGTTGCAGCCCCAATCCTAAACGCAGAAATTAAGGCCGCATTACCAGAAAATATGGTAAAAAGAGATAAAGGTCTCGAAATGAAACAGAAACAACTCGCTGCCGCTATATCATGCCTAGCTTCTGTCATGACAGATCAGTTCACTTCTACACAGATTAATCAAGGGTTACTTCAAAAACTCATGGATACTACTCGCATGCTATGCGACATGCAACACACGGACTCCAAAACCAGAAGGAACTTCGCCATGTTTTCTGTGAAGAAAGAAATGAAAGAACATCTGTCAGATACCAAAATAGACAAATGCCTTTTCGGAGAAAACTTATCCGAAGCACTGAAAACTGCTAAAGCCGTTAGCAAATCAGGGATTGACTTAAAATTTCAGCAACGGAACTTCAAGAAACCAGGAACACAGAATTTCAGACCCCAACAAGGAAAGAATTTAAACTGGAAGACGCCGGCCCCAGCACGCAGGCAGCAGGGACCACCGCCGGCGTCGAGGAGCCGGGAGCCTGTCTCGCGCCGCAATCAGCGCACAACCTCATCGCGTCGGTCATCGCCTCCGCCGAGGCCGACCCGCCGCCGATAGACTCGGTAAGGTACGCAGGTCAACTAGCCTTATTTTATCGACAATGGACCCTAATCACCACAGATTCATTAATCCTTAGCTGGATTAAAGGCTACAAAATAAAGTTTTCCGAATCTGTTGTCCAAAATAATAAACCTAATCCTGTAAATTGTTCTGATCGAGATGCAGTTTGTTTCGATAATTCTATAAAGGATCTCCTCCATAATGGAGCAATCACGGAGTGTGCTCCTTGCGAGGGACAATTTATATCATCCATTTTTTTGAGACCTAAACCTAATGGAAAGATGCGCTTCATTTTGAATTTGAAAAATCTTAATAAATTTATTAGAACTAGTCATTTCAAAATTGAAGACTTGCGAACAGCTGTAAAACTTGTTTCCAAAGATTATTTCTTAGCCACTATAGATATGAAAGACGCTTACTTTCTTATAAATATGAACGATACATCTAGAAAGTATCTTAGGTTTGTTTGGGAAGGTAAAACTTACCAATTTAACGTTCTTCCTTTTGGCATTAATACAGCGCCATATATATTTACCAAGTTAATGAAACCAGTTATGAAAATACTGAGATCTGCAGGATATTTATCAACTATATATCTAGACGATATATTATTAATAGGACGTTCATACAACGAATGCGCGAATAATGTTGACGTTACCTTGAATCTGCTCCAAGCCTTAGGCTTCATAATCAACTGGGAAAAAAGTAACTTAACTCCTTCCACGTCTTGTAAGTTCCTAGGCTTCATAATTAACACACATAAAATGCATATATGCCTACCAGTAGAAAAACGAACTCGTGTTAAAAAAGAATTAGAACTGTTTTCTAAGAAGTCAAGCTGCAAAATTAGAAAATTCGCCGAGTTAATCGGGCTTCTAATATCCACATGTCCAGCTGTCGAATATGGTTTGCTATACACGAAAGAATTTGAACGTCAAAAATTTCTAAACCTATTACCTGACAACAATTTTGATAAAATCATGAACCTCTCATCTTCTCTATCAAAAGACTTCCAATGGTGGCTTCGCGCCATTGAAAACCCTGTTCATAAAATTCGCGACAATAACTTTTCAGTAGAGATCTTCTCTGACGCCTCAAAGACGGGATGGGGAGCTGCATGCGGTGATGCGACCGCAAGTGGCCCCTGGTCCGAACGGGAACGTGATTTTCACATCAACCAGCTCGAATTATTAGCTGCCTTTTTTGCTGTCAAAATATTTACAAGAAATACATCTAACCGTCAGATATTATTACGCATAGACAACTCAACCGCAGTATCATACATCAATAGAATGGGCGGAATTCAATTTCCCCACTTAACACATATTGCAAAACTACTGTGGCAATGGTGCGAGTCAAAAAGAATCTTTGTATTTGCCTCTTACATTAAATCTAGCGAAAATTCAACAGCTGATGCTGAATCTAGGAAAATCCACCCTGATATAGAATGGGAACTCACTAACTGCGCGTTTGATAGAATCGTTTCCACATTCGGTCGCCCTACTGTCGACTTAATTGCTAGTAGAATCAACAAAAAATGTAACAAATATTTTTCATGGTTTAGGGATCCAGACGCGTTTGCAATAGACGCCTTTACAGTCTCTTGGTCGGATTTCTATTTCTACGCGTTCCCTCCTTTCGCTATTGTGCTCAAAACTTTACGCAAAATTATAGCTGATAAAGCAACGGGTGTCATGATAGTCCCGCTATGGCCCTCACAGCCCTGGTACCCACTCTTTAACAGTCTTCTCATTTCGGATATTATAACATTTACACCAGATGAACAAGTACTTATTTTTCATTCCAGCAGCAGCCGGAACATTCACTCCAACCTGACCCTAGCAGCCGGGATATTATCCGGTCAGCGTTATTACGACGAGCAGTACCCGAATCAGCTATAAATATTATGCTAGCGTCGATATCCCCTAGTTCATGTAAGCAGTATAGTACATACATTAAACAATGGCAAAAATATTGCAAAGACAACGATCTAAATTTATACGAAGCATCTGTTAGCTCTGTTATTGCTTTCTTCACTCAGTTATTTGACAATGGCAGCCAGTATGGCTCTATTAACAGCTGCAGAGCAGCACTTGCCTTAATATTAGGACCTAATATTTCTCAAGATCATAGAATCCAAAGGTTTTTCAAAGGCGTATTTCGATTAAGACCTCCTGCTCCCAAATACGACACAACGTGGGACCCAGGGTGTGTTTTGGATCGCTTATCAGTATGGTTCCCAAATGAAAACATTTCACTTGAATTACTATCTCGTAAATGTGTGACCTTACTTGCTCTTATTACGGCACATAGAGTTCAAACCTTGTCAAAAATTAAAATTGAAAACATTAATATTTTACCAACTAAAATTCTTATTAAAATACCCGATCTTATAAAAACCTCAAAAATAGGATGTAACCAACCTATTTTGAATATTCCTTTTTTCAATGAAAAACCACAGGTATGTCCTGCTAAGTGCCTTATTTGTTATATAGATAAAACCAAGCTCTTACGACAAAGTAATAAATTATTTGTTAGCTTCAGAAAGCCACATAAATTTGTTAGCACTCAAACAATAAGCCGCTGGATAAAGGGAACTCTTCAGGACAGCGGCATTGATATATCTATATTCTCAGCTCATAGTACGCGACACGCGGCTACGTCTAGCGCTCAGGCTCAAGGGGTCAACATTGACCAAATTCGAAAAGCAGCTGGTTGGAGCTCCAACTCCAGCACGTTTGCAAAGTTCTACCATAGAACTATCCTCAGCACAGACGAAGCCGCATTCGCAAAAGCTATTATACTTCCCACATAAAATATCTGTTTGTATAATTACCTACCTATGTATAGTTGATCGCTTATAACTAAAATTTATTTCATATGATTTCACTAGATGTACTACTTTATATCATCTCTTAGACAGTAAGATATGATTATATTGAGTAGATAAAACCTCTCATACAACACATGATTTGTATAAATGTGATAACAAAACAAAATGATGATTTAAGTCGATATAATTGTGTGCGATTAACAAGGTAAAAAATAAAAATATTTTCCTATACCTATCTGACTTTCAAAATCTACAATGTGTGAATAATTAATTTACAAATTAATTCCAGGTTACTAATATTGAGGACGTAGCACGAAATATAACTTATGATTAAACGAACTTACCTGGAAGTGAAGTTCTATCATAGTTATATGAGTGCTACGTCCGAAGATATTAGTAACATACACCCTCCCTCCCAACCCCAAGAAAGGTCTAGGAAAACATAATTTTATAACCTCTTGTCTTGACACACTAAGACGAATGAGGTGGCGAGGAGTGCGATCGACAGAACCGCACCGATCGGAGGCCGGAAACAGCCGAGTGATACCGATGACGACCGGACGCTGGATTTAAAAAGCGCCGGAAATAATGTTAAAAAACTTTCAAAATTAGTGTAAAATAGCGGTAGTACTTAGGCGTTACTACAATGTGTGAATAATTAATTTACAAATTAATTCCAGGTTACTAATATCTTCGGACGTAGCACTCATATAACTATGATAGAACTTCACTTCCAGGTAAGTTCGTTTAATCATAAGTTATAGTTTATGTAGTGAAGACTACCAAGCGTAAAAGTTAGGTATATCTACTAATTTTTTTTCGAAATTTAGTTGTTTTCACACGTCAATGCGCAATTTCTTCTGCAGTCATTTCTGCATATCCTCTTTATACAAGTAGGTAGGTATACTTAGTGGATTTTTATCAATGACTCAATAATGTGCTGATAAGATAATAATGTATAATATAATAAATGGATTTTAAATTACATTTTAATGAAAATTAAATTAGTTTCAAAAAATGATTTGCAGTGTTTTGTGACTTTAACGATATACTGCAACCGGTTGCTTTGTGTTACAAATAGCAATGATTTTAAAGTCATCTATATTGCCAATCTTCAGAACATTTAATTCATATTTAAGTAATTTATTGAACGAGCAGATATCCACATAATTTCAAGTAACCCCTGCTATATTAAATTGTATAGAATTAGTTTGGAAATGATTATTTTAAATGTTTACTGTGTGCTCTGTTGGCGTTTAATAAATAAATAACAGAACACGCTTCACGCGGCGAGGCATTTATCAGATCTGTAGCTTAAGAGTCTTAAAAGGTTGCCTGGAAGAGATCGCTCTTAGTGACAAGGCCACCCATTGTGCTGTAGATTTAATGTTTCTTTTGTGTAACATTTTCTATGTGTATACAATAAAGTTTGTATCTATCTAGCACCCATACCTTTCAAAACTAGAGCACAAATACGAGCACAAATTAGGGACAAAAAGTTCCGTTAAATATCTTGACAGAAAAGTTATGTAAATTGTGTACCACCATTGATGTTGAGAAATCTTGGTCCGGTTCTAACAAGTAGCGTTTTATAAATGCAGTTCAAATTTGAATAACTTCCAGCTCATTGGCGCGGCAAGGTAGGTCGCTAACCTAACTGATTTTCTATTTTTATGGGTTTAAATATGACGAAGACATAATATATGTATCAACGTAAGAATGCGATCTAAACATACAGCACTGTGTTTTTGATGTCGATAAAATATTTTGAAGTAGGTATTATCGATAAAACAGCATAAATCGTACGTTAGTATAGTAGTCTATCAGCAATCTAGTTCCCATAGTAGGTACCTTACCTACCTACACTACAGGCTTTGCTTAGTTTGGGACAAGAGATGTGTGAAATGTCCAAGAATATTCAATACTCAATACATTTATTGCGATCACATGGTTTAAAAGTAGGTAGTTGTTACAATGAGATTTGGTACAACATAGGTAGGTACAACATATGAACCCTGTTTGAGGGCACTGCAATATAATAGGATGGTAGGCAGACCGAGGTTTTATTTATTTTATTTTTATTTATTTGATAGATCACCAACATAGTGCACATCATTACAGCCACAAAAATAATAATAATAGGTTAAAAAGAATTAAGTCAAATGCCACCACAATTATAGGCGAAGACTGCATGCTTTAGTTTGAGTTTGAACGAGTAACAGCAAAAAAACACTTAAAAATAACCTTATTTTACAAGAAAAACAGCTTAGGTAAGTACCTACATATTTACAAGAAAGGAGCAATACAAACCAAATAATCTCAACATAAAACTGATAGCAATACAGGTTTATTTATTAAATTGTATGTCGTCAAAAATTTTTAAATTATTATACTATAATTAAAAGGAAATGTCATAATTATGAATTCCTATCTATATATCAGTCACTTAGAGTTAATTAGAATAAATAGTTAGAACCTACCTACACCTATTTTAGAAATAAATCACTTAGTATATCTTCAGCATCTGACTTTCAACTAAGCTACCATAGTACAAGTTGAATAACTAGTATATCTTCCTCAGATACCACGAGCAGTGATAGAGCCCATACTATTCGCGTCGCTGGTGTTCAGTGTGGCGGGACTGCGAGGAGGCTTCGTTGGATGGATGTGGTTCTGCTTCGTGTGTGTACTATGCGCCAACTATGCTAATGCTTATGGTACGTAATACATATTTTAATAATTATCATCACAAACTATACTGAAGGTCCGCTTGCGACGCGAAGGTTGCGGGTTCGATTCCCGCTTCGCGTCGCAAGCGCTATGTTTGTACGATCTGCAAATATTCATTCCGGGTGTTCTGGGTATTTTATATGTATAATAAAAAATATATATCTATGTAATGTATGTATTAAGTATGTCAGTCTTCTAATACCCATAACACAAGCTCTGCTCTGGACTAGTGTGATGTGTGAAATGTCCGTGAATATGAATTAATTTATTTATTTGGCTACTTTATTCCAGGCTCCTTCCTCTCCTCCGTATTTGACTCGATGGAGACCGCAGCACTCTTTTCAGTTCCATTCGAATTGATCGGCACCATGTTTTCTGGACTTTACATCAACCTTAGCAGTCTAAACCACTACGTATCATGGATTAGATTCCTCTCTCCTTTCTATTATGGAGTCGAATCTATCTCAATCCTCCAATGGGACTTCATTGAGACTATAGATTGTGTTAAGATACCAGGGATGCCTTGCTTGTCCACTGGTCCCGAGGTTTTAGATAGATTCGGGTTCGCGGAAGTTCATTTTTGGAGAAACTGCGCTAGTTTAGCTATCATGTATTGTATTGCTCATACGATTGCCTTCCTAATGGTGATCAAGAGAAGTAGGGGCACACCAGTATACTAAGTTTATATCTAATACGAAACTTACGGGTAATTCGTTGATCAAAATTCTAAATTTTTATTTGTAAAATGAATCTCATGTTTGTATATTGGATATTTTAACATTGGACTTTTGTATTCGATTTTAAACGAAAATAATAAATTATTCGATAAGGCTTTCTTTTTTAATATCCCACTCATTTCCTTATTTAATAATATCTAATGTATTTACAAACCTACTTATAATAATAAACTCCTTTATATGTACGCATTTTCTGGTAATTATTGCTAGACTACCTGCATAGCAACCACCTACCTAAATGTATACCCTTTTTGGGCTTCCAAGTGTATCATAGCTCGTAGATACCTTCCTAGCATGTTTCCAACGCAGTATTATTTTGGTTTCCACGTAATGGTAAGTACCTTCACCCTTTACCTATTTTATATTAAACCTGCTTGTAGACCTACTTAAAGAAACAAAAGACTAGGCATTTGTTTTACAGATTCATTTGTTTTCTACGTCATCAGTCATACCATCATCAACGATCATTTTCTTTCCAGGCTCATTCCTCTCAGCGACCTTCGATAGGATGGAGACAGCTGCTCTTATATCCGTACCCTTCGAACTCACGGGCATCATGTTCTCTGGGATTTACCTCAACTTGGCCAGCGTAAAACCTTATTTCGGCTGGATAAAGTACACTTCAGGGTTCTACTACGGCACTGAGTGTCTATCAATCCTTCAGTGGAACTTAGTAGAGGATATACAGTGTGTGAATATACCTGGGATTCCATGTGTGAGAACTGGATCAGATGTGCTGACTAGGTTCGGGTTTGAGGAAAGAAACTTTTGGAGGAACTGTGCGTGTGTTATGGCTATGTATTTTCTATGGAACGTGGTTGCTTTCGCTATGGTTGTGAGAAGGAGTAGGGGTACGCCGGTATATTGAGAACACTAAAGTTTGTGGTAATTGTGACCATAGAAATACTGGTGCTGTGATTGGTATTTTTGTAAATTATATTTGACGAAGATAATAAATTGAGCATCTTCAAATATAAATTCTCCTTGGAGCTATTAGGTATTTATAACTACTAAAATATTAGTTTATTGATTACGTAGCTACTGTAATTTAAGTAACCTTTACTTATGTTTCGTAGACCGATATTATAGTAATATAGAAAATTGACTACAGGAACATATTTAGGCTATAAACAAAGCCCAGTTTTTATTAGACTGTATAGTACTTTTAAGTGTTTACCTAGATCATAAAATACTTTGCTCGTTATTTATCTTTTAAAATGGCCTAAAATTATCGTTTGTTGTGGGCGTGTCAACATAAAACTAATAACGATCCATCACAAGAGGTTCTAATACAGAGTAGAGTAATAACTCAACTGTCACATACAAAAGTTAAAACCCATGTCGACTTGTCTGAATAGTGACATCTTTTATCGAAGAAAGAATTCCGTATATCTTAGCATAGTATTTGATATCTTTACCTAAAACTTATAGGACATTATAAAAAAAACAAACGCAAAGTAGAAATTTGAAGACTTTTTTTGCAAGTTTTTTTATTTAAGTAAGTACTTTTTTTTTCTTCTTGAATGAAGCAGCTTTTTTAAAGATTGTACAGTATGTAATCAAATTAAAATAGACTAACCTTCTTGAACATAAATTATTACGTCAGCCAGTTATTTTAAGAGAAGAGACAAAAACATCAAACGCAACGAAATTATGTTATTTATTTTTATAATAATCTAAATTGCCTTGTTAAGGCACTTTTTTTAGAAGTGACTGTCTGTAAACCATTTTGTATTTCGTGATGAGTATTTTTTATATAATAAAAATGTCAGATAGTAATGACCATAATAACAGATTCATTTTGAGGTCGGACCCATTATTATAACCACAAAGTTTTACGAAGTAGTTTTACAAAGTCATGCGTGTGGCGTGATCATTTTTATTATTTAAATGCAAGAACGTATAATTATGTAATGTGAATAAATATTTATTAAATATTCATAATTATTTTTCACGGACATTTGATACATTATCTAAGCCGAAACTAGGCCATTATAGGCAACGCCTTTGACAGCCTAGTTTTAATTTTTTCTTATACAAATCCATAAAAAAATGAACTACAAAAATACAAGAAAAAACGCAAGTCACAATTTTTTTTAGGTACCTATATTATTAAAGTCGGAACTAACTCGACGTTTCAGTATTACTAAAACAGGTACTACCCTAATAAGCATACCCCTTCTTTTCCTCCCTTTTCAGTCCAAAATACCCTAGCAGTCCCCATATCAATGTGACGCAGAACAGCCCTAAGCCATCTTGAAATAAAAAGTCTTCTGAATAACCGTTTTCCTTTAGAACCGCTGGTCCATCCTTCACGCAAGACGTTGTATTCCATTCACAATCTGCAAAATATATTGAATTTACATCTAAATTCATTAATGAAAATATTTATTATTAGGTAAATTCTAATGAAAACAATCCTGAACACACATTGAACTGTTTAGCAAGGAAGCAATCGCAAGGAGCTTACAAATGCCTTTGTAATTTTAATTATTGTAATTTATTAGTTAGTACCTATATGATTGACAGTTTTGGCATTTGTCATTTATGGTAAGTACTAGGTAAATATTTTTAGTAATCAAATCAAAAATCAAAATCAGAAATGCTTTATTCAATAAAATCACAAGGATCATTTAGAATCGCACAAAAGCAGGTAAGTAAGTGAACTAAGTAAACAAAAGAGGATAAAAAAAAATATTTTCTCACTAACGTTTGTTATTTAACGTAACTTGTTGTTAACGTAACATTTTTTTGGGCCCAGATAACTTAAGACAGTCAAAAGTTCCCCGTTACGAATACCTTAAACCAGTATTTGATTAGATTCACGGTTGCGTCCATTCAATTAGAAGGGCAATAGATGGTCGTTGAAGATAAGTTAGAATAGCTGGGAGGCCAATTCAAATACATTTGATAATCGTCGCGTTACGAAAACAAAACTTGGTTGAGTTACATTGCGCGTTTGTAACAGGTTAATTACAAAGCGTTGCAGCGTCACCGCGCATTGTAACTCGAATGTCCGTTCCATTTACTATACGATCGATTATTCGATTTATTCGGGCTGTATCATTAAGAAAATATCTCTCGCCTACTGTTTGGAAAGCTGATAAATCATCTTGTTATTGCCACCTACAGTTTGTTATAATATTAACACCTTATTGAAATTCAATAACATACATAATATTTATGACAGATGAATATGATCGAGCACAACAGCATTTTATTGATTTAGCACCTCAATATAACTTACAAATGGAAATGAGCCACTTGATCTTTCATAAAACAACTCAAAGAAACAGATTACGAAAGATTTATTAATTATCTTTCGATACAATCTGTACCAGTTAGATTTATTGAGATGAATAAACTTTTTTGGTGCTGTCATTTTCATAAACTAGTTTATCAACGGCACGAAGAAATGATGTTTTTTTTATTTTGACTTAAGAGTAGCCACTTCTAAACGAGTAAATTTCCGATGCATTACAGACCATAGATGAGTGACTTAAGAATTTGTACGAATAGATGTCCGTAGGAGAGAAAGTGGAAGTGTCCGTAGGAGAGGAGAGGAAGAGTAGGAGAGGAATAGGAAGGCCAAGGATATACTACATGAGCCAAATAAAGATGAAGGTTGCCCTCGTGTAGTATAAGGAGGTCAAAGAGGCGGCCCTGGAAAGAAATAACGTGACTTACACTCATTACGCGGACAAGTAGCTCTTAAATAAGAAGATGAAGATGTTCGTAAAGATACCAAATTGAAAACTAACCTATTTGAAGAATCTGCCTCCAATAAATATTACTAATGGCGTCCATTGCGTAGTAGAAGTGAGACAAGTACTTGACAGTGTATAGCCAGGTCGGCATGGACGATATGCGGAGGAAGGCTCCCGACATGAGGAAAAGAGGCAGGTCTGTGCACGGCATCACGTCGCCCATGATGCCAGTGGATGTGAACAGTGCTGCCATACCTAAACCTGTGAAGTTGCAAACTAGATTTACATAATTAATATAAGCATTAATATACATAGTTCCCCTATATAATATACTATATTGTTTAAGCAGCCCTGCTTTTGCGATACCCGGTAAGGGTGAACAAGTGCCTCCCTACTTTTTAAGACCATTTTTGTAACATTTATTTTGGCAAAATAAATATCTTGTATCTAACCAATCACATCGGTGACTTGTGCAATTTTTGAATTAAATAAATTGAGAATATCTTATTTGTGACTTGTGAGGCAATGCACTTAATTTCGGGAAACTAAAAAATTAGCGGTCACGAACTGTCAAACCTAAAATAAAAAGTAATTTATTTAATGTCAGAATGCTAGATAAAGCTAAGAGAGAAGGTTACCAGTCAGCATTTGATGCATATAATTTGAAATCAATAAAATCGTAAGGTCTAAAACTATTGACGTTAAAAATGTTGATATTTATAACAGTAAAGAGGTTCAATATTTTTGATATGCATAATATTATGTGCTATAACAATTTTATGATTGCCATTTTCGTTGGAATTACAAAAAAAAACTTAATTGGTCGTGTATAAATTGTTCATAAGATAAATTCAATGTGACCAAATCTTCAGGATTTCCTGAAATAAGCCTATTAATAACACTTCTGTCAATACTGGAGCATAACCTTCAGCACGCGTAAAAAGCTAATAAGTAGCCGCCAAAAGTTATACTTGCGATAGGTGCTGGTTCAAAGGTTTAAATAGGGAATCTAGACTTGCGATAACTTTAGACGTTGCAGAGCTAAAATAACCTAGGTATTATAGGAAGGTTCACTCACCAGCAACGCCAGCAATCCAGTCCAGGGGGGTCTATACAGGTTCACAAGCATCCAAGACCACGTCACGACACAGAAGTTTGTATTGTCAATGTAAATTGTTATTCCTTGCGAAATGAAGCGATGATGTATCGCTCCGCGATGCGATTTGATCTCAACAACAGTAATTTAGTTGGAGACCGCGAAAGCCGAGGATCTGACCGGACCTCGAGGCTATCGGAGACACGGCAGCTGCACGACCAGAGATGTCGGCGCCAGAACCATGAATCGAATGAACGCCAGCGCGAAGAGTGAATGCCGGCGCGCGATGCGATGAGTGAATGAACGGGTAGCGATATACGTTCGCATGTTCACTAGTTCACTCTGATAGGTGGGCGCGAAATACAAATTCGCGCGTATTACCCCGATTATAAGATTACATAACATTACAAGCGAGATAAACCAACCTTTTTCTACCTATAAGTATTTTTAACCATACAACGTCAAAAATATTGAAATATATATAAATTACACACAAACGTGCTGTTGGCGTAACCATTTTCCCCGGCTTGAAAGTTCCTACTTTCAAAACACAAGAAAAGCGAAATATTATAATTGCATATCGCCGCGAAACTCTACCATATAAGCGATGTAACAAGCAAATAAATTATGCTAAAGTTATCCTAAAGAAAATTATACTAATATGTTTAAATTACTAACCCTAACCTAATCAACTGAATGCAATTTAGTTTATTGAGTTGGAAGAGGGCACAATTTTACAATCGGTCTGCTCTGAAGCATTCCACCTTGTACTTTAACAGAAGCTACTCGACAGATGCCTTTCTTGTCCGGAAAGATTTCAGTAATTAAACCTAACGGCCAATGCAAGGGCATGACGTTATCCTGCATGGAGACTACAACCATACCAACACGTACTGGGTTGGAAGGAGTATTCCACTTTTGTCTTGACTGAAGGGTGTGCAGATACTCGTTGCGCCACCGCTTCCAGAATGACTGGACTAGTTGGTCAGTTAACTCATGTCGTGAAACAAGGTGTAAACGCGTTTCAGTAATTTCGCGAGCAGGTAAAAACACCAGCGGTTTCGTGTTAAGAAAATGCGCAGGTGTAAGAGCGGTAGGTTCTGACGGATCCGAGCTAAGTGCATAAAGAGGCCGGGAGTTCAACAAGGCTTCTACTTGAGCTAACATAGTATTGAGCTCATCAAAGGTAAGAATTTGTTGGCCAACGACCTTCAAAAGATGCGTTTTAACACTCTTTACCTCACTTTCCCAACATCCCCCGAAATGCGGAGCTCTGCATGGGATTGTTTTGAGAATAATTTTATGATCCGCCAATTCCTGTTCCCAATAGGGGCGATATTCATGTGATAGAAAATGGTAAAGATCGCGAAGATATGACCTAGCACCAACAAAGTTGGTGGCGTTGTCTGAGTACAGACACTCGATTGGACCACGGCGAGAAATGAAGCGTTTTAATGCTGACAAGAAGCTCGCGGTGCTGAGATCTGAGGCAACTTCCAGATGCAAAGCCCGCGTTGTCAAGCACGTAAACAGACAAATGTAAGCCTTACGACTCTTTTGACCTCTGCCGCGAACAGAAGTGATCATAAGCGGCCCGGCATAATCACACCCAGTGTGTGAAAATGCTTTAGGAGCAACTTCGACACGAGATTGCGGCAGATCAGCCATGATTGGAAAAACCGGTCGTGGCTTGGCGCGAAAGCAAATATTGCAATTAAATGTTATATGACGAACAATACGTCGAGCGGACAGAATCCAATACCTCTGCCTCAAAAGAGATAGCAGAAGGTTCGGACCTGTGTGAAAGTTTTTTATATGACAGTGGGAAACCAGAAGTTCCACTACGTGGTCCTGTCGAGGAAGCAAAATTTGGTGACGAGAGTCAAAGTCTAACGCAGAATTGGCTAAGCGTCCACCAACGCGAATAAGTCCATCATGCAGAAATGGACTAAGTTTCTGTAATGGCTTAGAACATAATTGTTTGCGTTTTAATCGATCAAGATCTGATTCGAAATATATTCGTTGAACAGAGCGCCACACTTTTAGTTCAGCGAATTCCAAGTCCGATGCGGTGATGGGCCCCTTAGGGAGGCGCCTAAGGAATTTATAAACAAAACAAATTGTCTTTAAATATTTCATCCAAGACGAAAATCTTTTGGCGCGGTCGTACAAAATGTCTTCCGTTGAAGAACCCTCTGAACAAGAACTATCCTGTGTTACCGCAGGAAGGGCAACAGGCTTCATTTCTGGCATCTCTTGCGCTTCACCAGAGACATATGGCTTGACAGGCCATTCGTGTCGAGGTGTTGCAAGCCACGGTGGTCCAGCCAACCACAATGGATGGTGAACCAGTTGAACCGGTGTCAAGCCGCGAGAGAGACAGTCACTCGGATTCTCAGATCCTTTGACATGAAAGAAGTGTTCTGCCGATAGATTTTCATGAATTTTAGCGATGCGATTGGCCACATAAGTGTGCCAGCGATGTGGCGATGAATGAATCCAACTCAAAGTTACAGTTGAATCTGAAAAAGCTACGACAGCCTCAATGGCGCATCGAGCGGAGTAAAGATCAAAAACTCGTTTTATCAAAATTGATAAAAGGAGTGCGGCGCATAGCTCCAGGCGAGCTAGCGATACAACCTTTAGAGGTGCGACTTTGGATTTGGCGCATATTAGTGAGACAACAATTTTACCATCTGGCTTAACCACATGAGCGTAGACTACGCCACCGTAAGCTTTCTCACTAGCATCCGCGAATCCAACTATTACAAGTTGACATTTTTCAATAACGCCAATATGACGTGCGAATTTAAGCTGCGAAATTTGGGGTAACTCAGCTTGAAATTGTTCCCAGAGGCGAACAATGCGATGCGGTGGGACATCATCCCAATCGATTTTGACTAGCCAGAGTTCCTTGATCATAAGCTTAGCGAACAAAATCATTGGTGCGACTAAACCCAAAACATCAAAAAGGCGAGCGATAGACGACAGGATATTCCTTTTTGTGCAAGGGCGATCATCAGGGTTGACCTGAAATGCGAAATAGTCTTCGTCGGGAAACCAACGGAGACCGAGAATTTTCAGCGTCGGATCCTTACTTAGATCGACACTGTGCGAGAGTCGCAATGACTCGGGAATAGCTTGAAGAACTTCAGAGCTATTGCTTGACCACTTGGTCAATTCAAAATCACCAAGAGAAAATATCTTAATCAATTGATGAGAAGACTCTATTGCTTTCTCTACACTAGTAGTAGAGCTGGCGATATCGTCCATGTATATGTCTCGGCTCAGTATCTCACTGGCGAGAGGAAAGCGATGACCTTCATCCTTACACAATTGTTGAATTGTGCGGATAGCGATAAAGGGAGAACATTTAAGTCCAAAAGGGACAACTGAAAACTGAAAAACCTTTATTTCTTCGGTTTCGTGAAACCGGTAGAGAATGCGTTGCAGCGGGCGATCAGAAGATCGCACTGCGATTTTGAGGTACATGGCTTTCACGTCAGAGGTGATAGCCACAGCGAAAAGTCTCAAGTTCAATAAAATATTGAGAAGGTCCGCTTGAAGAACGGGACCTGCGTAAAGAATGTCATTAAGTGACGTTCCATTGTCTGTCTTCGCGCTTGCATCAAGCACCACGCGTAACTTGGTGGTAGTCTTGTCCTCGCGAATGACAGCATGGTGCGGGATATAAAACGAGACCTCACCGGGTAAAACTCCTTCAACGAGAGAAAGGTAGTTGTTTTTCAGATAATCTTTAATGACATCATCATAAAGAATTTTGACATTAGGATGCGATTTAAATTTACGTTCGAGGCTAAGAAACCTACGACGTGCGATTTCGAAAGAATTGCCTAAAGCCGAAACGTCCATCTTGAGTGGCAAAGCAGTCACATACTTGCCAGTAGGGGTGCGAGTAGTTGTGGAACAATAAAATTGTTCACAGTGCTTATCATCTACGCTAGTTATAGAAGAAGCCTGAACTTCTTCTATCTCCCAGAATTTGCGCAAATCACAACATTCTAAAGACGACGTAGCGCAGAAAGACATCGTAGCGGTAGGAGGCTCTAAGATAGGTGCGTCTCCCATTAATATATAACCTAACACAGTCTCTAATGCGTCTGGACATCCAGCTGTAGAAGTAACCTCGCTGGGTTGCAATAACTTAGCAAACAGCTTCACTCCAAGCAAGATGTCAATATTCCCTGGCACACTCCAAGTATCATCAGCCAGTAAGCGCGAATCGATATGACCGAGATCAGCGACATCTATCGAACACAACGGAAGCTGTCCTGTTATCTCATCGAGTACCAAGGCATCAATGGTGTACTTAGGTTGAGCACGAAGGCGCGAGCTAAATGTGAAGTCTACGGAACCACGAACAGACTGAGAAGTACCACCGATACCTTTCACAGTGACGACAGAATCATCACGGATAGGTAGCCCTAACATACGGCAACATCGGGTAGTAATATAATTCTTCTGAGAACCCGGGTCCAAAAGACAGCGAACAACAACATCCTTTCCTTTTCTACCTACCACTAACACTTTCGCAGTAGCTAAAACTTCCGTGGTGCGAGTATTATTTTGAGCCAAAGCCGAATGAGTACACAAAGAAACACGTTTCTCATCCGGGGTCTGATCTTCAGCACTAACCGACGGCGCGGCGCTAGCTGCCTGCAGTTGTTTCTTTTGTTGTGGCGGCGATTGATCGAAATGTAACAAGGTGTGATGTTTACTATTACATTTCTTGCATGTAATCGATGATTGACATTTAGATACAGTGTGTTGGTCACTAAGACAATTACCACATATGCGATTGTCTTTTATGTGTTTAAATTTATCAGTCGTGTTTAATTTTAAAAAGGCGCCACACTTATATAAGTTAGCGTGCTTCGACTGACAAAGCGAACATGTAGGTGACGTAGCTACGTACACCTGCGAAACCCTAGCGGACGTGACGGACGGCGCACCAGCGCCGGAGCCAGCAGTCGAGCGCTCTGGCCGCTGCGGCGCAGTGCGATATAATATTTTTACTTGTTCTCGTACAAATTTAACGAAATAATCGTAATCTACGCTTTGAGGATCTTTCAATGTGCGAAGCGACATTTCATAATGTTTTGCGATGTCGGAATCTATTAACTTAAGACCCGCGTACATAAATATAAAATCAGACATATTGTCTATTTTTAATTGCTTGAGCCCGGCAACAATAGCGGTATATTTATCAAACACCTTTTCAACATTAGCGGGCGAAGAACCAGCTGATTTTAGCGAGAACAGCTGATTCAAATAGTTTACAGCGAGAGCGCGCGTGTCCCGGTATTTAGCGATAAGCGCATCCCAGATAACACGATAGTTTTCTGCAGCGGGCACAATGCCGACTGCCACGCCCTTCGCCTTGCCTTTGAGGTGACTCAACAAGTAATGGATGCGATCCGAATCCGAAAGATCGGGATTGGTGTGAATAACACGTTTGAATGTTTCATAAAAGAAAGGGAAGTTCTGAATATCACCATCAAAGGTAGGTAGCTCAATGCGAGGTATTTTGATATGCGGAGTACCTGACCTACTTGTCGAGGTAGTTGAATCCTTAGTTGGGGTTAATGAACTCAAAACATTTTTAATTTCGCACGAAAGATCGTCAAAGGCGGAAAGCGAATTATAATTAACCTCGTACTTGGGGTTTACTTTCATTGAAATGAGATTTATATTGTCAATCATATTAATATACTCATTACGAATGGTATCTATTGTTTTAGCTTGAGCAATAAAAGTGTTCCGCGATTTTTCGTCATCAAGATTGCCGATCGAATCATATAATGTTTGTATGCGAGCGAAATAAGCGGCACGTTTGCCTTCATAAAGTTTTAATTTATTTTGTAAATCTTCCATTTTAAATAAACAATAGAATCAACAAACAAAAAATTTTTTATAAGTACAAAAATTATTGACTCGGAACCTTAATTATCCGACGACGGAACCCTTAACAAGCTAATTGCGAAAAATGCGAATCAAACAAATCAAAAAACAAATGTTTGAAAATAAAAATATGTTATAATATGTAGATACGGAACCAATTTTCCCTACTTGTATGCGGAACCCTAGCGGAACGCGCAACAAAAAAAACAACAAAAATGTTATTACAATAACACAACAGGTACGGGAGTATTTCCCGCCCGGTACCTATCACAACAACTTAGTGAAGGCAGCGTAAACAAAAGACTATTCAGTAGATATAACTTGTAAGTACGGAGACACTTTTCATAGGTAAATAACTTATACCAAACAAAAACTTCTATAGTTACTTACAATACAACTAACCAAATGTGTATTTATACAAAATACATGCGATGCGATGCGATACGAATTACAACTCAGTATGGTAGGTACGAATAAGACGCAGCAATAACTTAGCCGATAGCTTTCCGTAGACCATATGATCCTAAATAACTTATAGGTGTAACTCGCAGAAACGTAAACAAAAACACAATGTTTTTTAGGTAGAAATAATATCTAACCTAGCGAAAACCTAACTTTTACGTAGGTGTAAATACGGAATTAACTTATCCGATATCACAACCGTAGCGTAAGTAGGTATAGTGGTAAACAAAAACTTTATCTACCAAAAAACGAAACAATAACAAAATTATTATTTGCGATTAATTTGAATAAATTGCACTAATTTAATCAAATGCGATGTGGACTGTATTGCGATTAATTTCTCGTACAATACGAGGCGATTAAATAGAATAACAATTATCATACAAAACTTCTTATAAATCAAGATAACGAAAGTTCAATGACTTGTCATAAAAGTTCTAGAAGTATCTACGATCTCCATGCACTCTACGCACGAACCGATCACGACCATGTACCGTGCGTGCCACGGCGGGGATTTGTATGGCGCACGAAACTACCCGAAATTAAAATGCGATGGAAAGTTTTATGCGTATTTTGCGAAAACACTTATTTCACGACACAAATCACTGTACATATTAATAACTTAAATATTTTCGTTACGATTTTTATGTTTATAATGCAAATTAATAACTTAAATTCACTAAGTGACGGGACTGCTATAAAGAACGCAGGCCAATATAGACCTTACGTACAACGCAATAAGGACGAGTTTCCTATAACGATATGCAATTATACGTAATTAAAATTTTAGATTTTTATAGATTTTAGGCTAAAAGTATCTAAGCTCACTAGGATCAAATGATAAAGTATCCAGGCTCGCTAGGACCAAAATGGAGCATAACCTTCAGCACGCGTAAAAAGCTAATAAGTAGCCGCCAAAAGTTATACTTGCGATAGGTGCTGGTTCAAAGGTTTAAATAGGGAATCTAGACTTGCGATAACTTTAGACGTTGCAGAGCTAAAATAACCTAGGTATTATAGGAAGGTTCACTCACCAGCAACGCCAGCAATCCAGTCCAGGGGGGTCTATACAGGTTCACAAGCATCCAAGACCACGTCACGACACAGAAGTTTGTATTGTCAATGTAAATTGTTATTCCTTGCGAAATGAAGCGATGATGTATCGCTCCGCGATGCGATTTGATCTCAACAACAGTAATTTAGTTGGAGACCGCGAAAGCCGAGGATCTGACCGGACCTCGAGGCTATCGGAGACACGGCAGCTGCACGACCAGAGATGTCGGCGCCAGAACCATGAATCGAATGAACGCCAGCGCGAAGAGTGAATGCCGGCGCGCGATGCGATGAGTGAATGAACGGGTAGCGATATACGTTCGCATGTTCACTAGTTCACTCTGATAGGTGGGCGCGAAATACAAATTCGCGCGTATTACCCCGATTATAAGATTACATAACATTACAAGCGAGATAAACCAACCTTTTTCTACCTATAAGTATTTTTAACCATACAACGTCAAAAATATTGAAATATATATAAATTACACACAAACGTGCTGTTGGCGTAACCAAATACTTCTAGCAATTTCTAAAGATTCCACTACTTACCATAAGCCAAAGCCCCGATGCTAGCAACACTAAGAGCTGCGATGAACTCTAACGCCGTGACAATATGGTTGGGTAGTTCTACAGCCAGCGTCGCGAGCGTCACCAAGGTCACTGACCAAATAATGCATCTCGGTATCTGTACATAGACATTTTTATCGGTTTTATATCTCTCGAAAAATATTTTTGAACTAAAGCTTTTATATAGAGGCTTTAACTGTTTCCTATGACGTATAAAGACAATCTTTTGATATACTTACAGTAGAACCTCGATAACTCAAACCTCAGTAACTTGAAAACCTCTATAACATCAAAAAATAATGTGTTCCCTTCCCATCAGAGCCCAAAACCTCTACCTTTTATAACTTAAAACCTCCATAACTTAAAATATTTTCTGTTTCCATTGAACTTTAACTTATCGAGGTTCTACTGTATTTTAAAAAACTTTTGATCTCACTGTACCTACTACACCCAGAGTATTACAGTTAGTTGCATTGCCATATCTTGGGAAAATTTCTCAGCCCTATATCCAGGCATAATAACAAAATATAGAATGTAGTACTTACAAAGCTTAAAAACCTCGCTACAAAGTACGCCGAGCACTTATAAACGCCCACTTCTCTTTTGAACAAGGTCATCTCATTTTCAAACACGTAAAGGGCGTTGTAAGAGAGGCAGAAGCAGATCTCGCTGGTGATCAGCCAGAGGAAGCCGCGGATGTCCTGCACTCCTCGCTGGGTGGTGCCGGTGATGCCAGTGTAACATACACCGATCACCACAGCTGTGACTATCTGGAAGGAAACGATACTTTGGCTATAGGTTATGTATATTTTCAAAAGTATAAGAAAATCTTTAGACTTGTGAGTACTTATAAGAATTTCATTAGCAAATCAAGCCTCATGTTTATATTGAAGAATATTTTTGTCTATCTTATAACAAGTTAACGCAGACTTGAATTATTGATTACCATACGTAATGATGACATAAAGTCAACGCTAACTTTTTATAAGATAGGAGTAGCCTTAAAAGAAATGCCACTTAGAAAAGAAGAAGAAAGGGGGTTTGGCTATAGCCAAACCCCTTTTAACCTATAACCTTTAACCTATAGGTTATGTATATCTTGATAAGTACATTTAATAATTTAATTAGCAAATCAAGCAAGATTAATTGTGTTCAGATTCAAGAATATTTTTGTTAAGAACCAAGCCTTAAAGGCAAGTTGTAGTAGTTTATTGTAGTGCCCCAGCGGGGTCATGTACTGCTCCAATTTTAATTCAAGACCTATAATTGTAACCTACATGATGCGATAAATGAATCTATTTATTTCTGATGTTTTTGAGAGGTATTTTGTTATTTTTTTCTTCTTCTAGTGTTAAAAAACTTACCACAGATATAAATAGTTGTGTGATATGACTTTTAATATCCTTTTTTAAAGTTAGTGACTGTCTCCATAGTAATAGGTGTACTTGTTTGAACCAATTTCTTTGTAAGCTGAAAAAATATATATAATTAAACGACTATAAGTACGAGTTTAACGCCTATTGTTGTATCAGCTAAGGTTTAGAACAATAAATTTCCCTAAATAATCGACCGAGTGAGCGAAGCGTCTCAGTTTTAAGCGGAGAGACAAATACCTCTGTAGTTACTTCTGTTATGTTATATCATTTACCTATTCTATTATCACTTACAGGTCGCATTTTTCAAACTATTTTTACGAATTTTTAAACACACCTTCCTTGTATACCTACTTACCTAAATATTTTTTTGTCCATCGCTGTCAAAAATAAGATCGAAGTTTACATTAGCCTTATTTATCGGACAGATTCCAGCTGTTTATGTATCAGTGAGTACTAACCTTTAATTTCACATAAAAACATACACAGCTCTCTAATTAACATATCATATCAATGTGTCAATGCGTCAAGATCACTCAACGTCATCCAATTTAAATGCCCCAAAGATCTTGAAAGCTTTTGGTCGGAAGACGTGGGAACATACTTAGATTAGATTAGAAGAACATAGGTACGTTAAATAAATTATCTAAATAAAATCAATAGTCTACATCAGATTAGATGATTTACTTCTAATAGTAGGGGAGCCCAAGAGGGGATTTCGGGATTTACTCGAGCGCGGCAGATTAACATACAGGGGGTACCTTGTACCCGGTTAAGTACCTCCACCAAATATGAGCTTCCTATGTATGGCCGCGCGTGAATTATAAAGGATCAGATTAGTAAAAAAAAATTGATCATCTGACATTCTCGAGCGCGTCAGATAAAGATAGGATAGGTTAATTACATGCTAAAAAGTGTATATTCCACTAATCTGACAATTTGGAAGTGACGAAAAGAAAGGGGAGCGCAGCAAAGTTGTAAAAAAAAAAAGCCATCTGGACATTCTCGAGCGTAGCTAAATATTTTTTTATTTTGAAGGATATAATTCAAGGATAACGAAAAATATATAATCTGACGATTTCCGCAAGCCGAAGTAAGAAAAATCCGTCGATAAAGACCACAAGACCCACGCTTTTGAAATGATAGATTTTTCCGCGTCACGTTGTTTTGTGAGGTGAACCCATATATGAAGTGCTCATATATGGGTGTTACTACGTACATAATGTATTTACAAAAAAAAATTATGTAAGGATTCTATCAGCAATCAGTTTCCATAGTACAAGCTTTGCTTAGTTTGGGACTAGAGTGTGATGTGTGAAATGTCCGTGAATATTTAATATTGAAATTTAAAAAAAAAAAAATTTTTTGTCAGATCAGGCGAATCCCTCTAGATAATCGTCAGATTAAGAGACAGTACGCTTAGAACATAAAGATGAACTATATATATCTTAATCTGACGCGCTCGAGTATGTCAAATCGGCGATTTTTTTTTGCACATTAAAATAATGGCCACGAGTTTGCGTCACATCGAAATCGTCAGATTAGTGAACTAGAGCTTTGTTGTGGTGCACTTAACACTCCTTTAAAAAATCTGACGCGCTCGATAACTTTTATTTTTTTTTCATTTTCAACCCTTAAGTACAGCCACCCCCACCATGCAAACGATCAGATTAACATAGTACGTTATTAAAACTACGTAGGGAATTGATGGTATCAATATCTGACGCGCTCGAGAATGTCATTGCGGCAGTTTTTTTTTACATATTTATAAATCTATAGCCGCTTCCCCCACCGATGAAAGATATATGTTATATAACATTTTTTTCTTCTTAACATCTAAGCTTTGCAACCCAATAGGTCTTCATGACGCTCGAGTAAATCCACACTTAGCATCGTGGGCTCTCCTACTATAATAAATCAAAGCTTTTAGCACTGAACTTTATATAAACAGTAGAAAATCTCCAAGATCGTTGCAAAATGCATTGCAATAAAATAATTTGACTTCAAATTTGTATAATTTGTAACTATTCAAAACTAAGGTGAGTCTGAGCTATTTAGTAGTTAGTAAATGTATACCTACTTTGTAGAAATTACTAAGTAGATATAGGTATACTCTGTATTTCCTTATCTCTTACATCCATCTACATCCAAACATACAAAAACTTTTCTGAACCCAATGTTAAGTAGGTAAGACAAGGTTTGAAAAAGAATAAGATGATATGATGATGATGCAACATCATATGTTTTTGATAGGATCTTTCTTTTCTGTTACTCACAGTTGAATCTGACAGGTACTTGACTTTGAATTCGTTTCTTCTCGCTGCAGAGACCGGTATCGGTAACTTTCCATAACATCTTCGAAGCAGCTCTCTTCGCGGTTGGACACCGCCCTTATGTAGAACTCCGCTGGATTGTAGTTCTTCGGACAGTGTAGGTTTATGCTAATAAAGATTTTGATTAAGCCATTTATATATAAGTGGGTGTTTTTACTATGTCATAATTTTTTTACAACAATTTTTTGACTATACAGTATTTACAAAATGTACATTGTCATATAAAATACATAAGAAACAGTTGAGCCATCTACAGACCGTTGCAAACGATCTATAGATAGTTCAACTGATCCAAATCAGTACCAATCGGAAGCGTACCCAAGACACTGGCTGCATTGCCGCGCTGAATAGCAATGCTGATACGCTGGGCCAGATACTCACCAACCCTCGGGTCACGTTTATACTCGGTTTTATACTGTAGAATTACTATAATATACAGCTAAACTACGACTCACTGACTGACATGGTTGTTTAGTAATATTATAAAGATAATGATAAAAATATAAATATAAAAGTTTAGATGTTGATGATGTATTAAATATCGTCTATCTACAAATTATGTATCTTTCTATCTTATAAAAAGTTAGAGCAGACATGAAGTCTTGATTACCACACGTAATGGTGACATCATGTCTACGATAACTTTGAGATAGGGGTAAGTAGGTATATATAAGGGATAGAGGTAAGTGGAAATAGAGAGGGGACTCCTTTTCCCAGCAGTGGGACTGAAAAGGTTATTAAAAAAATATAAATACATTGATATCAATCAGGTATAAATGCAAATAAAACTAACCCAGTAGTATATTTAGTTTATGATCTAATATGGATTTGCTATCGCATTAAAAATCTCTAGATGTTGAAATAAGATTAAAGTTAATTTTAGATAGGATAACATTAAGCTATAAACTTAATGAATTTTTAGTATCCTTAAAAAGGTTATCATTAAAATCTATCATAAACATAATCATAGGTTAAGATTTAGAGACCATTTTCGACTATCCAAGATTTAAGATTATTATAAATATTTAAGAGATTTAAGTTATTAAGTTGGTTGTTTAAGAGATATTTTAGAGATATTTAAAATTTTAATAAATAGCTGTTTTAATTTACCGTTCAAATGCAGCTTTGCATTCGCCAAGAGTTCCATGAAACACCATTTTTCCTTCAGCCATGAGCATCAAAGTGTTGAATTCTCTGAAGATATCGCACGAGGGCTGATGTATGGAGCAGATTACAATTTTACCAGATTTGGACAGCTTCTTAAGAGCTAATACGACTAGAAGAGCGTTGTAACTGTCTAAACCTGTGGTGGGCTCATCGCTGATCAGAATCTCAGGACTCGATAGCAGCTGAAACATTAAAAAATAATAATTCACGTGATTAAAATCTGTGTTTCCTTATTACTAAGAAATAGTGAATCAAGCTTAACTAATTTAACATCCTATACGAACGATCGTGAACCTTACAGATCGTAAGTCTGTAGGTACCTTGTTGCTCAATTGGCACCATAGAAGACCATTCCTAGAGAACCTTAGCCCAAACTAAGTTGTGTGCATTTATGGTTACCTTAAAAAATCATGAGATAATTATTGTTTATATATTTGTTTTTGTTTTCATGTCTCTAGCAATTTGTTTTAGTTCACGAGTTTTTAATGTAATGATAACTGAAAGAGAATACTTTTCATTCTATTATATATTAAATACATTATAAATATATTCAGAATTAACTACTGGTACTTTTGTAGTTATGTAGCTCCATTCTTATAACATTAAATATCCAGATTAACTAGTTTTAATCAGCATTAGGCAATTCGGCATACCACGTGGACGTCAATGAAATATAAATTAGCAAGTATATAGCAACCTGTTTTTAGAAGTAGCTTGGTTCACTTATCACGAAAATAGTGTTGCAACATAATTATGTGTATTAAAATGTAAGATTTTGATACATTTATGTAAAAATGTCTGCTTCTTATTTTATTGGAAACTGATCGTTTTTATAAATCTACCTTTTTTTTATGATGCCAATAAACGCAACTAGATTTATGATAGAATACATGTTTTTAAACCATACATCACTTAGACATAGAATCTATGCCAATTGAGTATTTGAATTATTTTTTTTTTTGTGATAAATGGAAAGATCATGTATAAGTTTTGTAACAAAACTATTTTTATTTTATTTTTTTTCACAATAATTCAAAAGTTATTTCAAAATAAAAATGCATCTTTAAATCCAGTACCGAAAACACGCCGACAACTCCCGAACAAACCCGTCGTGCGTGTGACGTCATATATTAGTTCAGTCACTAAGTTTATGACAAGATGGTTATTAGACAGCTATTACATTTAGACGTCACAACCATCGCGACCAATCATGGCGCGTTTTAAAGTCACGTGATCATTTTAAGATTTCATCAATTTTTAATTATTTATAATCAATTGAAAAAAATGTTTATTAAGTTTTTGGTTTTATATATCAATATTAGTAATAATAAAGTTTTAAAATACATAAAAAAATAATTTTTTTTTTTTTTAACTCAAATACCCTATTGAGTGTGCAATTGGCAACATATTGCTATCGCAATATAAGTTCATGGTAAGAGTCGATCCTACGATCTCCAGTGCGAAGGCAAATACCAGCTACCAGGTATAAATGTCGTGATAATGTAAAATGTCGTATAACAAAAGTCATAAAGTCGACGTGACTGCAATAGCGCGTAAGAGCAATTTGCAATACCGCGTATTTACAAAAGTCGCAAAAATTCGAAATAAATTTATATATAATAAAGATAATATTTATAAAATCCTATGATATTCCTATGCAATATCATGTTGAGGAACCCACAAAAGAGTTTAATCATAAAGATGTATTCTATTGACCAAGATAATCAATTCTTCCTCAAAATTGCAAAATTATAAAATACCTATACGCGGTATTGCAAATTGCTCTTATGCGCTGCGCTATTACAGTCGCGTCGATGATATAGTGCATATTAGCGTGTCACTCACACAAGTAGCTAAGGACAGCAACCGTCTCTCCCCGCCAGATAGCTCCTGTATCCTGGAGTCGGCGAGAGGCTCCAACTTCAGGTCATGAAGCAGCGAGCTCAATATAAACCGATTTATGGGGTTTTTACTGCTGCCTAACTTCATTTCTGTCTAGAACACATTTATAAATCAATATACAGGGTAAAAAATATATACAGGGTCTAAGAACAAACTTATAAATCATTAGCAAAAACAAAAAGGATCTCAAAATCATTTTTCATGAATAGGTAAAAACTATCTACAAGTAATGTAACCTAATCGTGATAACGTAATAATAATCAAAAATAATAAATACATATTTAGGAGAGTGATCTTACTACATCCGGTATTTATACTAACAGATGAACTATGCATTGAAAAACTTTGTTCATATTGTTTTCATTGATCCTAATATAAACGAGGCAATAGTCTATCCCCTGTCTCATTTCCCACTATTCTCGCTCCTACAACATGAAGTGAAACGTGTACCTACTTACGTTTCATTTCATGTTGCAATAGCATAAAATCTTGATATTTCAAGAAGGCTCTATAGCGTGGAACTGTATCCACTCACCATGAAAACCAAATGCTCCGTGACAGTCAGTCCTTCAACGAACACTTCGAACTGGGGTACTATTTCCACGGCGTGTGAGTCCTTGACATTCGTACTGTTTATCAACACAGAGCCTTCTGAAGGTAAAGTACATTTACCAGCTAGTGATACCAGAAATGTTGTTTTTCCAGCGCCGCTGAAAACAAAAAATATATTATCAAAGAGCTAATATATTGAATGAATGAATGAATGAAATGAATTATGTTTCCTGGTATTCTGGCTACATTGCAATAGCTGTGGTCACCAACTCTCGTCAGATTTAGAATGATATATTTTCTAGATTTTTTTTAAACATTGCGATTAGAACTAATAGTAAAGAGATAAGGGAAAAGGGTCGTGATAAAATCTCGTATAGGTACTCTAATCTCTTTACTATAAGTTCTAATCGCGAAATTTAAAAAAATCTAGAATAATAGATATTATTTTAAACTTGACGGGAGTCTGTCCGCCATAGCAATGTAGCCGAAACATCGGGAAAAATTACAATTTCGCAAGAAAGTGTCCGTGAATATTTATTTTATTACCTTGGTCCAAGAACGGCAGCAAATTCACCCTGGTTTATTCGAACTGAAACTTAAGTTATTAAAATGTTAGTATCAATACACCGTCCAGATATTAAATTTACATAATAATCTAGAATTAAAACACATTCGGAGAGACGTGATATATTTTAATTTGCCGCCATTAAAGTTGTTTATTTACTCACCACTCACCATTGTTCAAAATAACTATTTTCTCTTTTATAGGTTTTTTCCTCCACCAAGACTTTTCCTCTGGTGTCCATACTTTTAGGTCTTTTACTGTTATCGTAATTTCATCATCTTGAATATTTTCTGTCTACAAAAATATTAAAATCAATATGGCAATAAATAATGCTGGACAATCTGCACAACATCATCTAGCCCCAAGCTAAGCAGAGCTTGAGTACATAGAAAGATATTTTTTATTATAGATATAAAATAATGCAATGCAGCCAGTATCTTGGGTACTGATTTTAATCAGTTAAGCTATAGATCGTTTGCAACGGTCTGTAGATAGCTCAACTTTTCTTATGTATTTTAATACCTACACTTTATAAATACTGTAATAGTCATAAGTTTATCTAAAAATAGAAATTACTGGAAACGTGACTATTTTTCCAACATTTAAAATAAATAAAATCGTGTATCATCTCACTCTTTTTGGCATAACACAATTAACTTAAATTATTCATGTATTCTTATAGAATATCAAATCTTACAATGATTCATAATAAAACCATTAGCTAAAATGAAGGTGTAGTCAAAGATTCTAGATCAAAGGAAAATTTAGACTTATTCAGATTTAAGTAAGTAAACATTTTTTTTGTTTGGGAAAATAAAATTGATTTTAATTCTGATTGCTAATTTTTTACCTACAAATCTGTGCTAGGAAGTCTACGACAAATTCATTTCTATCCTGTTTGCTTAAAATATTTAAATTTACGAATCTATACAAATGTTGTTATAATTAGTTGGTACTGATTTGGATCAGTTGAGCTATCTACAGATCGTTGCAAACTGTTTCTTATGTATTTTATATTTTTCAATGTAGGTATATTTTGTAAATACTGTGATAGTCTTAAGTTTATTAGTTGGTAGGTGATTAAATGAACTCCGGCGAACGAGCGACGATCTGCGGAGTGTAGCTGGCAAAAACTGGATGAGAAGAGCCGAAGGACCGGGCGTCTTTGGAGAGATCTACGTCCAGCAGTGGACTGATATAGGTGATAATGATGATATGAATACAATATGATTATCAACAATATGATCAAGACCAATGCATCAAAACCCGTCTCTCAAGTTTAAATTAGCTAATGCAAAAGGCCGTTTAAAATCTGCATTTTCGAGCCATTTCAAATATTTTTTTGACATACATTTATACAATTATATTTGCTAAATTAAGTGTATTTAAATATCTAGGTAGATAATTAATATATTATATTATATTAGCATGTATTTTGTTAGTTTTTGAATAAAAAAAATATATTTGTTGTGAGTTTATATTTTACGGCATAAGCTCTTTATAAATTAATTAGATATTTGTAATAATAAACGATAGCGCGCGAATTTTCTTTATTTATTTATTAAGGGTATCCAACAGAATAAACACATAATAATACAAAAATACAAACAAAGGACTTAAATCTAAGTGTTTTTCCAATTAAAGGACACATAATTAATATCTAATTAGAACTCAACTAAACTATCAAAAATTCTTGCAAAAAATATTTATACCATACCCCATTCATTTCCATTTTTCGAAAACACAACACAATCTCACAATTAACAAATAATGACTAAATATAATGTCTTGAAATGAGGTTAAACAGGTATAAAGTATTGCAAGACGCAGAAGACACAATGCTACGCTATCGTTGTTCAAACACACAGTGTAACATTTTCTGTGTATATAAGAATCATATTATTTACGACTGCAGCGTTTTTATTTTTATTTATGTTTTATATTAGATATACCTGTATTTTTTGGAAATGGATGTGCAGACTAAGTAAATAATTTGTTATTGTAATAGATTTATAATCATAATCATTTATTCAATAATTTCAGGTTCTTACAGGTGTTAACAGATATTAATGATTCACTAAAATCTGCCTTTACAGGCGTTTGAATGTCACATGGAATACAATTAACAATTACACACACAAAATTACAAATACGAATTTAAGAATATCAAATAAAATGTCAAACTGCAATATTTAAAAATAGCATAAATTAATAACAAGAAAAAGTCAAGTATATGTAGTATGTATACAAGCTTAGACGAGTTAGAGCTCAATTTCTTTCAAGGTTATTTGGTATAGATGTTTATTAGCGATAAAGTCACTAATAGTAGAACTTAGTTGTTTAGTTTCCTACACTGTTTTTATTACACCTAGGTAAATGTATTCACCCTGTACTATCTCGTTATTTAGGGACTATGTAGGAACAATATATGAAAATCAATATACTGAATGCCTTATACTGCATACCTAAATAGTTTTAATTAACTCATTTAGTTAGCTGGATATCTTTATTTATGTAAAAATAGAAAAATAATTTGTAAAAAATCTTGAAGGCAAAACTAAACATATAAGTACTAAATAAACTTATACCTATACCTATTTATATCATCATATAAAAAAAATATTCTTATAATTTGGTCAGAATTCTGATATTATGTCTTAACTATGGACTTGTATACTAATGCCGCATACTAATGTCACAATTAATTAAATGATTCTATTTTTTCTCGAAACGATATCATGCTTTTAAAAAACTAGTGAATTATTCATTGAAAAGATGAACTATCCCACTTTATTAAGGCATTTCATTAGTTTGACATTTTATTAAACAATTTAGATAAAACAGTTAACTAAAATAGAATATTTTTTAAAAAATATTTTTATAAAGAATCCAGTCTTCTTGTGACACCACCTTAGCGATGTTTTGTTATAATATTATATTTATTTATAGACAGTAAGTATATTAAAACCGTCTATAAAATGTATCATCATTATCATGCCCCTGCCCTTATCTCACGTTACGTGGGGTCGGCACAACATGTTTTTTTTCTTCCACTCACTCCTATCATTCGTCAACTCTGAGTTTCCTTTCACATTCATGTCCTCTTTCATACAACCCAGCCACTTCTATAAAATGTATCTGGTGGTAATTTATGTAGAACACATAAGAACCACAAGAACTACACAGTAATATTTCATTTGCCTCGCTAAGCTGATAAAAGCTGGATGTGTCTACTATCGGCGGCGCCAGAACTAATTCTTATTAACACAAACATCAGACCATTAGGCGGTTTAGCTTTTGATAAACTCCGGTTTTGAGTTGAGTATTCTGTATCTGAACTTCCAAGAACGATTAATCAAATAGAAGTCGGAACTCTTTTATATCTGTAAAGGTTCCGACAAGTCGTCTCGTTCCTAGTTACCTATTTGGAAAAGATATAATACCTACTATGGAGTATATTTTTTAGAAAATGTTAATATACCAGGGAATTTGTTTTATCCTTACGTATTTTGATATTGCGTCCCATCATTGCCATTTTTTCCTTACTTGCAACCTTTGCAAGAACGTTTCGCCAACACTTTTTTAAATTCAAATAAAATGGTACATGTTATAATGTCGCACTGTTTATTAAGACACTACTTATTCATTGAAAATAAATTACTTTTGACCCCACATTTTATCCTACATACCCTTTTAAATTAAGAAAAAACGTCTTGACGTAGGTATAATCTCTGAATAGAAACTTTCCATCAAAGAGTTTCTACGTGTAAGGTTGACCTTTTTTTTATATGACTGTGTAGGTGTAGTGCGTTGAACCGAGCCCTAACTCTTAAACAATCAATAAAATTGCCGCCAAAAGATTTCGAATCATTATGCAATGATTTTTAAAACTAGTATTTTTCTTTCGGTGTGAGACATAGCGTTTCAAGGTTTGATATATCATAAAATTTTATTACTACATTTTTTATTACTAAGTATAATATCCAACTTAAACACATACTAATCTTCCGCCACTGCATCTAGAAGGCTGGCAGATTTTTTATTTGGCCTCTGTCTGTCATATTATAGGCATACAATTTTGGCAGGTATTTATAATATATGCTAATTAATAATTCTAGAATTTTAGATAATATTTTAACATGTGCATGTCCTCAGAAAACACATTATAGATTCTTGATTTTTGAGTATGCAGTCATCTAGTGCAGAATAGGTGCAATCTGAAAATCTGGTTACAGGTTAAGTACCAAAAAATCATTGACTGTGTGTAAACCAGCATACACAGTACATCCTTAGCATACACATTTTTACAGCATAGGTACACATAATTAGGATTTGATAATTTTCTATCGATTTTCACATTTTGACAAAACTTGCATGAATTTTTGAAAAACGCATTCATAGGAACCAATTCGTCAGATTATGCCACATATTAATCAGACTTTTAATCCAAGTCTTTCAACTGTTATTTAAATAATGAAGTGAAAGAATAGGCGCAGGCGCCCGCAAATTTAAAAATATGGTAGCACGGCAATATTGGCAGTCAATGTTATCGGACGGTTTGGAATTTGAAATAGGGACCTCTGTGAAGTAAGGCAAGCTCGGCTTTTTGGCTTGTATGAAGCTACCACTACTGTTATTATCTTATATCTCATATTGTATCTCTGTGTGCGGCTGCAAACATAGTCTTTTGTAACACAGAAAAAGTATTATGAATCAGCTTCGATTTGGGCACCTAATTTTGGGCTACAACGGCTTACGGGCGTTGGCTTCTTTTTGCAACTTTTACAAAGCATCGTGGATTTCGGTGTAGCATTGATTAATCCATCGATTAAAAGGGTACACAAAGTTTTCATGTCCCCTCTAGGGGATCGAACAGGGGAGCCAATGCCCGGTATTCTGGATTCTCATAGCGGAACCAAACTCAATTAAAGATACGGGTACTAATACATTTCAGGTCATAGCATCAATGACAGTAGGTAAAGATGTCTCGGCCCTGTTTCCCGATGTAGTCAACTGCATGCAGACGGATAAGCTCGAGTTGAAAAATACTAACGGTCTTTCTTATAAAAAGTAAGGGCAGACTTGTCTTGATTACCATACGTAATGGTGACAATGTCAACGCTTACTTTTTATAAGATACAAGACAAGTATTTTTAAGAATACGTAAATATAAAACAAAAAAATTGTCACTAAATATTTTATTAAATTTACAATAACGCTCAAACAGTCATTCAATAAGTAGATAATACTTATTATATAAACTTGTAAATCATATTATAATAATATTAGGTACATACATTATGACTTCAGCCATGGCACTGAATGATCGCGAAATGCGAAAAAAACTACACTATATCATCCGTATTCACAAACAACACCTGTACAATCAACGGAAGTGTCAACATTTACTTAGGTTAGTCACAAATCGTCCGTATTCACAAACAAGACTGCAGACTATATAAATAAAAAATTGTATTTACTTTTGTCTTTTTACAGATATAGACTTTGTTACTTGTTTGTGAATACGGATGTATAAAAGAATAACTTATTGTAGTGTAAATTCGATCAATATATAGGCACTTTGCTTGTCTATACAGAGTTTAATAATCTAAGATAAATATTGTTCGATAGATTAAAGAAAAAACTTAACTATAGATTCTACAATAAAAAATCGCTGACTTTCCGCTATGAAACTTTCAGACGATATACATTGCTTGTATTATACAAAAAACAAGATACAGCAATGTATATCAAAAGTTCATTATTTCTCGTGTTTTTGAAATGACGGCTTGTGATTGGTCCGTTTTGAGAATGGAGCGCTGTGATTGGTCAGCAATTGCACGATTTGCCGGTGGAATCTCTGCTGTTCTCGCCATTGGCTATCCTGTGTCCCAACTCGAATTTATCACCGTCTTTATCGCTGCTGTGCAGAAGTTTATCGTTCAAAAGTATCTGAAAAAAAAAAAAAAATTATAACTCCTCCAAAACATCAAAAGTTACTGATAAAATACAATATCTTTGACAATACATTACTATACTCATAGACGAAACAAATATTTTTATTGGTCACGAAATATTTGTTCCAAGTAGGAATCGAACCCACAACCTACAACATGAAAGATCAACTGTGACGCTATAAACTAACAGTAAACATACAACAATACATTTTATAATATGTACAAGTTTTGTGTATTAAAACGCTTATTTAGACGTAATAGTGTTAAATATAAGTATATTTATATGTAAAACCAGTATTTATGACTATTTAACTAATAGTGCAAGATTACCATTAAAATGTGTTGAAATGTCGACATCATTAATTCTATTATAATTTAAATTCAATGTCTATAATGAACCAACACTTAACTTTACAACTCATTTCATAATAATATCATAAAGTATATTTACATGACAGTATTTATGCATATTTTTATCGTATTAATAACTTATACAATTTTTGTAAACCTATAATTTGTTATAAGTAATTGCAACATTTATAAACATTTTGTTAAGCTATCTACACACCGTTGGAAACTACCTATAGATACCTATAATATTTGAAACTATCACGGTTTTGAACATAGTTTTCATTATCAGTTCTTCAGTTCGACCCGTGATCATGGCGCATGCAACTGTGCCGAAATATCGGAAAATTATCAAACTCACAAATCATGGTAAATATCCCGTTTATAATGAAAACTATACCTAGATCAAGTAATCCAAAACAGTAGCAAAGAAGTAGTTACAAAAAAATTTTGTAACTAATTTTATCGTTTTGTTTTTTTTTTTTAATTAATTTATACAAAAGTGTAACCCCCTATCTTATAAAAAGTTAGCGTTGACTTTAAGTCATCATTACGTATGGTAATCAATACTTAAAGTCTGCGCTAACTTTTTATAAGATAGACCGTATGCCTTTTATTTATTGTTTGAGGCAGTACGAAGTCTGCCGGGTCAGCTAGTTATTAAATTTAACTATCAGGTGAGCCATATAGTTATTTTAATAAGGTATACATTAATATACATTAGATAAGTACCTAGGTCATTTGTAAAAAGATTAATTAAACGTCGTAGGTTTGACTCCCACTATTTGTGTTGATTCTATGTAACATTCTTCAAGGTCTCGTCTTAACTATGCGTGTAACTATAGTATAATTAATTTACTTAAAGCTAGATACACAATATTAATTTTGTTAATCCGTTTCGATAAAATAAGTACATTTAAATTGGCCAAAACAATTAATTACAAATTACTTACAAGATAATAACATAATGATGAGACACTAATGCGATCATGACTTAGCTTCTACGTACTTCTACTTTTTCGTACCAGTTCTTGCACAAAAGCTCAACTAACTTCAACTATTCTTGGTTTAATAATTGCAAAATGCTACGGTATCGTAGGCATGTGCTACGAGGGTCTACGAAATGTGAAATAATATTTTTTTGCCGTCGTCGCCATTGTAGCAAAAAAATATTATTATAGATAGATGAGATAGATAGATGATCCTAACGTCTCAGAGTGAAGCAGAGAGTATACTTAACATCAGATAGACTATCTTTTTGTTCCATCATTAAATAAATATTTACAGATATTTAATTGCCAAACTAAGCAAAGCTTGTACTGTGGGAGCTAGATTGCTGATAGAATACTTAAATATTTTTATATACATACAGAATATACATCTAGAAACATAACCTAAACTAAGCAAAGCTTGTACTCTGAGAACAAGATTGCTGATAGAATACCTTTTTTTTAATAATAAGAAACACAACAAACATCACACAAACGTTTATATTCCGTGGGGATTTCGAACCCACGACCCACAACGGAGCCAGCAACTGAGCTCTGACATCGTTTACTCAAATAAAAACAAAAAAAACTAAGCTAAAACGTCTTAGAGAATAAATTAGCCGGAAGTGCCGCTTGATAAGGATGATCGTGTGAACACAGCCTTAGCTAACCGAACTTGAGAACCAGTTTGTTGGAATTTAGGTAACATTATTCTAAGGTTTTTTTATAAGCGTTTTTATTTAAATATTTATGGGCAGCAAGTTCTATGACACGGTGTTGCGCAACTTTATTTGTTTTTGTGTAATCGCTCTGTGAAAGTATTTAAACTGGTTTTTACAATGATTTTTTAGTCAAATAGTGGGTGTAATATTTGAAACTATGTCGGTTTTGAACATAGTTTCTTTATAAGCGGGATAATTACCATGATTTTTGAGTTTGATTATTTCCCGATATTTTGGCACAGTTGATGGAAATAATCAAACTCAAAAATCATGGTAAATATCGCGTTTATAAAGAAAACTAAATATAAATAGTGGGTGTGTTAGATATTTTTTTTAAAACTGAATTACTTTGTCAAAATAATTGAATTTAATTATTTAGGTTAAAGTTTTTTTTAGTTTAATGAAAAGAGTTTATGAGATTCTAACCATTTGCAATATTCGTGGACGACTTTAAAATTAGCTAAAAATCTCATTTAAGAATTCATTCCTTAGTTCAAGTATAACGTCTGTATGGTTCCATCATTGATTGTATTTAAATAAAATTATTTTTCACTCTATAGCTAATTACGAGTATATTAATAATACCACATAGTAGCTATACCTATTAACTTTGTGGTCAAACAATTATTAACTATTCCCGTTAGACAATTTAAACATAATTAACGACGGTTCTATTGATCTTTTAACTGTCGGTCCATCCATCCATTCATACAAACTTTCACGTTTATAATATTAGTAGGATTATAGTGGGATAGTAGGATAGTAGGATAGTAGGAAAGTAGGAAGTAGGATAGTAGGAAGTAGGATAGTATGAAGTAGGATTTTAGGAAGTAGTATAGTAGGAAGTAGGATAGTATGAAGAAGGATAGTAAAAAGTAGGATAGTAAAAAGTAGGATAGTAGGAAGTAGGATGGTATGAAATAGGATAGTATGAAGTAGGATAGTATGAAGAAGGATAGTAAAAAGTAGGATAGTAAAAAGTAGGAAGTAGGATCGTATGAAGTAGGATAGTAGGAAGTAGGATAGTAGGAAAAAGGATAGTAGGAAGTAGGATAGTACGAAGTAGTATAGTAGGAGAGTAGGATATTATATGCTTACCTTATTGACTAAGGATCTAGCAGCTTCTTCGATGTTGATATTTTCTTTAGCGGATGTCTCGAACCAGCCCGCGAAACCTTTCTCGCGGCAATACTCGTCCATCTTGCCGGGAGAATTCACTATCCCTTCCTTTGACTGATCGCACTGGGAAAGAAACCATATTGAAATCAGCTTATATGTATAAGAATATTCACACCGAAATGTTGTGCCGATTCCACTTTACGTGGGGTAAGGGCAGGGGAATGATGATGACATAAGAATATTCACGCCACATTTAAACTAAAATATTTATGAAGACACAGACACAGTTTTATTTTTTGAATAAATCGAATTTTCTCTTAGTCTCGAATTGTCTAACACAGCCTTTCTAAAAAAATGCACTTTGCATGATGTTGACTAGATTGCTGATAAATACTTTTTATACTTTCATAGCGAAATCCAGACACAGAACAAATACGAATCACACAAATGTTTATTCTTAGTGAGAATCAAACCCTAGTATTTTTGACCATGGTGCATAAAATAAAACGTTTTTGATTTCGATACTTACGGCCGGTTTCTGAAAACCCAAATCACGATTGATCCGAGTTTGACACATAGTAATTGTTTGATTTTTTCGTTGATCATCGTTCGAGAAACCGGCCGTTAGGTTAACATTTTAAAGATTTAAATAAATTACAAATTACCTTATTAGCCAGCAGTATACAAGGGATTGGTGATCCATCTGGCAGTTGAACCTTCGCGTCCAAGTCGTTCTTCCATTTGACCACAGCGTCAAAGGTCGCTACTCGAGACACGTCAAAAACAATGAAGGCTCCAACAGCTTCCTTGTAGTACACCCGAGTCATGTTGCCGAAACGTTCCTGGCCTGGAGGATAACAGAACTATGTATAAACGGCGAAGTTAATAAATAAATATTCACGGACAATTACACATTACACTCTAGTCTCAAATAAACGAAAGTTTAAAAAAATTACATAGAAACCTGATTTTAGGAAGTAGCACCGTGTTGTACTGTTTTTTTGGGTTTAAGAAACTAAAAAAAAAAGTAAAAAATGTTTTATCGACATAAATAAATGTTTACAAATAAAGGTTACTTCATTTTGTTTTGTTATTTTTTTCGTGTTTGGAAACACACAGCCTATTTAATTATTTAAGCAAGGCAAATGAGAGTTATTTTTTAAGTTGTGTTTTTCAGAAAATGATCAAAGGGATCATTTAGAATCGTTTCATAAACAAGATGATTCTAAGTTCTGAGACTAGATAGAGTCTGTCAAGCGAAAGATGGCCCTGATAAATCGCGGCAAATTCAAAAACTATTAGTATGGCAATAGTATATCATCTACTTATTCATAATCATCATCAAAAATTATGTAAGTATATTTATTTAGAATAATATCAAAGTATCAAATTATGTAATTCCAAGTTATCCTATTATTTAATGTATTGCCATACTAATAGTTTTTGAATTTGCCGCGATTTATCAGGGCCATCTTTCGCTTGACAGACTCTACTAGAATGAGTAAGAAACAGCTTTACTAAATAAACTTACATCACTGAGATTGATTGGATAAATCCTAATCTCACATCTTACTGAGGCACCATAACAGGTAATAATAAGAATATCAATGAAAATACAAGAATTACAAGTAAAAATATCTGAGCAAAGCGTTCGCTCAAGTCGTCCATGTTTGACAGATAACTTTTTTTTAATACTTCAAAGCTGTGTACTATACTCCTTGCACATATGAAGGAAGAAAAAAATAAGATCTTTTTGGTGAACATACTATGAGGATTTAAAAAGAGAACGATTTAGAAACTATACGTTACTGGCCAGTTATAAAAAAAATATAATTGAGACAAGGTTAAATCTATGAAAACAACATGAATTATTGAAATAGGTTTTACTAAAGATACATTTTTTCAAGCAAAGGTATTTTCAAAAATATCTCGTTTCACTATGTACAATTGTACAGGGGTAGGGTTAGGATTGAAAATAAGCTTAGGCTATCAATATTTAAGTAAATTTTTATCAGATTATTGCTTTATTAAACAATATCAATAGGTAAGTAAGTAGTTTTTTTATCTCACCTGCAATATCCCATAGCTGGAGCCGTATAATGGTATTCGCGTCCCAATTGAGCACCTTTAGTGCAAAGTCCACTCCGATCGTTGCTCTGTAGTGCTGGCTGAAGAACTGGTGCACATATCGCTTGATGATGGAAGTCTTGCCCGTGCCTAGCTCCCCTATTACCAGGATCTTGTATAGATGCTCGCGGCGCTCTGAACTTGACGACGCTGCGGACTGGAAGGAGAGGATTTACCTTAGATTTCTGTAGACTTATGATTTTTTTACCTAAGTATATCAAGATAAAATATATTTATTTTGCCAAATTAACGGCCGGTTTCTCGAACGATGATCAACGAAAGAATCAAATAATTACTATGTGTCAAACTCGGATCTATCGTGATTTGGGTTTCCAGAAACCGGCCGTTAGTGTTACAAACTTGGTCATAAAAAGTAGGGAGGCGATAGTGCCTCCCACTGTTATGTCCCTGACATGACATATAGTACAAAAATGTACTATTTTGTACCTAACTAAATATTTATTAATTTGCCTGTAGAAAACAAACCAAAAAACAAGGTGGTCTGGTATGACCTGTTTAAAGTCTTTAAAAAATCAAACATTATACTTAACTTAGCTAATTATCTAATTAATTTTTAAGACGATAGGCATATTCTAAGTAGCCTTTGACTCAAGGAAACCTAGTGGCATTCTAGAAGAATTCTATAATTTATTTACCTACTTCAAAACTATAAAGTAAGAAATTATAGGCATATTTTACACCCTGTATAAAACAGTTTTAAAACGAAAAAAATAAATGAGAAACATAAAAAGTCGAGTAGTTTTATTATGCTCATGTATAAAACTAAATAAATTAATCATTATTGATTTATGTTTTTATATCTACAAATTATATGTATTTTATTATACGTTCTTGTGTTTTTGCTATTTATTGAATAAAAAAAACACTAAAATTCACTTCCTTCATATAAATAAACTTATATTTCAGACATGTTAAATTCATTTCAACCTCACCAAGTAAATATAATATAAGTAGAATTATTAATTTAAATATAATATATAAGTATTATACGTAGGTATATTATGTTGTACGTACAGATATTAAGTATATGTATATTGTATACGCATCAGTTATCGTATCGTATCGTATTGACATTTTCATCAATTTAAGATGGTTATCATCAATTGATATTAATTAGTTTGCCGATCTGTTTGCCGATTACAAAGCTATTAATGCAACCGAGCCAGCTATTTACGATATTCATTGAAAACACACGCAAAAGCGCCACAAACGTTAACTAAAAATAAATAAACCTTATTACAATAATAATAAAGTCATTATTCGATGACAGTGACATTGCCCGTGCCGATCCAGTACCCAAAGCACGAGTTTGTGCACACACGGATCGCAGAGACGCGATCGCCGAGCGCCACCAATTTTGTATGGAAATCCAAGCATCTCGAGAAATCTGCTAGGAGTGCTGCTTGGATCTCCATGCAAAATCGGTGGCGCTCGGCGATTGCGTCTCTACGATCCGTGTGTATACAAACTCGTAGGTACCTACTTGGGGTACAGATAAGCTTAGAACGAACAAGAAAAAAAAACTCATTGATCTTGATAAATGGCAAATGCACTAAAGGCCGGCGCAGATCATAAGACGGCATGGCAAGGGATTTTAATTTTTACTAATGGACATTCAACCGTACTGTTACAGAAATGGCATTGAACGTGAACGGAACGGCATCATTTTAAAGCATAGCAATTTATGTCGTATTTCTGTAACAGTACAGTTGAATGTCCATTAGTAAGACTTTAAAATCCCTTGCCATGCCGTCCCGGTCTGCGCCGGCCATAAATGTGCGAGCCCAAAAAGAAAAGAAAAAAAAAACTCATTGATATTTTGTTTTGTTTTTCAATTCAACGAAGCAAAACGAACATGAAACCTTCTTCGTTCCGTCTTCGTTCTCTTTTTGAATTGATAGGATCGTCGGTATCAACATAGGCCAGTCAATATAGGCTATAATCTAGCCGCTCAGAGAATGCGTTCCTGACACATGTCAATTAGTCACGTCTAGTGATGGGCACAACATAACACTGAGTTCGTTACCGTTCCTCCAAAGTGAATCGCCGGATTATTTTCGTTTTAAATTGGCGGAATCATTTAAAATTTATGTTTTAGTTATTTAAGTGGAAACCAAAAAAAGGTAATATAAATGTAATTCTTTGTTACAAAGTTACAATCTGTATTTCTATGCAATAAAGTACATTGAATTGAATGTGCGTATGTAGTTTTATTTTTATATATCATAAAAGTTATCTTATAGTCCATTATTTTCAAATTCTTAAAAAGAAAAACAAAACGTATTATTTTATAAAGTATAACCCCCTATCTTATAAAAAGTTAGCGTTGACTTTATGTCATCATTACGTATATGGTAATAAATTCTTCAAGTCTGCGCTAACTTTTTATAAGATAGACCGTAACTGTATAAGAACGGATTACGATACTATTATTGGGTTTTATTTTTAGCACAGCACTACAAATATCAAGCGCTGACATAACCTTGTAATAACGCAGTATATATTTAGAAAAATATTGTTTACAAAGTCATTTGACTCTCAGTTTGGCACAAAATTATAACATTCATTGATTATTGATATAATAACGTTGTTTTAATGCTCATCAATTGTTAAAACGGTAAACAACCAGCAAAAATATTTTTATCGTTACTGCAACGCCATTACAAAGTTACGTCGTCAGTTCAATCGCGATGTGTCAGGAACGCATTCTAAAAACGGCCGAATTATAGTAGAAACTTCTCGAACGTTTAAATTTTCGAATAAATAACAACTTATAAAAACCAATGACGCAAGATAATTTTTTTTGGTAGAATAGAATAGAAATCTTCTTCTAAGTTTGTGTTATATATTCAGAAAACAAAACGTTTTAGCTTTGGACAAAAACATCTAAATATCTAGTTGTTTGCCTAGTGAAGGCCAAGAATTCAAAAAACGAGGTAGATATAGGTACATTATAAATCGGCTTATTAATACAAAAATATTCTATGCCCTTTAAACTTAGAAACGATTAGTATGTATATACCTACTTATAAATTGTAGCTAGGTAAGTAAGTCGATTAGTTTGATGATATTATTTCAAAATTATTTTTGAATGACATCATCTAATCGAAATTTATAACTTTTTATTGTTAACATTGTCATCTACATTGACCTATATTGGCTTCCGCGCTGTGGGTCGTAGGTTCGATAATCAAGAACAAACATTTGTATGATGGCAAAAATTAATGTTAGTACGGTATTTCGGTGATAATAAACGAGTACTTATGTATGTATGAAATGAATAACTCTAAAATATCAGAAATCTAGTTCCCACAGTAAAAGCTTTGCTTAGGTACATTGAGACTAGAGCGAAGTTTGAAATGTCCATGAATTACTTATTATTAATTTATATGCAATATAATTTTAAACTAAATAAATTTTACTAAATAAGCTTAAGATATACCTACTAATAAACTTAATAAAATAGACGGTAAAAAAACTACTTAGTTTGAACCAAGCGTGTCTTCGTAAAACTACCAAAGTATTTCGAGAATTAAAAAACTTCAAAGATACTCACACTGTTTTTTTTCTTTGGATTTGGTGCCATTTTTCGTTGCTATATTATCCCAATCTTAAATTATTAAGTATTTTGTTTATTGTATTGTTCCACTGAATTATTTCGGTATATCGCAGTGACTAATTTCTCAAAGATAATTTCAATTCACCCACATAACTTGAACTACACTAATCACAACCGAGAGATTTCTCGCTAAGAAACTTCGATGAGAACAAGCTCTTCAAGTTTTCAAATAAAGTTTTATTTTTATTTTAAAGTGAGGGGACGATATGATTGGCCGGAATATATCGATAGACTAGCTCTTGTCCGATGGCTGACTACTTATGAAGTGTTGTGAGCGTAGCCCGCTTATCGGACATGATAAGAATTATTTGTCATTTGCACTCCTTGGCCGGCAACCAATGATCCAATATTTGTACCTATAGTTGGACTACTTATCTATAGAAATAAATGATTCCTCCGGTTTTCTCAAGACATTTTGACCTATGATAAGTTTAACAATAATATTACACTACTAACGTTAATTTAAGTTATTTTTATCACCTTAGATCATCACGATACTTCTGAAGTTGTATATTAGGTACTGACTAATTTATATACGCAACGGTCTGTAGATAGCTCAACTGTTTCTTATGTATTTTATATGACAATGTACATTTTGTAAATACTGTATAGTCGTCAGTTTGTTTGTCAATAAATATTTATATACTATTCTGTAATTTGTAAAGCGCAACCTAGATTGAAATCGAAGGCGATCAAATGAGAAATGATCGACAACAATGTGTACACTTTCAAGACCACAATCATAGCGAACGGGACACGAGACTGAACATTGCACAACCGTTGGAACGTGGTTGGAACCGCGACACTGCGGTAAGTCTAGCCTGGATATCGGGTTACCACCACGCATCAGCGGTAACCTCCGGCCGATACCAAACTCATTATGAAAATAAAATAAAAATTAATGTTGGACAATCCACACACTAACATCTAGCCCCAAGCTAAGCAGAGCTTGTGTTAAGGGTACTAGAAGACTGACTACTTAATACAATACATAACATAGATAGATATTTTTAAATATACATATAAAACACCCAGAACACTCGGAATTATTATCGGAATATTTGCAGATCGTTCAAACATTTATCCCAAGGCGGGAATCGAACCCGCAACCTCCGCGTCGCAGGAGGACCTTCGCCCGCCGCGCCACATCAGTCGTCATCAATTATTCAAATTATCGATAGATTCCGACACTATTTATTGTTCAGTCACACCACAGAGAATTTATTCTAGAAGCGATGTAGGATTCGTCGAAGACAATCATTCGGAATTAAAAAAAAAATGGAACCTAAGCAATCGAATTCCAAGAACCTTTTCATGACTTAATTCTAAAACATAAAATTGTCATAAAATCACATGTGATGTTTTTGAAGAAGTATTTGTTTTAATTTTGTGTCTATAAAATATCTATTATGCTGGGGCCACATTAGCGGGCGAATATTCGTATCGTGTTGGCGCGATAAAATCATCGTGTTCGGGTATAGGCGATGTTCTTGTCTACATTAGACGGGCGAAGATTCGTGTCGAGTTGACGCGATGTATCGTGCCGGATAGGGTGACCAGATGTCAGGAATTTTCCTGACATTTCAGGAATTTTAGACATATGTCAGGAATGCGGCCGGAAAAGGGAAATGTCAGGAATTTCTCGGCAAATAAATGGAACAATTTTTTTTTACACTATAATTTTATTTTGGTCACAATAACAAAAAGGAAATTGTCATTAATAGTAATTAGCTTTTTACGATTTTGACATCAAACAATCAACATTGACATATAATATTAAACGTACTAGATTCAAAAAATATTTTTTATTTTGAATTTTGAAATTTTGATAAAATTAGTTGTGTTATAAAACTTATCCATTTATCACAAAAATATATATATTCAAAAACCCAATTGAGCTCATGTCTGGAATTTTGTCAGGACTTTTGAAATTTGCATCTGGTAACCCTGTGCCGGATGGTGTTGTTCTAGGCATGGGCGTTTTTGGATTTTTTCACAAACCGATACGAAACCGATTTCAGATTTTGAAACCGATTTCAAAAACCGTTTTTTGAAATCGATTTCAGTAGCGAATATCGGAGCGTATTTACTAGTGTCCGACCGAAGTTTCGGTTTCGGTTTCGGTTTCGGCCGAATTTCGGCCAAAATTCAAGTTTCGGTTTTAGTTTCGGTTTCGGCCAAATTTGGCCGAAACTTTTGCCGAAACCGAAACTTATTTCGGAAGTTGTCGTGCACGCTAGTTAATTTAAATATTGAGTCAGTTACTTTGTTTTGTTACAAACAAATCAAGTCACATATTATAAAAAGAGATAGTAAGTAATTAATTAATAAATTAGTGCTGGACAATTCACACATCACACTCAAGTCCCAAACTAAGCAAAGCCTGTACTATGGGAACCAGGTTACTGATAGCATACTTAAATATATTTTATTTTGTAAATACATACATACATGGTAATACCCAGTGATAAACATAAATATTTGTTCAGTGTTAGGTGTTACTATGTACGTATTTAAAAAAACCAATGTATTTATGTATTCTATCAGCAACTAAATGTTCCCATAAAACAAGCTTTGCCCAGTTTTGGACCCGAGTGCCATGTGTGAAATGTCCATGAATATTTATATTTTATATTAGGGTTATTATTACAGTTTTATTTTTAATGGTTTGAAGTCAAATGCAGAATAGTTCGTAAAATGCACCAAAGGAGAATAGGCAATTCTCTATGGAGTGTGGGCCACGACTAGAAAAATTGTCTCTTAGGATTGACACATACTACGTTTGAAAGGGATTTTAACGGCCTCCCTTTGCAAATTTTTTATTGAAAATCCGTCCCATAGAAGTCGAGATGTTTTGAATGAACTGTTTTTTATTTATCGTCGTAGTACTCCGAATTTTGAAGGCCCACAAAAATGCCTGTGATTACGTTTAAATTAATTCAAATTCCAACTGTAAAAGTTTAGTGTTTCCTGAAAACTATGTAGTATTGTAAAAAAACAGTTTTTCAGAAATATCTCAATTCCCACAGGTTGGATTTTTAAACAATCTAAATATGAAATAAAGCTCATTCAATGCCCTCGTAAACGCAACTAAATCCATGTGGGCCTTCAGAAGAAATAAGTTCAAATAAAAGTTAAATGATAAATAATTTTTTTTTCGGATGTCTGGATTTCTTTGGGACGGATTTTTTCGTAATTATAGTAAAATGTAAGCCCTTTTAAGCGTACCAAATATCAACCCTGAGGGACTATTTTTGTTAGGGGCCATTTTCCTTTGTATTTTAGGGAATTTTATACTTGACCACGTGAGTTTCGGTTTCGGTTTCGGTTTCGGCCGAAAGTGAAGCCACGGCCGAAATTCGGTTTCGGTTTCGGTTTCGGCCGGAAAACCAGTTTCGGTCGGACTCTAGTATTTACTAGTTATTACGACAAACGCAAAATCGAATTCTTTCGGTTTTTCGTTTTCAATGTGCAATTGGGTATTTGAATTAAAAAAAATATTGTATATTTTTATGTATTTTAAGTTTGGTTTTCGATGCAAAACTAAACTCACGATTCGGTTTCATTCGGATTAGGTTGTTAGGTTGTATTGTTAATGCGTTTTCTAAAAACAGTTTTCTCATATTGGAATGGAATATCGGATTGCAGTCAGAAATCATAAAACCGTCAAAAACTCAAAATCCATAACGATTCGCTTCATTTTTCTTGCTCTTACGACGGTTCACTGAGTTAGAAAAAAAAAGGAAATGAAATTAGCTCTGTCTTATTCTAACTAAAGTAGTCGTACGGTGGAGTGATAGAGAACGAATGCGTATCAAAACTATAGAAAACTAAAACTTTAGGTAGATTTAGATTTCGTTCGTTTGCAGTTTGAGTTTGGTTTTCGTTTTCGGTGCAAAACTAAAATCACGAATGCGTATCAAAACTATAGAAAACTAAAACTTTAGGTAGATTTAGATTTTGTTCGTTTGCAGTTTGTGTTTGGTTTTCGTTTTCGGTGCAAAACTAAACTCACGTCGGTTCGGTTTGGTTTCGTTCGGATAAGATAGTTTGCAGTTTGCGTTATCATCGTGCGTTTCCTAAAAACGGTTTTCTCATATTGGAATATCGATGCGATACGATTTCTGACTGCAAACGGATTTCAGTTTCGTTTTGATATATCTGTCTCATGCCTAGAACTTAGCCTAAGGCTAAGTTCATATGGCCGCGCGGTACCGCGTGGAACTACGAACCGCGCGGTATAAGATCAATATAAACGGTAATTAGCGTCTACATTATCGCGCGGTACCGCACGCCGCGGATCATCTGAACTTAACCTAGGGCTAAGTTCATATGGCCTCGCGGTAACGCGCGGAACTACCAACCGCGCGGTACAAGATCAATATAAACGGTAATTATCGTCTACATTACCGCGCGGTACCGCGCGCCAACGTGCGTCGCGCTCCCATACAAATATCGTCATGTGAATGCTCAAACGCGCGGCGACGCGCGGTTCCGCGCGGTCATCTGAACTTAGCCTAAATAAATTGACGTAGATGTAGCCACCTAAGCGAATATTGGCGCGACAAATTGATTCGCGTCTTCGCCCGAATACTACGCGATGACACGATGTACCCGGCCACATACATCGCGTTAACACGAATATTCGCCGTAGCCCGCTAATGTGGCCCCAGCATTATAGATACCTATCTAAACTAATATTATAAAGAGGAAAGATTTGATTGTTTGTTTGTTTGTTTGTTTGTTTGTTTGCATCGAATAGGCTCCGAAACTGCTGGACCGATTTCAAAAATTCTTTCACCGTTGTGAAGCTACATTATCTGTGCTGAACATAGGCTATATTATATTTTCAAAAAAATTAGGGATCTATACTAAAACTTCAATTATGTAACCCAAGGTGTATATGAAATTCCTTACATCGCGTGCGCTGCGGAAACTATTGATGATAGAAAGAAATTATGTACTACAATTTTGTAGAACACATCATCATCCACAAAAAAGTCAGCGACAGCATATGTCTAACTATTATAGATATGTCATAATAAGTGTTTTAATATCAAAAAAATATAATTAAAATGACGACGCCAGAAAACGTTCTATATTTGTACTTAGGTATTAATCCTTATCTAAATAAATTACTTTAAAATTAAGACTGCTTCAATACCTTTCTATTACTTTTTAAATTATTGAATTCGGACATTCCATTCGAAAGATATCACGAGTTCAAAAATGTAAGTACTTATTAGAAAAAAGTCAGCGGCCGCCGACGCCGCGCCGCTGCCGGTCACGGGAGTATATGCGGGGGGGTTACATACTATAGGGTCTATATTTTTTATCATTTGGAAAATACATTTATACTGAGTAACATATTAGCTATATTATAATGATATTTTTTTATATAGGCTACCCGTGCGAAGCCGGGGCGTACTACTAGTACATTATATTACTGATAGCTGTGATCGCCACTTATGTAGTTAGCACCCGTATCGTATTTAGTTGTTAAAATCAGCGATTTGGTTTAGATTTCCACTAGGTACATACTTGCGATGCTTCACGCTTCAATAATCACGTCCAATCAATATGCATTGACATAATATCTATTATGTTAGTAACATAATAGGTAAGTAAGTATATCTTTTTGCTTTGAGCGACAGTTGACATTTTGAGCAGAATTAGATACTTGAAAATTTGTTTTATAAATTAGAAAGGCAAACGATTAGAAAAAAGATACTTACCTAATCAACAATTAAGTTATTTCAAACGCGTATTGAACTCATTACTATAAGCACTACCTAAGTAGGTAGGGGAGACCAAGGAGGGTTGTTACAATTTTTACTTAAAACCATATATCTCAATAAAGAAACATAGCACAGTTATCAACTTTATGTTTAAATATAGAGCAATCTTTCCTTTATCAAAAACAGTCATGACAATAAATGAAAGTTGTAAGGTTTCTGAGAAAATCTACCAAAACAGAAACAACTCAAACTGTAACAACTCTCCTAACACCGAGGTAAGTTGTGACAGGCACCAAGGTAAGTTGTTACAGCTGTTTATCAATACTATATTTGATAGGTAAGATGACTTTTATAAGAATTATAAAACACACACCCTTTAATAATACTTCAATTATCATTTGGCATAATTGTTGAGACTACAGACATTAAGATTATAAGAAATAAATATTTTTTAAGTAACTATGGCATCATGACAATATTAGCAGCTATAAAATATGTCTGTAATCCAATCTATTATGACAGACGTACAGCAGCTCACTCCTAGTGCCATTCTCGACCAGCCTTTCAACTCCTGAACTGAAACCTTTTGATTGGATTGCTAATGACATAAAATTCAAAGCAAACAAACTAAAATAGGAGAGTTGTTACAGCGTGTCACAACTCTCCTAGGTGTCGAAAATTACGACCTGGTCAGAATAAACATTCATAATTTCACAACGACGTAAAGGATCATCAAAACAGCGCCACTATTTGAAACTTCAAAAACCCTATAGTATACAAAAAATTACATAGCCACCTAAATTTAATGTGTCACGATATAAATATAACCAAAATTTTGACAAAAAAAATACTTTTCGGCTTTTTTTTCATGCAGACGTCGTACTCGGGCAACCATTTGCCTGGTGCCTGAGGCACTTGTTTCATCAAGAAGCGCATCTAAAAAGAAACAATTGAGTGGCATTGCTAGCTCACTAACGATCATAGGTTCCGAGAAATCGGCTTTGTAACAACTCTCCTCTGTAACAACTATCCTAGGTCTCCCCTACTATAATTTAAATATTTTAAGCACCAAGGTCATATATACGTCATAGATCTACTCAACTCACATAAGATTCACTTGACTTTCTAAATATATTAAAAATCGATAAATTAAGCATTTTTGTATAAAAACTTATCAAAGAGCAACCTCCTTCATAGAATACTAAAAAACGACTGGACATAGTTATGAATGTATAATTTGAATTTAGAATGACCAGAATTGAGCATAAGACATAAATTCTCTGTGACAAAATAACGACTCAAGTTCATATTCCTAAATTATACGAAATAAAATCTAGATCAACATTTTATTCCGTATAATTAAGCAGTACTTACATATAATTTAAGATAGACATAAGATAAAATTGAATAAGAAAAAAAGTTGAGCATGTTTTGTTTTTAAATACAGCAATAATTTTCTATATGTAAGTATCTGTTTTTATTTTCATTTTTTTTCTGTAATAATTGTTTTTCCTACTTTATATATTAATTTTGTGTCTGTTTTTGATTAAATAAACGTATTTTCTTTCTTTCTTTCTTTCAATAAACAAAGGTTATCTTGATAAAAACGATTGCATCTGAAAGACCCATAGTCAGTAAATAAATAATGTAAGTAAGTATGTAATTAAAGAACTAAAATATATATCTATATATAGAATAAAGCGTAAGTAGGTAATATCTACACGTACTTTTCACAAAACAAATAAATGACTGAAACAGATATAAACTAAGTTTGGACTTACTTTCCTATTTTCAAATCTAACTTAAAACAATCGCGAATCTATACCCTAAAAGCCAAAAACTTATCTAAAACATTATGGGGCTCTGTCAAACATTTTAAAAGGTATAACATTTATAATAAAAAAAATAAAAAAAATGGTTGTCTGTAAAGTCGGTTTACTGACGATAGTTGAACGTGACAACGTCAACGAACGGTATTGTAAGCGGTTCTGCAAAATAAATCGTCGTTCGAAACATCTTGGAACGCCTCAGAACGCCGGAACGCCGGAACGCTTCATGAGTCATGTTTTTTCGTGCGTGCAGCCGGCTCTATCGAATTATAAGACGTTGTCACGTCAAAATGTAGAAAAGTGTGAAATTTCACGGCAGTAGGTATTGCCACCCTTTGGTGTCACAACCTAAAATACCTAAAATACATAACCTAAAATAAATAAATAAATAAATAAAACCTCGTTCAAAATAGAGAGTTTAATATCACATTAAAACCCCGACGAGTTAGAATTCATTTGAGACTATTAGAAAGTTTTAGTTTCCTTTTTCACGAGGATAGCAATCAAACGATCAATGACACAAATAAATTAGAATAACTCCACTCTATATTGAGATAGCATAATTAACTTTGGTTATTCGCAAACCAGTTGCGATATGCGGAAAATATTAAGTTGAAATTCAAACAAGGTGTTTAGAAAGTTTATAAATATTTTCTATTTAAAAGGCTACCGTATAAAAAAGTTGCCAAGCGAGTTTTTAAAGAGAAAGATCATTGTCTAAAATTATGATAAAATTATCAACTTGAAATGTGAGATCAATACCTAACAATGTAAGATATTCAAAACCAGTTTTATGAAGATAAGGATTTATGAAGACAGTTAGGTTGCTAGAATTATCCCAAAACGTACTACAATGTAACGCCGCCGGTATGTGCACTTGACTAAATAAAAACAACATGTGAAAACTAAAGCGGAAAGCACACAACAAGCAGGCTTTGTTACTCACGAAGGACATCGCGCACGACGACGGCCGCTCAAAACTAACGTGTAAAATAACGTACTGAGGACACCACCGCCGTCTCCGCGCTGAAGCCGCAGCACTCGCACACCGTCAGGTAGCAGTCGTCAACTGCCTCCTCGAAGGTCATATCTACGCATGGCGCGCGCGCATCGCCCGGAGTGCCTACCGTCACTGAGCGAGGCCCTACAGGCGCGGGCGCGGCGCGCGGCCGGCGTTCCGCGGCACTCACCGGCTCGTCTTCGGGCTTGTCGACCGGCTCGATGAGGTCTCCGTAGGCGGGCATCGCGTCCGTGTACCCCTCCTCTTCCGTGTCGTTCCCGCGCTCGTGTGCCGCGCCGGCCGCCGCCGCCGCGCCGAGCCGCACGCGCGCCAGCGCCACCGCCTCCTCCAGCGACCCCACCTCGCCGCGCGCACCCCTCCCCACGCCCGCGCCCGCGCCCCCGCCCGCCTCCTCGCGGTCCTCCGACAAGCACGCGGAGGCTTGCGCCACGAACGCGATGCGGCGCCGCAGAGCGCTCTCCGGGCTCGGGTCCTCCACGGGTCGCTCCATCGAGGGTTCGCTATGACGCTTCCAGGCGGCCTTCGTGAACGGCCGCGTGGCGACCGCGTGCTCCACGGCTATGGGACTCACCGGCTCGGGGGTCGGTCGCTCCGCCTCTAGCGCGGGCTTCGGAAGCTCGGATGTCGACGTCGATGGCGCGGGAACCGTCGCTTCGTCGGGGGTCGGTGGCCTGGGAGATGCCGTGTCCGTGGTGGAAACGGACTCGAGCGATTCGGGAGGCGAAGTGGCACTGTCGAGCGTGGACTCCTTGGTGGCCGGCTGCACGGGAGGCGTTGTCGTGGCGCCCTCCGCGCGCTTCTTGCCGATGCTGCCCATTCGTCGCATGAAGCCATCCTTCTTCTTGGTGTCGACGCTCGGCGAGCTGTCGGTGCTGCGCGAGGCGTCGCTCGCGGGTTGCTGTTCGCGGTTCTTCTTGTTGCGTTTACGCATCGTGCGTTCGTCGCGCGCGAGATCGCCGTCTGACGCGGAGGACTTGGCGGACGGGGAGCGCGCGAGCGAGCCGAGGTGGAAGGGCGAGCCGGCGCGGAACGGCGACCGGAGCGAGTGCAGCGTGCGGCGGAGGCGCGAGGGCGGCCGGGGCGAGGGCGGGGGCAGGGGGGGCTCCGGCTCCAGGGGGGGCTCGCGCGGCTCCCGCATGCTGCCAGCGAGCGCGGCGCCGCGACTGCCGGCCGTCCGCCGGTCCCGCCACCAGCAGAACCGATGCGACCTTGCGCCCCTTACGCACCCGACCAAATCTCGGATAAACTTTTGACAAGGCCTTTCCACCGCTCACCTTCGAGGGCCAGGATTATTTGCAATTAAGGTTTCGTAATTAACGAAACAGTCCTATTTTATAAGGGCTGAATTAGTCTATTTGGCTGAAAAAAACATTTTTCTCAATAGCGGATTAATAGCAATTAGCAACTTTGTACTTTGTAACGATGTTATATTATTTTTTTAATGAGATAACTTGTTTCGAGAATCGGTCATCCACAAGTTAAGTGCGTGTCCGAGACACATCTACGCATTTGGCCAAAACCAGTTTGTTCGGTAACCCTTCATTATAAAAGTTTTGACTAAACCCGGTCAAGGAATTCAGTACAGTTACAAATAGGAAGGTTAAATCCGGTCACGTGTAAAGTATTAACAAATTCATTGATAGGTAGGTAAATTGATACTCACACATAATATAAGATGTTGAAATTTTAAACCATCCATCACTAGTTAAAGTGAGACCTTACTTTACCCTATTAGTTTTAAATGAATAATTTGGGGAGCATTTTTACGCTAACCGTCATTTACGGATGTAATGTGATACGAGAGGTTGTTTTTGTAGGACGTTATCAGAAACACGTCCAAATATAAATATCATAAAGATATTAAACACTTTAATTGGTAAACTTTTTGTAGAAACACCTATACTTATCTATAACTTTCAGGAACATCTAATTATATCTTTAGAGTATAATTGCTCAATCTATCGAATAAAATGCTGGCTTTTAAATGTGGTCAAATTAGCAGTAATACCTTTATCCTAAACCCCCAAATCCCCGGCAAGGTTTACGCTAAATGACCCAGCAAGAGTTGATGAACCGTGTTGCATTTGTACGGAATCCTCGGAAAACAAAGGAAACCTCTCAAGGACTGTCTTTTGATATCGATGTACGGTTACGTAAGATTCTCGTGCGTAAATCTCGTGCGTCAATTTCACAAAAAGATGATCCCAGTACTGAATATTGAATGGTTGTAGGTCTTTAGCTCTAATATATTTATTAACAAAAAAGCCCGACTACTTATCGAGATATTATCATTTATCGTAATTTGACGGAAAAATGGCTGGTTAACGTTATTATGCTAAAATTCTAGATAGTCAGCATTTGAACTTTTGACAACAATATTTGATTGATCAACGCTTGAAGGTTTTGAAAACAGTCCAATTAGGCTATTCATAGACCTTGTTATTACAAATGACAAGCCAACATTACTTATACAGGATTTTAGATGTAACTTTATGATCTTACTAGAATTACGTTTTAGTCAAGTCAACGTCAATTTTTTTTTTTTCAATAAAATCTCAAGGATCATTTAGAATCGTCTTACATACTAGGTGATTCTAGGTGCCAGTTCCACGCGACCAGAGCCTAGAAGAACGGGCAAGAATCTTAACACTAAAAACTAGTAGGTATTACATTATGATGGGTTACTAAGACGTAGTAGGACTAGCAGGAAGTGCCTATCAACGTTCGAATCGTCTATCTAATGGGCATCAGTATCGTATGTACTTAACTAAGGTCATTCATGAATTATGAACGGATATATCAATGAATACGTGGGGATATTTTGGATGTGATAATGCTCGGCGCTGGTCAAGGAGGCGATATCTCTAGCACTATTATGCGATCCTAGTACACGCACGGTAAATATAAGTCAATGTAAGTACATAATAAAATAAGCAGTTTATAATTAATCTAAATGAAGATCATTATAAATATTTGCTAATTATTTTTGAGTTTTCTCTTTAAAGATAGATTTACTCATTACGTGATCAACATTGACAATTAGTATTTAGTTACATCTGTAAGTATTGAAATAAAGTGACAATTCACCAAACGTATTATATTGAACCCCTTTATGCTGTGTTAAGTATCCACCCATCTACGAGGGTGCTACGAAGCTCTACGAACGACTTTAACATATAAAAAATACTTTTGAAAAAATCAAAAGAAATATAAGCCAAGCTGTATGTTTTACGAAATAAATAATCTGTTTTATGCTCTTTCAAAAATTACGATACTAATTTGTTTATTAAATAAAAATGTGTACAGGGTCTGAAGAATGTAATCTTAAAATGTCTTACGAAATTAGAACAATAAATATAAAGTACAATATTTTCTTGTCAGATAAAACTATGAGGAAACCTCTCTGAAATAATAATAAATCTTATAGTTTGTTTACTCATGTATTCGGTTTGTGGTGATGTTGTGAGAAGTTCGCCACCAAACTATGCTAATAAATAAAAAAAATCTCAGTCTTAAAAAGACTTCCTTTTTTACTTTCATCTTCCCACTCTAACATTTCACTGTAAAATACACAGTAACATTTCGCTGTAGTGTGCACATTGTGCACACTACAGCGAAAACATATTTTTACTTAGAGATATTTTTATGGAGTTATCTCGAAATTATCTTTTTATTTTTCTACTGTCCAACAGAAAATTCCACAATGTGTCCACAACAAAGGCTCCTCGCTTTCGACTTACTTAAACGTAATTTAATAACCTAAAACTTACTAATATCCGTCCACCGCGATCAGCTTCATAAGCCTCTTCAGCATACATGTCAGAAGTCACAGATTAATATAAAATTGCTAACCAACAAAAAGACACTTGAACACAGAAATATTTGCCTTTACACTTTGTCTTCTTCTTCTTCTTCTCTTAGTGGCTTTTTGCAGGCTAGGGTTGCCACGATTTTGCCAATGTCAGAGAGATTTACGTTTACCTACTAATCTTTAAGCAAAAAGGCGGAGATCTGAGTAAATGTTCAAAAATGACCGGTAATGGCGTTACACTTTGTATTTAGGACGAAATTGTTTCATGTAATTAGTCACTTCACTGGGTTGTATACTTCAGTTATGTTTTGACGTTTGTAAGCACTATAATCTTCAGGTTATTGTCCTTTTAATTGCTTCTTATCATTATGACGAAGAAGCCGTTGCAAATACACTGTTTTATGAGCACTTTGCTACTAGTTTTTTCTTAAATGTCTTTCCTTGACAGGATGTTTAGCTACAATATCAGCTCAGGTAATCGAAACGTATTCTACATATCCCCTTATCAACAGGTTGATAAGGTATGCATAAATGCGTGACAAATACCTACCTAGATAATGTATAGTTTTATTTATGTATAGTTTTTAAGCTATTGCATAGCTTCTATCGCGGGCCTTGAGCGTGGAGACCGAATCCAGATATTCCGTAACGAAAATGACCTAACACTGCGCATGCGTAATCCAGCAAAAAATGCAATAGCTTTACTGCGGCAGTCCCCGAGTGCCACGTCTTTTTATTCACTAGAACGTACAGTCAAGACGACATAATCCAGCATAATTTCTTGCTATTCTCTTTCTTTTTATTGGATTTAACCAACCTATGTATGATGATGATGAATATGACCTTTAGCACTGAAACTTCAGTACTTAATTTAGTTTAATTGTAATTCTTTGTAAGAAGGATCATATTAAAAACGGTAGGAACCAGGCCGTAAGTTTCTTGCCCGTTCTTCTAGGCTCTGGTCGCGTGGAACTGGCACCTAGAATCACCTAGTACTTATGTAAGACGATTCTAAATGATCCTTGTGATTTTACGGAATAAAGTAATTTTGACTTTGACTTTGACTTAGTACCTACATACCTGGTTCAGCCATCTCCCGTTTTTGCTTGCAGCCATACCACTGTATTTCGACTTAGGCTTCACCTCAGATTGCTTTTCTTGCTCCAACAAATACTCTTGAACCTTATGTATATCCAGCTGTTTGATCATTACGATCACCACATAACTAGATCATAGAAAATGTAAAAACGATCCTATCTCTTAACACACAAAGTCTATAGTCACAATTCACCTTTACTCAAATATGGCGCGAAAAGACGCGTGGTTTTGTGAAATTCAATTGTTTTATTTAAACTGCACAACACAAGTAACTTTATCAGCTGAACGTAACGAAGTAAATTCTTAGTACATATTTGTACAATGATTATTTGCCCTCGTTTAAGATAATGTAACATTATTTGTAACACATGTTTTAAAACAATTTAAATTGGATATTGGATAGCAACGGGGGTCATCGGGCGGATAACATGAACAATAGTTAATTAATAACTATCTTAGTAGTAATGAGCCTGCTTTTGATAACAGCGATATCTAATACCTACGTTAGCAGCATTCATTATGCTGAAAACAATTTTTTTAGGCTTCTTAATCCTATCCTACCAAAACGGGTTGGTTTCATAATCCCCATCACACGTGCCGGGCGCCATCAACATAGTATTTTGTTATCAATAAATAAATAAAATATTTATACAGTACCATCTAGTAAAAAAATCACTAATGTTAACTTTTTTGAGGCCTACAGTGTGGAATATACGGAAAAACTTGGTAAGAAATGTATACTATTCCATTCTAGGCTTTAAATTTTATTATTTCGCTTTGCTCATTTGATTTGATTCTTGCTTTAAGCGAGCGTGCCTATGCTAGATAAAGTTAAATAAAGCCACATTTGTCACACTTGTTTTTTACATTCGTTTGTTTATTTAACTTGCTGCAAGCATTTTATTTGCTCGCGTCATGAACAGCGTCTAGTCTGAGTTTATTTTGTAGATACTGCTTTCGTTTCGCTCCATACAAATTTTGACAGCTTTCGAGTAGCAATTCGAAATCTATTCTGAGGGCTTAGTCCGAGCTTGCATTTTAAAACTCCCTACTCTCGAGCCGAGAGTCGTCTCTCGAATGTCCTTATATTTTTGTAAGAAGTAGAGAGAGAGATCCGAGAGACGACTCTCGGCTCGAGAGTAGGGAGTTTTAAAATACAAGCTTGGACTAAGCCCTCAGACCATGACCCCTGTGAAGTGAGGACTCCAGTGGGTAGGTTTATACTATGACCACAATCACCACAGTCTTCATTGACCTAGAACTAAATCGGGTTGGTAGCGTACTTGTAAGCAATCGACATATTTGATAAAGCAACTGTGTAGCAATCACAACTTGATCCCTGAAGACATACCTAGTTATTTTCCATATTTCCGTTCGATAAAACGTTAATTGAATATCCGCATCTATTTACTGACCTTAAACTCATTGATATTATGTGTGAACCTAAGAGTTTGTCTACTGCCTATTATTCTACAAAACTACATTAGTAATTTTGTAGAATGTAAATTTTGTGTTTAAGTATAATAAAAAAGACGTGTGGCACTCCGGGACTGCCGCGGTAAAGCTATTGCACAGCATTTTTTGCCGCCGGTCGGAGTGTTAGGTTATTTCGTTACGGAATTGGATTCGGTCTCCACGCTCAAGGCCCGCGATAGAAGCTATGCAATAGCTTAAAATTGTTGTGTAAATGTAGATCAACTCAACTTTAACAGTAACGATACAATAAATATTCACACAATTATGTACAATCAACGCATCATCCATCAACAAATATTTCTAGCAATGCGGGCTGTGCCGATAAATGTTAACCGCTTAACATCAGGTGGGCCAACCATCTACAGGTAAGTATTTAGCACAAAATTACATCTCATTAATAACTCTACAAACTAGGTATATGATCACTCAAAGATATAAGAACCATAGAGGTTATATATCACTTCGAAACGGCATAAACTAGCGCCATCTATCAACCACGACAAACACTAATAAGCAATAACACTGAAACAATATTTTCTAAACTCACTATGACTGTAGTTACCTACTTGCAAATAAAAATCTTTGAAAACTCAGGATAGCACTATAAACCCTAGTGGTTTTTAGATGCTATAATAAAACTATTTGTGTATTGTGTTGTTTAAACTGTAATTATAAATAAATAAAATAAAAGTAAACTCACCATCATTCTAATTCAAAATCCGTCCAACGTTCTCGTAGGTTCTATTCTAAGCACAAACATGTCGGGCACCGCACAGAACATACTGCGGTCATGCGGGCGAAGGAACTCGCGTGAATAATATCAGGGGTTGTACAGGGTGTTCTAGACCCTTCTAGATCCAGGGGGGGGTCATGGGGGTCATGACCCCCCCCCCCCCCTGAGCTGGTTCCAGGACTTAGCTGGACCATTTGAACATATTTTATTGATATATTTTGACACCATACAGATTTACGGCCGGTTTCTGGAAACCCAACTCACGATTGATCCGAGTTTGACACTTAGTAATTATATGATTTTTTCGTTGATCATCGTTCGAGAAACCGGCCGTTAATGTAACATACCTTCAATATTTAATTGATATACTTATACCTACAACTGTATACTGCAAATACTTACCTGTTTTTATTAAAATTAACAAAACATCATCTCGCAAGTTCTAAGGGCATCCTGTATTCATGTTACCTACGCACCTAGATCAAGCTATCTAGATGAGCTGCCTTATTTCATGCACGGTTAACTGCAAAGGGTAATACACCTTTTCTTTATGAGATAGGGATTGTATTCGCTTGGCAAATCCTGAGGCTCGCAGCATTTCTTGAACAATAACTTCATTACGGTGTATGAAAGGAACTACATTGAACGTCAGTTGAGGGACAACTGGGCCGCTTCTACTCAAAACAGAACGTAAGAATCTAGATTATGTACAAATACTATGAAAATAGCTAGGTCTAGATACATATTTGACTTGATTGTATTCTAAGATACCAGAAAATAACTTTGTTTGGCTTTAAGGCTTCAATTCTACGCAATTTTGCATAGAAATTAGGTACAACGATAAAACCTATTATACTTCAGTTAAAAAAAAACAAAATTATCATTATAATGCAACAGACATTAATTTTTTGATGGTTTGACAAATTTCGTGTTTTCAAGGTCGATTATAATGTTTAAAGGATTATTTTATAAAAGAAAACTATAAACTGAATTATAACAACTATATTTTATTAAAACAGTAATTAACTAAATTACACGCTGCTTAAATAGGTAGAAACATACACTTAGCCAAAAAATGCATGTCTAACGACTTGTAGGGGCTAATTTGAATTCAAGTACATATTTCTTCATATTAAATGACTAATACCACTAGAATTCATAGTAACACCGTGCCACAGAATAAACATCAACGTTGTTATTATACAAATGTTTACACAAAAGTGGGGATCGAACCCACAACTCAAAACCTACAGAAAAACTGGGGAGCTTTCATCCAGTTGCCCATGTTTCGTTATGTTGTTGAAAAGTGACCATTGCGACGAAAACCTAACGGATAAATCATAAAAACGAATTGTTTTTGGTAAACAAACTTACAAACAAAATTGTGCTATCTCATAGGAACTACCTGCACAGCCTATCTCAATTAAAACATAACTTATTGGGATACAAATATTTCGTGACATTATTTTACCATCATTTGACTAAGACTTAAAAACATTTTTAATTGTGGTGTTGCTAATTTGAACTTTAAAATATGACGCTAGTACCTATTCTAGCAATTAAAAATATTTGTTCTCGGTGGGAATCAAACCCACAACCTACAACACAGAACTGAATATACTATAATCGAGGTGCAAATTCATCAAAAGTTGGCAAAATCACCACCCAAAGCAATAGACGCTGTAAATTGCTTCACAGGTATAGGTACGTCCTTTGTTGTAAATGCCATATTACAGAGTCAGCGTATACAATCAAGCCTTTTCTAATTACTCTCATAAAAAAAAGACGTGTGGCACTCGGGGATTGCCGCGGTAAAGCTATTGCATAGCATCTTTTGCTGAATAACGCATGCGCAGTGTTAGGTTATTTCATTGCGGAATTTCTGGATTCGGTCTTCACGCTCAAGCCCCCGAGAGAAGCTATGCAATAGCTTAAAACAAACTACGTGCTAAAAATAACTGCTAAATGCATTAAAACTCTAAGAAGCAAACTTCAAGCTTCTTTCCTTCGAGCGCTGCAGCATATAATGTGAGACATTCTCGTAAGTAAGGAATGTGACCATTGTAGCAGGCACCACTCTAATCAGATTCGGTTTGAGGCCTTTGTAGAAGCCACGCCATCCTTCGTGCCTGGAAGAATATAAAATTATCAGAAAAACTGTAGATATTTGATCAGACTGCGCGGTGACACAGCGACGGTCAAGATGATATTGACGCGGAATGTGAATCGAAAACGCTACCGTGTGCGATACTCACATTTGATTGTGTATTGAGATATTTATTTAAATGATGGTAATAATATTATTATGACTGAATGCAAACATTTTTTTTAATTTTACTATGAATCATATTTTTCACATACAATAAATAACATAATTTTTAATGTACCATGTTTACTTACCTTTTTTGACATAAAACCTATTTATATATCACTTCGAACTTACTTGCATAGTATATTTCTGATATTTAGAAAACTAATGCTTAGTAACTTGAATTATACTGATATTACTCCTTTATAGCTAGGTTTTAGTAAAATTAAATAAAAACTACCATTTCACCAATTTGTTATAATTTATTGATTATACAAATTGTTTAGGCGATTTGAAACTGTGAACATTCAGCAATAGTTAATAATAATATAAAAATAGAATAATAATAATGTCTTAGTTTAATATTGTGGCCAGCCACCGGATAAGACAATATATAAATTAGACTAATGCCGCTCTCACTGCTAAATATATCAAGCGACAATATACATAATGAAAGTTTATGCCATTTATATTTAATTTTATATTGACAAATGACAAGTCACATTTTTTGTTGAAAATTTGGGGCAGTTCATATGATATGTTTGATTCAGAGATAACTTACTACGCAATCCAAGCCCATATTACAACATAATATTACATTTTCATGAGTTTATGCAAGTTTACAAGTTTTCATTTACAAACGTACAATATTAACAATATTGTACTTATCTGTCTTAATAATTTAGTTACTGATTCCTTATACATAAATCCGTTAATATATTTTATTGTAAGTTACCACGACTATCGACTTCTTTGCCATCAATCTATAGTTGAATCAGGTTAGATAACGTCCACCATTTTTATGTAAAAAAAGATATCAGAATGACAGCTAACTTGACCGCGCTTTGTTTTTTTATTTCACTTGCCATTGGCACAGATATACAAATAACCACAGACTACATCGTCATTTAAAATTTGGCGGTATTTTGTCGCAAGAAATATTTAGCAGTGATCGGCACAAAAACAACACGAATGCTTTGATTTTATTCATCACATCTCATTTGGTGTCTTTCATAATTCACACGTTAATTCACATCAATGCACACTAATCAAAACTAACTCCGACTATTTCTTACACGTCAAATATTCTCAACAAACTATGTTGCATGATTCAAATTTTGTGTGTGGCAACATTTTCAACAATTTATTGATGTGATTTTCGACTCTATAACAACGAGAGTAAGAACTTTTTTCGACTAAACTACTTAATCTTTACGCCAATGGTTTGTGTGAATCGTCTTACGCAATCAAACCGAACTCTATCTATCCCATTTTTTGTCAAAACAAATAAGTAAATGAAGTTTTTTGCCCGTTCTTCTAGGCTCTGGTCGCGTGGAACTGGCACCTAGAATCACCTAGTAGTAAGACGATTCTAAATTATCCTTGTGATTTTATTGAATAAAGTAATTTTTGACTTTGACTTTGAAAAAATGAGACAGACATATGTTTATCTGGTTCGATAGGATGACGTAATTCAAAATTTAATTGATTACCTACTTACTTATAATTTTCATATACTAATGGTCTGGTCTACTGTGATTGTACTAGGGTAATGAAAATGAGATTTTTTTTTGGGTTTAATATTTTTAGGGAATCTACTTCTCGAGGCGGGGTTTACGATCTAAAATAGCTTTTAACATTTTAACATGATTACGCGAGATGTTTTAAACAAAATAAGTTCTTTTAACTTGCATAAAGAAAGTTTATCAATATTTTGTTGAAATCATCTCACATAAAGTTTGAAAGAACAGTAAAATTGTTTTATAAATTAGCTTAACTTACACAAAGAACCTAACGTCGTCTCACCACACATGTAACTGAAGTGTATTACAATAACACTTTAAGAAGAAAAAACTTATCACGTAACTATTATCACAAAACTCTCAATTTTAAAAATCTATATTGTGCTAGCGGCAACCCTGAGTGAATAACAATCGCGGATCTGATGGGAACAACTAAATCTATTCGTCAAAGTTAATATAACACAACATATGTCGTGAGACAGATTTTACATATTTTTATATAATAAGTAGTACACCGTTACAAACTTTTGTCATCAAGTGTTGCCATTTTAAATCCTATTTTAACACTTCAGTTGACCAACTTGTCATATTATAGAAACGTAATTTTGTTTCACGTTTTTTAAGCTCACGTTGAGGTTATAATGACAAAAGTTTGTGATGGCAACATTGCAAATAAAATATCATACACATTCCAATACTGAGTGTAATAAGACTTGGAACATAAGAATATTACTAATTTATAAGAATAACTTTTTTTATAGAACTTAGAAATCAAGAACACATTTTTGAGAAGTAGGCTTTTTGTACAAAACAGCTAATTCTTGTCATACTCTCCTAATTATATCTTTAAAAAAAGTTATTCAAATTGATAAATACTTTTACATCTATTCATTTTCATCTATTTAAGTTTTATTACACACAGTACAGTTACACATTAAAAAATAAACAAATACAAGTCACAATTAACACAGATATCATCAAAGAATACTTACAAATTTATGATGTATGCGAAAACCTGTCGTTACTATAAAATAATAAGTATCAAAAATCCATGTCAGTTTTACAATGCGAATTAAAATGCAAGAAAAATAAATTATATTAAACAATAAATTAGTCCCTTGCTTATTTCTAAGTAACTACACACTGAATGGTGCGGGCGCTTTCCAAAAATTAAGTAAGTAATTAAGTAAGCAGGTATCCTAGTTTCACAATTAAATTTATATTTTGATAGCATTTTATGAGCAAAACGTAACGCTTATCTATACTATTATTATAAAGAAGTAAAGTTTGTGTGTTTGTATATTTGTTAAATTGTAAGGGGTAAACTCGGGATCTACTGAACCGATTTTAAAAATTCTTTCACCAATAGAATGCCACATTATCGCCGAGTGTCATAGGTTATACAAAAAACTGAAAAATAAAAAGGCTTTTACTTGGTAGTCCGTTTTGCAAAGTGAATCTGAGAAAAAACGGTCGAATTATGCCCAACAAAGTGGGCACGGGTTAGCTAGTGTTGGAGAAATGAAGAACATGTGTTGTGGCTTTATTTTAAATTAAAATAATTATGATTTACAAATCGATAAATAGTTTAAAGTTGAATTTATAAACCTAAACATATTCACCAACTCTCGATCATCAAAAAGAAAATTCTCATGACATTTCCTGCGAGGGTATCCTTTTTTTATGTAGTCAAAAGTAAATTATTGTTATATTATATGATAATATAACATTTCAGCAGTAAATCTTTTTGGGATATCAAAGTTTCATGTAGTTTGGAAATGGCTAAACAGTGCTTTGTTTATAGATAGCTTGATTAAAAAAAATAGCGTGATATTATCATATTCTACAAACATCTGTACCTCTACCATGAGTTATCACAGTAAAATCGCCTGACTTTACTACAGTAGTTACTTAAATATTACGAATTTTAGTACCCAACTATCCGCTAGAGGCGCTGTACAAATCTTCATACATTTTTTACACTACAGACGCTAGCGAGTATAGATTGTAAAAACTCACGGTAGAGCTACTGCTTGTAGTGTACTGTGATTTTCAGTACTTCGATAACTTTACATGTCATTGACTATTGTAGCATATTAACATTTAAAATCCGATCAGAATTTTTGTCACTTTGAGTGTGATAACCTCACATGTCAACAACTATTGTAACTAACATACATTTAATAGAGTAGTTTGTAGAAACACGTAGAAAATACCAGAGGAGTGAGCATGAATAAATGTGACAATCGTAAACGTATCGAAACATTAGCAGAATCAAGCCACACTGCGCGGTGACGCTGCAACGGTCAGCTCTACCATGAGCTTTTACTATACTATATATACTATACTCGCTAGCGTCTGTAGTTAAAAAAATGTATGAAGATTTGTACAGCGCCTCTAGCGGATAGTTGGGTACTAAAATTCGTAATACTAATATTTACGTAACTACTGTAGTAAAGTCAGGCGATTTTACTGTGACAACTCATGGTAGAGGTACAGCAGTCGAGCTAGCGTCAACGCGTAGTGTCACTGTAATACGTCACCGTTTCGATACAGTCTTAATAAAAATGACATAATGTATTGTATTAAGTATGTCAGTCTTCTAGTACCCATAACGCAAGCACTGCTTAGCTTGGGGCTAGATGATGTTGTGTGGATTGTCCAGCATTATTTATTATTCACGAATGTCACATTTCCCGCTCGTTCAGGCGCGCCCGCACCCAAAAAACAAAACCCTAAACAGTCATTCCCATCAGATACACGTTTATAAATCAATCATTATTCGTGAACTTCTCCCATATTAGCATAACAAGGCATATATTTGGAGTTACATGTAGTAGATACGGCGTTAGACCTTTGTAGAAGCCTCTAATTCGTTCGTACCTCCATGTTTCTTGAATGCAATGCCATGCGCCGTTGTAACTGCGGTGGTGATCTTGTAACCTAGTTCTGACGACCTGGTACGGGTAGGTAGCGCCGGCTGCTATCAACTTCGATATCGCAGCGAAGGTTAGGTACTCGACTGATGTCTGAAATCGAATATTAAAGAAATTCATGTACAAAATTGCCGATAGATGGTACTAGTCATCATCATCATCAACCTATATCAGTCCACTGCTGGACGTAGGACCTAGTAGGGTACTAGTCAATGGATATTTTAACGAATGTGCTTAAATGTAAAAACTGACATTGCAATCTTTATTACCGTCTTTACTAATCTTATTTGATCAGATGTGAATAGTGCTGTCGGTAAATCGGTAAATGAAAGAGATTAAAAAGTATTCTATCCTAAATGCCCTCTGGCAATACGACCTTGATTAAATAATAGAAAATTAGAAATTCTTGGAACACCTAGCGCCACCTACTAGCAACCTGCGAAACTAATTCGCAAAAAGCTCGCAATTCAAATAACTGATAATCTCACTAGATGGCGCTGATGTTAATGAATATTATGTATTCTTTTTTTTTATAAAATTTTACTACGTCACTTATTTCATGTAATATCTTATCAATTTAACCTTTATTTGAATACAACAAAAGTTTTATCGTGTTCTCTTAATTACTTTCGCTTCCGACAATTCGCAAAACAATAAAATTTGAAACATGTCCAAGATTACCAAGAAAACGGTAAACTTGCGTCATAATACAAGTAGGTACATTTACGGTTTAGTAGGAAAGTACGCAATTTTTCTTGGCAACTGAGACAGCCATACGAACTACATAATTATGTATAATTCGATCCGTAACGATGGATAACTCATTCATGCAGACAAAACAATTTTAGGAAGTCAATTGACACGTATAGTCAACGACAAGAGTGATAATAATAACTCATTTTTGACAAAGTAATTTTAATACTTGGGAGACCCCAAGCAGGCCTAAATTACTTCGTCTTAACTTTTTTAACTTATTAACTTACTTATTTTTTCTTAACTTATGACTTAACTTTTAACTTTGAGAAAGTCAATTAATCTTTGTTCTAAGATCATTTAGAATCGTTCTTTATATCTAGGTTATTCTAGGTGCCAGAAGGCATAGTGATAGACTTTTCAATATTAATGTTATGAAAATAGAATGGATTTTGTTTTTTTTTAATTAAAACACAATCTACTCCTAATAAGTTAACTCCAGAACGCACGAATCGATTTCCACGGCTTTGCATTCGTTGGAAAGGTCTCGGGCTTCGTGAGGTTTATAGCAAAGAAAATTCTGGAAAAAATTAAACAGAAAAGCGGGAAAGCGGGAAAATATCCCGTGCGAAGCCGGGACGGGCCGCTAGTTATACATATAAAATACCCAGAACACCCGGAATAAATATTTGCAGATCGTACAAACATTTATTCCAAGGCGGGATTATAAAATACATCTAAATGATTCCCAAAATAAGTCCCAGAAATTGTTTATAAAAAAAAGAAGATAAGTTAATTAATTAGTTACCAGTTTAATGTCAATCGGCAGATTACGATACTGATTGTATCTGTTCTTCATTTCCTCGTAAGTCATGAACTGCAACGCGCCGTGCGACACTCCAAACATACCGGGAACGAAACCCTGGAACCATTAAATATAAATTATAATAATACTTAAATAATAATAATTAATCATCATCATCATCGACCTATATTAATCCAGTCCAATGTTTGCCAGCTAATAATTAATATCCATGGACATTTCACACATCACACTCTAGTCCCAAACTAAGCAAAGGTTGTAATTAAATATGAATTTTAATGATAAATAATAATAATTAATATCCATGAACATTTCACACATCACACTCTAGTCCCAAACTAAGCAAAGGTTGTAATTAAATATGAATTTTAATAATAAATAATAATAATTAATATCCATGGACATTTCACACATCACACTCTAGTCCCAAACTACGCAAAGGTTGTACTATGGGAGCAAATGTTTTTGTGATGAAGATAAATATTTGTCCTGTGTCTCGGTTATTTACAAAAAAAATACATAAGTATTCTATCAGCAATCTAGTTCGCAAAGTAGGTACAAGCTCTGCTTAGTTTGGGCCAAGTGTGATGTGTAATGAGGAAATAAGTGGTTATTTTGCTTAGAACGTCGCCTTTTAATCGTCTAGTTACAAAGTCATGTTTATTTACTGTTTGCTATCTAGTGAGTGGCCAAGAAAATACCAGGGTCACCATGACCTAACGAGCAGTGAAAGTAAAGTATCGGCACTGTCAATGTGCTTATGTCGGGGAAGTAGGAAATGAAACTACTTATAAATGACAGGCGTCACATCTCAGTTGGTAGCACTGCCTTCCATGCTGTTGGTCGTTGGTTCGATCCCCACCGAAAGCAAATGTTTGTGTGATGAACACAAATATTTGTTCTGTGTCCGGGTGTTACTATGTATTCAATGTCATGTATTTGAAAGAAAATGTATAGAAGTATTCTATCAGCAATTCAATTCTCATAGTACGCTTTGCTTAGTTTGGGACTAGAGCGCGATTTGGGAAATTTCCGTGAATATTTATTATTATTTATAATAATGATTTAAAATTCATATTGGAGTTTATAACTACTAAATGTGATATCGACATCAAAACCGATGTCATTGGTAGATTAGATTTGGTCTGCATTATTTTTGGAAATATTATTATTAGGTAAAATTATGTATTATCAAATGCGTGTCTATACTGTCTGTCGGGTTTATTTTTGCCGTCGAGATACTGGCATGGTTTTCTTTTTTGTATCGCAATACTTCACTAAGCGTCGTCTAGGGATTGCAATCCGGAAAACCGGATCCGGTAATCCGGCGGATCCGGCATCATTTAATGGTTACCGGATCCGGTACCAATATACCGGATCCGGAGACCGGATCCGGTATGCAGAAACTGCTTGCACCGGCAAGCAGTTTCTGGGAAAATAATATAGCTGTTGCATGAGTAGGTACTTTAAATGCGTTGTGCGTAGTGTTCATGCGTGCGAGTCGTTCGTCGCCGAGTCGTCCCACTACGCTTCGCCAGGTTAATTGTATCTATTAGATATTATAGTTACTTGATAATTAATATTGTTACTAGACCAGTCAAAATAGACATTCCAGTTTGCATTAATTCCCAACAAGCTGGATTTTTGTGCAGGCCTTGAATACGTCATACAACGAGACCTATCGAAAAATGGTTTTTCGATAGCTTTCGTTGTTTCAGAGATATACGCATATAACGCAAATTTGTGACCTTTGACCTCGAATAAAATACAACGCACAAGCGGGATCGATGAGGACTTTTGACATATCATTTGTAATCTAATGGCGTATTCAAGGCCTGCACAAAAATCCAGCTTGTTGGGAATTAATGCAAACTGGAGTCATCATTTTAGTCTATTTTGACTGGACTATACTTATAAACTGATCCATCTGTGAAAGTGAAATCTAGAAAGACTGAGCTACTCGTTACGTCGTAAAATTATTACTAGTTACCTACACTATTAAATTTTAATTGTTTTCTAGTTGTCTATTTGTCTTAACATTGGTTAGAACATAAAGTCGATTTTATAATATTTGAAACTATCATGGTTTTGAACATAGTTTTCATTATAAACGGAACCGAAATATCGGGAAATAATTAAACTCACAAATCATGGTAAATATCCCGTTTCTAATGAAAACAAAGTCGATTTTATATATATGTGATTATTTTTTTATAAACTACCTACATATAATTGCAGTGACACTTGATTAACTCACTTATTTTGTACTAAAAAGCGAAAATCATCTTGATTTAATCAATCCGGCCGGATCCGACCGGATCCGGCCGGATTGATGGGAATCCGGTCGAATCCGGCCGGACTGAAAATGACGCCGGATTGCAATCCCTAGCGTCGTCCTCTGAAAACGTACTCCGTGATAACATAAAAACTAAAACTAAAAAAGTTAGATTTTCTATGTCAAGGTTATGTGTTCATTTGTTCCGTTCAAGGCCTCCTTGACCTCCATATACGAAACGAGGTCGACCTTCAGCTTTACCGAGTTCATGAAATTTATCCGCAGCCTTGGTCCTGTCCTTCCGTCTACTTTTTTTCAATTATGTTATGTTATTATACAATTTGTATTATGAATTGTATTTGAATTTGGCTGGATATAGAGGAAGAGGTAGGCCTAAGAAAAGATGGATGGATTGTGTGAAAAATGATATGGATGTGAAAGGAGTGAATACTGAGATGACGGATGATAGAGGAGAATGGAAGAAGAGAACATGTTGTGCCGACCCCACCTAGTGGGATAAGGACAGGAAGAAGAAGATTATACAGTTTGTATTATATTGCATGTAGTTAGTTGATATTCAATTTTATAATTGAATTTAGCACTATCTTCAACTAAACAAAGGTTTGATGGAAGAAAATGCTTAGTAGCATTAAGCTCTTTGTGCAATAAAAACAAATTGAATGATGTTACATTTCGTAGATACTTATGTACTAAGAATAGAGAGAAATACAATTAAGAATTAATTTATTGTACTTGCAAATAATTAAAATCTTTGCATAATGTTTGCAAATTATAGACCACTAGCATTTCTCATTTGTCCGATAGCCTAGTAAAATAGATCACATGTGAACCAAAACATAAATTATCAGGACGACCTTTGCACTGTTTTATTATGAATACATTACAAACTAGATCGGTCTGCTCGTATTGCAACACGGTACGTAATAGTTTAGGCTGATAAAGTTACGAGAAGTTGGGAAAACCTACTGACTGATTTATTAATTATAACACAGCATCAGCGTCCGCAATTTGATAAAAAACCCCGGACTGCCCGAATAATAAAACATATTACGGACATTTCACACAATGTAATTATCATCATCATCTCCCTTCCTAGCCCACGCTAGGAGGAGTCGGCACAACAAGTTTTCGTCTTCCACTCACTCCTATCATTCCTCAATTCTGAATATATTCCTTTTACATTCATATAATATTTCACACAATCCAACCATTTCTTTGAATATAATTTTGTATAACAAACAAGTATATGTATAGGTAAATTAATCATTTTAAAATGCCCTCAATTTTGAAATTTGTCATAGTGTATGTACGTATTTTACAAGTGAAGCTCTTTCATTTGATACCCATATTGAAGAGATTGTGAGAAAATATGACATTCGCCATTTTAAAATCGGTTCGGGAACTACGATGCCACAGACAGACACACAAACACACCCTGACATACCCCAAACTTATAATAACACACTATCGTTTTTTGCGTCTAAATAAATAAACAATAACATTTATTTTCTCATACAAAGGTTTACAATTAGATTGGTAAGTATTAAAGAAGTACTTAATTGTAAGAAAAATATGGCAGAATAGTTTATTACTAATGTGATTAAGATGCGAGTACCTGTTAATAAAAACAAAACACAATATTATGGCTATATTAAGGGCTCAATGGCGCGTCTTGGGAGAGACTTACGTCCTGCAGTGGACTAATATAGGTTGATGATGATGATGATGAAGCCGCAAAATAAGTGAAATAATCAGAAAATCAATCATGAGCAATGATAGCGTCGTACGGTACATTATTATGTAATGAAACACATACTGAAACACGTGCGAATTATCTGAACAAATAGTGGCTTATGGACGTTGCTTCACTTGCAAGATTTTTTATCTACCTAGTAGTGTATGCATTTTGGAACTGCTCAACTCTGTATTATAGGCGTACCTTATCTACCCCACAACTTATTTCGTAGTGTACCGATTTTGATTAATCTCTTTTAATTCGAAAATTAATCTATGTGCATTAATAATTTCTGCATAGTAAGTAAACAATAATAAATAAATATTCACGCACAATTTACACATCACACTCTAGTCCCAAACTAAGAGCAATGCTTATACTATGGGAAATAGACTGTTGATAGGATACTTACATACATATTTTTGTAAATAAATAATACATAGAATACATAGTAACACCCTAATAATGTAAATTTTATGTGTAGGAAAGTCGTATACTTTCCTTTAATACCAATAAAACAAGCTTTTGTTTATCTGACTTAAAAAGACGCGGTTAATTGCTTATAAAGTAGTTTCATTTGTTGTTAGCAACAACTTTTGTGTCTGTACATACTTATATTATTTTATCTTATCATGGCTTTCAATAACAGCTAACTCAGATATTAGACAAATGAGGATTATCAAAAAGTATTTATAAAAATTTAGTTAATTTAAAAAAAACACGGATTTTATTGAACTAAATAATCTATTTTTTAATAAAAAAGACGCTACGCATAAAGGCTTGCGCAGACCGGGACGGCATGGCAAGGGATTTTAATTTTTACTATGGACATTCAACCGTACTGTTACAGAAATACGACATAAATTGCTATGCTTTAAAATGATGCCGTTCCGTTCACGTTCAATGCCGTCCCGGTCTCCGCAGGCCTATATGGACGAATGAAGGGAAGTTTACGAATAAATAATATTATCTTATATATTAATGTATTTTCCATATAGGTATTTATTTGCTTGGTCATCGATGTGTAAATTGTGGCAATAAACAATATTATTGCACGGAACATAATCATTTCCTTGTACTGAGTAAACAGTATATAGCGAATCGCACCGTAATAATGTACTTATATGTGACAAAACACATTTATCTTTTAAAACCTTTGAAATCCAACACAAGGAAACTATCATTTAACTATGAAAAGAGTTTAAACATTGTGACAATACGTCTTTACGCTTGTCAGTTGCACGTTTGTTATGCATTGTAATTTGGTACCTTAAAATTTTACAATTAACACTTAAAAATGTGCTTACGCCCTCACCTGAGCACAGTTACACCGGTGTATTTGTTGGATAAAAAGTAAGGTCGTTTATATAAAAAATATATATAAGCATATGAATGACAAGCAGGTCACACACGGATCGTAGAGACGCAATCTCCGAGCGCCACCGATTTTGTATGGAAATCCAAGCAGCGCCCCTGAAGATTTCTTGTGAAGCTTGGTTTTCCATACAAAATCGAGATTGTGTCTCTGCGATCCGTGTGAGCACAAACTCGTACTTGGGGTATTGATGTAATACATGGTGTCTGACGTCATTAGACTAATGTCATTTTAGGAAATTCTGACAGAGCCCCGGTCAAACCAGTACATAGCTAATTTGAATAGAATTAGGTGCAGCGACTGGGTAAGTACTTTATGGAATGTAGTGACTGAGGCTGAAACAATTACTTTAGAAACACTTTCGTAAGACATGCTCCAACTAATTGAGCAACTGAGCCTCGTGTATAATTAATAATTTAGTTTATAACCGGGGCTTAGAAATATTATCTTTGCTAGTAAAACTTGTTAAAAAATAGCAAAGAGATAAATTTCCTTTTTCTTAGGCGTCTTGGTCATCTTTCCCACGCCGTTTTTGGTCGAATAGAGAGAGTACTTTTTTTTTAACCTATTTCGTCCCACTGCTGGGCAAAGGTCAATAGAAAGTACTTAAATATAAAAATATATATATAAGACTATAAGAAAATCAACAGGAAACAAACGAAAGAGGACAGTCGAAGCTAGTAAAAATATTTATCTAGCGATAGAAAAGCCATAAAAACGTGAGCCACGATTTCTGTAGCATCGTGGTAAAAGTCAGCTGATGGTATGACGTCATAGAAGGTGCTACCCACGAACGAATCAATAAGGACAAGGCTATTGGATTAATGAAGAGCTTTCCTTGACTCTGAATTTTATAACACATTAGGTATACATATAGTCAGTTGTTAGTCAAACTAAATTAATATTATAAAGAGGAATGATTTGATTGTTTGTTTGCATCGAATAGGCACCGAAACCGCTTAACAGATTTAAAAAATATTTCACATTAGTGATGCTAAACTATCTACGCGGAACATAGGCTAGATTATATTTAAAAAAAATTAGGGATCCTTACTAAAACTTCAATTATATATACCCAAGGTGTAAAAAAAATCCTAAGAAATTCCTTACATCGCGTGCGCTGCTAAAACTATTGATGATAGAAAGAAATGAAAGAAATGTACTACGATTTTATAGTCGATTTAATAGTGTACATGTCTAACTATTGTCACAATAAATGGTATTTGGGCCTCGCCGTTTTTTCAATGGTAAATTATTATTATTATTAATTAAAATTGCACACATAGCGTTAGTGCTAGGAGGACTTAATGCTAAGAGCATTGTCTGCCAGTCTTCCTGGATGTGATTAATGGTAAAAAATCATTATTGATTCATGTCAGTAAGTAAATCAATCTATGTATAGAAAGCTAATGTTAGAAAACTTACCCTATACAATCCCCGGATGCCTTCAGCCTTATAGATCTTCGACAGTCCATCGACCATGCCCTTGTACCGGTTCTTCTCAGTCAGGTCGTCGTATTGCAAACAAAGGCGGGTTTTCACGACCCAGATCGGGTTGGTCATGACGAGGGAGAGGATACCAGCTTCGGCCGCCGCTAGCATATGCAGACCAGGTCCGAGGGGCGTTCGGGCGTTTCCACCTTGAATCCATGTCTTTATAGCGTTGTAGCTGAAAGAACAGTAGTTTTGAACTGGGGAATACTTTCGTATACTTATTATTTCAGTATAAAATTAGGTACAATTCTTGGTATTTTATATGAAACATTCCTAGACTGATGATATAATTATAAATAAGAAAAATATATGATAACTATTGAAAATATTAATTTAATAGATCGAGCACAGGCAGCATATGACGCCCTATCCAGACTATCATCTGTTCTGAAGTAAGACTACATACATTTGCCGTCGTTTATGTTAATAATTAAAATGTTTATTTAATTTTTAACCTTTTTGTTATCAGTTAAAAGTCCAAAATCATAACTTTATATTACAATTGTTAATTTAAAACAGCACTAATTACATTTTCATGGTTGTACATGACAAATCTTAACTTATTTCAGACAACTTTTTTATGTTTTGTTACGCCATGACTAAGCAAGACATGAGGTTAATATCACAAACATTTTGAATAATGCCTGTCACTCAATCATGTTGCCAAACTAATTTAAGTTTTTTAAAAATACAGGTTCTGAAAAGATATATAGATTGTGCAAATGATGACATGATGAGTCAACAAAAGGAAGGATACATGTTGTATTCAAACTCAATGAATCACAGAAAAATCACAGTATGCAAGATGTGCATACTGTGATTCTAGGTGCCAGTATGTCAAGACCTGACTGACACCTGAAATCTCTCAACTGACCCTACATAAAGAAAAAGTGAGCATAAGACCATGGCAGATAGAGAAGAATGGGAGATGTGTTGTACTAATCCCACATACAGGATAAAGGTAGGAAGATGATGAGGAATCACAGCAGAACCATGTTGATTCATGCTAGAATATTGTAAACAGGATTTGGAATTCATCTTTGGTTCATATCATCATTACTTATTGTATTGTATTTAGTATGTCAGTCTTCTAGTACCCAAAATACAAGCTCTGCTAGGTTGGGGCTAGATGATGTTGTGTGGATTGTCCAGCATTATTTTTATTTATTTATATTACTTACATTAGTGACTCAAAAAAGCAAACAAAATTTAGGAATGTGTATATATATGAGAAATCTACTTAGCTCTTAGTATAAATTACATCAAGTTAGCATATAAATATATGTATAGAACATTAGGTATTCAGTATAATTTCAATTTATGTAAAAATACACTGTCAAAACAAAAATCAAACCAGTTATTATCAGTCAGATAAGAATAAAGCAAAACATTAAACAGATAAGTTCCAAATCTTTATGCTGGAATAAGATATTAAATAGTTATTGGAGAGTTAGGCAGGTCAAGATATACTTTCGGCAAAAGATATGCAACACTGATTTTTTACCTACAGCCACTTTTTCGGCATTTTTTTGAAATAAATGAATATTTATGTTTTTTTTTTTTTTTTTTGAGTTTGTATCTGCGATCAGTCCTCAGACTATGAGCAGGTGTGTTGCAGGTAGTCGGGCTTGTCGGGTCAGAGCTCCAGCGAGCACCTATCCCTTTTTTTTAAGCATCATGATGCAGTTCAATGATGTGTTGTCTGCGTAGCCTCTGCCGTAAGCTGTGCCGCCAAGTGGTTTGGGTGTGAGGTCAATCGATCCATGTATTTTCTTGAGTTTAGTTTGATTTCATCATTGAATATTTATGTAATAAAGATATATGTAGTTTTTTCAGTCTTTTTTTCTTTGTGTCAATGAACACAACAAAAATTTTAAACGCAGTTCATGTAGAACTTTGCCACATTTATCCCCTTGGTCATCCCTTGAGCAAGTATTAGGGCACAAGGGGTAAACGAGCATGTGGGACATAGATTGTATGGGGGCCCTTCAGTTCTTTCAGTGTTTTAGCAGGATAACTGATAAAACACTGAAAGTATCTTACACCAACTACAGAAAGTAGTAGAATTTCGGTTAATTAATAACGGAAGGCTTGATATTCACCATTGGCCTTCAATTTCTTTATTGATAATAAATTAACAGATGTACTTACAACAAGAAATAGAACCCCCATGCAGAGCCGGAACCCCACACATTCGGTGTGACTCCTCGGTACAGGCCTTTGACACCCTCCTTCTTAACGATAGTTACGAATGCACTACCGAGTCCATCGTATCTGGGTACTGTTGCAGTCCTGCCGTCATTTACTGTAACAAGAATAAAATAAATGCTTTATAAGAACTGACGGCCGATGTGGCGCGGCGGGCGAAAGTCCGCCTGCGACGCGGAGGTTGCTGGTTCCTTCGCCTGCGACGCGGAGGTTGCTGGTTCCATTCCCGCCTTGGAATAAATGTTTTTACGATCTGCAAATGTTTATTCCGGGTGCTCTGGATATTTCATACATATAATCAAAAAATATCTATCTATTTAATGTATTGTATTAAGTATGTCAGTCTTCTAGTACCCATAACACAAGCTCTGCTTAGCTTGGGGCTAGATGATGTTGTGTGCATTGTCCAGCATTATTTATTTAATTTATTTAAAACTACAACTGGTCAGGTTAAACAGTGACTAAAAAGAACAGTGGTGACTTTAAATAGCTATATATTTGAACACTTCATAGAATCCCCAGGGGTCTATGCAAATCTGGCTATGGATGATGATGATGACATCATGGTCATCAGCAAAATTTATTTTCTAAACTGTTATTTGTGAACAAATAAACAGATTTTTAACCAATGATCACACATTTTGAAAAAAAAATATTTACAAGAATCAAAAATAATACCATGATTATTTTACAAGCTATTATTTTGATAACTCTAAATATTATTGTAGTTCTACATTGTTTAATCAGTAACTTAGCCAGTTCATTGTTTGAATTCACTTGAAGTTATAAACAGCACAGACAATGTAGTATCATTTGTTGAAATGAGAAGTTGAGTTCTATTGTTACATCACAAATGAATTCAATTCAAATGCAACCTCATATCGAGTTGTTTTAAAAGTTGCATTGTAACTAGTGATCTTCTTTACAAAATAAAAACAAAGCATTCTTGAATACTTTTACCATGAAGTTCAAGGTCACCAACTACTTAATACTGTGTTTAATTATGAGAGCTCACTCATAATTCACCTCAACTATATTAACCTTCATCATCACGAGATTAGCTCCTACCTCGCATGGTTATACAGTTGCAAAAAAATATTCTACTCACCAGCAAATCTGATTTTAAGCAAGTCCAAAGGGTGCAAAATTAATGTGGAAGTGACGCCACCTGATATACCAGCTACCAGGTGCTCGTATTTAATGTGGTTGATCAATGCAAGCTTGGTGGGCGACGAATTAGGATTCTTCATTGTAGTCATGATGAATTTTACTAGATCACAGATATAATTTTAAATAGCATCTTGCGGGGACCCTAACAACACTGATTCTAACGGCACACACAGTCCCAGAAATCTTTGACAAAACTTAATTTGTAGCAATCTTCACTAAACATTATGCTCTCGTAATAATTTCTACAAAATTACGTGCGATGAAAATGAATGAAAGAAAGATTTTCTCGCTCGCGGTAGCGAGACGTCGCGAGGTGTTTTTTTTATTGATAACTAAATTACGTTTCGTAACGCGTAGTTGCACTCGACAGTCAGAATGATATTTAATCAGACCAAGTCAAAAAAAGAAAAACCAAGAAATATATTGGATATCTGATGTTTTGTTTGAAATAATATTATTTTTATTTAAGTTGTAAATATATCAGAATTATTCTTTTAGATATAGGGAAGTCAAAGTTTAAACTACGTTAAACGAAACGGTTCGGATGATGCAAGAATTAGTAAAATGTTGCCATTAAAATAAGAATCTAGAAACTTAGTACTATTTTATAGGTGGTCTAAATAAATCTTACGTAGGTTAATAAATTTTTCACATACAAACTTACAACTATCTTTACATTGTGTTAATTACTCAAGAAACAACAGTTGCGCTATCTGCAGATGGTTAAAATAATTAAAATACGTTTACATTATTTACAAAATTATCATATGTATGGCAGCACTTTTGGTAGAATGGTAACTTCTTGGTTTTGTTTTTCCATTTTATTTGACTTTGACAATTGTTTGACGTGATATTGACAGTAGCGAGCTAGGTCTCTCTGCTCCTGCTCTCGCTTGAAGCTTTTTACCCAGTTTATTACGTAAATCAGCGAGGAAAAATTTGTAACACAGGGCACAAGGATCACAACGAAAATGCTGAAAGTAGCGAGCACATTGAGATTGGTCTCGAATCAGGGCAGCCAGGTGAGGTGCTTGGCAACAGCCGCCGCCTACAAACAGGCACTAGTCAACGTACCTCCGACGAGGCTCACAGTCCTCGACAATGGCTTCAGAGTTGCCACCGAAGACTCTGGCTCTGCCACCGCCACCGTAGGCCTCTGGATTGACGCTGGCTCCAGGTATGAAAACTCAAAGAACAACGGTGTCGCTCACTTCCTCGAACACATGGCATTCAAAGGTACCAGTAAAAGGTCTCAAACTGACTTGGAACTGCTTGTAGAGAATATGGGAGCGCATTTGAACGCTTACACATCGCGGGAACAAACTGTGTTTTACGCCAAGTGCCTCGCCAACGACGTGCCAGTAGCTGTAGAGATCCTCGCTGACATCATTCAGAACTCGTCCCTCGCTGAACCCGAAATCGAACGAGAACGTGGAGTCATCCTCCGCGAGATGCAGGACGTCGAGAGCAACCTGCAAGAGGTCGTGTTCGACCACCTGCACGCCACAGCCTTCCAAGGAACCCCTCTTGGTCAGACCATCCTAGGACCTACCAAAAACATCAAGAAAATCTCCAAGGCTGACCTACAAAACTACATCAAGACTCATTATCAACCCTCTCGCATAGTGTTGTCCGGTGCTGGTGGTGTAGACCATGAAAAGCTGGTAGAACTGGCAAACAAACACTTCAGCGGTCTTAAGAATAGTGCTGGAGAAATCCCTGAGTTGACACCCTGCCGTTACACCGGCTCAGAAATCAGAGTTCGTGATGACTCAATGCCCCTGGCTCATGTTGCAATTGCTGTGGAGGGTGCGGGATGGACCAACGCTGACAACATTCCATTGATGGTTGCCAACACTCTTATTGGAGCATGGGACCGCTCCCAGGGCGGCGGTGTCAACAACGCCTCCTTCCTGGCTCGAGCTGCATCTTGTACCGGCATGGCTCACAGCTTCCAGTCCTTCAACACATGCTATAAGGACACTGGCCTGTGGGGAATCTACTTTGTTGGTGAATCTCTGCAGTTGGATGACTTCCTGGCTAATGTGCACAAGGAATGGATGAAGCTTTGTTTATCAGTGACTGAAGGAGAGGTTGAACGTGCAAAGAATCTTCTCAAGACCAACATGCTTCTCCAGCTCGATGGAACTACCCCTGTGTGCGAGGATATTGGTCGCCAGATGCTGTGCTACAACCGTCGCATCCCAATCCATGAGTTGGATGCTCGCATTGACTCTGTCTCTGTACAGAATGTCCGTGATGTTTGCTACAAATACTTATATGACCGCTGCCCTGTTGTTGCTGCCGTCGGTCCCACAGAAGGATTACCCGACTACACTAGAATCCGTGCTGGCCACTACTGGCTTAGGGCGTAAACTGTAGCATAACTTCTAGAAACATTAATATAAATCAGTTGAGTAAAATGCATTAAACAATCGCTCCCATGTTTGTTGTTTTATTAATAAAACACTTTTCTTTGGTGAAACTGTATTTATTATAGTCAAATAAGAAATTAAATGTACATAAAATAATAAATAATTTGTTTTTTTACTATATTTTTTTCTTATAATTTTATTTGCTCTATTTGATTAAATATCTTTACTTACAAACCTACTTACTAATACTTGTCACAAAGTTTAATTTCAATTTTTTATTTAAGAATATCATTCTGCAATAAATAAACAATTTAGTACCACCTAATAATGAAGCTTGTACAATTAAATTATTCTAAAAGATTCCTAATAGAATACAAAATTTCCGTTTACTCTCAAATTACAGTCTCAGTACTCTCATCATTTTTCTCTTGAACACTGCTAACACTAGGCTTTCTGACGACAGTTTGAGCTTTAACTCCATAAGGCTGCACTGGCTCACTATGGCTGATGAGACTGGCTGAAGATATGAACACTGAGACTTGTTCTGCAGTGGGACAGGCGACGATAAGGGCATCCTCGTAGGAATAGCCTCCAGTTGCTAGTAGCTGTTCGATCTGCATAAAATGGCCGACCACGTAGTTCTGCAAAGAATTTCGTAAATTAGTACTGATTCATCATCATCATCATCGACCTATATTAGTCCACTGCTGGACGTAGGTCTCTCCCAAGACGCGCCACTGAGCCCGGTCTTCGGCTGACTGATTCACACTTATATAAAAAAGGCATTCAGATACATTTCTTGTTTAGCGCAAAAAATACCGGTGCCAAAACGATTATGCATAACATTGTTTTTAAATTGATATTCTATTTGAAATGCCAGGTTTTTAGCTTTTAAAAACAACCACTCATTCCACACTTATTGTGTAAACTACTATTAGAAGACTTGATGTATCTGAAGACTATATCTAATACTCAATCTCTAAGTTTCTCTTATATAATATGTAAGACAAACTTAGAAAACAGAAACTTACAAGTTACTGAAATATTTTATGCCATGTTTTTGAATCTAAAATAATCTTCATTCTATAATACTAGACTAATTCCAATGAAAGGCAGAGTATACTGATATATTGAAATCAACAGTTAAAATAACGTATTACCCTGATAGGTCTGAAGAGGATGAACTCAGTCTCCTTATTGGAGAGATAAAGTTGCATGGATCGCTGTAGCGGCGCCAAGCTCGCCTTAATCCGTCGCTGTGTTTCTTTCACCACAACTGCTATTTCTTCTGCTGTCGGCTTTGGCTGCTCGGCCGGGGCGTTTTGATTCTGGAAATATATTTCGAGGCATAACATACAAGTTTTTAGAGATATATTACGATTTTTGATTGTCATTTTTCGAACGTTTAAGCTACTTGCAATAGACTAGTTGTAGGGGAAAGTGATAATATACCTCTTCACTGAGTTATAATAGCCAAAATTTAAAACAAATATAAAGCTTGCGCAAGAGGAGAGTGGAAGAAGAGAACGTGTTGTACCAACCCCACATAATGTGGAACAAGGGTAGGAAGATGATGATGATAAAGCTTGCGCAAGTGGCAAAGCAAAATGGCATGCATTGTTTTGCAATTTATTTAGAATATAAAAATCTAACCTTCTCCATAAAGGCAATCATCGGACCCGCGAGAATATCAGTCGCATCTTTTATGAAAGTTTCACAGCAACCTTTCAACTGTCTGTCCACTTCCTTCCTAGAGTCTAGAAGATGTTCCTTCACCATCGGCGTCCCTTCTAGAAGGAATTCTAGTAATGCGTTGTTGGAGTTTAACAAGAACATTTGTCGAGGCTTCTGCATAAGACCGTATGCCGCGTTCTTCATATTGCTAAAGTCTAGGGTTGTTTCTTTTACAATGAAATCTACTTGGAATGGAGCTATTTGTTCGCGTAGAATGAGCAGATGTTTGATTTGGAATAGCTCGCCGTCTATCGTTGTTGTGTTGGTTGATATTTGACGAGATGCGCTGTCTACGCTTTGTACGCATAGCGATATCGCTTCTTGGGCCAGTCCTGGGAAGAAAATAATTAATTTTATTCAATTTGTCAGTTGGATGTCTATATCTAGTATGTAATGTCAATTTTAATAAAATTTCGTTAATATTTTAATATTTTTTAACTTAGCATACCTACATATTATACCAGTAAAGTGATTAATTTTTCAATTATTTTTTTATAATGCCATTAATAAAACACGCTTTCAGCTCGTTAATTAACTTGGCCGACAGATTCAGCTATACATTATTAATGATAATGTGTCAAGACAAGACAATGACTGACCAACTACAAAAATAACTTCTAACTACCTTGTAAAGACCACCGTAGTACCGTGTAGATCGGCTGGAGGTGCATATCAATCTAACCTTGAAATACCTTTTTCTCCAGACATCTGTAGAGCCTGGACAATGCTGCCAGTGTTTTAACACCTGGATATGACATGCCGTGTGGATCGGCCAAAAGCTGGAGGAATACAAATAAAAAACATACCTTGAAATACCTTTTTCTCCAGACATCTGTAGAGCCTGGACAATGCTGCCAGTGTTTTAACACCTGGATATGACATGCCGTGTGGATCGGCCAAAAGCTGGAGGAATACAAATAAAAAACATACCTTGAAAGACCTTTTTCTCCAGACATCTGTAAAGCCTGGACAATGCTGCCAGTGTTCTCCTAACACCTGGATACCACATGCCGTGTAGATCAGCTGGGGACGCAGTGGGGCGTCTCTCGTAGGCCTCCGACGTTGTAGATATATCAGATATCATGGAGTTGCGGGAATCACTGCGACGAAGCTGCTCTTGGTGGATTGATATCGCTATTTGCTGGAAGGTAAAGTTTTCTTGAGTCACATTGACCGTCAACATCAGCGTAACTATCTCACGTTGCTGCGTCATCACGCATTGTATCTCGAATATGTTACGTTTAAAATCGCCACATTTATTCGTGCTGACCTTTCTGTTTAATTGCATCAACAAATGCAAAGCTAGTAGGTTGGATTTGATTGTAACGTCACATTGTATTTAAATATTCTATTAGCAATCTAGTTCTTATAGTACAAGTAATTCGTTTGGGACTAGAGCGCGATGTGTTAAATGTCCGTGATTTTTTTTAACTAGCATATTTTTAATGATTATTTTGTTTCGGAATTTCGAAAAATCATCTGACTAGTCCTTTTTGAGATGTCTTTATAAATGTTCCTTTTACTACTTTTCTCTAACACTTATGGTTTCAGACTTGGCCATCACCACCTCAAAAACCCACCCAATATAAGTATTCTATCAGCAATCTAGTTCCCTTATTTCAAGCTTTACTTAGATTTACTACATTTTAACTTACTTACTTAATTATAATACATACCTCCATCATCAACAGTTTGTGCGGATAGGCGAGGTCTCCCGCCCCTGGCCGGTAGTTCAATACGTCGGCCCTCAGATGCACGTGCGCCCTAAACACCAGCCGCTCTTGCGTGTCCTGCAGTAATGCGCGAGCCGCTATACCTAGCGCGTTCAGGATTTCCGCTGGAAAATACAATATAAGTCATCATTTTACAATTTTGTTGAAAATATACTTGAAAATATATTTTATAAAATTACAAGAATAAATTGATTCCTCTTCTTAATATGGCTATATTTAATAAAAAATGATTTTGAATGCGAAAATGAGTTTCAATGCGAAACTGGCTTGCTTTCTATGAGAGAGAGGGAGACAAAGAAACATGCGCACGCCGTAAAGCTTACAACTATAGTAAAAAGTGTCGTTACAACTTTTGGTCTTAATTTTATCCCGCCCCCTTTCGCAACGCGCGATAAGGAACTTCCAACTTCAATTGCATTTATTCAATAAAATTACAAGGATCACTTTGAAACGTTTTACATACTAGATGGTTGTAAATCCAAAAGTCTCTAAATCTCTAATCTCTAATCTCTCCATTCAAAGGTTGCCTGGAAGAGATCGCTTTCAGCGATAAGGCCGCCCATTGTACCATACTGTTTACCGCATAGTTTCTAGTTTTAAGTTTTGTTTCATGGTGTACAATAAAGTATTTTCATTCATTTCATTCATTCATTCATTCATTCATTCATGGTTCTAGGCCCCAGTTCGTCGCGACCAGAGTCTAGAAGAACTGGCAAGAAACTAGACCTGGATTCTAGCGTTTTTTTATATGATCCTTCTTACAATTGTTTAATAAAGAAGTCGTTCTCAAATCTATTGAAATAAAAGTAATGTACTCACGATCGTTATTGACCTGTTCCTCAATGACCTCGACTCTCAATATGACGCACAGTTCGGCTAATGTCTCCAGATGGTTGATGTGGATGATCTGAGGACGCAGCGTCTCGTACAGAACGTTACATAGAGATTGTAGGTATTCTCTGAAAACAAATAACGAGTATTTATAATAACATATTTTTTTAGCTACCTTATTGTTGTTATTACTGTTTTTATCTGAGATTAGACCAACTAGGCTATGTAATGCTCTTGTCATATTAATCAAGGATCATTATCTGCTACAAAACACGCCAATATTTCCTATACTCACTCTAAAGGCGAAGGCGATCTTGCCTCATTCAACGGCTGCATGGAGAAGAGATGTTGGTATAGCGCGCATTCATCGCGGCATGCGTGTGCGAGTAGCGAGCAAGCGCAGCGAGTGAGCGCGCAATGGTCGCGCGACAATCTTGAAGATGCATTGCGTAGTGCTGCGCCGGTGGCGCCCCCTGCGACTCGAGCGCGGCGAGACGCGTATTCTTTCTGAAGCTCCCAGAGTAAAGTTGCGTAGCTGGAATTAGTTAAATTTTATTAAAATACAATTATTGTATGTTTTACAATGATTGTGGGAATGACATACCCGACTCGGACGACGAGGGATACGTGCAGATAACTACACCGCGGGCACCACAAACCCGACTAGGACGACGAGGGATACGTGGAGGTAGCTACACCGCGGGCACCACATACCCACATCTTAGTGACTCAAATAAATAATATAGAAGATTTTTTTTCTAGACTTCTAAAGAAAGTTTATCTAAAATATTTGAGTTCTGAGTGTAATGTATTGATTGTATAATATAATATGTCATTTACAAAAAGTAAAAGAACCACAGTAAGCTATCTAGTTACTACAGTACAAGGTTTGCTAAGTTTGCTATAGAGACTTTCTCAACAAGTCTACAAATAATTTATATATGATCTTACTCATTATTCTTCTCTGCTCTAGCTTCAACTTCCTTAATCACCAAACTCAGTTTAGGCGCCACAGCTTGAAACTTGCCAAAATACACGGCATACGCCGTATCCCCACTATCCTGGTCTTCAATATCGTTTGCAATAACATCACACGCAGAATCCAGTACGTGGTTCGCGTATGAACGAATGAGAGAAATAGCTCGACTTTGTAGATGTCGGTACTTGACTAAGTATGTGTGAGACTCTTTGAAGTTGCTCTGAAAGTAGCAATTATACATATTTGTAACTAAATAAATATATAAATAATGCTGGATATTATATATCCAGCATTATTATCCACACAACATCATCTAGCCCCAAGCTAAGCAGAGCTTGTGTTATGGGTACTAGAAGACTGACATACTTAATATGATACATTACATAGATAGATATTTTTTTTACACATACCCAGAGCACCCGGAATCAATATTTGCACAAACATTTATCCCAAGGCGGGAATCGAACCCGCAACAACACGCATTCGCCCGCCGCGCCACATCGGTTGTCATGTAATTGTGCATTGTCTCCCTGCTAACCTCACCTCAGCCAGCCCAACTCCTTAAAGTAATGGAGAAGGACTTTGGGTTGTTGGCAGCAGCATTCTATGTGTCTCTGGCTCTCTGTTTTGTTTGATTTCTATTACATTTTTAGCATCCACCGCTTATAATAAGCCTCTACTATTCTCTTTGTAAAATAAATACTTACATTTTCCCTCATATAGTCTAAGCACTCGTCTATTTTAGCGAGGACAATGAAGAATGCTTCGCTGTTCACCGACATGGTCGGACTGTTCAGTCTTTGGGACAGGTGCTCCACTTGTGTGAAGAAATGAAGCTTCTGTTTTATATCATCACCTGTAGTCAATGTTGATAATTAATATTTAATTGTAGTGAGTAAATAAATTTGAATGTACAATAACTTATTATGAAGTAATTATTTTTATATAAATATAGGGCATGGCTCCTTTCAAGACATTTCTAACTCTTGTGGTTTTGGACTTGTCTGTCACTAACCTCTTCAATAAAACATGCTGTGTAGGTAAGGGAGTCTGTAGGCCTATTCTAGCCTCTAAAAACCTGCCAGGTTTTAAACAGGCTAGGATAGGCCAGCTGGACTCATTTATACTCTCAATGAAAGTAGCAAAAACTAAGATTTAAAATTGTTTACTATCCTATTTTTCCCACTGCTGGGCAAAGGTCCTCTGAAAGTGTTTCAATTCTCCTTTTGTTTTGCCTATTTCTACCATTTTCTTTCAATGGCTCATCAAAAGGAGAACATTTTGCCAACACTTATTAGGCTGACTGTGTAAGCAATGTTTCTATAATCAAAAAAATTTTAAAGATTTATCTTAAAAGATTATTACCACAGATTAGATATTATCTGAATTTATAATAAGGAAGAAATGGTTTTAGGTCGCAAGACTTTAGGTAAATTGTTAATATACATTAGAAAAATGGTTAGCTTACCAATGTTAGAAAGTTGGGTCTGATCGGCTAATAACTGCTCACTCATCATATGCAAGGCATTTGTTTTGTTTGATACAAAGTTGTACTGCTCTGACAGTTTATCCAAATCTGACATGGTGGCTCCTATCTGAGAAATACATAGAAGATAGAATCTTCAATAAATATTGAAGATTGTATATAAGTACCTTATGTATATTCTATATTATATTTATACTTACTCCTTTAGAAGTCTACTGATTTGACTTAATAGCTCTTCGGACTTAATAGCTCTTTGGATTTTTTAATCTTTATTTGCTTTGATTTGCAAGTTTGACTATATCCCGATATTGTGGCACAGATGTATGTGATATAATCCCTGGTTAAATATCCCATTATCAACAGAAAAATATGTTAAGAAATGTCTGATTTTTACACTTGAATTTGAGACTAGTGTTAAGATAAACCAGTATCTTACCTGATCAGTTAAAGATACACATTCGTTCCGTCTGTCCTCCAACTGCTTGTAATATGCCTCGTAAGGACCATCATCTGCCTTAACATTACTATCACATAAACTTTCATACCACTCTAGAAAGTCATACGTCGTATCTACAGAGGGCATATTTTTTTCAATCTCTTCACCTGTGTCTTCTTTAGAGTTCTAAAAATAAGAAGCGTAAGTTCTTAAACTACAGAACTTTCAATAGAAATATGAGAATTTTATTTTTATAGTAAAACATACATCTTCCACGTCGCTAGGAACACCAAGAATTAAAGACTCCAAATCAAGTATTGCATTCCTCTGGCTGGATGTGAGAGGTGCCAAGGGATTCTCTGACGATTCCCATAGCAATAATTTGCTTTGTATTTCTTTTAGACTCATGCTGTCCATATTTTATAATTCTACTTTGAGCAAATCTGATTTGAGTGCTTCGGTATCATTATTTTGTTTACAGAGTTGTCAAAATCAAATGACGGTGGTAACAACTCGACATTTGAATATGACAGCAAGATAGCAACATTAGTCCATGACGAGTAAAACAAGGATAAACGTTTCTTTGTTAATGCTTAAAATCTGTTTTAATTGTCTATGAAATGAAACATTCACACGAATGAATTTGTGTAGCGCCATCTAGTGACGAGTAGTCATGCACAAAAGTTTTTGTCAAGTCGAGATTGTGTTAAGCGACATCTATTTTAGAATCATTTAATATTTAGTTTGCGCGCGATATCGTAGAGATGGCGCTATGAGGTAAAAAAACATCGCTTTGGAAAGTATTTTCATTTTAGGAATCAAAAGCTTATTTTTTCAGAAGAAAATTGTGAATCTACTTTGAAATAATTAAGAATGGATCGTTCGTAGCGATCTGCATAACTGTTTTATGTATTGTAGTAATCCCTAAGTACTGCATTTAGCCAACATTGCCTTTGTTTATTATATTTCTTTTCTATAATATAGGTACTAATACTTAGAACTGACCATGCTACCCTGCACCCTGTATGTACGGAAGCTCAACTCTATTAACTGATCTATAGGATATGAACTTAGGTTGATACCGCATTCGTAACAAATTTTTAGTTACTTTATTGACTCTCTTTTTTTGAGGTTTTGGACAATTATCTTAGTAAAACATATAGGATCATTGCTAATGATGCCTTTTTGATAAAAATCGTCAAGCATGGGCAATCTTTTCACCCTTATTCATATACATACTAATAAAATGTTATACCTAATAAGTTTCAGTACCTAGTAGGTACCGAGGTTGCACCACTAACACTAAGATGGTATGTATGGGACGGAGAGGAAAACAAGGAAAATGAATCAAAAACATAATTTGAGTATAGTTTTGCATTTATTGGGTATGTACGAGGAACCTTTCTGGTCAACATAAGCTACGATGGACATTCTGTATACAGTATATTTACAAATTCAGTATCATAATCCTATCTAAGGTCTAGGGTAATGCTCTTCGCGAGTAGTATTACTGTATGCACAATAATTACGAAGACCTAACGAAAATCAACTATACACATCATATGCTGTAGCGTTGTACAAAATACTAGTCTAATTAAATAGTCACATCAGTCGCTGGGAGCTACTCGCCTCGGCATAACATATCAGAGCCTTCCCTTCCATCTTGGACTAACCCAGCTACTTTGTTCGCCCGTTTTACGTTAAACAATGAAGCTAGTATTAAATACAGCATTATTTAAACTTATACATTTTTGATATAAGCGGACGTCGCCGGCCGGCCTGAGGCAGCCCGCGGGATCGGTTCCTATCATCACAATCTCCTTTATGTACATCATTCCGACTCACAATTCTATTACAACTTGTACTATATACAAACAATTTTTTTTTATTAATTTAAAAAATACGATGTTAAATTGCTATAAACCTCTATGTTTGATATAGGTTTGGAATTTTTTTTTTCAGCGTGCAAATTTCACTAAAGCCTGC